>CM059434.1:81551859-82151859 GCA_030390025.1 Squalus acanthias | reverse complement strand
AAGTCACAGGAAGCTGTATTGTGTTACCACATTCTCCCCCCCCCAAAAGATTAGGAGGCCGGGATGCTCCCTCCATTTCGTAGCCGCTGGACGAGGGAGAGCCGCACCCGTTTGGGTTCTCGTAGCGGTAGAGGGCCCCTAGCCCGTTTACCCGCTGCGGGCCGTGGGCCAGAGTCCGAGTGATCCAGCCCGCTCTGTGAGGGGTCAGGACGATCCTGACTGTGTACTGGTGCCCGAACGGGTGTCGGGCAGGGCTGTGGCAGATCCATTTCCGAGCGTACGGTACGGGGTGGATCGTGGCTGCGCGTGCGAGCCCCGACGGGCTCATAGTCAGTCTGCCCCAGGTCGGCACGCTGGAGTGAGGTACCAGCCGGCGTCAGATCCAGATCGTGATGAGAGGCACCTGGCGAGCCCAGAGATGTGCCTGGTACAATATCATCCCCTGGTGTCCCTCTATGTTTCGGCGGGCAGGGAGCCAGATCCCGCAATGACACGGTAGATTCCCGACCGTCAGGATACCGAATATAGGCGTAGGTAGGGTTGACGTCAGTGAGCTCAACCTCATCTACCAGGGGGTCATTCTTAGAAGCCCGGACATATCTTCGGAGTAGCACTGGTCCCGGTGCAGTCAGCCACGACGGGAGAGATATCCCATAGGATGAGCGACGCTGAAATCGGAAGAACCGTTCATGAGGCGTCGTATTTGTGGCGGTCGAAAGGAGGGACCGTGTGGAGTGTAATGCGTCTGGAAGTACTGCTTCCCATTGCTGGTTGGGTAGGCCCCGAGATCTCAAAGCCAGACGTACCGCATTCCAGATGATAGCGTTATAACGCTCGACTTGCCCATTCCCGACCGGATGATAAGGCGTCGTTTTGCTGGCAGCAATACCCCGTTCTGAGAGATAGGCCTTGAGTTCTCCTGACATAAAAGAAGGGCCCCGATCCGAATGAACATAGGATGCCATGCCACAGAAAGCAAATACCTGCTCAAGGCAGCTGATAACCGTGGTCGTCAGCATATTGGGGCAGGGAAAGGCAAATGGAAAACGGGAATACTCATCGACCATGGTCAATAGATAAGTGTTGCGAGTTGAAGAGGGCAACGGCCCCTTAAAATCGATGCTAAGCCGTTGCATTGGCTGGGTCGCATGTATGAGTATACCACCCGAGGGGCGGAAAAACTGAGGTTTCAATTCCGCACAGACTCTGCAGTCCGAGCACATCTTCTTTACATCCCCGGTAGAGAATGGGAGATTTCGGGACCGCACGAAGTGTAGCATGCGAGTAACGCCCGGATGACACAACCCATCATGGATGTCTACGAGCGTAGAGGGTGCCATGGTGGAGCAGAATGCTCGTGTGAGGGTATCCGGAGCCACATTCTCCTTGCCAGGTCAATAGTGGATGGTGTAACCAAAAGAGGCCAATTCCAGCCGTCAAAGCTGGATTTTATTATTTTTAATTTTGGTCCGTTTTCGATTATCGAGCATGAAGGCGACCGATCGCTGGTCCGTGATTAAGGTAAAGTGCTGGCGAGCTAGGAGATGACTCCACTTCCGTACTGCCTCTATGATGGCTGTAGCTTCTTTCTCGACTGGAGGATAATGTAGCTCAGCCCCTTGAAAAGTCCTGGACAAAAATGCCACCGGATGACCTTCCTGATTCAGAGTGGCCGAGATCGCCACCTCCGAGGCATCACACTCAACAACAAAAGGAAGACTCTCATCGATGGAGTGAAGAGCCGCTTTCTCCAACTGTTTTTTCAGGAGGTTAAAGGCTGCAACAGCCGCTGTGTCTAGTGGGAATGTGCTGGCCTTCAGTAGAGGTTGGATTCGGTCCGAGAAGTTAGGAATCCATTTAGCATAGTATGCAAACAGGCCGAGGGCCCGGCGCAAGGAGGCCGGATTCTTAGGTGGCGGGAGTTCTTGGAGTGGGCGAAGCCTTTCAGGGTCAGGTTTAATGATCATGATGCGGAGATGCCAGTGTTGGACTGGGGTGGACAAAATTGAGAGGTCGCACAACACCAGGTTATAGTCCAACAGTTTTATTTGAAATCACAAGCTTTCGGAGCTATCGATCGCCCCTTCCTCAGGTGAAGTAAAGTCTCTGTATTTCTTTCCTTCACCTGAGGAAGGGGCGATCGATAGCTCCGAAAGCTTGTGATTTCAAATAAAACTGTTGGACTATAACCTGGTGTTGTGCGACCTCTCAGGTTTAATGATGCCATTGCCCACACAATAGCCAAGGATGTTGATGGTTGGTTGTGACTCAATGGATTTAGCCGCATTTAATGTCAAATTACGGTGCTGGAGTGCATCCCAAAATCGTTGGAGATTGGCGTCATGTTCCCGCTGATTGCGACCTGCGACAGTAATATTGTCCAGATAAGGAAACGTATCCTTCAAGTCTTCCTGTTTGACCAGGTCATCCATTGCTCGCTGGAAGACAGCCACTCCATTAGTGACCCCAAAGGGGAGGTGACGAAATTGATACAGCCGTCCATTGGCTTCAAAGGCCGTATACTGCTTGTCTGAGACCTTCAAGGGTACCTGATGATAGGCACTTTTCAGATCATATGTTGAGAACACCGTGTACTCAGCCAGTTTATTAACCATATCATCGATGCGCGGCAATGGGTATGCGTCCAAGTCCGTATATTGATTGATGGTCTGTGAATAGTCAATGCACAGCCGTTTCTTGTGAGGTTGTAGAGGGTTCTTAACAATAACGACCTGGGCGCGCCATGGCGACGAACAAGGCTCGATGATATCCTCAGCCGCAATAAAAGACTGGTCTTCCTGACTGAAATGTCGTGACTTTGTTATAATCGGTTTGCATCGAGGAGGGATACTGGTAAACAGTGAGGGTTCATCCAGTGAAGCTGCTGACAATGCACAGAACGGTAATCGAGGTAGTATATTAGAAATAGTGAGTTCAGGTTTGGATCCGCCGAACTCAATGGTGAGCTTCTTATGCTGCTTTTGAAAATCCAGCCCTAAGATAAGATCACTACATAAGTCCTTGAGTACCGAAAGCCGGGTGGAGGGATACCTGTGACCATTAAGTGTTATTTCAACCATACAAAAGCCAGAAATTCTGGTATTAAGTGATGACTGAGCCATCGCAATTGCCTGGTCCGATGGGAAAACATGTAGCTTTAACTCTGCAACAATCTGTTCCCTAATGAAACTATCAGTGCTACCTGAGTCAATTAAGGCATCTAAAGTATGTCCATTAATTAATGCTTTTGTAGCTGCATGGAATAGGTTCTGAGGACAAGCAGCTGTAATTGGTGTCGTTGCACAAAGAGTGGCTGAAACTCCAGGTGTGTTTCTTCGAGAGGAAACCCAAGAGGAAGCACGATAGATTTTAGCCGGAACATCTTGATAGGCCCTTACCGGGGCAGTTCGGTAGGACTTAGCTTGATAAGCCCTCGTAGAGGCTCTTGATAGGCAAACCTTTGCAAAATGACCCTTTTTGTTGCAATGACTGCAAAACGCATTGCGAGCAGGGCAGAATTTCCGAGGGTGAAACTCATCACCACAAAAGAAGCATTTCTTAGATTGCCAAGAGGCTGCCACAGTGGGGTCATCATCCTCTTCATCAGTGAAGTCATCAGATTGATCGTCAGGGATAAAGACCTCCCTAATAGAGTTCACCTGTGGCCTCTTAAATTGCCTGACTGTAGTTAAGGCAGTAGACCGAGGTCTGGGCACTGTATAAAGGTCTGCATTTCTTTTTGCCAGATCTAGAGAGCAAGCCATGTCATAAGCTCTCTGAAGCTCAAGTGTCTTACTTTCCAGTAGACGCTGGCGTATAAATGGGGAGGCAAGCCCGCAGATGAAAGCATCACGGATCATTTCTTCACGGTACAGCTCAGCTGAGGCCGCCTGAAAGTTACAGTCCATACTAAGTCTGCGAAGCTCTTGGAGGAATTTATCAATGGATTCCTCCGGCCCTTGTTGGGCTGTAGCTAGTAGATGTCTGGCATAGACCTCATTCGGTGTCTTAGTATATAGTCTCTTAAGCGTCCGAATTGCCTCCTCGTAACTGCCCCATTCCTCCACATACTGAAATACATTCGGGGTGACACAGTTGATGAGTATCCGCAACTTTGAGTCATCATCAGCCTTACAATATTCAAGAAAATTGTCAAACGTGCGATACCAGTGTTTCCACACCTTACCGGCTGCTGGGGTGTTTGGGTCCAAGTCAAGACGCGATGGTTTAAGGATGTTTTCCATGATGGGTGATTCCCTGGATCCTTAGTTCCGAGTTCGTCCAAAAAGTTTGAGTGCGAAGTTTTTCAAAGTTGATTAAATTGTCGTAAGAATGAGCCTTACGCATGGTGAACTTAAAGTAAGCTTTAATCAACTAAAAAGGTGCTACATACAAAAGAGGTCTTACTCTATGCCTCTCCACGATCCAACTGATCAGTCCAGTATTTATCCTGGACTAATCACAGGAAGTGATGCAATAAAGTTCGAGTCACAGGAAGCTGTATTGTGTTACCACACAGATGATACTAAAATCAGCTGTGTGGTTGATAATGAAGAAGAAAGCTGTAGACTGCAGGAAGATATCAATGAACTGGTCAGGTGGGCAGAACAGTGGCAAATGGAATTCAATTCGGAGAAGTGTGAGGTAATGCATTTGGGGAGGGCTAACAAGGCAAGGGAATACGCATTAAATGGTAGGACACTGAGTAGTGTAGAGGAACAAAGGGACCTTGGAGTGCAGGTCCACAGATCCCTGAAGGTAGCAGGCCAAGTAGATAAGGTGGTTAAGAAGGCATACGGAATACTTGCCTTTATTAACCGAGGCATAGAATACAAGAGCAGGGAGGTTATACTTTAACTGTATAAAACACTAGTTAGACCACAGCTAGAGTACTGTGTGCAGTTCTGGTCACCACATTACAGGAAAGATGTGATTGCATTAGAGAGGGTGCAGAGGAGATTTACGAGGATGTTGCCTGGACTGAAGAATTTTAGCTACAAGGAAAGACTGGAGAGGCTGGGGTTGTTTTCTTTGGAACAGAGGAGGCTGAGGGGAGACCTTATTGAAGTGTATAAAATTATGAGGGGCCTAGATAGAGTGGATAGGAAGGAACTATTTCCCTTTGCTGAGGGATCAACAACCAGGGGGCACAGATTTAAAGTAATTGGTAGGAGGTTTAGAGGGGATTTGAGGGGAAATTTCTTCACTCAGAGGGTGGTGGGGGTCTGGAACTCACTACCTGAAAGGGTGGTAGAGGCAGAAACCCTCACCACATTTAAAAAGTGCTTGGATGTGCACTTGAAGTGCTGTAACCTACAGGGCTACGGACCAAGTGCTGTAAAGTGGGATTAGGCTGGATAGCTCTTTGTTGGCCGGCGCGGATACGATGGGCCGAAATGGCCTCCTTCCGTGCTGTAACTTTCTTTGATTCTATGATTCTTTAATCTGTTTCCTCGCTCCTGAAACTCTGCCTGTAGGACCTCAACCCTTTTCCTACCTATGTCATTAGTTCCAACATGTACCTCGACTTCTGGCTGTTCCCCTTCCCCTCGCAGAATGTCCTGCACCCATTCGGTGATATCCTTTACCCTGGCACCAGGGAGCCAACACACCATTCAAAAAACACCCGCCATCTTCAACAAAATCTACTATTAACACATATAACGTGCTATCCAAAGTCGAAAAAAAGTTGCAGAGCTTTTGCAAATGAAACAGGAGCGCAGCTGGATTTGATGATTCTGTTATGTTTATACTAAAAGTTAAGGGAAGGTTTGAAACCATTTTCTCTTTTGCATTTACTTTACACAATTTGCCATACTTAACTGTGTTGTCAAAGGATAATCAGGTAAAATACTACTGCACACGATTAATTCATAGTCTTCATACTGAAATGTCGTATAATTGTTCACAATTTATATTAACAATTTAGACTTTGGAATCAAAAACACAATTTCTAAATTTGCGGACGACACCAAATTGGGGGGGATAGTCAATACTGAGGAGGACTGCAACAAATTACAGGAGGACATTAATAAACTTGCAGAATGGGCAAATACAGGAAACTCTTTGGTATCCGGCACCGACGGGACCGGGATGGTGCCGGTTGATTAAAAATTCCGGATGACGGAGAGGGTTATCTACCGAGGCTATTTTTAACAAACAAAAATTAAAAAATCAAGAAATGTGCAGTATAATTGGGTACTCCCCTGCAGAATGTTGTGTTAAATGGATGGTGGAAGATGCTTGATTAAGTACAGTAATGCCAGCTGAGGGTAATCCATAACTCTTTAATTACTTAACAGTAAAACAAAACTTATAAACGACTGTATACTGTAGTTTTCGGAGTATGAATTCTTCCGGTTATTAGAGAATTCTGGATATTTAGGTGCCGTTTAAACGAGAGTTTCCTGTAATTGGCAAATTAATTTCAACACAGATAAATGTGAGGTATTCCATTTTAGTAAGAAAAATAAGGAGGTCACATATTACTTGGAAAATAAGAATCTAAATAGGGTAGAGGAGCAAAGGGATCTCAGAGTACAAATCACTAAAAGTAGCGACGCAGGTTAATAAGGCCATAAAAAAAGCAAACCAAGCACTAGGGTTTATTTCTGGAGGGATAAAATTGAAAAGTAGAGAAGTTATGCTAAACCTGTATCGAACCTTGGTTGGACCACACTTGGAATACTGTGTACTGTTCTGGTCGCCATATTATAAAAAGGATATAGAGGCACTTGAGAGGACGCAGAGAAGATTTACAAGGATGATACCAGAAATGCGAGGTTATAGCTATCAGGAAAGGATGAACAGGCCGGGTCTCTTTTCTCTTGAAAAAAGAAGGCTGAGCAGTGACTTAATAGAGGTCTTTAAAATTATGAAAGGTTTTGATCGAGTGGATAGAGAGGGGGTGAAATTGGGTATCGCCCCGTTTGAGGCGCTAACTTTAGAAATTTTGAAAATTTAGCGCCAGACGCTAAGGATCCTGAACTTCTACTAACTTGGGTGTTTGTGCCCCAGGAAGGAAGTGGGGTGCTAAATCAAGTGCTCATGACCTCAGTGGGGCGCTATAGGGGCGCTACCAGCAGAGCGATAATGAATTTCAGGTGCAATGCGTTCAGCAATGATCCTTCACATTGGTTCCTTCCAGCTCTTAAAGGGGAGATGTTTGAATGGGAATGGGATCATTGTGCAAATGCTCATTTTCAGCATTGCTGGCTTTGAGGCGACCTGCGAGCAAGTGAATCCCCTGATGGCTGTTCCCACTCCCAGGGAGAGAGCTCGTCGGTTCACAGACGAGGCATTGGAGGTATTGGTCGCCGGAGTGGAGCGAAGGAGGACAATGCTGTTCCCGGCCACTGGAAGGAGGCCATCGCCTCAGGTGTTCAGGGCAATGTGGAGGGAAGTGGCCCAGGAGGACTTGGCCAGTAGTGTGGTGGAACGCAGCCTGACACAGTGCCGCAAGAAATTCAACAACCTCACTCGGGTGGTCAAGGTGAGTACATGCTTCAACAGCTCCTACATACCAGCACCTGAACCTCAGTCTGTACACACTGCGCAAAGAACCACACCCCCACCACTCACCCATCAAACTTCTTCACCTACTCTAACTCACATCCACATCTCACGCCTTGCCTACAATCACAGCTATTCAACGACGCAGGCATATCTCACAAACACATAGCTGGACTCTGACTGAAACACATTTTTTTCTCTTGCAGGCCAAGATGGCCCACAATAGGAGGGAGCAGCAGAGAAGAGGCGGGGGTGATGCGCAGCTCCAGCAGGTCTCAGACCTTGAGGAGTGAATGCTGCGACTCACTGGGCAGCAGGTGGTGGGCACCATGGCCGTCAGCAACCAGATGACCAGCCTATCCCTGAGCCCCCCACTGAGAGTGAGGCAGGAGAAGAGGAGGAGGAAGAAAGCACCGCGTCACTGCATCTCTCACCCGCAGGCACCACCTCAGATACTGGCACTACGCGATCTTTAGAGGCAAGTTTAGTAGAGGGGTCTGCACTGGGTGATGCACCGGGGACGAGCAGGCTGCAGCAAGGCCAGGGGGAAAGTGTAGCTCGGGAGCCAGCTCCTCGGTGGGCGAATTCGCGCGCGATTTCTGCTGCACAAGACTCAGATGAGGACCTTGATGGGGAGGCATTTACAAGAAGGATGATGGCCTTGCACACGGAGATGATAGGTGCAATGGCAAGGGTGCCTGAGAGCCTCTCGGCAATGACAAAGAGCATGGAGGAGTCCGCCTCCAACATTGCACAGAGCTCTACGCACACCATGGAGCCCATCATTTCCGTTGTGCAGAGGATAGTGGACTCCCAGAGAGACCGTGCGGATCCAGACCTCATGCCGCGTGTCATGGGCGATGTGGCAGCTTCCATTGCAGCACAGGCGGAAGCAACGCAAAGTCTTAGTGCTGTAATGCAGTCAATGATTGCTGCCATCGAGTCTCAGACTGCTCTCATGCAGTCTCAGTTTGATTCCACGCAAGATCTGACTGCTACCATCGTCCTGGGGCCACCACAGTCCACCGGGAATCTCACGGTGTCGCAGCAGCCCAGCAATGTGTGCTCCAGCAGATTGCTAGCGATGCTGAGGCGCTGCCCCGGGGGAGTGGGAGTAGGTCAGTGGAGCGGGAACCTACGGTCCTCTCTCAGGATGACAACATTCCTGATCCCACCACTGCCACTCCGCCACTGCACTTGTCGCTGCCTGCCATCCAGCCAGCCCAGACTGCAGCCGCCCAGCCTGAGGTGGTGCAGTCTACAGCCGGGCCTTCCAGGCCCAGAGCTGGTCGAGGGCGTCCTGCAAGGCCATCTGAAGTCTCTGGCACCGACACTCAGCAGCCTTCCACCAGCCCTGCTGCAGCCACTGGGGACAGACTACATAGGAGCAATAGATTAGGAAAGGAGACTGTAAAGAGGGGAGGCAAGGGTTTGCACAAGGGTGATTAGTCAATATTGTTGTTGTATATATGTGGTTAATGGTTTTTGATAAATTTATTACTGGAATGTTGCAGATTTGGTGCTGTGTCTCATGTCAGTTCTGGGGTGTGGTATGGAATCACAAAGTGATGGAATGATGGCGACGTGCTCAGCAACCGGAAAGAGGACTCGAAGTCACTGAAAACAAAGTCTGATGAGGCGGTCACGGACCGACCTTGCAGAACGCCGATTGAGTGGCTGCCTCCTCCGTCGCTGCTGTTCGTCCTCCTGTTCCTCCTGTTCCTCTTCTTCCTCCTCGCCCTCCTCCTCCTGAGGTGGTGCGGCTATGCCTGGTGGCAATGGCTGGGCCCTCATAATGGCCAAGTTGTGCAGCATGCAGCAAACGACGACGAAAAGTGACACCCGCTCAGCCAAGTACTGGAGGGCTCCTCCTGAGCGGTCAAGGCAGCGGAAACGTTGCTTGAGCACCCCGATGGTCTGCTCAATGATGTTCCTGGTGGCAGCATGGTTCTCATTATATGAGTGCTGAGCATGAGTGTTGGGGTTGCGGAGGGGAGTCATGAGCCAGGTGGAGAGCGGCTAGCCCTTGTCTCCCAGCAGCCAGCCGCGAGCTTGATGTGGTGGCTGGGACAGAGCTGGCACACCGGTCTGGCGCAGGATGAAGGCATCGTGGCTGCTGCCAGGATAGCTGGCATTGACGGTCAGGATTAAGTGAGTGGTAGCCTTTGTGGTTATGGAATACCTCAGGATTGTTATGAGGTGCCCGCAAAGTGACGTGGGTGCAGTCAATGGCGCCCTGCACCATGGGGAAGCCCACTATCCTGGCAAAGCCACATGCACGCTCGCGCTGCTTCTCTCTGGTCATGGGGAAGGAAATGTAGTCCCTTCTCCTTCTGTACAGAGCCTCTGTGACCTGGAAAATGGAGCAATGGACGGCAAACTTGGAGATGTCGCCTGTTGCACACTGGAATGATCCGCTGGCGTAGAGATTGAGGGCGACGGTGACTTTGACTGCCGCTGAGAGAGCCGCGGTGGTCCTGATCTCAGGCTCGAGGTCTGGCTGCAGGAGGTGGCAGAGCTCTGTGACCACATCCTTGCTGAAGCGGAGCCTTCGAACACACTGGTCCTCAGTGAAATTCATGTAGGAGAACTGCTGTCGGAATAACCTGGGTGGGTAAGGCCTCCTGTTGAGAGCCCTGTTGGCCCTCCTACCTCTGGCCACATTTTGCACTCTTTCTCTGTGCCTCAGTTACCTCCGACATTGACGCTGGAAGGCGAGGTCCAGTGCCAGTACAGCCCCCATGAAAGGATACAAATATTGCACTTTCAAATCTCCCCTCAATGAAACTCAATAATCTTTATGTGCCAGAACACTCGTTGAAATGAAAAACGTGCTAATTGGTCAAAAGGCCTCTTTGCCTGTGTGAAATTAACAACACAGCATTGTTGGCCGACGAGAACTACACCGGATGTGGACGCCTTTAAATAGCGCTCCTCCAGGGGACATCCGACTGAAAGCCGCCTGCTCTACCTGTCGTTGTTAACGGCAGGCGCACAAGCAGGGGACGAGAGGGAATTTTTCATCCGGGGCGCAACCGGGACGCTGCGCACTGCAATGACGTCATGATCTCTGAGCGCAGGAGATCGGGGCACAAAGTCTTACCGCCACCGCAAAACTCCCGCTGGATTTCGCGGGAGGCGTTGATACAGCCGCGCCCGGTCGCCCCCACCCCCCACCCCCCGGAGGCACTAATAGGAGGCGCAAAGGAGCCCAATTTCTAGCCCAGAGAGACTGGTGGGAATTCTAACCTAAAAAAAAACGGGTTGGTTTGGAGCGTGGGGGTAGTTAAATTGTTAAAAAAAGGGATTCATGACCTGATCCCGGCTCCAACCCGCCCACTTCCGGTTTTAACGGAGGCGGGATGGGAGGCGGGATGGGGGCAGGCAACCAACCCGCTCCCAGGGGGCGGAACGTCAATTTAAATATTATAATGAGGCTGAAAGCCTCGTTTTTAACCTCCATTTTGTTTTAAACTGCATGTGGACGAGTTTCACACAGTTCGTGAAGCCCAGCAGTTAAAGCAAGATGGAGACTGCAGCATCCAGGAGTTAAGCAGCTTTATACCTACCTCCTGATTCCAGGGGGTCCCTGTTTAGCCCACCACCCGTAATCAGAGACCCTCTCAAGAGGCCTCTGATCACCTCCCCAGGCCTCCCCCCCAACAATGATGTTGAGGCCAGCCCCGATCTTCTCCTCACCCACCCCGATCATCCGGCCCCGATCTCTGCCTGATCTCCCACCCACCCATCCTTTTAATGCCACGGCCCGATCCACGATCACTGGCTGACCCACTCCCACCCACCCCCCGATCCTTTCCCCGGCCCGATCCACGATCACTGGCTGACCCACTCCCACCCACCCCCCGATCCTTTCCCCGGCCCGATCCACGATCACTGGCTGACCCACTCCCACCCACCCCCCGATCCTTTCCCCGGCCCGATCCACAATCCTCTCTCGCTTCCCCCACCGATCGTCTGCCCGGCCCCCGATCCTCTCTCCCCCCACATCCCGATCCATTTAACGGCCCGGCCCTCACGCGAACCCTCCCTCCCTCCTCTGTTCAGCCGAAGGCCTACCCGGCCGCAGCCAGCCAGCCCCTCAACCTGGCTGGCTGTGGGTGGGAAACCGAGACCTCACATACAAATCAGGCCCTGCCATTAAAGTCGACAGGGCCTGCAGGAAACCCGGCCTCCTGGGTTTCCCGACCGACTCGGAGGCCCCCCCCCCGCCCCAGCCCCCAACCCGCCTTCCTCCAGAAAATTCCGGTCACTTTTTCCACTTGTGAGGAAGAGCAAAACTAGAGGCCATAAATATAAAATAGTCACCAAAAAATAAAATAGGGAATTCAGAAGAAACTTCTTTACCCAGAGAGTGGTGAGAATGTGGAACTCGCTACCACAGGGAGTGGTTGAAGCAAATAGTATAGATACATTTAAGGGGAGGCTAGACAAGCAAATGAAGGAGAAGGGAATAGAGAGTTATGCTGATAGAGTTAGATGAGGAAAGACGGGAGGAGGCTCGAGTGGAGCATAAATGCCGGCATGGACTGGTTGGGCCGAATGGCCTGTTTCTGTGCCGTATATCCGATGTAATCCTATGTAATAATTGTAGAACTGGCCAGCAGTACAGTCCAATAGTGTAGCAGCCATCCAATAAATTGGTTATTGTATGTCCCCAGGACAAGGACGTCAAGGCCTTGGAGAGGGTGCAGAGGAGATTTACTGGAATGGCACCAGGGATGAGGGACTATAGTTATGTGGAGAGACTGGAGAAACTGGGATTGTTCTCCTTAGAGCAGAGGCGGCTAAGGGGAGATTTAATGGAGGTGTTCAAAATTATGAGGTGTTTTGGTAAATAAGGAGAAACTGTTTCCTCTGATGGGGTCAGTAACCAGAGGACCCTGATTTAAGATAACAGGAAAAAGAATTAGAGGGGAGAGGAGGAGAATTTGTTTTACGCAGCGAGTTGTTATGATCTGGAATGCGCGAAGCAGATTCAATAGTAACTTTCAAAAGTGAATTGGATATATACTTGAAAAGGAAATATTTGCAGGGCAGTGGAGAAAGAGTGGGACTAATTGGAGAGCTCTTTCAAAGAGCCGGCACAGGCACGATGGGCCGAATGGCCTCCTTCTGTGCTGTCTGAATCTATAATTCCAAGAAAAAGCCATCAGGCCCATACTCCCTTGCCCCATTTTTACTGAACCTATCCCCACGTACTAACCCTCCCTCTACCCCCACCTCCTGGGAGAAGCGAAAACAAAATCCTGCAGCCAATTCAGGAGACCTCTGCCAAAAAAAAAATCTCTTCAATCCCTCACAGGCGAGCAGCAAGGCCCCGGGAGGCCCCAAGCTCGCTAGTTACTTTACAGAATGATTAATCTTACACTTCAAAAATACAGCACGTTCTTCAACAACCCTGAAGAGCCAATCGTCACTACGGCCTCGCGGAATCTTGTCGCAGAGGTCGATCCACCGATGGGGAAAGTAAACCTTCTGCTCATCCGACCTCTCTCGCAGTTTCTCATTTTATATCAGTTCTATATCCTCTAGTTCTATCCAACTCTATCATCTTGAGCATTCTATCTACTTGCATGGTATCTATGCACTTAACAATTTTAAATACCCCTCCAAGATTCCCCCCCACCCCCGGCAAATATAAGCCCAAGGCATCAAGCCTATCTTCCTAGCTCGATGATCTCAGGCCAGGGATCGTCCTTGGAAATTGGT
Source organism: Squalus acanthias (assembly GCA_030390025.1). NCBI lineage: Eukaryota > Metazoa > Chordata > Chondrichthyes > Squaliformes > Squalidae > Squalus > Squalus acanthias. The sequence continues at coordinate 82,138,617 of CM059434.1, read as the reverse complement.
GTCAGCTCCACCTGCCGTGGACGCGGCCTGCGAACTAGCCGCCACCGAAAAGGGGAGTGTGAGTCATTTTTGTTAAATTCACGTGGAGCAAGGAGCAGCAGGAGTGCTCATCCCGCTTCCACAATACTCCTGTGGGCCATTGCCGGCGAGACAGGGGGGGGGCCTGAACTTTGTTCATGTAGAAGGGCGAGCTGCCTGTGGAGGCGCGACAGGCGCAGGCAGCTTGCCCAGGTTATTTAGATGAGGCCCGAGGCCCAATTCCGGGCCTCTCGACTCGGGCGCGTGTTATCATCTTCGCGTCTGAAACCGAGTGCCGACAAATTTCTACCCCATTGTTTTCTTAAGAGGTCTAGGTGCTTAACTCCTGGTCAAAAACATAAGGCTCCACGCAACTTTGGCAAGCCTGGGTGTGCCTAGTTCTGCCACTCACTGGAATCAGATGCTTACTGTGAAAAGGTCCGCTGTTCTCACACTGCAGTCTCGAGCTACCCATGATTCTTAGCATTAACTCCTTCTGTTTTCCCACAATTCAGCAGGATTGTTGCAAACACCTATTTTATGGCCATTTCCTGACAGGTCCGAGCACTGAGGCCCGGGTCATCCCCATTCGTGACCAGACCCCATCGGGAAGCTGTCCCGTCTAACACCACCCTTTGGAAGTCCCGTCTCCCTGAAAATGCGGCCCAATCCAAGGGTGAGGGAGGTGCGGAAAGTTTCGTGCTGAATGTGGCCATTGTGGCATTTACACTTTGTAAACTCGTTTCCTTTTGTCAGGAGATATAAGGCTTCCTTTTTGTTTTCAGGATTTTAAAACATGCATCCCATTTTTCTTTGTTTGTTGCAATCATCCTCACTCAGCATAGTCCCACAGTTAACCGCTGGGAAGTCTCTTTTCAATTTTGTAAACAAAGGCCTTTAAAAATGTATACTATTATCTCTAACCTCGCTACAGTCCCTGTTTTAAATATTATAATCTTATCCTGAAAGCTGTCATTAGTTACACACGCACATATTTGTGTGACGTATCCAACTGATAGCGTGATTATAGGAAGACGTCATCCGACAGATTTCACTTATTAACACCTTCGTATCCTGGGCGTCACAACGCCCTTGAGCTCCTGGCATGCAGCATTGCTACGACAGCGGAGGGGGCTTCAAATAATAAAGTGCCGCCGAGTGACCGGGTGATCGATTGCGCCAGGCAGGGTACTCCTCATAAATTTAAATGCAGGCAAAATGATATGTTACCCATGCACAGGGGGCTCCATCACCACCGCACTACTCCACAGCAGGTGCGGCAGGGACATTGCTTCCCTCCTCTGCTCCCCACCTCTTTAAACCTAGTTATCATTCTGGTGAATCCGCACTGTACCCCCTCCAAGGTCAATATATCTTCCCTGAGGCGCAATGCCCAAAGCTGACGCAGTGCTCTGACTGGGGTCTGGCCAAGGCTGTGTACAACTGGAGCATCGCTTCATACTCTGGAATTGCAGCTCCCTTGAGCTAAAGGCCAACATTCCGTTAGCCTTGTTGATTATTTTTGCGCCCTGTGCGCTGGCTTTTAGTGATTTGTGCCCCTGGACACCCAAATCCCTTTGCTCTTCCACTGCCCCATGTCTGTCACCATTAAGAAAATATTCTGATCTTTGTTTCTCGGATTTAAAGTGGATGACATCACACTTCCCCACATTGAACTCCATCTGCCATAGTTTTGCCCACTCGCTTAGTCTGTCCGTGTCCCTTAGTAGCTTCCTGCTCCCATCTACACAACTTACTGTGCCTCCTAACTTAGTGTCATCTGCAAACTTGAATATACAGCTCTCTATTCCTTCATCCAAGTCATTGACATATAACATGAAATGGTGAAAAGCTGAGGCCCCAGTACAGATCCTTGGGGAACATCACTTGTCACATCCTGCCAATCAGAAAACATTCCCTTTATCCCTATTCTCTGTCTCCTACCTCCCAACCAATTACCAAACCATGTCACAATTCCGTGCGCTTTAATTATTGCTAATAATCTCTTGTGCGGAGCCTTATCAGACGCCATATAGACAACATCCATAGTGACCTCCTCACAAGTCCAACTGGATTAGTCTGACATGACCTATCCTTCCCAAATCCATGCTGATTCTCCTTGATCAGCTCATTCTTGTCCAAGTGCTCAGTCACTGTCTCTAATGATAGATTCCAGTATCTTCTCCACAATTGATGTTAAACTGACAGGTCTGTCATTTTTGGTTTTTCCCTGCCCCCCTTCTTAAATAATGGAGTGACATTTCCAATTTTCCAATCCAAAGGCACAAATCCTGAATCTAGAGAGCGTTGGAAAATGATGACTAACATATTTGTGATTTCCTCACCTATTTCTTTTAATACTCTGGGGTAGAAACCATCAAGTCTGGTACATTTGACTAGCTTAAGACCCATTACTTCCTCCAATACCATTTTTTTAAAAACTTATGTTAACTCCACTAAACTCCTTGACTTATTTTTAGGTTCCCTTGTACCACTGGTATTTTGTCCTCTTCCTCTATTATGAAAATGAATACAAAGTACTCATTTAACAAGTCTGCCATTTCCTTATTTTCCATTATTGTCTTGCCTCTATCTGTATTTAATGGACCCACATTCCTCACAAATGTATGACCCCACTGTGGAGCTTTTAATTCATGTGCAAGTTCACAATCCTGTCTGGTCTTATTACCAGTCAATGAGACTTTCTGAATGAGAAAAAAGGTGTGTGAATGAAGTGCTCTGATTATCAGCACCCAAGGGTGATCTGGACCTGATTCTCTTGGAACTAATGTGGATAAACAGTGAGGGAATTTAAGATAGACAGGAAGACTAAAGGGACTAACAGTCGCCCCCCAGCTCTTTCTTCCATGTTTGTCTTCTGCAATTAAGAATAAAATAGGAGTTCAGATCAGATGGAGGGGTTGACAGTGAGATTGAGGGAAATATATCAAAACTGGGAGAGAGAGACTAACATAACAAAATAACCAGGAGTTCTGGATACTTTTTGAAAAGCTTTACATTTACATAGTACCTTTCATGTCAAAGCATCTCAATAGTTGTTTTACAAAGTGCAGTGACTGCTATGTGAATAAATGTGGCAACCATTCTGTGCTAGAAACCTCCTACAGACAGCCGTGGGATGAATGACCCGTTAATCTGTTTTTGATGGTGTTGTTTTAGAATGTAATGTTGGCCAGGACAGCAGGAGAGATGATTGCTCTTGGAATAGTGCCATGGGATCTTATCAAAACTACCGGAGCAGTCAGGCAGAACCTTGATTTAATGTGTCATTGGAAGGATGGTACCTCATACAATGCGTCATCCTCTCAATACTGGGCGTGCAGTCATTAGCACATAATCCAGTCACCTCTAGGATCTGTGTTTGAATCCACCTCAGACTGACAGAATGAATGTTCCCTTTCTTGAATGTTTTAAATGAAATTAGGGAACTCTTAGACTAGTCTCGACATCCCTGCAGTAAAAAAAAATCTGTAATTTAGTTCTAAATTAGCAGCTTCACTCAGACATCATGTGGGCATGTGGGAAATGGAAATGCCACACCAGATCAGTGGGGGAACTCTCCTAATTTCAGAGACACCGTTGGACCAGAATACTGAGAGTTTTACTCTTCACTCAGATCATGCAGCACTGGACCTCACTGCTGAGTGTGGCCGTCAAGAGTGGGATCGGTTTTCGTTCTCCAGCGATGACGTCCCTTTGCTTGACCGACAGAAATTCAAAAGGTTAAGCAATGAAGAGAGCGAAAGGCACAAAACGTCAGGATAGATAAAGGAAAAGGGAACAGGGATGAAATCATTCCCAGACACAAAGATCTGAGGAAAGCAGAATGTGGATAAACAGTGAGGGAAATTAAGATTGATGGACTGACAGGAAGGCTAAAGGGACGAACAGTCGCCCCTCAGCTCTTTCTTCCATGTTTGTCTTTTGCAATTCAGAATAAAATAAGGGGTAAAAATTCAGTTGGTTGCGCCTCCCGTTAGCGCCTTAAGAGGGCGCTAATGGGGCGCAAAGCCGCTAACGCCCGGGCGCAGCGATGTTTGCGGCGCTCGGGAACTTAACTAGACATTGTGCGGCGGCGCTAAAACTTACCGCTGCGACCACCTGCGCGCGCAGATTGTGACGTCATTCCATGGTGCAACGCCCTTGTGGCGCCCCGGAGCGGAAATTGAGTGGCGCCCCCTGCCTTACCGCCTGGCGCTTCCAACGACCAGAAGACTGGAACGCTATCAATCGCTGTGGGGCTGGGGGGGGCGCTATTTAAAGGGGGCCTCTTCCTGCCTTTTATTGTTGGTGGCATTTTTGAACTACGCATTCTGAGAGAGAGAGGGAGAGACTTCTGGAGAGATTCAACGTTGTGTGAAGGAGTTTTGGGTACTGAGCAGCACTTTGCAGGTTCATTTTGATTTGCCATTCCTTGTATCGATTTAGCAGAGACTGTGGGAGCTGCACTCTGAGCTCTTTGCCTGGTACTCTCCATTGTTCTTTCCAGCACATTTGATGTGCAAGTCTCTCCAGGCCGAGATTCAAGGCTGCAATGAACAGGATGTGGATGGAAAGCAAGATTAACCATCCCCTTTAAGAACTGGCCCGTGCCATTGTGTGTGTGTTCCATTGCTGACTGACATTACATGAGCTTCGCCAGCGCTCTGAGGTAGCGCCTCACTCCTTGGCCTTTGCGCCTTAAGACAGGTGTGCAGCGCCTGCTTTAGCGCTCCACTCACCTCCCGGGGCGGTAAAAGTGAAGTTTCCAGTCAGTGCCGATAATTAGCGCCAGGCGCTAATATTTGCGTCCAGACGATATTTGCGCCCCAAATGGGGCGCGACCTAATTTCTACCCCTAAGTGTTCAGATCAGATGGAGGGGCTGGCGGTGAGATTGAGGGGAAATATATCGAAAATGGCAGAGAGACAACCAAGAGGATCGGATACATTTTTTAAAAGCTTTACACTTACATAGTACAAAGGGAAAAATGGATAAAGTAAGGCTACAGCGTTAGTGATTAGAAAGACTTTGATTTCCAAGACCTTCAGATTACTTTACTTGAGAGAATTACACAGATACAAAAGGGTATACACCCAAAATGTTAATCTGTCTTTCACAGATGCTGCTCTGTATTTCTAGCCACTTTTGTTTTTGCAGCACAGTCCCGGTGCTTTAGTTAAAGGTCTTCATGGCGTTATTTAGAGAGGAGCAGCATTCTCCTGATATCCTGGCCAACATTCCTCCCTCAATCAACACCACCAACAACACATCACTCACCACATGGCAGTTTGTGGAACACTGTTGGTGCGAAGTATCTGCTGCAGTTGTCCCCATTGCAGTAGCTTTGAGGCACTGAGGACGATTTTCGTCTTGAGACCAGCCCCTTATGCCTGTAAATGGGGCAGTAGTCAAATGAAAATTGGGCGGGGGGTGGGGGGTGGGGGGGCGTTGTGGGTGTGGGAAACAGCGACTTACCACTGGAGGTCCATCCCTTCTGATCTTTGGCGGACCTCATTTTAGGCGGCCAGCGCTCCCGCCAGAAAGAGGTGAGGGCCTAATTAAAATATTCAAGCAGGTCAGCTGATGTTGTCGGGACCCCTCAGCACCACTTTTATTTCAATCAGCGCCGTCACCGCTGCGACCTCAACCCGCCCACTAACCAGGGGTGAGGAGAAGCCGTTACACTGCTACTTAAAGGGAAACTCACCTGCGCTCAATTGTTGGTAGTTTACTGTGGTTGGGACAGGAATGGTTGTTGGAAGTTCCGGGGTATAGATGTTTCAGTAAGAGTAGGGAAGTTGGTAAGAAAGGTGGAGGAGTAGCATTGTTAATCAAGGATAGTTTAACAGCGGCAGAAAGGCAGTTCGAGGGGGATCTGCCGTCTGAGGTAATATGGGCTGAAGTTAGAAATAGGAAAGGAGCGGTCACGTTGTTAGGAGTTTTCTACAGGCCCCCAAATAGTAATAGAGATGTGGAGGAAGAAATTGCAAAGCAGATTATGAATAGGTGTGGAGGTCACAGAGTAGTTGTCATGGGTGACTTCAACTTTCCAAATATTGATTGGAACCTTTATAGGTCAAACAGTTCGGATGGGATAGTTTTTGCACAGTGTGTGCAGGAGGGTTTCCTGACACAATATGTGGATAGGCCGACAAGAGCTGGGGCCACGTTGGATTTGGTACTGGGTAATGAACCGGGCCAAGTGTTTGATTTGTATGTGGGAGAGCACTTTGGAGATAGTGACCACAATTCGGTAACATTCACTATTGCAATGGAGAGGGATAGGGCCATACGGCAGGGCAGGGTTTATAATTGGGGGAGGGGTAATTATGATGCGATTAGGCAAGAATTAGGGAGTATAAGATGGGAACAGAAACTATCAGGGAAAGGCACAAACGAAAAGTGGAGCTTTTTCATGGAGCATTTACTGCGTGTCCTTGATAGGTATGTCCCTGTCAGGCAGGGAGGAAATGGCCGAGTGAGAGAACCATGGTTCACAAAAGAGGTTGAATGTCTAGTCAAGAGGAAAAAGGAAGCGTATGTAAGGATGAGAAAACAAGGTTCAGTTGGGTCGATTGAGGGGTACAAGGTAGCAAGGAATGAGCTAAAAAAAGAGCTTAGGAGAGCTAGGAGGGGGCATGAGAAGTCCTTGGCGGGTCGGATCAAGAAAAATCCCACGGCATTTTACTCTTATGTGAGAAATAAAAGAATGACCAGGGTGAGGGTAGGGCCGGTCAAGGACAGTAGTGGGAACTTGTGCATGGAGTCAGAAGAGATAGGAGAGGTGATGAATGAATACTTTTCGTCAGTGTTCACCGAGGAGAGGGGCCATGTTCTTGAGGATGAGAGTGTGATAAAGGTGGATAGGCTGGAGGTGGTAGATGTTCTGAGGGAAGATGTTTTAGCAATTTTGAAGAACCTGAGGGTCGATAAGTCCCCTGGGCCAGATGGGATATATCCTAGGATTCTTTGGGAGGCAAGGGAGGAGATTGCAGAGCCTCTGGCTTTGATCTTTGGGTCCTCACTGTCCACGGGAATGGTGCCAGAGGACTGGAGAGTGGCGAATGTTGTTCCTCTCTTCAAGAAAGGAAATAGGAATGACCCTGGTAATTATAGGCCGGTTAGTCTTACTTCGGTGGTTGGTAAGATAATGGAAAAGGTCCTGAGGGATAGGATTTATGACCATTTGGAAAGGGGCAACTTAATCAGGGATAGTCAACACGGATTCGTGAAGGGTAAGTCTTGCCTAACAAATTTGATTGAATTCTTTGAGGAGGTAACTAAGTGTGTAGATGAAGGTAGAGCAGTTGATGTCGTATACATGGATTTTAGTAAGGCGTTTGATAAGGTTCCCCATGGTCGGCTCATGAAGAAAGTAAGGAGTTGTGGGATAGAGGGAAATTTGGCCGATTGGATAAGTAACTGGCTATCTCATAGAAGGCAGAGGGTGGTGGTGGATGGAACATTTTCGGACTGGAGACCAGTTACCAGCGGTGTGCCACAGGGGTCGGTGCTGGGTCCTCTGCTGTTTGTGATTTTTATCAATGACTTGGAGGAGGGGACTGAAGGGTGGATCAGTAAATTTGCTGATGACACCAAGATTGGTGGAGCAGTAGATGAGGTGGAGGGCAGTTGTAGGCTGCAAAGAGACATTGATAGGATGCAGAGCTGGGCCGAAAAATGGCAGATGGAATTTAACCCTGATAAGTGCGAGGTGATTCATTTTGGTAGGGCAAATTTGAATAAGGATTACAGGGTCAACAGCAGGGTTCTGAGGAACGTGGAGGAGCAGAGGGATCTGGGGGTTCATATCCACAGATCTCTGAAGGTTGCCACTCAAGTGGATAGAGCAGTAAAGAAGGCCTATGGTGTGTTGGCGTTTATTAACAGAGGGTTTGAGTTTAAGAACCGTGAGGTTATGCTGCAACTGTACAGGACCTTGGTGAGACCACATTTGGAATATTGTGTGCAGTTCTGGTCACCTCACTATAGGAAGGACGTGGAAGCATTGGAAAGAGTGCAAAGGAGATTTACCAGGATGCTGCCTGGTTTGGGGGGGAGGTCTTATGAGGAAAGATTGAGGGAGTTGGGGCTTTTCTCTTTAGAGCGGAGGAGGATGAGAGGCGACTTAATAGAGGTTTATAAGATGATGAGGGGGATAGATAGAGTGGATGTTCAGAGACTATTTCCTCGGGTAGAGGCAGCTGTTACAAGGGGGCATAACTATAAGGTGCATGGGGGGAGATATAGAAGGGATGTCCGAAGTAGATTCTTTACTCAGAGAGTGGTTGGGGTGTGAAATGGACTGCCTGCTGTGATAGTGGAGTCGGACACTTTAGGAACTTTCAAGCGGTTATTGGATAAGCACATGGAGCACACCAGAATGATAGGGAGTGTGATAGCTTGATCTTGGTCTCGGACAATGCTCGGCACAACATCGAGGGCCGAAGGGCCTGTACTGTGCTGTACTGTTCTATGTTCTATGTTCTATGTAACCCTGGCTCAGTTGGTAGCATTCGCGCCTCTGAGTCAGAAGGTTGTGACTTCACAGTCCCACTCCAGGGATTTATACCTATCAGCAAAGACTGAACAGGTTGGGGCTCTTTAGGAGAAGACTGAGCGGGTGACTTGAGGTCTTTAAGATTATGAAAGGGTTTGATAGGGTAGGTAGAGAAGATGTTTCCACTTGTGGGGGAGTCTAAAACTAGGGGCCATAAATATAAGACAGTGACCAATAAATCCAATAGGGATTTCAGGAGAAACATCTTTACCCAAAGAATGGTTAGAATGTGGAACTCACTACCACAGGGAGTAGTTGAGGCAAATAGCATAGATGCATTTAAAGGGAAGGTCGATAAGTACATGAGGGAGAAAGGAATAGAAGGATATGTTGATGGGGTGAGATGAAGTAGGGTGGGAGGAGGCTCGTGTGGAGCATAAACACCGGCACAGACTAGTTGGGCCAAATGGCCTGTTTCTGTGCTGTAATTTAGATGTAGCTGAGGGGAAGGAAACAGAGTGTCAGCATGAACTGAAGGAAATGAAAGAGAAGGGTTGGTTTCAGCACCTTTCGCCCGGTGGAGATAAGACGGAAATGCTGGATTTCCCGCCCCATTCCCACTCTGTCACCTGGATTTTTCCTGGAGCCTTCCAATAGGAAGCTGAGGGGCCCGTCTGACTCAGGCAGCAGTCTCATTAATCTATGACGTAAATCGGACCCCAATGGCATTGTAACGGCCTACTGCGCCCATTCATTCTTTTGTATAAGCCCCATAAAGCTAATTCAGCTGTGCCTCAGTTGGTAGCACACGCCCCTCTGAATCAGAAGGTCGTGAGTTCATAGTCCCACTCCAGGAGCTTGAGCATATAAAGCTAGGCTGACACTCCAGTGCAGTGCTGAGGGAGTGCTGCACTGTCGGAGGTGCCGTCTTTCGGATGAGTCGTTAGACCGAGGCCCCGTCTGCCCTCTCAGGTGGACGTAAAAGATCTCAAGGCACTATTTCGAAGAAGAGCAGGGAGAGTTATCCCCGGTGTCCTGGCCAATATTTATCCCTCAATCAACATCACTAAAAACAGATTATCTGGTCATTATCACATTGTTGTTTGTGGGAGCTTGCTGTGCGCAAATTGGCTGCCGCGTTTCCTACATTACAACAGTGACTACACTTCAAAAAGTACTTCATTGGCTGTAAAGCGTTTGGGAAGTCCGGTGGTTGTGAAAGGCGCTCTATAAATGCAAATCTTTCTTTTTTAAGATAATTGATAGAAAATCAGGCAGGCTCCTTATGATCAAGAAATTGAAGAAACAGTGTTATGTGGGGTCTATTTTTTTTTAATGTCTTCCATTAAATTGAGGGTAAAAAGAAAGACTTGCATTTATGTAATACCTTTCATGACCTCAGGACATCGCAAAGCACTTTACAGACAATGAAGTACATTTTGAAGTGTAGTCACTGTTGTAATGTAGGAAACACAGCAGCCAATTTGCACACAGCAAGCTCCCACAAACAGCAATGAAATAAATGAGCAGATCATCTGTTTTAGATGTTGTTTGAGGGATAAATGTTGGTCAGGACACAGGGGAGAACTCTCCTGCCCTTCTGTCGAATAGTGCTATGGGATCTTTTACATTCACCTGAGAGGGCAGACGGGTCCTCAGTTTAACATCTCATTTGAAAGACAGCACCTCCGACATTGCGGCATTCCCTCAGTCCTACACTGGAGTGTCAACCTGGATTTTGTGCTAGAAGTCTCTGAAGGGGGGCTTGAACCACACAACCTTTTGACTCAGGAGTTCAGAGTGCTACCCACTGAGCCACGGCTGAATTATTTAAATATGTTTAATTGAAAGAGGATTATGTAGGGGGAGAACTGATAATATCCCCCCATGTTGTCTTTCTCCCTTAACTAGAAAAATGCTCAGGTGAGTCTACCCTGGGCTCTGCTAACTGGCTCAGTATTGTAGTTGGTTCAGTCGGGCAAACTTAATTTAGGTTTGGATTAGGAGACAGTAAGAATGCTGAGAGAGCTGACCATAGGTGGTTACAAACCAGACAGAGAGCATAAGGCTAGAAATTGCGTATTGGGGCGATACCTTTTGTGCTCCCGCAAAAGTATCGCCGGGCGCTACACAATTGATTCCGACGGGAACTTCCGGTTTAGCGCTCCGAGAGGGAAGTGGAGCGCTAAATCAAGCGCCACCACTTCCCTTAGAGCGCTAAAGGGAGCGAGAGGGGCGGGAGTGGCAGAGCGCTGATCAGTGTTCCGCGCAGCGCTGCCGGTTTTACAGGCTCCTCCCCTCCCTTAAAGGGATGGGCCAATGCTGCGGTCATTGAAGGCTGAGGCTGGGAATGGTCATCGACGGCACCTGCGATACGCGCACAGCGGCCCCAAGCACTCTAAGAGAGCGCAGGGCTGATCAATCGCGGGCTGGAAAAAAATCAAAATACAGCACACTGGGGACATGATTAAATTCTGACCAGCACTGCCTTTAATTAGCGCTCCCCAAAGGCCAGCCGAGGTGACAACGCCTCCTGCAGCTGCCGTTGTTGACGCCCGGCGATGCTGCAGGGGGCGGAATCCGGGGCGATAACGGGGCATTGCGCACCAGATGACATCACGATCTCCAGGGTGCAGGAGATCAGGGCGGTAAGTTTTAGCGCTAGCGCTAACCCGCCATTGAAGTTCGCGGGCGTCGGTAATTTTGCCGCGCCCGGTCGGTAAGCCTTTAGCGCCCCGTTATCGCCCCCCCCCCCCACCCCAGATGCGCTAATGGGTGGCGCAAAGGAGGCCGATTTCTCCCCCCTAGAGTCCTGGTGTACATAGAAATGCAGAAAGGCTCGAGATTGAGGAGTGAGGGGAGTCACCGATTGCCGCACCGAGGAGAGGCCGCGATCGGCAGAAGGGAGGTCGAAGGCTTCCTTGAGGGGCCGGGGGGAAACACTCCTGCTCCTCATGGCTCACATGGAGTGCTGTAAAGGGCACTTAACTCCTGGGGCTGGCAGCTCCCGCCTCCATTTCACTGCCGGGTTTCCCGAGCCCCGGGAAACCCGGCCGGCAGCTGTTAAATTTAAATCAGGCTGCCAAGTGTACTGTGGGAGTCTGATTTAAATATTATAATGAAATGTCCCGCCTCACCAAGACATGCCTCGCAATCCGACGTGGTGTAAAATGGCGGCAGGCGCATACGCAGCAGGTTGGGGATGTGTTCCCCGATTTTTAAACATACTGTCCCATTCCTCTCCCGCCCGTCGCAGGGAGTTAGTATTGAACCCATGGTCTCTGCTTCATCTACTGACTATGGAAGACCATTCCACCGTCTCAGAACCTTTTGTGTGGAAAACTTTTCTTCTGCTCTCTGTCCTAAATCTCTGACAGTTAATTTTAGGATTAAGGTCAGGAAAGACCTTGGAGGGTGTACAGCAAAGATTCACCAGAATGATACCAGGACTTCAAGAGGTGCTTTGGGCATTTGAAAGATGTGATTATGATGCCATATACATACATGATTTTTTTCTTTTTCTTGTGACCTCCTGGATTGTCCTGTTGAAGGTTCGACTCGAGGATTAACTGAGTCTATGAACCAATGTGCCCATTTAGCCATTGACATTACTCCATCAGGAAGCCATTTCGGTTTAATGTTTGTACAGTAAGTTCTGTGCCTGCGTATGAGTTTGAGCTCTTCTATTCTCCTCCATGTGAAGGATGTGTTGTGCAGTGGTTTCTTACCAAAGTCCTATTTTTAAGGTCGTTCTCTGCTAAGGTTGAATGTTTGCACGTAGTGCGGTAAGTTCCACGTCTGCGTATGAGTTGGATCTCTCACATTTTCCTCTATGTGCAGGCTCAGCTGTGTAGTGGTTTCCTGTCTCAGGTCAGTTTATCAGAGAGCTCTCTGCTAAGGCGCCCAAAGCATAAGCAGGATCTGCCTACTTCACAGAAAAGTGTTGCGATGAACTAAAATATATTGAAAATATTCAAATTTCCCTTTTGGTGACCAAGAGTTGGGGAAAAGCCTTAATGAGAGATTTAGGTCACACATTTGTCTCTTTTGTTTAGAAGTTCACTGTAGATTCTGCTTCCATAAACAATGTCATCAAGGCCTCAGAAAGCTTGTCATTTATGTTTCACATGTGAATAAACTTAATTAGTGCTTAGAAATGTTGTACGCTAATGTTGGCTTATCATAGCTCGCCAGCTAGATCCTGGTGGAATTCGCGACCTAGATACACTTCCTGACAGACATCACAGCCCCGATAATAACACAGAGGCGGATTGGGAGCGGGAGCGGGGGGGAGCGGGGGGGTCCGATATTGCGTGGGAAACCCGGAAGTAAGTTCAGCGCACCTGTCAGTGGCATTTTAACGCAGCCTCTCATTATCATTCTACTTTCAGGTGTGGCATCGATTGTGCAGCAGTGGGCGTGATGTGGACCTGTATGACGTGATCTCAACTCCAGCATTTAAAGGGCCAATCCAAAGATGGAATTTGGAGGAGTTTGGAGTTGGAATCAAGAGACGACGAGCTGCGAGAATAGATTCAGGACAGGCAGAGGCTGCTCCCCGCTTCAGTGACGCCTCCCTTGATGTACTGCTGGGGGCTGTGAGGAGCCAGAAAGAGATACTCTTCCCCAACAATGGGAGGAAGAAACCTGCTGCTCCCACAAAGAAGGCGTGGCTGGAGGTGACCCAGGAGGTCACCACCATGAGCGCAGTGCCACGCTTCTGGATTCAATGCAGGAAGCGCTTTAACGACCTAACCAGGTCAAGAAAGGTGAGTACAGTTGCACATTCACCTACATCCTGCTGTGCACATCAACACCCACCACCCCCTCACTCTGCCTTGTCAAGCCTACTTCATCACATCACTCCTCACACCCTTGACCACAGCCGTGCAGACTCTGGATGCCAACATGTCTGCCGCCTTAAGTAGGTTGACAGATACCTTAGCCTTGGCCTTACAGGGCCGCACTGATCTGCAGCAAAGTGCTCTCCAGCACAGTGGTAACAGTGAAGTGTGGCTGGGCTACGAGAGGGATGATGGTGAAAGGGGACATGGAAGTGGGGACTCCACTCAAAGCGCCTCCACTTCTCACCCGTTGCCACCCCCCCCCTCCGCCCCCCATCACCCCCACCCAGTCAGTACCCGACATCCTGCCTCCTCTCCCAATGTTCGAGTCTGTTCCTGCACAGGTGCAGGTGGAGCAGTCTTTGGCGGGGCCCACACGGCCTCCAAAGCCCAGAGGATGTCGGCCAAGAGCATCTCAACAGTCAGAGCAGGGATCTGAGCAGCCGGCCTCTACCTCTGCTCAAGCCACAGGGGGTTGCACCACGTAGGAATGGAAGGAAAAGAAAGAATAAAGCTTGGTCGTCGCACAAGGGTCTGCCCATGGGTGTATAAGAAAATGTTGTGTTGTGAAGTTTCTGTTCTTTAGTAGAATCACTAATAAATACATTTTATTAATTTGCACCACTTTCCCATCTTGCCCATCCTTGGGTGCTGGGTGGCAAGTCGCCTTTTAACTTGCTTGATGACAAATGGGAAAGAAAGAAAGAAACAAACAAAGAAACAAACAAGTGCCTATATAGTGCCTTTCACGACCACTGGACGTCTCAAAGCGCTTTACAGCCAATGAAGTACTTTTTGAAGTGTAGTCACTGTTGTAATGTAGGAAGACATGAATTGATGAGGACCAATGGCGGAATGTGCAAGGGGTGGTTCGTTGTTTGCGGGACTGCTTTGTGTCATTGGTGGGGCAAGGAAAAGTGGCCGTTTCATGTGCTACTGACATGGTTCCACTCGTGCAACCTAAGTGAACCTTGCATTAATAAGGGCATCCCTGGCATCCAGGGCAGCAATGTGAGCAGTTGGTGGTGCATTTCCCTCCTTCTCCTCCTCTTCTTCCTCCTCCTCCTCCTCCAAGTCATCCGAGAGTATCTGAGCTCTGCGCCTTGTTCCTCCTGCAGGTCCAAACCTCGCTGTTGCGCAATGTTGTGCAGAGCACAGCACCCCATGACCATTCTGGACACCCTGGCTTGTGCATACTGAAGGGTGTCTGCAGATCTGTCTAGGCACCTGAAGTGCATCTTCAGCATGCTGATGGCTTATTCGGTCAGACATCTGATGGTCATATGGCATTCATTGTAGCGCTGTTGGACTTCATTGGTCAGGTTTCTGACAGGTGTCATCAGCCAAGTTTGCAGTGGATATCCCTTATCGCCTAGCAGCCACCCCTTAAGTGTGCTTGCAGGTCCGAAGAGGTTGTGGAGCTTGGACTGCCGCAGGACAAAAGTATCATGGCAGCACCATCGGGAATCTTGCGCACACCTGCAGAAATATCTTTTTGTGGTTGCACACCAGCTGTACATTGATGGAGAGGAAGCTCTTGCGGTACACGAATACTCCTGGTTGATCTGGGGTAGCGTGGATTGCCAGTCGATGATGCCCTGCACCTGTGGGAAGCCAGCCAGAGCTGCAAACCCGAGTGCCCGCTCATTCTGACTGGCATCATTACAGGAGAAGTTGACATAATTGGCGGCCCTGGCAAACAAGCCATCAGTCACCGATCTTATGCATTTGTGAGCCGCTGACTGGGAGATCCTGGATATTCTCCGGCAGAGCCCTGGAAGGATTCGGAGGCAAAAAAGTTGAGGGTGATTTTGACAGCCACTGGCACTGCGTGGCCATCAGGTCCAGCTGGAATCAGGTCTTCTTCCAGGTGGCTGCAGACGTCTGACATCACCTGACATGACAACCTGAGCCTCCTGACGCACCGGTGTTCCAACATGTCAAGGAAACTCAACCTCCGCCTGTACACCCTGTGTCACGGGTAGTGCCTCCTGCGAGCTGCACCCCTCCGCCGCTCCCCTCTCCGCCCCCTCCCTCTCCGACCCTCCCCTCTCTGCCGCTCCCCTCTCCGCCCCTCCCCTCTCCGCCCCTCCCCTCTCCACCCTTCCCCCCTCTGCCCCTCCCCTCTCTGCCCCTCCCCTCTCTGCCCCTCCCCTCTCTGCCCCTCCCCTCTCCGCCCCTCCCCTCTCTGCCCTTCCCCCCTCTGCCCCTCCCCTCTCCACCGCTCCCCTCTCCACCGCTCCCCTCTCCGCCCCTCCCCTCTCCGCCCCTCCCCTCTCCTCTCCGCCCCTCCCCTTTCCGCCTCTCCCCTCTCCGCCCCTCCCCTCTCCGCCCCTCCCCTCTCCGCCCCTCCCCTCTCCGTCCCTCCCCTCTCCGCCCCTCCCCTCTCCGCCCCTCCCCTCTCCGTCGCTCCCCTCTCCGCCCCTCCCCTCTCCACCCCTCCCCTCTCCGCCCCTCCCCTCTCCGCCTCTCCCCTCTCCGCCCCTCCCCTCTCCGCCCCTCCCCTCTCAGCCCCTCCCCTCTCCGCCTCTCCCCTCTCCGCCCTCCCCTCTCCGTCGCTCCCTCTCCGCCCCTCCCCTCTCTGCCCCTCCCCTCTCCGCCCCTCCCCTCTCTGCCCCTCCCCTCTCCGCCTCTCCCCTCTCCGCCCCTCCCCTCTCCGCCCCTCCCCTCTCTGCCCCTCCCTCTCCCTCTCCGCCCTCTCCCCTCTCGCCCCTCCCCTCTCCGTCCGCTCCCCTCTCCGCCCCTCCCCTCTCTGCCCCTCCCCTCTCCGCCCCTCCCCTCTCTGCCCCTCCCCTCTCCGCCTCTCCCCTCGCCGCCCCTCCCCTCTCTGCCCCTCCCCTCTCCACCCTTCCCCTCTCCGCCCTCCCCTCTCCGCCCTCCCCTCTCTGCCCCTCCCCTCTCCACCCTCCCCTCTCCGCCGCTCCCCTCTCCGCCCCTCCCCTCTCGGCCCTCCCCTCTCGCCCCTCCCCTCTCGCCGCTCCCCTCTCGCCCCTCCCCTCTCGCCCCTCCCCTCTCCGCCGCCCCCCTCTCTGTCGCCCCCCTCTCCGCCGCTCCCCTCTCTGCCGCTCCCCTCTCTGCCCCTCCCCTCTCTGCCCCTCCCCCTCTCTGCAGTCCAGCTGCACATCTCTCAACAGCCGGCTGCTGGTGCTGCTGCAGGTCACATTGTTCCTTGTCCAAGGTCCAATCTAAGGCAGCCAAAGCACCACCCATCCTGATGTGATTCAGAAAACCTCCAAAGTAAACTGTTAGCAAAAGTACTGTGAGCAAACCCTTTCCCACTAGCAGGTAAGAAAGCAGCTGTCAGTCCTGAGTATTCATTGCAGTATTTCCGTGGGTTTTAATCAGCCCCCTCAATTGCTGCTGTGTTCTCGCCTTGCTTTCACTGGCGAGTTTCAGGAAGTTCAACTGTGCTGAAATATTGCTCCAATAGAGTGATTACCATATGTTAACAGGCAACCCGCCTCTCCCGAGGGGGTTTTGCGCATGCAGCCTAAAACGCCCGATTTAAACGTGGAAGTCGGGATGTTAGTGACGGCTCTTCCCGACCCACTCGCGTTTTTGCCGGATTTAACCCCCTTACCCGCACCCAAACCCACACACTCCTCGAGGTTAAAATACCCCCCTACGGTTCTTAATGTGAAGAACATATCTGGAAGTATTTGTAAAATAGATCTACATTAATCCTTCAAAGAAATGGTGAGCATGATCAAACTGCACACTGATAAAAAAAAACTCTTCAATTTGAAATATGATTTTTTTCTTCAGTTTAAGAGCCAGAGCCAGGGGAAAGGAGAGGCAGGGATAGAACAAAAGCGGGAGGTCTGGAATATAAGCAGGAAATGCTGAAAACACTCAACAAGTCATGATTTTTATTCATTCCTGGGATGTGGGCATCGCTGGCAAGGCCAGCATTTATTGCCCATCTCTAATTACCCTTGAGAAGGTGATGGTGAGCCGCCTTCTTGAACCGCTGCAGTCCGTGTGGTGAAGGTGCTCCCACAGTGCTGTTAGGGAGGGAGTTCCAGGATTTTGACCCAGTGACAATGAAGGATCGGCGATATATTTCCAAGTCAGGATGGTGTGTGACTTGGAGGGGAACTTGGAGGTGGTAGTGTTCCCATGCACCTGCTGCCCTTGTCCTTCTAGGTGGTAGAGATCGCTGGTTTGGGAGGTGCTGCAGTGCAGCTTGGAGATGGTACACACTGCAGCCACGGTACGCCAGTGGTGAAGGGAGTGAATGTTTAAGGTGGTGGATGGGGTGCCAATCAAGCGGGCTGCTTTGTCTTGGATGGTGTCGAGCTTCTTGAGTGTTGTTGGAGCTGCACTCATCCAGGCAAGAGGAGAGAGAGACAGAGTTAACGTTTCAGGTCGATGACCTTTCATTAGAGGTCTGTGATAGGGTGGAGGGCAGGAGTGATTAAATGACAAAAGGGGTGTTGGCGCAAGGCAAAAGGAGGTGATAATGGGACAAACATGGAAACAGCAGATGGGTCCAGGGGAGGAGTAAGTAGTTACAGAACCAAAAATGTAGCAGTATTGTGGCTGCCGCGAAGCACGAATTGAGGCCGAGTCAATATGTGGAGCACATGGCTTTTAATGACATACTCCTTGGCAAAATGGCTGCTACAACTTCTCTCTGCAAAACCCTACTGGTTGAGGGCGATGCCCGCTCTTTTTAAGTTCACACTGAGGGCGACGCCCACTCCTTTTTTCATGCCTTAAAGGCAGCATGCGCCTTAAAGGCAAGGTGCCCGATTTATTGTCCACGGACGGAAAAGTGGATTGCGCCCGTTTAGGTGGCGATCCGCCACACAGCTCCCCCCAGAATCCGCTTAGGAGGTGTGGAGGAGATGGTGCGGTGGTCTGATGGGCCGGCCGGAGCGGCTCTTGTAGGACGCCGGTGGACGTGGAACGGCCGGGCGTGGAGCAGCCGGGTGCACCGGCTTGAGGGCAGGTCGGCCGCGTGGCGGTGGACGAGCTACAGGGACCTGCTCACCGGGCTCCGAGTGTGCTGGCTTGAGTCGGTCAACCGACACTTTTTCGGTCCTGTCGCCCACTTGCAGGGTGAAAAATTTGTCCCCAGCCTGTAGCACCTTGTAGGGCCCGTTGTACGGGGGTTGAAGGGGTCCGCGGTGGGCGTCGGGCCGGACGAAAACGAACCGTGCCTGGTGCAGGCTTAGTGGGACATGTGAGGTGGATTCGCCGTGTCAGGCAATGGGCACCGGGGCGAACTGTAGCGCCGGTGAGGCGAAGTCGTGGCGTTGCTGGTCGGCTGACCAGGGTGTCGTGTAGGTGGGCAGGAACTCGCTGACCGTACACGAGCTCTGCTGCCGATGCATGGAGGTCTTCTTTAACCGCGGTGCACAGGCCGAGGAGGACCCACGGAAGTCGGTCGGTCCAGGCGCCGTCCTGGAGGCTGGCTCGAAGAGATGCCTTCAAGGATCTGTGGAACCGCTCACACAGTCCGTTGGCTTGGGGGTGGTACGCTGTGGTGCGGTGAATGGTCACCCCGAGATTGCGTTCGACGGCGGTCCAGAGTTCAGAGGTAAATTGCGGACCTCTGTCCGACGTCATGTCGGAGGGGACGCCGAACCGTGCGACCCAGGTGCTGACGAAGGCTCTGGCGATGTCAGCGGTGGTGGTAGAGGTCAGTGGAATTGCCTCAGGCCAGCGTGTGGTGCGGTCAACGATGGTCAGCAAGTGCGTGTGACCTTGCGACGGCGGCAGGGGCCCGATGATGTCCACGTGGATGTGGTCGAATCTACGCGAAGGGACGGTAAACTCCTCGAGGGGTGCTTTCGTGTGTTGCTGCACCTTGGCCCGTTGGCAGGCTAGGCAGGAGTTGGCCCAAGTACGCACATCCTTGCGAAGGCCGTGCCAGACAAAGCGGTTGGCTACCAATTTGATGGATGCACGGGCGCCGGGGTGGGAGAGGTTGTGGAGAAACTCGAATACCCGGCGGTGCCAGGACGCTGGGACGACGGGCCGAGGTTGACATAGGGATATGTCGCACTTGACCGTGACTGCGGTCGGGCCACAGGCGACGTCGGCCAGGCGTAGCCCTGGTAGGCTGGTAGGTGCGGAGAGCAGATCAGGGTCGGTGATCTGGTCTGCTGCGAGTTGAGCATAGTCGACTGCCAGGTGTGCGGTGTGGATGGCGGGGCGGGAGAGGCAGTCGGCTACCACATTGTCTCGGCCGGAGACGTGTTGGATGTCCGTGGTGAACTCGGACACTGCCGCGAGCTGGCGCTGCTGCCTGGCGGACCAGGGGTCGGTTGTCTTTGCCATTGCGAATGTCAGGGGTTTGTGGTCGACAAACGCAGTGAAGGGGTGGCCCTCCAGCAAAAACCGAAAATGGCGGACCGTCAGGAACAGCGCGAGGAGCTCGCGGTCGAAGGTGCTGTACTTTACCTCCGGGGGGCGTAGTTGGCGGCTGAAGAAGGCAAGTGGATGCCAGGCGCCGTCGACCCACTGCTCATACATGGCGCTGACCACGTGGTCGGAGGCGTCCATGGTGAGCGCTACCCTGGCATTGGGCCGTGGGTGCGCGAGCAGGGTGGCGTTGGCGAGCGCGGTCTTGGTGGAGTCGAAGGCGGCTGACGCGTCTGCCGTCCATTCGACCGCCATCTTGACGCTCCTGCCCCGGAGGGCTTCATACAGGGGCCTCATGAGGGATGCCGCTTTGGGGATGAAGCGGTTGTAGAAATTCACCATCCCGAGGAACTCCTGGAGGCCTTTGATGGTGGTGGGGCGGGGAAATTGTTGGACGGCCTGCACCTTGGTGGGCAGGGGAATGGCCCCAGCATGGGTGATGTGGTGGCCGAGGAAGTCGATCTTGTCCAGGCCGAATTGGCATTTGGCTGGGCTGAGGATGAGCCCGTGGTCGCTGAGGCGCCCGAACAGGATGCAAAGGTGTTCGAGGTGTTCCTGCTTGGAGGAACTGGCTACCAGGATGTCGTCCAGGTAGACGAACAGGAACTTCAGGTCCTGAAGGACCGAGTCCATGAGCCGTTGGAATGCCTGGGCCGCGTTTTTGAGGCCGAAGGGCATCCGCAGGAACTCGAAAAGGCCGAAGGGGGTGATTACGGCCATCTTGGGGACGGGGACTTGGTGGTAGCTGCGCACCAGGTCGACCTTGGAAAAGACTGAGCGGCCGGCCAGACTAGCCGAGAAGTCCTGGATGTGCGGCACGGGGTACCGATCAGGGGTGGTGGCGTCGTTGAGGCGGCGGTAATCCCCGCAGGGGCGCCAACCCCCGCCTGGTTTGGGGACGATGTGGAGTGGGGAGGCCCAGGGACTGTTGGAGCGGCGGATGATGCCGAGCTGTTCCATGGTGGCAAACTCGGTCCGCGCGATCTCCAGTTTGGCCGGGTCCAGCCTGCGGGCGTGGGCATACACTGGGGGGCCTGTGGTGGGGATGAAGTGTTCCACCCCGTGTTTGGCGGCCTCCGCGGAGAAGGTCGGATTGGTAAGGGCCGGGAATTCGGCCAGGAGTGCCGAGTAGTCATCCGTGGCCCGGGCGTGGCACTGTGACGCCATGTCGGCGGGTTGATGGGGGGCCATGGCGCCCAGGATGGGGGACATGGTGTTCATGTCCACGAGGCGGTGTCGAGGGATGTCTACCAGTAGGCTGTGGGCGCACAGGAAATCTGCGCCGATGAGAGGGGAGAGCACCTTGGCAGTGATGAACTCCCATCGGTAGCGGCGACCAGCGAGGTTGAGGGTGACTGTGCAGGTGCCGTACGTCCGGATGTCCGAGCCGTTAGCAGCAGCCAGCGCCGGTCCTCGTTTGCCCTTTTGGATGTCGAGAGCGGAGGCCGGGATGATGCTGTGCTGAGCTCCAGTGTCGCACAGGATCCGGCGGCCGGTTTTGTCATCCGTGACGTGCAGCAGGGAGCCCGCGTGGCCCACGGCCATCGCGGGGGCTGGTACGGGGGTGGACTTGAAAGAGCATGGAGGTGTGCACCGTTGTGCCCTGGCGCCGAACCGTGCGTGGTAGTAACAGTGGCCCGGGTTAGTGGGGCGCGAAGGCCCCGTGAGCCCGGATGCTGGGCCTTGTGGCCGCGTGGTGGCCGGTGAGGGGCACGCCCAGGCAGTGGCTGCCAGGTCCGGAGTGACGTCGAGGCTGGAGTGAGCGGACAGCAGCTTGTCGGCCTCATCGGCCAGGGCTTCCAGGTCCGTGAGGCCGGACGCCACGATCGCTGGGCGAATGCTAAGAGGTAGCTGGCGGATGAACAGCGTGTGGAAGAGGGATCCGGGTGGGCTCTCGTCGGTGAGGGAGAGCATGTGGGAGAGGAGGTCTGACAGTGAGGCATCACCGAGGCCTGGAAGGTCGAGGAGGTGGCAGTTTCGCTGGTATGTCGAGGCCGTAAATTTTTTAAGGAGCGCGGCCTTAAGATGTGCATACTTGCCCTCCTCTGCTGGGTTCTGCAGCGCTGTCCAGATCTTCGTAACTGTGGAGCTACCGAGTGATCTGACGAGGTAGTCGTACTTCGTCCCATCTGTGGTGATGTGTCGCAGCTGGAATCGGGACTCGGCTTGGAGGAACCAGGCTTCGGGCTGGTTTTCCCAAAACTCCGGCAGTTTCACGGAAACTGCGTTCGTGTCCGCCATTGCAGTGCTCGGAATACGTTCTGAGCGTCGGGGTCACCAATATTGTGGCTGCCGCGAAGCACGAATTGAGGCCGAGTCAATATGTGGAGCATATGGCTTTTAATGACATACTCCTTGGCAAAATGACTGCTACAACTTCTCTCTGCAAAACCCTACTGGTTGAGGGCGATGCCCGCTCTTTTTAAGTTCACACTGAGGGCAACGCCCACTCCTTTTTTCATGCCTTAAAGGCAGCATGCGCCTTAAAGGCAAGGTGCCCGATTTATTGTCCACGGACGGAAAAGTGGATTGCGCCCGTTTAGGTGGCGATCCGCCACAGCAGATAAATTTATCAAACATACGGCAACAAACAACATTTCCCGCACACAACAAAAAGAATCCTGAACCATGGAAATGATGCTGTGCAGTGCTAAGGTGTGAGCACTCAGTGCATTTGTATTTAATCACCTCGTATGCTATTGTAAAGGAAGTGTTAACATGTGGGTTTTTTAATTGGTGACACGCAAATTTGATAGGAAGGTCTTAAGCTTTCACACAGTATTATTGCACAGTGGTTCGATTGACAGACAGAAGATGATTCCCGCCATGGGACCCCCTACTTGTATTAATTCATGAGGTACCCGCCCGAGCCTGGCAGGCGCTTCATCCGCCACCAACGCAAAGGTGTTAAAATCCGAACTCGGTGGGAATGGAGCGGGAATCGGAGCTGCTCCATTTACAAGGCCCCTCCACCCCAATCCCACTGAGTGGGAGTTCAAATTCTCTCCTACAATGCGGATGGATATTTCTAGCAACTTTTTTCTATTAATAGTCAGCCCACCTATGTGGAATAAGATTGTTCGGGATGCAACTGATGCTCCTCCGATCGGAATGGTGACTAACTTGGCCTCAGCAGATGGAGTGAGAACGAGCAATGACTCAGCAGCATACATGATGTCCCCAGATGGAGACTGAGGAGCTAATGCACTGAATGTAAACTGAGCTGAATATGGACAGAGGTCAGTGTCATTGGTGTGTTGGGGCTCATATCAATGACTTGTAGACAAATGTGAAGGGCTTACTGATGGAAACTGCTGAGTTGTATCATGAGTAACAGCCAGCAGCCTGTTTGTGATATTACCGGCGAAACTTTCAACATCGGTGGGGGTGTAAAATGGAGCGATATCGGTTCGGGCGCCCATTATACAAGCCACCCAATTGTCGAGCAGGATGTATTACAGGCACCCAATCCCCATTATACTTCCCTTGTGCAGTTGATAGTTTCGCCCCAAGTATGATGTTCCTATCTCCGCTATTTAAACACAGGCGTTAATCTATTGATTTTAAATAGGTTAACACCTCCATTTGCCATGAGGGGTGTTTGGTATGAATGCATATAGGGGGAAAAATTCGGTACCTTAGCGCCTCCCGCTAGCGACAGCAGATGGTGGTAACGGGGTACTGATGCAGCAGCGCCGGGGCGAGGCGAATCCAGCGCCGCACGATAAATCCGACCACCCCCACCCGTTGCGCCGCTGGTATGAGGTACTGCGAGGGACTTCAACGCCAGGCAGATCATGATGTCAGTGGCTGCCTGATCTGGAAAATTGATTGTCGCCACTTACCTTAGCGCCTCGACCAGACAGCGACAGGGAGAGCTGGCGTGCAGCTCCAGGAAGCCGGCTCCAGCGACGTTATTTAAAGGCATCGGCATTAATCACTCCCAGCTGTCAGGGCAGGTTAGTTTCAGTGGTTTGTTGTCAGTTTCACCCACTCGAACAGTTGCTATGAGTAATTTCAAACTCCTTTTGTATCAGCAGCCTTCTGCCAACTACAAAGTGGCTACATTTATTATTCAAAGATTCAAACTGCTACACTTGGCAACATTAATGGGGGCCGTACTGGCATGCCACCTCGCCCTCCAGGATCTACGGCGGAGGGAGCGTAAGCAGCGAGAAATACGGGAACATGTGTGCAGAGGGAGGAGGAGGGCCATCAGGGCTCTGACCAGGAGTCCTTACCCTCCGAGGGTATTCCGACAGCACCTCTCCTACCTTCAATTAAGCGAGGAGCAGTGTATTAGACGGCTCCGCATCACCAAGGAGGATCCTGCTTCCCTCTTGGGGTGCAACCACTCAATTTCCGGCGCGGGGGCGCTAATTTTTCCGGGGTGCTACTCAATTTTTAGCCCAAACTTTTCTAATGATACCGCCCATTCGTGGGCTATAATGAATTTCTAGCCATAAGTGTTTGTACAATAGCACAGCTCACGGTAATCTGCAGGCTATAAAGGACGGAGGACTTCGATATCCAACAGCGCAGTGAGAATCTACAAAACCGTGTAGATACTGTAAGTGTTTCTACGGGGCAACAGAGACAGAACAGATAAAGCCGGAAGAGAAAATCTCTTTTGAATTCCAACAAGATACATGGCTGTGCTTCACTATCACTTGGGCCTCAACTCCAAGGGTTGTGGGCCAGCAGTGAGGGAACTCGGCCAACATTAGCACGCATCAGAAATCCGCAGGCATGTGGGCGGTGGGCAAAATACCTCGCCATCGGCCCGAGCTCGGAAAATGTAGGCTCAGCTCCCTCTTGGCAAATCGAAGTGACATCAGATTCCTAACAGTGTCAGAATGAGTCAGTTCCAAGCTATAAAAGGTTGAACTGGGTTAAACTCTCAGCTAAATGTCATGCTGTAAAATAACCCTTGGTACAATAGGGTTGTATCCACACCAGGAATATAATTTGAGTATGAAATCCTTCTAGAAATCTGTCAGTTTGTCAATTTATGATGACTGAAGTACAGGAGATGGTGTATCTGATCAAGGGCAAGATCCTGAATTTCCTCTGACTTTGCCAGAAGTTATGGCAGGGCTACGGCAGGAAGTCCATGGAAATTCAGGGCCTGAAGCTCCTAGATGTGGTGAGTTGATAGAGAGCGCAGTTTGTTGGGCACCGGCCTCCTGACTGGTAGCACATGGCTATTCCATCAGAATTGAGGGTGTGAGAGGTGCTATATAAATGCGAGTTCTTTGTTTTCTTCTTTCTTAAATCTTTCAGGGAAGCATGGTCTAGAAATTAATGCACCTTCAATATTATGCCAATAGCATTTGAATTGTTCCCTTCAGGCTTACAGGCACTTGTGGATATTTTTTTTCCTCCATTACAATGCGTGAATGTTGGGTATAACAGCAGCTTGAATTTCAAGCTATGGCTCAGAAGGTCAGAAGGTTGTGGGTTCAAGTCCCACTGCAGAGACTTGAGCACAAAATCAAGGCTAATACTCCAGTGCAGTGCTGAGGGAGTGCTGTATTGGCGGAGGTGCCGTCTTTTTGGATGAGAAGTTAAACCGAGGCCCTGTCTGCCCTCTCAGGTGGACATAAAAGATCCCGTGGCACTATTTCGAAGCAGAACAGGGGAGTTCTCCCCGGTGTACTGACCAATATTTATCCCCCAACCAATATTACTAGAACAGATTATCTGGTCATTATCACAACAACAACTTTTATTTAATAAAATATCCCAAGGTGCTTCACAGGAGCCTCAGCAAACAACATTTGACGCTGAGCCACATAAAGAGATATTAGGGCAGGTGACCAAAAGCTTGGTCAAAGAGGTAGGTTTTAAGGAGCGTCTTAAAGGAGGAAAGAGAGGTAGAGAGGCGGAGAGGTTTAGGAGGGAGTTCCAAAGCTTAGGGCCCAGGCAGCTGAAGGCACAGCCACGAATGGAGGAGAGATTAAAATCGGGAATTCTCAAGAGGCCAGATATCTTGGAGGGTTGTAGGGCTGGTGGAGATTACAGGGATACAGAGATAGGGAGGGGGGCAAGGCCATGGAGGGACTTGAAAATCCTTCCATTATTGTTTGTGGGACCTTGCTGTGCACAAATTGGTTGATATGTTTCCTACACGACAACAGTGACTACACTTCAAAAATACTTCATTGGCTGTAAAACACTTTGGAAAGTCCTGAGATCGTGAAAGGCCCTACATAAATCCAAGTCTTTCTTAAAGCGTGTGTAACTATTTATATTCACAAGGCATAGGCTAATGTTCAGGGTTCTTTAGCGTTCTCACCTTTTTGGGGGCTGTGACTGCTTTTTCCCAGCGTTTGGTCAATTTTTTCGGTCAGCCTGTACATGTTAGCAACTTATAATGAATGAAAATGAATGAGAACATGGATGTGGGCTTATATATTGTCCCTAAGGCTCCATGGTACACACCTATGGGGCCTACAAAGTCCAAAAATTTGGCAGGGGGATGGGCACCAGGATGTAGCATTAGAAAGGAGAAACAAGGTGCACAAAGGATTGGGAGAGACAGATAGCACTAGAGTAAGAAATAGTACGGTGTTAGGTAGGGTCAGACTAAGAGAGAATACAAGAACGTCTAAGATAGGTTTACAGTGCATGTGTGAACGCATGAAGCATAGTAAATAAGGTTGGTGAGCTGCAGGCGCAAATAGCCACATGGAATATGATGTTGTGGCGATAACGGAGACCTGGCTCAAAAAAGGGCAGGATTGGGTACTAAATATTCCTGGGTATAAGGTGTTCAGGAAAGATAGGGAAGGAAAGAAAGGAGGTGGGGTGGCAGCATTGATTAAGGAGAATATTACAGCGCTGGAGAGATAGGATGTCCTGGACGGATCATGGACAGAATCTATTTGGTTGGAGTTGAGAAACAATAGAGGTGCCATTACACTACTAGGTGTATTCTATAGGCCGCAAACTAGTGGGAAGGATATAGAGGAGCAAATTTGCTGGGAAATTACAGAGAGGTGCAAGAACTATAGAGTAGTGATAATGGGGGACTTCAACTATCCTAATATAGACTGGGATAGTAATATTGTAAAGGGCAGAGAGGGGGAAGAATTTCTGAAGTGTGTTCAGGAGAACTTTCTTGATCAGTAAGTTTCTGGCCCAACGAGGAAGGAGGCATTGCTGGATCTGGTTCTGGGGAATGAGGTGGGTCAAGTAGAGAAAGTGTCAGTAGGGGAACATTTGGGGAACATTGATCACAGTATCATAAGGATTAGATTAGCTATGGAAAAGAATCAGGGAGCAATCTAGAGTAAAAATACTTAATTGGAGGAAGGCCAATTTCAGAGGGTTGAGAATGGATCTGGCCCGGGTAAATTGGAATCATAGATTAGCAGGCAAAACTTTAATCGAACAATGGGCTGCCTTTAAAGAGGAGATGGTTCAGGTACAGTTGACGTACATTCCAATGAGGGGTAAAGGTAGCACAACCAAGAGATAGAGAGTAAGATGAAGCAGAAAAAGGGGGCATATGACAGATGTCAGGTTGAGAATACAAGTGAGAATCAGGCTGAATATAGAAAGTTCAGAGGGGAAGTGAAAAAGGAAATAAGAGGGGCAAACAGAGAGGATGGGCTGGATTTTGATTCAGGGACGGGCTGGGGTCGTGTAATCCGCATTTTGTGTTAGCCACCCGAATCTAAATCTATGTGGGAGATTGATGCGATTTTAACATAATTGGCCAATTGAGTTCCAACGTGTGGGAACCCATGGCCAGTGAGTTTTTCCAGTCTGAAAGTCGCTTCTGATGATGTCATCATTGCTGCAGCATTTAGGGTCTGCAACAAGCCTTGCTTCCTCTGCAGACTGCCAAGCTTCTGCCTTTGCATGTTAGAGGCACCTGCAGGAAGAATGGCCAGCCAGCGACCTAGGTCTGCACCTTGATTTGATGACGTCGCCCTGCAAGCTTTAATTGAGGGAGCCAGAACTAATACTGAGGTGCTCTTCCCTTCTTCAGGGAGGAAGAAGCCTTCCCATCAAACCAAGGCTGTGTGGATCCAGGTGGCAGAGGAGGTCAACTCGTTGTCCATAACCCGCAGAACCTGGCTTCAGTGCAGGAAGAGGTTTCATGACCTGCTGCACACTGGAAAAGTGAGTATGAATTTCCCATCACTCTCATTCTGATCCCCATTGCCTCTCCTCACCAGCACTCAGCTTTGACAACCTCTTCCTCCACATCCCACTTGACACTGACATCCCTTTCCTGCACCCTTACCCATTCCCTCTCTCTGTATGGTCACATTCACCTAACTATTCAACTATGCAGCCCTCACACTCCCTATCGCTGTGATGCTATGAAAACAAATTACAACACACAGGGAGGGCCCATGGTCTTGCCACCTCACTCCGAATTTGTCTCCTTCAACCATCAATGATATAGATTCTCTACACTCACTCCTTCATTCTCACTCAAACTCCACTTGTCTCCCTCATTGCAGGAAAAGACAGCTCACAATAAGAGGGAAAGAGCAAGGACAGGAGGAGGGCCACCCTCAGTAGCCCAGCTCACCCCCTGGGAGGAGGCGGTCCTGGAGATCATGGGAGTGGAGGAGGATGCGCAAGTGGGGGACGGACAGATGGGTGCATCAGAGCAAGCTGGTGACAGAATAGTTTATCATCTCTCTCATTGACATTGCATGAGTCACTGATAATGATTCTGATGCTCCAGCAGACTGACTTATGATCATCTGCAATATGCAATGTGCATGTAACCTTGGACTCACATCTCTGACTCTTTCCTTTACTCCCCCCCAGGACCATCGCGAGCACCCATCCCCACCATCCAGGAGGAAGAGCATGAGCCTCACCACTCCTCAGCAGAATTCAGTGCACCCAGCACCAGCGCAGACACTCACACCTCGGAGGGAACATCGCGAGATAGAGTAGTGTTGTCACCTGGTGTATCACAGCTCACAAGTGAGCATCAGCAGATAGTGGAGACAGGGACAGCAGTGGAGAGTCCTAGTCGGAGGGCGCAGGACTCTCCTAGCTCAGCTCAGCTGCATGTCGACCCTCTGCCTCTGGGTCCATCCATAAGATCAGCGGTGCTGGAACTCCAGGAACAGATGCAGGAGTCTCTGGCAGGTTTTGTCTCCAGGGTCGCTGCGAGTGTGGAGCGAATGGAGGAGTCCATAGCGAACATGAGCAGAGCCTTTGTGGAGTCATTGGCACATGAACGCATCACCACGGAAAGGATGGCAACCTCCGTGGAAAGGATGGCTACAGTAGAGGAGAGGATGGCTACGGCTATGGAGGAGATAAGTCGCCAGAGTGTAGAAAACATAGTCATTGTTCAGAATAGACTGGCATCTCTTGAGGAGCGATGGTCATCTATTGAACACAGAAACCAGACCTTCATGGAAGTCCTTCTGAGTAGGACTTCCAGTGCAGATACGGGTCCCCATGGCCCCCCTGATGTACAGCAAGGTGCTCTCAATCCACTTGCAAGCGCTGAGATGGGGCTGACCCATGAGAGGGATGTTGGTGGCAGACAACAAGGAAGTGGGGGCTCCTCTCCAAGCGCTCACACGACCAAGCCACTGCAAAGCCCTTGGTCAGAGCCCCACCAGAGTCCTCACCCAACTGAGATCGGCGTCTCAACCCCTGCACAGCTGCAGGAGCAGCAGACTGTTGCCGAGCCCTCACAGGCTCGCAATCCCCAGAGGATGCCCGCCAAAGGTGTCGAGGCAGGAGCAGCAAGAAAGTGAGCAAGGGGCCTCCACATCTGCTCAAGCCACAGGGGAAGCACCACGCAGGAGCACGCGTAAAAGAAAAATAATGCACAAGTAGTCACAAGGGTAGTCACTTGGGTGTAATGTTGTGTTTAATCTTGAAATGCCAGCACTTGCTTGGTGTGATTAAAAATTATGCAGGCAAACTGCTGAAGTTGTGGCAAATGGGATTTCCACATTGAGGGCTCAGGATGACTTGCAATTGTCAGTATAGTGGTCAGAGTGATAGGAATCTGCAGGTTCCTGGCCATTGTCGATGGTCTGATAAGAAGGTGCGAGGCAAAAGTGTTTGATTGTGCAGGCTAAGCAAATCTGGTCAAGTGCGTCCCTTGCATCTCGGGCAGCAATGTGGTCGCGCGCTGGCGCCTTCTGGCCTGTGCAGCTTCAGGTGGGTGAGGAGCAGCTTGGCACTCCTATTGATGCTGCTGCTGTTGGTGGTGCTGTTGTTCATGGTTCTGCTGCTGCCACGGCTGGTCTTCGTCCGAATCTGATGTCCAGGAGGAAAGGAAATAAATGGTTCCCATGCTTCTGGTATATGCCTCAGTTGAGGAAGCGCTCAGTCAAGGTGGTGAGAGGGGTTTCCCAGGAGGTCACACTGGAGATGGGTGTCAGGCTCCAAACTTCCACAGCTGTGGTTATGCCAGTTCCCCCAGACCTGAGACAACAAAGTCCTGCCAACTGCAAATGATGGCTTATCACATCTCCTATTTCATGGTTGAGCTGCAGCTGATAGTCAACAATCCAAATGTGCTACCGCCAGGTTTCACATTCGTGGTTCAGAACAGGCGTGCTTCACGTGGAAAAAGGGTTAAAATCACAAAGGCCTTTCAAAATGGCATTATAGAGGCAATTTAGTGCTTGTAAAGGGCCTTAACGGCCTATCCCGCCTCTTGGAGGCGGGACGGAGTCGGGACCAGCAGACATGATTTAATGAAAATTGCGTGGAGGCGGGATGGAGGCGGGTTTGTGCCCACCCGCCAGTTTTCACAATTTTAACCCCCCACACGCCTCCAAACCCGCCTCCACGGGTCAATGAAAATCCAGCCCTATAAGAATAGATTGGTAGCTAACATAAAAGGGAATCCAAAAGTCTCCTATAGACATATAAATAGTAAACATGTAGTAAGAGATGGGGTAGGGCTGATTAGGGACCAAAATGGAGACCTACGCATGGAGGCAGAGGGCATGGCTGAGGTACTAAATGAGCAATTTGCATCTGTCTTTACCAAGGAAGAAGATGCTGACAAAGTCAAAGTGAAGGAGGAGGTAGTTGAGATACTGGATGGGATAAAAATTGATAAAGAGGAGGCACTGGAAAGGCTGGCTGTACTTAAAGTAGATAAATCACCAGGACCGGATGGGATGCATCCTAGGATGCTGAGGGAAGTAAAGGTGGAAATTGCAGAGGTACTGGCCATAATCTTCCAATCCTCCTTAGATACAGGGGTGGTGCCAGAGGACTGGAGAATTGCAAATGTTACACCCTTGTTTAAAACAGGATAAACCCAGCAACTACAGGCCAGTCAGTTTAACCTCGGTAGTGGGGAAGCTTTTAGAAACGATAATCCAGGACAAAATTAACAGTCACTTGGACAAGTGTGGATTCATTAAGGAAAGCCAGCAAGGATTTGTTAAAGGCAAATCGTGTTTCACTAACTTGACTGAGTTTTTTGATGAAGTAACAGAGCGGGTTGATGAGGGCAATATGGTTGATGTGGTGTACATGGACTCCCTAAAGGCATTTGATAAAGTGCCACGTAAGAGGCTTGCCAGCAAAGTTGAAGCCCATGGAATAAAAGGGACAGTGGCAGCATGGATATGGAATTGGCTGTGAGAGGAAACAGAGAGTAGTGGTGAACGGTTGTTTATCGGACTGGAGGAAGGCATACAGTGGGGTTTCCCAGGGGTCAATACTAGGACCACTGTTTTTCTTGATGTATATTAATGACTTGGACTTGGGTGTACAGGGTACAATTTCAAAATTTGCAGATGACACAAAGCTTGGAAGTATAGTGAACAGTGAGGAGGATAGTGACAGACTTCAAGAGGACAGAGACAGGCTGGTGGAATGGGCAGACACGTGGCAGATGAAATTTAACACAGAAAAGTACGAAGTGATACATTTTGGTAGGAAGAACGAGGAGAGGTAATATACATTAAAGGGTACAATTCTAAAGGGGGTGCACGAACAGAGAGACCTGGGGGTATATGTGCACAAATCATTGAAGGTGGCAGGGCAGGTTGAGAAAATGGTTAAAAAAGCATACGGGATCCTGGGCTTCATAAATAGAGGTCATGATGTGGAGATGCCGGCGTTGGACTGGGGTGGACAAAAATGAGAAGTCGCACAACACCAGGTTATAGTCCAACAGATTTATTTAATTTTACAAGCTTTCGGAGCTATCGCTCCTTCGTCAGGTAAGTTAGCAATGAGAGAATCTCCCAGAATTCACAATTTAAACCCAGACAAAATCTATTCACATTATTCGCTACAACAAAGAGCACAGCCAAGACAATGAGATGTGTCCCAGGGGGTCCAGCGTGTCAAACCACCTGCTGGCTGCATATCCTGTCAATTTGTGTTCTTGTGTTTTTTAAAAAAAAAAAACCCCTGGGAAGACCGGCCATGATGTCAAGTCACGTTCTGTATCGTGACATGAACCCGATATCGCGATTGAGGCCATCCTCATGAGTGCGGAACTTGGCTATCAGTTTCTGCTCTATGATTTTGCGCTGTCGTGTATCTCGAAGGCCGCCTTGGAGAACGCTTACCCGCAGATCCGAGGCTGAATGCCCCTGGCTGCTGAAGTGTTCCCCGACTGGGAGGCAACCCTCCTGCCTGGCGATTGTTGCGCGGTGTCCGTTCATACGTTGTCTCAGTGTTTGCATGGTCTCGCCGATGTACCATGCTCTGGAGCATCCTTTACTGCAACGTATCAGGTAGACAACGTTGGCCGAGTCACATGAGTATGTACCGTGTACCTGGTGGGTAGTGTCCTCACGTGTAATGATGGTATCTGTGTCCATGATTTGGCATGTCTTGCAGAGGTTGCCGTGGCAGGGTTGTGTGGTGTCTTGGTTGCTGTTCTCCTGAAAGATGGGTAATCTGCTGCGAACGATGGTACTTTTGAGGTTAGGCGGCTGCTTGAAGGCGAGTAGTGGAGGCGTGGGGATGGCCTTAGCAAGGTGTTCGTCGTCATCGATGACATGTTGAAGGCTGCGAAGAACATGGCGTAGTTTTTCCGCTCCGGGGAAGTACTGGACGACGTAGGGTACTCTGTTGGTTGTGTCCCGTGTTCGTCTTCTGAGGAGGTCTATGCGGTTTTTCGCTGTGGCCCGTCGGAACTGTCGATCGACGAGTCGAGCGTCATATCCCGTTCTTACCCTAACCACGTTAAAGAAGCCATCCCCTATGGACAAGCCCTGCGAATACACAGGATCTGCTCAGACGAGGAGGAACGCGATGGACACCTACGGACACTGAAAGACGCTCTCGTAAGAACGGGATATGACGCTCGACTCGTCGATCGACAGTTCCGACGGGCCACAGCGAAAAACCGCATAGACCTCCTCAGAAGACGAACACGGGACACAACCAACAGAGTACCCTACGTCGTCCAGTACTTCCCCGGAGCGGAAAAACTACGCCATGTTCTTCGCAGCCTTCAACATGTCATCGATGACGACGAACACCTTGCTAAGGCCATCCCCACGCCTCCACTACTCGCCTTCAAGCAGCCGCCTAACCTCAAAAGTACCATCGTTCGCAGCAGATTACCCATCTTTCAGGAGAACAGCAACCAAGACACCACACAACCCTGCCACGGCAACCTCTGCAAGACATGCCAAATCATGGACACAGATACCATCATTACACGTGAGGACACTACCCACCAGGTACACGGTACATACTCATGTGACTCGGCCAACGTTGTCTACCTGATACGTTGCAGTAAAGGATGCTCCAGAGCATGGTACATCGGCGAGACCATGCAGACACTGAGACAACGTATGAACGGACACCGCGCAACAATCGCCAGGCAGGAGGGTTGCCTCCCAGTCGGGGAACACTTCAGCAGCCAGGGGCATTCAGCCTCGGATCTGCGGGTAAGCGTTCTCCAAGGCGGCCTTCGAGATACACGACAGCGCAAAATCATAGAGCAGAAACTGATAGCCAAGTTCCGCACTCATGAGGATGGCCTCAATCGCGATATCGGGTTCATGTCACGATACAGAACGTGACTTGACATCATGGCCGGTCTTCCCAGGGGTTTTTTTTTTTTTTAAAAACACAAGAACACAAATTGACAGGATATGCAGCCAGCAGGTGGTTTGACACGCTGGACCCCCTGGGACACATCTCATTGTCTTGGCTGTGCTCTTTGTTGTAGCGAATAATGTGAATAGATTTTGTCTGGGTTTAAATTGTGAATTCTGGGAGATTCTCTCATTGCTAACTTACCTGACGAAGGAGCGATAGCTCCGAAAGCTTGTAAAATTAAATAAATCTGTTGGACTATAACCTGGTGTTGTGCGACTTCTCATTTTCATAAATAGAGGCATAGAGTACAAAAGCAAGGAAGTTATGATGAACCTTTATAAAATACTGGTTTGGCCTCAACTGGACTATTGTGTCCAATTATGGGCACCACACTTTAGGAAGGATGTGAAGGCCTTAGAGAGGGTGCAGAAAAGATTTACAAGAATGGTTCCAGGGATGAGGGACTTCAGTTACGTGGATAGACTGGAGAACCTGGGGTTGTTCTCCTTAGAGCAGAGAAGGTGGAGAGGAGATTTGATAGTGATGTTCAAAATCATGAGGGGTCTAGACAGAGTAGATAGAGAGAAACTGTTCCCATTGGCAGAAGGGTCGAGAACCAGACTACACAGATTTAAGGTGATTGGCAGAAGAACCAAAGGCGACATGAGGAAAAACTTTTTGATGTAGCGAGTGGTTAGGATCTGGAATACACTGCCTGAAAGGCTGGAGGAGGCAGACTCAATCACGGCTTTCAAAAGGGAATTGGATAAATACCTAAAGGAAAAGAATTTGCAGGGCTACGGGGAAAGGGCGGGGGAGTGGGACTAGCTGAAGTGCTCTTGCAGAGAGCCGGCACGGGCTCGATGGGCCGAATGGCCTCCTTCTGTGCTGTGACCATTCTATGATTCTATGATATGCCTGAGTTAAAATAAGTCCTTGAGATTGAGAGCCCTGGAAAAAGTCCAAAGAAATATTTTACAAATGTCTAATGCTTGTACCAATTGACAATGTAGTGACAATGAACAAACATGAAAAATAGATCTTATTTTATCTTGGTGCATAAATGCTACCACTGGGCATCAAAGGATTTTGAAACAAGTATACATTATGTAGGCCAACAGAAGTGAGTTTGTTCCTTTGACGAGACACTCTCCACACAATACCACCAGAACCAGTGAGAAAATGACCTTCTCTGTGCTCTGCCAAGTCTACAATAGGAAAATTGTCTGTTCCTCTTGTTCAACTTTAGAATACTATTGAGGTCAGTGCCTTAAAGTGATTAAACTGCAATTGAGATTAGTTATTGAGAAAGCAAGACTGTATCAAGGCTCCAGTAGAATTTCGAGGGTGCTTGTGATGAAATGAATCATTTGCTCAATTCCGCTATTTTTTTTATCCTCCCTCTCATTCATTTTCTTTTACTGTTTCGAGGGATCTGATATCGCTGCAGCACGCTGCAGTAGAATCTGTTTGTCAGAGCTATTCCAAGCTCCTCATGAGCTGTTGGGAGAAACAATTTTCTTGTCAACACATTGCTCTCAGACTGTTTTAAGACAGGGGAGCTCCTGATTAAATATGTGAAAAATAAATCTTGTTAAAATGTTCAACAACAACTTGTATTTCCATATCGCCTTTACTGTAGGAAAACGTCCCAAGGTGCTTCACAGGAGTGTTATCGGACAGTAATTGACACTGAGCCGAAGAAGGAGACACCAGGACATGTGACCAAAAGAATGCATAGGATTACATCGGATATACGGCACAGAAACAGGCCATTTGGCCCAACCAGTCCCTGCCGGCGTTTATGCTCCACTCGAGCCTCCTCCCGTCTTTCCTCACCTAACTATCACCATAACCCTCTATTCCCTTTTCCCTCATATGCTTGTCTAGCCTCCCCTTAAATGCATCTATACGATTCGCTTCAACCACTCCCTGTGGTAGAGAGTTCCACATTCTCACCACTCTCTGGGTAAAGAAATTTCTTCTGAATTCCCTATTTGATTTCTTGGTGACTATCGTATATTGATGGCCTTTAGTTATGCCCTTCCCCACAAGTGGAAACGCTCTCTCTGTATCCACTCTATCAAATCCTATCATAATTTTAAAGACCTCAATTAGGTTACCCCTCAGCATCCTTTGTTCATTCTTTCCTGATAGGTATATCCTCGCATTTCTGGTATCATCCTTGTAAATCTTCTCTGCACCATCTCCAGTGCCTCTATATTCTTTTTATAATACGGTGACCAGAATTGCACGCAGTACTCTAAGTGTGGTCTAACCAAGGTCCAATACAGGTTTAGCATAACTTCCCTACTTTTCAATTCTATCCCTCTAGAAATAAACCCTAGTGCCTGGTTTGTTTTTCTAATGGCCTTGTTAACCTGTGTCGCTACTTTTAGTGATTTGTGTATTTGTACTCCAAGATCCCATTGTTCCTCTACCCCACCCAGACTCACACCCTCCAAGTAATAAGTGACCTTCCTATTCTTCTTACCAAAATATAATACCTCACATTTATCTGTGTTGAATTTCATTTGCCAATTATGTGCCCATTCTGCAAGTTTATTAATGTCCTCTTGTAATTTGTTGCAGTCCTCCTCAGTATTGACTATCCCCCCCCCAATTTGGTGTCATCCACAAATTTAGAAATTGTGTTTTTGATTCAAAGTCTAAATCATTAATATAAATTGTGAACAACAGTGGTCCCTGCACTGATCCTTGTGGAACACCACTACCCACCTTCTGCCACTGTGAATAGCTACCCTTTACTCCATCTCTCTGCTTTCTGTCTTGAAGCCAGCCAGCTATCCATTCTGCTACTTGTCCCCTGACTCCGCATTCTCTGACCTTATTCATTATATGTGGTATTATGTGGTACCTTTTATGTGGTACCTTATCGAAGGCCTTTTGAAAATCTAGATAAATTGCATCTACTGCATTACCCTTGTCTATTCTCTCTGTTACCTCTTCAAAAAATTCAATGAAGTTGTTCAAGCAAGACTTTCCCTTTTGAAATCCATGCTGACTATTCATTATTATATTTTTGGCTTCCAGATGTTTTTCTATTTTCTCCTTTAGTAGGGATTCCATTATTTTTCCTACCACCGATGTTAAGCTAACTGGTCTATAATTCCCTGGACATGTTCTATCCACCTTCTTAAATATAGGTATTACGTTAGCTATCCGCCAGTCCTCTGGCACTACACCTTTTTCTAACAAATTATTAAGTATGTGTAATAGTGCCTATTCTATCACTTCCCTAGATTCTTTTAAAATACGCGGATGTAATCGATCCGGACCAGGGTTTCTTTCCCTCTTTGAGTTTGATTAGTTTATTTAATATATCTCCTCTTTTTATTTTAAATGCAGTTACTTCATTACTAATCTCATGATTCAATGTCATCTCCACCTGTTCTATCTCCCTGGTAAATACTGAAGCACAGTAATTATTTAATATTTCTGCTATCTCTCTATCACTGCCTGTGGTATTATCTTCTCCATCCCTTAGTGACCCTATTCCTATCCTGACCCTTTTTTTATTGATGTGCCTGTAAAATATTTTACTGTTTTGTTTTATGATCCTTGATAATTTAATTTCATAGTTCCTCTTTGCCTTCCTAATTATTTTTTGACTTCTTTCCTAATGTCTTCATATTTTCCCTTATCATGCTCTCCCCTGCTGTCCATGTATTTAATGTATGCCTCTTTCCTTACCCTCAATTTTTCCCTTATGGCTTTATTCATCCATGCTGTCTCATTACTGTTTAGCTTGTTCTTGTTTTTTAGCAGAATATATTTTTCCTGGACTCTGTTGAACACCGTTTTAAATGTTTCCCATTGCTGTTCCATGTCATTGTTTGCCAATATTGTTGTCCATTTTATTTTCCCAAGTTCTATTCTCAGCCCCTCAAAATCAGCTTTTCTCCAATCTATTACCCTGGTCTTTGTCATACTTATCTCCTTCTCAATTGTTATTTTAAAGCGTATTATATTATGGTCACTATTGCCTAGATGTTCCCCTACTTTTACTTCTCTTATCTGTTCTGGTTCATTCCCCATTACTGGATCCAATAGCGAATCATCCCTTGTTGGGCTTTTTACATATTGGGTTAGAATGGAGTCCTGTACACATTGTAGGAACTCCATTCCCTTATCCCCTTTACCTACCTCTTCTGTCCAATTAATATCGGGGTAGTTGAAATCCCCCATGATTATTATTCCATGTTTTTACTAATTTCCCTAATTTGTTTGCATATTTCTTCCTCCACCTCCCTTCCACTATTAGGTGGTCTATAGACTACACCTATTGGTGTGATTGATCCTTTATTATCTTTTATCTCTATCCACATGGATTCTATTTCTGTCTTACTGATAGCTGCGTCACTTTTTTCCACTGCCATTATGTTATCCCTAATAAGTACAGCTTCTCGACCTCCCCTTTTTCCCTCTCTATCTTTGCTAAATATGTGATACCCTGCAATGTTTAATTCCCAGTCCTAATTTTTCTGTAGCCATGTCTCAGTAATCCCTACTATGTCTGGTTCCTCGCAACACATGATTGCCTCCAGCTCCCCTGTTTTATTATGGAAACTGTGTGTATTGCTGTACAGACAGTTTAACTCATTTTTAATAGGAGTTCCTTTCAATTTATTTGTAACCATCTTTTACACTCCTGTTCTATAATTCCATTTATTCCCTGGCCATCAATATCCTCCCTTACTTCACTCTTTCCTATGCTCTCCTTTCCTGTTTTGTTTATATTCAGGCTGGTTTCATTTCTTGTAGAGCCCTCCCCACCCCCCCCGCCCCCTCCCCCCCCCCCCCCATCTTACTAGTTGAAAGCCTTTGCCACCTCCTTATTTACCCTTTCCGCTAGGACATCCGTCCCATCCCGGTTCAGGTGGA
This sequence comes from Squalus acanthias, assembly GCA_030390025.1. NCBI lineage: Eukaryota > Metazoa > Chordata > Chondrichthyes > Squaliformes > Squalidae > Squalus > Squalus acanthias. Next base: position 82,099,941 of record CM059434.1, on the reverse strand, counting down.
GCCTGTCCCATCGGTACAGCTCCTTCCTGTCCCAGTACTTGTGCCAATGTCCCATGAACATAATAACATAAGAAATAGGAGCAGGAGTAGGCCATTCAGCCCATTGAGCCTGCTCCGCCATTCAATAAGATCATGGCTGATCTTCGACCTCAACTCCACTTTCCTGCACTATCCCCATATCCCTTGATTCCTTTAATATCCAAAAATCTATCGATCTCTGTCTTGAATATACTCAACGACTGAACCTCCACAGCCCTCTGGGGTAGAGAATTCCAAAGATTCACCACCCTCTGAGTGAAGAAATTTCTCATCTCAGTCCTAAATGGCCGACCCCTTATTCTGAGACTGTGACCCCTGGTTCTAGACTCCCCAGCCAGGGGAAACATCCTCCCAGCATCTACCCTGTCAAGCCCTGTAAGAATTTGTATGTTTCAATGAGATCACCTCTCATTCTTCTAAACTCTAGGGAATATAGGTCTAGTCTACTCAATCTCTCCTCATAGGACAATCCCCCCATCCCAGGAACCAGTCTGGTGAACCTTCGTTGCACTCCCTCTATGGCAAGTATATCCTTCCTTAGGTAAGGAGACCAAAACTGTACAATACTCCAGGTGTGGTCTCACCAGGGCCCTATATAATTGCAGCAAGACGTCTTTACTCTTAAACTCAAATCCTCTTGTAATAAAGGCCAACATACCATTTGCTTTCCTAATTGCTTGCTGTACCTGCATGTTAACTTTCAGTGATTCATGTACAAGGACACCCAGGTCCCTCTGAACACCAACATTTCCCAATCTCTCATCATTTAAAAAATACTCTGCTTTTCTATTTTTCCTACCTAAGTGCCTAACTTCACATTTCTCCACATTATGGTCCCCTCATCCAAATCATTGATGTAGCTTTTGAATAGCTGAGGCCCAAGCACTGATCCTTGTGGTACCCCACTAGTTACAGCCTGCCAACCCGAAAATGACCCGTTTATTCCTACTCTCTGTTTTCTGTCCGTTAACCAATCCTTAATCCATGCTAGTATATTACCCCCAATCCCAGGAGCCCTAATTTTGTTTAATAACCTCTTGCGTGGCACCTTTTCTCCCTTATCTATTCTGTTAGTTACAACCTCAAAAAACTCTAACAGATTCGCCAAACACGATTTCCCTTTCATAAATCCGTGTTGACTCTGCCTGTTATTATTTTCTAAATGCCCTGTCACCACATCCTTAATAATAGATTCTAGAATTTTCCCTACTACTGATGTCAGGCTAACTGGTCTGTAGTTCCCCATTTTCTCTCTCCTTCCTTTCTTTAATAGTGGGGTTAAAAGGAACCCCTCTTTCCCACACCAGTCCTTTAGCCACGTGTTAATTCTCCTGATCTGACTGCTTCTATGCCAATTTGCACGTGGCTTGGGCAATAATCCAGAGATTATTACCCTTGAGGTCCTGCTTTTTAATTTAGCTCCTAACTACTGATACTCCTTCAGCAGGACCTCCTCCCTGTTCCTATCTATGTCGTTTATTCCGACATGGGCTGAACAATGGTTGGTCAAAGCTTGGTCAAAGAGGTAGGTTTTAAGGAGCGTCTTAAAGGAGGAGAGAGAGGTAGAGAGGCGGAGAGATTTAGGGAGGACATTCCAGAGCCTAGGGCCTAGACAGCTGAAGGCACGGCCGCCAATGATAGTGTGAAAGAAGTGAGGATGGACAGGAGGCCAGAGTTGGAGGAAAGCAGAGTTCCTGGGAGACTGGGACAACCAACAATAACAACAAGTTGCATTTATATAGCGCCTTTACTGTAGTAAAACGTCCTAAGGTGCTTCACAGGAGTGTTATCAGACAAACTTTGACACTGAGTCACACAAGCAGACATTAGAATAGGTGACCAAAAGCTTGGTCAAAGTGGTAGGTTTTAAGGAGCATCTTAAAGGAGAGAGAGGTAGAGAGGCGGAGAGGTTTAGGGAGGGAATTTCAGAGCTTAGACAGCTGAAGTCTAGGTGAAGCCTAACATGCACCAGTTGGTAGAACTCCAAGAAAGAAAGAAAGGCATTTGCATTTATATACCCTCTTTCATGACCTCAGGACCTCCCAAAGTGTTTTTCAGCCAATGAAGTACTTTTGGAGGGTAGTCACTCTTGTAATGCAATGCTGTAATGACCATGCGTATTCAGACGGTAGATATATAATAGAGTCAACATTTGGTTCCTAAAACATTCACTTGGCATCTCCGTGAGGGTTCTCCTGATCTCCCACCATAACTTCAGCAGAAGATCGGTGGAACTCCTGGAGAAACCGACATAAATGGTTAAAAACAGCAGTTTACACCATTTCTCTCAGAGAAACTGGTGGAGATTCTCGCCCAATACTTAGACCATTCTGGCGGTGCCTTGCAGTATGAGCCCGAGGGAGTTGTCACAATTACAGCTGCAGCTCGCATGGTGAACAGTATCGCCATTTAGTGAGACATACGCATGCTTCCCAAAGAGCAGCTGTAGCAAGGCAAGTCCCAGGAAGAGAATCAAGGGGGGAATGTGGACCCATGGCAGCCAAAGATCTCCGCAAAGAAAAGGGACAAATTCAGAACATTAAAATAACATTGCCTGGCTGTTTTATTTAGCAAGACACCAAACGCCCTTTTATTCTCACATTTGTATACACACCAAGGATTATTTGCCAGTAAAAAGTATTAACCACAATCCAATTCACTTGATATTAGAGCATGCTTGTGCAGTGTAGTTAACTTGATGCACTGCTGCGCTGACCCCTTGTGCTTTGTATGTTCTCTGTCCTGCCCTACTCCCCAGTGATAGACGATATGAAAGAACTTTCATTTATATAGCGCTTATCACAACCTCAAGACGACACAAAGCTCTTTATAGACATTGAAGTAATTTTTAAGTGCAGTCACTGTTGTAATGTAGAAAACACAGCAGCCAATTTGCGCACAGCAAGGTCCCACAAACAACAATGTGATAACGACCAGATAAACTGTTTCAGTGATGTTGGTTGAGGAATAAATGTTGGCCAGGACACCGGGGACAACTCCCCTACTTTTCTTCAAAATAGTGCCATGTGATCTTTTATGTACTGCACTGGAGTGTCAGCCTTTACTTTGTGCTCAAGTCTCTGAAGTGGGGATTGAACCCACAACCATCTGACTGTCAGAGGTAAGAGTGCTACCAACTGAGCCACAACTGATACCAGCAAGTAGGTAGGGGCTATTTGTGATTACAGCCGGTGTCTGTCTCTGGTGAGTTGCGGAATCAGACAGTCCCGGAAAGGCTCCTCAGAACAGCACTTGCAATTGCAGTCGAACGGGCCTGCTTACTTTGGAGGGGTTCTTCTGATACTTGCTCAAAAGCAAGAGACTGGCAACAACTTGGAAATCAACTGCTGGTTCCTTTGTTTACATACACGTGCTACTGTTGAAGTCCTCACTGTGGAATCTTTGAGGTGGAAGTTGGTTACGGCCTGTTCTTGGGTCCATAACCCACAGTGCACCACACCTGGGAGGCCCAAGGCCGGCCCATGGTCCTGGGGCCTCATTTGTTCAATTTGGGTAAGTTTCCGGAGCTCACCCCTTTTACAGAGGCAAATATCGGGTTGATTACCTTGCCGGCAGCAGCCTGAAGGTTCAGCCCAGGGGGGTTGAGCAGCAACAAGTGGGAGAGCAGATCGCTCGTACCGTGGTGTCGGGGAATCACTCCTGCCCCTTCCTGGATCTTTGGCAACGAATATATGTATTTACATTCCATTGGCGGTCGCAGGGGCCTCTGAAGAATCCCGAGCGAAGTAGACCCAACACCTGCTCCACTGACTGCCAAGCAATCTTGGTGAGGGGACTTAAAACAGGCGTTAAGCCCCTCATTTTCATATATAAGGGGCCTGATTTAGGCGGTCGCCCTGGACTCCTGCAAAGCAGCCTTTACCAATATGGGGACACATATACAGGTGCAGATCAGGCAGCGGGGACTGTGCTCCAAAATTGGTCCATTTTGCTCTCGTTTTCCACCCAGGAAACGGACACAATGGTGTCCAATTGCCACCCCTCTATGGGCAGAGACCGTTGCATTGCTGCCAGGTCTCTGAATCCCTCCATGATCTTCCCAAGAACTTTGAAGCTGGTCTGTAGATTTCCTCCAAATCCATCTCTAGTTCAAAAACTTGAATAAGCACATGAGGGAGAAAGGAATAGGTTTAGATGAAGTAGGGTGGGAGGAGGCTCGTGTGGAGCATAAACACCAGCACAGATCAGTTGGGTCGAATGGCCTGTTCCTGTGCTGTTGGTTGGAGGATAAATATTGGCCAGGACACTGGGGCGAACTCCCCTGCCCTTCTTAAAAATAGTGCCAGGGGATCTTTTCCATCCACCTGAGAGAGCAGACGGGGGCCTCAGTTTAACGTCTCATCCGAAAGACGCCACTTCCGACAGTGCAGCACTCCCTCAGCACTGCACTGGAGTCTCAGCCTGGATTCTGTGCTCAAGTCTCTGAAGTGGGGCTTAAACCCACGACCTTGGGACTCAGAGGCGAGAGTGCCGCCCACTGAGCCACGGCAGCACTTTCGACCAGATACACCAGACCAGTTATTTTAAGGCCATTGTATCCCCTGAGTTAGCGAATGAATTCCCAGATTGTTACAGACTAAGCACTATAAGATTTATCGGAGCAGTGGTGATCTGAGAAGATAATGAGACTGAATGAAAAGCAGCTGGTGGAAAACAGACAGAAGAATCAGCTTCATTCAACAAGAGCTATAAATAACTTGGAGCAGGTCCTGGTCAAATATTTTATTCTATTGAAACACAGCTAGGTCATTCAAGCCCATAAATACATTTTCCCCATGTATGAGTAGAAAATGTTCTCCACGTGCTCTCCGCTGATGTACACACAACCTCTAACCTTCATGCCTGGTCCATGCTAACTGTGAAGACAAAGCTTTGTTTTTTCTTCTCTTCTCTCCCCTTCTCTCCTGAAGGCAGCAGAGTCCGCAGTGTAGCTCCACAGATTACAGTTGGCCGCTGGGACTTTGCTCACGTGGCCCTTACGCGTAGCTTTTACATCGAAGGATCTGCAGGCTATTCGAGTGCAGGAGCATCACAGCCGAGTCCCAATTCTGCCCTTGCCCAGCGTCCACACAGGCGAAGTGCCAGCAGTGGCAGCCCTCACAGGTTCACCGAGCCCCTCACCCCACAGGCATAGCTTTCACAGATGCCTAAAGTTGTCTCTGAGCAAATATGTCTTGTGGCTGCAGTCAGTCGAACAGTTTTACATTTACGCAAAGTAGTTTCGGGTGAACATCAATGTGAAACTGGCAGTATAACTCGATGTGAAACTGGCAGTATAACTCGATGTGAAACTGACAGTATAACTCGATGTGAAACTGACAGTATAACTCGATGTGAAACTGGCAGTATAACTCGATGTGAAACTGACAGTATAACTCGATGTGAAACTGACAGTATAACTCGATGTGAAACTGACAGTATAACTCGATGTGAAACTGGCAGTATAACTCGATGTGAAACTGGCAGTATAACTCGATGTGAAACTGACAGTATAACTCGATGTGAAACTGGCAGTATAACTCGATGTGAAACTGGCAGTATAACTCGATGTGAAACTGGCAGTATAACTCGATGTGAAACTGGCAGTATAGCTCGATGTGAAACTGACAGTATAACTCGATGTGAAACTGGCAGTATAACTCGATGTGAAACTGACAGTATAACTCGATGTGAAACTGACAGTATAACTCGATGTGAAACTGGCAGTATAACTCGATGTGAAACTGGCAGTATAACTCGATGTGAAACTGGCAGTATAACTCGAGGTCTGGACCATCATGGGGGGGATGGGAGGCTGGTCAGGTGAAGATCAGGGGCTGGGACCATCATGGGGGGGGTGTGCGGGGAGGGGGTTGTCGGATGAAGATCGGGGACTGGGACCAGCCCGGGGGAGGGGATGGGAGGGTGGTCAGGTGAAGATCGGGGGCTGGACCATCATGGGGGGGGGCGGTGCGGGGAGGGGGGTGTTGGGTGAAGATCGGGGGCTGGACCATCATGGGGGGGGGGGTGCGGGGAGGGGGGTGTTGGGTGAAGATCGGGGGCTGGACCATCATGGGGGGGGTGCGAGGAGGGGGGTGTCGGGTGAAGATCGGGGGCTGGACCATCATGGGGGGGGGGGTGCGGGGAGGGGGGTGTTGGGTGAAGATCGGGGGCTGGACCATCATGGGGGGGGGTGCGGGGAGGGGGGGTGTCGGGTGAAGATCGGGGGCTGGACCATCATGGGGGGGGTGCGGGGAGGGGGGTGTCGGGTGAAGATCGGGGGCTGGGACCTGCACTGGGGGAGGGGATGGGAGGGTGGTCAGGTGAAGATCGGGGGCTGGACCATCATGGGGGGGGGGTGCGGGGGGTTGGGGGGTGTCGGATGAAGATCGGGGGCTGGACCATCATGGGGGGGGGTGCGAGGGGGGGTGTCGGATGAAGATCGGGGGATGGACCATCATGGGGGGGGGTGCGGGGAGGGGGCTGTCGGGTGAAGATCGGGGGCTGGGACCTGCACGGGGGAGGGGGGACCGGAGAACGATCTAGGGCCGGGACCAGCATGAGCGGGGGGTGTCCTCATGGGGGGGGGGGGGATCGGATGCCTGGGAGGCGGGAAATCAGAGTCCTCGTGGGGGGGGTCTCCCTTTGCTGGGGGAGGGGGGTGGTGAGGCAGGGACGCTGGATCCAGGAGGTAAGTGTAAAGGCAGTTACCCCCTGGATGTCGCAGTCCTCGCCTTGCATGAGCTGTTTGGTTTCTCGAGGCCTGCAAAACCCGACCAGCTAAAGTTAAATTCAAAATGGAGGTTAAAGCAGAGGCTTCCAGCCTCATTATAATATTTAAATAGACGACCTGCCTCCTGGCAGCGGGTTGGCTGCCGCCCCCGCCCCCTGTCCCGCCTCCGCTAAAACCGATGGGTTGGAGGCGGGTTCTGGTTGGGATTCAGATTTTTAACACTTTAACTTCCCACCCGACTCCAACTCACCTGTTTTGGTCCCTGCTTAATATGTTTGAGTTAGCAAGGCAGAAAAAGCGAATCGAGTCTCCAGCTGAGAGTGATAAAGCGAATCTAAATGTGTCAGCTGGCCCTGGTGAATGTTGTGGTCACCTTTTGTACATTTTTGCAGTCTTTCGATTTTAGTTTTTTTTTTAACTACAGAAATAATCTAAAAATAGAATTAGAATCCTAGAATGATACAGCACAGAGGAGGCTATTCCGCCCAGCGTGCCTGTGCCAACTCTTTGAAAGAGCGATCCAATTAGTCCCACTCCTCTGCTCTTTACTGACAGTCCTGCAGATTTTTCCTTTTCAAATATTTATCCAATTCCCTTTTACAAGTTATTATTGAATCTGTTTCCCCCACCCTTTCAGGCAGTGCATTTCAGATCATAACAACTCGCTGTGTAAAATAAATTCTCCTGATGTCGCCTCTGGTTCTTTTCCAAATTACCTTAAATCTATGTCCTTTGTTTACCGACCCTTCTGCCACTGGAAACAGTCTGTCCTTATTCACTCTATCAAAACCCTTCATGCTTTTGAACACATCTATTAAATCTCCCCTTAACCTTCTCTGCTGTAAGAACAACCCTAGCTTCTCTAGTCTCTCCATGTAATTGAAGTTCCGCATCCCTGGTACCATTGTAATAAATCTCCTCTGCATCCTCTCCAAGGCCTTGATATCCTTCCTAAAGTGTGGTGCCCAGAATTGGACACAATATTCCCATGTTTTAGAAAGGTTTAGCATAACTTCCTTGCTTTTGTACTCTATGCCTCTGTCTATAAAGCCAAGAATCCTGTATGTTTTTTAACAGCCTTCTCAACTTGTCCTGCCACCTTCAAAGATTTTTACTCGTACACCCCCAGGTCTCTCTGTTCTTGCTCCCAGTTTAAAATTGCACTATTTAGTTTATCTTGCCTCTCCTCAGTCTTCCCACCAAAATGCATCACTTCTATGAGTTAAATGTCATCTGTCACGGGTCTGCCCATTTCACCAGTCTGTCTATGTCCTCCTGAAGTCTGTGACTATCCTCTTCATTGTTTACTACATTTCCAAGTTTTGTGTCACCTGCAGACTTTGAAATTGTGCCCTGTACACCCAAGTCCAGGTCATTAATACATATCAAAAGAGCAGTGGTCCGAGTACCAACCCCGGGAAACACCACTGTATACTTCCCTCCAGTCTGAAAAACAACTGTTCACCACTACCCTCTGCTTTCTGTCTCTTGGCCAATTTTCTATCCACACTGCCACTGCCCCTTTAATCCCATGGGTTTCAATTTTGCTAGCAAGTCTATTATATGATACTTTATCAAGCGCCTTTTGAAAGTCCATGTACACAACATCAACCGCACTACCCTCATCAACCCTCTCCGTTACTTTATCAAAGAACTCCATCAAGTTAGTCAATCACGATTTGCCTTTAACAAATCTGTGCTGGCTGTTATTTTTTAAATCATATTTTTCCATGTGACAATTACAGTATATAGCACAGAATATAAATAAGTATTTAGTGTAAAATGGTTTCCCTTGCTATTGGATATATACTTGAAACGGAAAAATTTGCAGCGTTATTGGAATAGAGTAGGAGAGTGGGACTAATTGGAGAGCTTTTTCCAAAGAGCCGACACAGGCCTGACGGGCCGAATGGCCTCCTTCCATGCTGTGTGATTCTAGAATCTTAAACTCGAAAAATGACACTTCAGAAGATGATTGTGTCTGCTGTAATGAATGTCTCAGCAGGTCTTTTTTTAGTTGACTAGTAGTGCAAACTACGTAAAGAGCCTTCAGATGCACTGAGTGAGAGAGTACGACATAGCTCAGAACATCAATGGTCTTGGTTTGTAACAGGCTTGTACTTTCCTCCATAAACTGACCATGTGAACCGTGAACAAAAGTGAGGAAAGAATTGGCATAATGTCCCATCTGATTTTGTCCAGGCCAAAGTAGCGCTCACTCACTGCTCGTCTCCCCAACACAAGCTCAGTTGCTGAATAACAAATTCACAGTGTGAGCACTAAGGTGCTCAATTCCTGCGTTAGTGCGGTGAGTAATTCGGAGGCAGGGGCCCATACAGCTGGAATATCGCAGATCACAGTCTCAGGGTAAGCGGTCGGCCAGTTCGGACTGAGATGAGGAGAAATTTCTTCACTCAGAGGGTTGTGAATCTTTGGAATTCTCGACCCCAGAGGGCTGTGGATGCTCAGTCATTGAGCATATTCAAGACAGAGATTGATTGATTTTTGGATGTTAAGGGAATCAAGGGATACGGGGATCTAGCGGGAAAGTGGAGTTGAGGTCGAGGATCAGCCATGATCTCATTGAATGGCAGAGCAGGCTCGAAGGGCCGAATGGCCTACTCCTGCTCTTAATTCTTATGCTCTTATGCAACGCAATCCCTTCATCTCACACAAAGTGGGGTAACTTCAACGTTGGGCGATGGTGTGAAATGGCCGATATTGAATTACCGCCCGATTTACACCACGCCCGATTTACCTTTCCATCGACGTCATGTAATGATGGCCGTCTAATGCAACATCGCCCGTTTAACACCATCGCCCAAAGTCAATACTACCCCGAGGAGTTAATACAAGTGAGTAAGCTGGGAGCTTCATTTAAAGCTGAGTTGCTTCAAATTTTATTTCCACTGTCTGGGGTAGACTTTCCGCAAGGTTTGCCGGATCTGCTGTCGTAACTTCGGTAGAAGATTGGTGGAAACTCTACCGAAACAGCGCAAGCAGCCGATTACCCCGCTTCTCCAGGTCTCCACCGATCTTCCGCCAAAGGTACAGCAGCAGATCGAGCAATCCCTGTGGAAATTCTACGGTGACATCTTTTAAGGTGCCACCCTTGGCTCAGTTAGTGGCACTCGCACCTCTGAGTCAAAACATTATGCGTTGAAGGCCCACTCCAGGGACTTGAGCACAAAAATCTAGGCTGAAACTCTAGTGCAGTACTGAGGGAGTGCAGCACTGTCGGAGGTGCCGTCTTTCAAATGAGACGTTAAACCAAGGCCCCGCCTGGCCTCTCGGGTAGACCTAAAAGATCCTGTGGCACTATTTCGAAGGAGAGCAGGGGAGTTATCCCCGGTGCCTTCACCAATATTTATCCCTCAATCAACATCACTAAAACAGATTATCTGGTCATTGTCTCATTGTTGTTTGTGGGACTTTGCTTTGTGCAAATTGGCTGCTGCATTTCCTACATTACAACAGTGACTGCACTTTGAAAAAGTACTTAATTGGCTGTAAAGTGATTTGGGATGACCTGAGGTTGTGAAAGGTGCTATATAATTGCAAGCTCTTTCTTTATAACATTCCCCTGCCCTGCCCCATCCTATTCCACCAATACAAGGACTATTGTGCTGCATGGATTGTTTGATCTACGCTCCTCTAACTCTGGCCTCTTGAGCATCCCCGATTTCAACTGCTCCACCATTGACAGCCGTGCCTTCAGCTGCCAAGGTCCTAAGCTCTGGAATTCCCTCCCTAAACCTCTCCGCCTCTCTACCTCTTTTTCCTCCTTTAAGACGCTCTTTAAAACCTATTTCTTTGACCAAGCTTTTGGTCACCTGTCCTAATATCTCCTTACGATAGCAAAATACTGTAGATGCTGGAAATCCGAAATAACAACAGAAAACGCTGGAAAAACTCAGCAGACCAGGCAGCATCCGTGGAGAGAGAAACAGAGTTAACGTTTCAGGTCGAAGACCCTTCATCTCCTTATGTGGCTCGGTGTCAAATTTTGTTTGATAACGCTCCTCTGACGCGCCGTGGAGCGTTTTACTACGTTAAAGACATGATATAAATACAAATTGTTGTTGTTCAATCATCTCAGTCTAAGGGCTCAATTTTCACCGGCCCGTGGAGGTGGGTTTGGAGGCATGTGGGGTGGGAAAATAGCAGATTCGGGGGTCGCGAACCCATCCCGCCCCAACCCGCCTCCATGCCAGTTTCACAGGAGGTGGGTACCCGACCTGTGCTGGGACCCGCCTCCCCGAGGCGGGAAGGGGATTAGTGCCAATAAACTGCCTGTTAACAGGTAGTTAACAGGCAGTTTTTTGCCTAATCCCTATTTTTAGCCCTGAAGTGTGGGTTTCCCGACAGGTCCGAACCACGCCGATTTAGCGAGGCGGACCGTCGGTCTGGAGGGCTTGGAGGGGTCGAGATGTCCGGTGTGCAGGTGAGTGATGGGTGCATGAGTGCAGAGGTAAGTGTGTTTGGTGTGTGTAAAGTGTTTTAAGAACTTGTACTTACCTTAACTTTGTCCTGCAGGCTAGCTTCCTTAAGGAGTCGGGAGTCCCTCAGCTCACCGGCACAGAAAGCAGAATGGCCGCGGAGCTGTCAAAAGCTGCAGTCTCTGCTTTCTATGCTGGATTGATTTCTAACTGAGTCTAAGTACAGGGACTCACGTTAGAAATCATATTGTCAGTGTTTGACAGCTTCACAGAACTGTCAAACGCTGAAATTTCATCTGTCAAAAGCTCATGACAGATGAAATTTCAATGGCTGACGTCACCTGTATCCAAGGGACCCTTGATTGGCCTGCTAAGCCCGCTGGGCGGGCTTAACAAGGTCAATTAAGGGAAAATACAGTGGGTTGGCCACAAGTCGATGGAGGCGGGAGTACAACCCAAAAAGTGGGACTCCCGCCTCCATCACGTCCCCATTGACAAAATCCAGCCCTAAATGTTCAAGCTCCAATCGCATTCCCAACCAAATATTCAGGCAACTCCTATTTGAAGGCAGGTGGGCAGGGGTAACCGTTGAAATGCAATGGATTCTGCCCAATGCCAGGATTTAACTGAAATTAAAACAGAACACACTGAATTACAAATTCTGTTGAAGGAGACTTGCAATTTTCAGTGATGTTCAATTGCCTATAAATTATGTCTCTCCTCTTCGCATGAAGGACTGCCTTATACTTGTTTATGGTTCCAAGGGTCCTAGGTGCCCATTGCTCATGTACAGGCCTATGAAGCATTATTGAGCTCTCCAACCATAGAATGGTTACAGCACGGAAGGCCATTCGGCCCGTCGAGCCCGTGCCGGCTCTCTGCTAGAGCACTTCAGCTAGTCCCACTCCCCCGCCCTTTCCCCGTAGCCCTGCAAATTCTTTTCCTTCAGGTACTTATCCAACTGCCTTTTGAAAGCCGTAATTGAGTCTGCCTCCGCCAGCCTTTCAGGCATTGCGTTCCCGATCCTAACCACTCGCTGAGTAAAGAAGTTTTTCCTCATGTCGCCTTTGATTCTTCTGCCAATCACCTTAAATCTGTGTCCTCTGGTTCTCGACCCTTCCGCCAATGAGAACAGTTTCTCTCTATCTACTCTGTCCGGACCCCTCATGATTTTGAACGCCTTTATCAAATCTCCTCTCAACCTTCTCTGCTCCAAGGAGAACAAGCCCAGCTTCTCCAGTCTATCCACGTAACTGAAGTCCCAGGCTGATCCTGTCCTCCCCAAATACACATGTTCCAGCAGAACCGCTCAATGGCAATCCGGCACAAGAACCCTGGCTGATTTACTCCTTCCTGCCCCCGGGGCACTTGACCAAACTGATGCCCTGCTGTTGGCCCAGCAGTAATGTGTTCTTCAAAAACCATGGGGCCAACCCTGGGTGGGGGGGCTTCTTGTATGTTCCTCATTGGGTAGCAAATTTACAAAGATATTTGGTGAGCCAGGGAAGGGGAGGGGAAATGGCCGCCCCCCCTCCTTTATAAAAAATGCAAACAAAGCACTGGGGTTCATTTCTAGAGGAATAGAATTCGAAAGTAGAGAAGTTATGTTAAACTTGTATAGAACCTTGGTTAGACCACACTCGGAATACTGTGAGCAGTTTTGGTCTCCATATTACAGAAAGAATATTGAGGCGCCGGAGAAGGTGCAAAATAGATTTCCAAGGATGGTATCAGAGCTGAGAGGTTATACCTATCAGGCTGGGGCTCTTTTCTCTATAAAAGGGAAGGCTGAGAGGAGACCTAGTTGAGGTCTTTAAAATTATGAAGGGGTTTGTTAAGGTAGAGAGGACGTTTCCACTTGTGGGAGAGTCCAAAACTAGAGGTCAAAAATATAATATAGTTTCGAATAAATCCAATGAGGAATACAGGAGAAACTTCTTTACCCAGAGTGGTGAGAATGTGGAACTTGCTACCACAGGAAGTAGTTGAGGCGAATAGCATAGATACATTTAAGGGAAGCTAGATAAACACGAGGGAGAAAGGAATAGAAGGTTATGTTGATAGGGTGAGAGGCAGTAGGGTGGGAGGAGGCGCGTGTGGAGCATAAACACCAGCACAGACCAGTTGGGCCGAATGGCCTGTTGCTGTGCTGTAAATTCCATGTAATTCTATGATATGAAGTCAAGAAATTAGACAAACAAAAATCAGTTTATAACTTACAGAAATTTATTGCATGTTGACACAACACGGGGCCTACCGTACAGCTACAGGGCCCAAACCAGTAAGAATTCTGAATCCGTAAAAACTCTCATTACAAAGTTCAGTCAATAACCATTGTTGGCCACTGTGTTGGGCTGAGATCTGTTGAAGCTGGACTGAAAGTCACCTTCTCACATAAGTACTAGTGCACATCATGAACCATCAGACGTGAGCCTGGAAGTAACTGAGAGCAACATTACTGTACGTATGCTCGACTCGTTCATGGTCAAATTCCTCTCTCCACTGTTTCAGCATGGGCATTTAGTCCCTTTGAAATAAATGGGTTAACTCCTCCAGCAACAGAGCAGGGAGTGGAATTTGATCGAACGTTTGATAGTTAAAGGTAAGTCCAGAACAAAGGGGCCATAACCTTAAAGTTAGGCCGGTCAGAGGTGATGTCAGGAAGCACTTCTTCACACAAAGGGCAGTGGAAATCTGGAACTCTGTCCCCCAAAAAGCTGTTGAGGCTAGGGGGGGTCAACTGAAAATCTCAAAACTGAAATCAATACGTCTTTGTTAGGTAAGGGTATCAAGGGTAAGGATATGGAACCAAGGCAGGTAAATGGAGTTAAGATATAGATCAGCCATGATCTCACTGAATGGCAGAACAGGCTCGAGGGGCTGAACGGCCTCCTCCCGTTCTCATGTTCCCATGCACGGAAAAAGTAAATGCGGAATATTACTTTAAACTGCGAGAGTAGGACAAGGTGGACAAAGGGCCAAACTTCGGACTAAAATCAGGAAATTCTTCAAACAGAACTCCTGCATAAAACACTGAAGGCAAAACTCCTTGGGATCATTCAATAGCCAGCTGAATGGTGCAACGAGGGAATGTAGGGTCATTCTGGATCAGCAAAGTAAGATGGGCCGAATGGCCCTTCTCATCAGTAATGAAATAGAGGAAAATGAGGTGGGGGTTCCTGAACAGACTCCCAGTCACTCGCCGGGTCAATGCTAAGACTTAGAAAAAATGCCCCATGTATGAAACGTCCGTAAAACAACATTGCACTCAGTAAGTTACCAGGCTAACAAGACCCCCAAATGTAAAGCTGGAAAATCTGATTGCCCTCTTTGAGGCTGCTGGATGAACGTGAGGAATGGTCATAAATCCGTGGCTCATGAACGCACAGCATTAAAATACAGACATTGGCTTTGAAATAAAAAATATTCCATTTAAATTAAGACTTCGTCAAAAGCATTTTTGATACCAGCGACATTCTGCGTAAAATATCAAAATCATAAATAAAACCTTGCAGCAAACATCAACAAAAAAAATCTTTGCTGTTACGCTTTCAGAGAATTTTGCATGTAAGTAAATGTGTTGTCTCCCTTCGAAAATGCATTCACATCCACTACAACAGCTCAGGTCCCTGGTAGCGCACTGTAACCAGTGGTAGATATGTCGTGTTCCGCTTGATCGCACGTGGAATTACAGTTTCAGTTCCAAGTGTACATACTTCTTTAAAAGACTACATCGACACAAACACCATAAACAATCCAAGTTACAAAGGGGCTTAAGGTTCCAGAAACAAAACAAAAAGACAGAATGGACGAGAGAGGGAATATTAACAAATCATGTTTTCATGCATTTCTGCAATCTTGTTATTATCCACATGCTACACTTAAAATGCTCACAATCAGAAAGCGATTGTGTCGTTCACAAAAAAAAAATCATGTTCCCAATAACTGGACACCCATCTCTTTATGTCTATTGGTGCACCAGTGATTACATTGGTTATGTGTGCAACATAGGGTTCCAAAAACTCAACAAAATACATTACTATTTTTCTGATTTACAAAAACTAAAGCATTCAAACTACTAAAGCTGCATTGTCCTAAAATGAAAACCTTCATAAAGAGACCATTAAGGTATGTGTGCGCAAACGTCAGCTGCCATTGTCTTATACTTGTATTGTGAGACTGACTGAACCAGTAAGAGTTAACATACGCCGTAATCTATTCAAACATTAGGGGACTCATCAAGACTTGAAATAAATTTGATCTATATATTTTCACTCAAATGTTCAGGAAAAAAATAGAATTGTAAATCTGAAGCTACGACAAAAGCACAGAGAACTCAAAACTACAACTCCAGTAAAGACTGATCTACTGGACAGTGAAAATGCTCAGAATTCACTCTCAAGACAATGTAGAACCAGTCTACAACTACACTGCTGCTAGAAAAGAGGAACCAGGAACAAGGTCTTTTATATTATTGGAATAGGTATCACACTCCCTCTGATAATAAAATGGATTGATAGTAACACAGCATAAATTAACTGGACTACAACGACAAAGGTCAGTCGATTCAAATCTCCGCCTTCATAATCTGGCCCTTTCTGTCTTCTGTCTATTTATACCACAGATTTGCGTCCCTTTTTGTTTTCAGACGGGAGAATAACTAAGGCAGCTAGTAGTCATATACATACCTGAGGTAGCCAAATATGAAATCAGGTGAAATCATGTCAGCTGTTCGTGGTAAATGAACAGGCCAGCTAGCTGAAGTATTCTCACAGTGCAGCACTATCCTGCTGCGACATTTGGCTCATACACGTACTGTCCACACAGCACACATAACACTGTTAACTGCCCCCTTAAAAAAAAACATAAAACACTAGAGTTCAGCACACAGGGAAATGCTGGTATGCACCTTAATAGTGTTGGGATCCTCAGTGAAGCAATGGAGTCCGTGGGCCCCACTGAGGGAGTTTGCAGTTGTTTTGCTAACAAGCAGCTACAGCAGTGACAGGGGCAAAGACATGGATTTTCAGGGTTTTCTTTCACGCTTTTCAAACGTTTTGTAGGGTTTGAAGACGACCCTGTTTAACCAGGTAAATCAGCAAAACCCTACAAGATATGCAATTCTTCCACGAGCGTTCTACAAGACCTATTTCTAATGCCTTTGAGGAGGATTTTTGACGGGATAATCTATGAGAGTTTGCTACAGCAATTCATAGACGACACATCCAAGGATACCCATCTAAACATTTACAATCTGTGGTAACATTATTATATCCACCCAGGTGGGTTTGCAATATGCGCTGGCAGGTCTTTCACTTACTTTAAACATTTTGGTCACATTTGACGCTGCCCATTTTTCAATTTAATTTAGAGGCTCTCTTTTTTAGGTTTTCCCCCCCCACTCTGACAGTCTAGGCCATGGCTGGGCCATAAACTTCCGTCCAATCACTTATCAATTCTTGCTCTGTGATTAGCACGCAGGAAGTGTGCTTTCATGGGATGGGGTTGACCTTTGCCCTGAAAGTGGTGCATTCTGCTGCTGCACAATCCAATGGCCTGACTGCAACTCACTGAATAAAGCCGAACAATGTCATTCAGAGTGGGGGTGGGAACGCAGCAGGCCTGTGGGTTAAAAACCCAGCACTCTTAGCCAACTCCCGAGATTGAAACTTGTGCCTATCCGAATTAAAAGTCCAATGGTCTACAATCCCTTCCATCTTGCAATTCAAGTCGAAGGCCCCTCGATTGAAAGAGCAGCACTGACACCCAGAGCTACCCAACGCACCTGTCTAAGTGGGCGGATTGCAGTGGGATCCCAGTGTTCAAGTTATAGGACAAGTACACTCAAGTAATTTGGATCACCTCGTTCCCCTTACTAATGTACAAAACTGTAACAAATTTTGCAGATTCAAAAACCTGTTTCTTAAAATCGAGACTTCTTCAGGAAAGTATCCCTGCAGAAGTATTTGTCACACCAAGCTCCAGTGTCCCAAACTCGGATAGCTCGCTAGGAAGCAGCCAAAGAGTTGGTTGTTACAATATCGGCATAGAAACCTGGGAAATGAACCCAAATTAGTTTTACCAGCTAGAAGACAGAATGAATGCTTCCAGCAGTTCTATTTTCCCCAGGATTTGGCATGGATTTGCTTCAAATAAAATGCCAATGTATCACTAAAATAGTGTCAAGAAGAAAATTCAGTACTAAAGGAGTAATGTATTGGAAATAGCTTTAAACCTGAGTCAGAAAAAACATTTAAAAAAAATTGACACCAGACATCTCTCATCCCTGGCATTCCACCCAAAAGTCTCTCTCTTAACCAAAGATACCCGATCGGAAAGCAAAAGCAAGACTTCCACAAGAACAAAACAGGAAAGCCAAAGGTTAGTCTTACAAATCTATCTTATGATATGAAACAAATGGCTACATCCTTGGCCTGAAATACAATTTGCTGAAAATGTAGGTCGTACTATTGCTACATGTAAGGAGTCATTTTGCAAGGTTCACTCCCGACGTGGCTCTCGCTACATGGCTGTGGGGGATCACGGTAACTCCCTCACCAGTCCCATCTCCTGCTGAATTCCCGTCTAGCAAGTCTCCACACCAGGACTACAGCCTTGCCTATCATCCTACGCACCAGACAGGTACAACAAAGATTTTCCTTTTAAAGTTCCAAGCCCGAGGATATATAACAAAATAAAGACCGGCTGCGATGTTTAGTCTATAAAGTAAATGATTGCATTCAACTGCTGTCAGTTATTTGTAAATTATTACTCCAATTGGATTTTCGTCCGTTGTTATGCATTCAATAAATCCCCCACAGTGGGGGAAATAATCAGATATTCCAACTGGTAGTTTTTTGACCACAGCATATTGGACAGGACCAAAAAGGAAATCATAACGGAAAGACACAACAAAGTTCCTAGACCAACACAAAGGGTGGAAGCCTATTGTGTATCTGCAAAGTTAAGGCAAAAACTGATTGAGATTGACTTGTTTATGCTGGTTTAAAAAGAACCACTTTCTTTAAAAAGTACAAAGCTAATTCCTTTACACCGATTGAAATGCTTGCAAAAAGAATCCTAAGAACAAAACAGAAATGAGTAAAAGAACTCATATGAATTTGTTTAATATGTGCACCTTTATGGAACAGACCAGAGATCTACTAGTCTGGATCCAATATAACCGATAGACAAATCCTAGAACAATGGCGATATTTATACCAACTGCTTCCATGTTCCTTTGGGAATCTTTCAACAGCAACTGAAGACAATATTTACAAGCAACCTTTTAGAAACCTAGGCTTCCGGCCGTCTACACGTTCATTAACTATGGGTGTGCCCACTATAGGTATAAATTGATTCAGTCCCTCAACTCTACCAGTCTCTCGATACTCCTTTCAACATGATATTCCATGCACAGTGCAGGTAAAGTGTTGGAAGTACAAGTCAATAGGGATCAGGGTCTCTCCGTCACTTGTTCCAGTAAATTCATTCGCAGTTTATGGCAATGAAGAGAGAATATTCTGGTTTCGAACTCAGTCACCATTTCTCTCCGAGAAAAGTATTCAATACCAAAATGAAAGGTCTTGTCTGTGCAAGTTGCTAGATTTTCCCCCAAGGGATACATCAGAAACCTGTACGTTATACATCTCCATTCTTCTGGAATGAAGACTACTTCATGTTCTCCTCACATTTGCCAATTTGCATCTTTAAAATGCCACTTTTATGCAAGAGCCAGAGTTGGAGAAACTCCTCCGGCATGGCATGGTAGCCCGAATAAGGCATCACGTTGTCATAGTAGTGGTGGCTAATTATCCTTCCTTGCAGGTCCATTGAAAACGGCCAAAATCCATAAAGGGTCACATCTTCACAGAGGCCCAAGGCAACACTGACTAGGAACAGGCCCGTGGACAGGCGTTTGGCATGGATTCCCTTGCTCTTCCAGAACTTCTCAACGTTGCGCAGGAAATCTGGATTGGCGAAGAGTATGGTTTGGTTGGCACTGAAGTCAGACAACGTGTAGTACGTGCGGAAGGAAGGATCTGTCCCTGTCTTCATGGAAAAGGCAGGCATGTAAACGTAGCTACGTCCATACACCTTCATACTCTCCACAAAGGATTTCCTGGACCACAGAAGGTTCTGAAATCTGAAAGAAAATGCAAGAAATATTGAATCTTCACCACTAATTCTTAACTGATGATGGGAGAACTTTGATCAATGCATAAATATTACAAGTAGCAATGAATGGCACTAACCATTTTACTTTCTAGTGAACACATATTTATATCATCATGGGTTGTCCACCTTTACTGTTTCCAGACAATTTATGGTTTATTGAAAGGTTGGAACAGGCTGATGTAGTGGACTACCAAACCGTCCTTTCACCTCTGGGACCTATGTTTAGCATGTTGATAGGATGAAGATTTCCTATCTCTTTCTCTAACTGCAAAGTCCAACGTGAAAATAAGTTGGACAACCCCAGGTTCTAGTGGGTGTGAATCCACAGTACAAAATTGTCTATCATTTGGGACTATTGGCACTAGAGCGTAAATTTTCCACCTTGCCACCCTAGCACAAAACCAAGCGGATCGGAAACACGTCGGGAAATGGCACACCTGCAGTGCATGATCTTCCATCCAACGGGGATGCCCAATTTTCCCAATATGTGCTTCCAGCAGGTACGATCCCACGCCAGGAATGCCAAAGAGGAAGATTTACCCTTAAATCATCACAGCCCAACCAGGCCTGAAGGTTGGTGAGTGTGGAAAATGGGCTCTTCCCATTGTTTTTGTAAGGAGTTCTCTTCTCGGACTGGGGCTGAGGCTAACTTTACAAGTTAGTGCTCCCGGCACAAAGTCTCACTCGAAGAGAGGGCCAATTGGACAACTGGCTTTGAATGTCAAGGCACCCAATTTATAAACCTCCCCACTTTCCCATTACTCATCTCGATGACCGGAAAACTGGGAAGGCTGCGAATCGGACATTCTGACTTCCGCGTTTGACTGTCTCGTCTATTCTCCCGTTGTGTGAGGCTCCATGGTGGGAGCTGTAGTGTGTAATACTCACCTCATATTTAATCTATGTGAAGATGTAACATGGAGGTGCTCAAAGGGTGGGGGGGGAATGCTCCAATCCCCAACAATAACATCTTTCACCTGTTATCTATATAACAAACATCCCCTCCCAAAAATATATATATCTGAATTTACCAGCGGTGATGTGCTTAAATAATTTTGCCTACATTGCAACAGTGACTACACTTCAAAGATGAATGAATTGGTTGTAGTGCGCTTTGGAACTCCCCAAGGACATGTTAATGGGCTATATGAATACGAGTTGTTTCTTAGCAGTGGTATTTCAGTGAAATAATGTACGTTTATATTCTGGAATAAGCAGATTAAATTAGATATCAACCAAAAGCCTCTTCACCCACAGGGAGGTTTGTTAAATCGGCACTTGAAATTTAGAAAGGTAGGATTTTGGTGCAGGCTACGATGAAACACAGTTTGCAGCAATTCTGTCTCCGGGTTATGCCTGATGATCATTTGAGAGCAGGCTTAGCATGAAGGCCAGATAATCAGCCTATCGTATCTGCTGCTGAGAGACATTCTTGTCGAAGAAACAAAGTCAGACTGTCTCAGGTCCTTGGGGAGTGATGAGAGGTGCGTGACTGATGATAGAGGAAAGGAAAATTCAGAACAGCCCAGACACGCCCCCATCCATTGTGTTTTTTTAAAACAGAATTTTACTTGCAATCGCATCAATATCCATTGGCTTAGATGTCACTACCAAGAGTTATGAGAAGGTGGTGGTAGGTCAAGCATTACTAATGGGTTCAGTTAATCCCCCAAAAACCTCAAAATTCAATCAAGACAAAATAAAATGTTTCTGGAATTTAGAGACTAATTCTTCAATGCCACTTCTGTATTTTCATGTCAGTCGAGATAGTCAGTCAGTGACACGGAGTATCCCGCTACAGACTTTCATTGTCTGACCAAAATGTTAATTAGCATCGAATGAACTTTGTAATTCTCAAGTCGCTGAAATGGACACACACACACACACACACACACAAACAAAGTGAGGCGCGGCACAATGAATGGGTGTCTGTGTGAACTGCTGGAGATTAGAGACCGAGAGGGTTAGCGGAGAAGTGGTGCTTATGCTTTTAATGTCATCCTGCTGTGTGTTGGTGAGCATTGTAATTGCAGTATTGTTCCCGTGTGATGGCTGGAAGGGCTCACGTACTTGCATTTATTTGTTTCTATATTCATTCTTAGGATATGGTCGTTGATGGCAAGGCCAGCATTTATTGCCCATCCCTTGCTGGGCCACTTCAGAGTCAACCATGCTGGTGTGGGTCTGGAGTCACGTATAGGCCAGAGCGGGTAAGGACGGCAGGTTTCCTTCCCTAAAGGATATTAGTGAACCAGTTGGGTTTTTACGACAATCCGACAGTTTCATGGTCACTTTTGCTGACATCAGCTTTTTATTTCCAGATTTTTTTAAAAACTGAATTCAAATTCTCAAACTGCCACGGTTCTGATTTGAATTCACGTAATTGCGAGTCCAGTAACATAACCGCTGCACCACCATACCCCTATTTATATCACATCTTTAACGTAGTAAAACATCTCAAGGCGCTTCACGGGAGGGTTACCGCATAGAAACTGACACCAAGCTAAAGAAGGAGACATTAGGACAGGTGACCAGAAGCCTGCTGCTCAAAGAGTCCAGCTGTTTGTCCATTACCAACGGCAACCACATCTGGACGTGAGGGGTAATTACCGACGGTGCCCGGCAGCAGCTTGTGTTGGAAGTGAGGCGGTGCTCTTACGATCGGCGCTCGCAGTGGACAAGGGCCAAGTGGGAAAACTACCCCTACTGAGTTACTGTAACCGATGAGGATTAGTTCAACGTAAAACAGCCTCAAAGTGAAAAGCTTTTTGAAAAACGTCACGGACTTTTAAACTGTCCACAATACTGAGAGTGAAGTGTAAGCAAAGTAACAGAGGCCGGAATTTCATTCCATCTGGCACAGCTAAACAAGTAGCATCAGCCGTGAGTCAGCCGTGGCTCAGTGGGGAGCCCACCTGCCTCTGATTCAGAAGGTTGGGAGATCAAGCCTCGCTCCATGAGACTCAAGCATAAAATCTAGGCTGACACTCCAACCCCATTTCCCCACTATTTCCACCACTATCCCACCCAATTTGCGGCAGGATAAGAAAGACCTTGCCTTTATATAGCGCCTTTCACAGCCTCAGGACGTCCCAAAGCGCTTTGCAGCCAATGAAGTACTTTTGAAGTGCGGTCACTGTTGTAATGGGGGAAACGCAGCAGCCAATGTGCGCACAGCAAGCTCCCACAAACAGCAATGAGATAATGACCAGATAATCTGTTTTAGTTGTTGGTTGAGGGATAAATATTGGCCCCAGGACACCTCCGCTGCTCTTCTTCGGAATAGTGCCGCAGGATCTTTTACATCCACCCGAGAGGGCAGGCGGGGCCTCGGTTTTAACATCTCATCCAAAAGACAGCACCTGTGACAGTGCTGCATTCCCTCAGTACTGCACTTGAGTGTCAGCCTGGATTATGTGCTCAAGTCTCTGGAGTGGGACTTGAACCCACAACCTTCTGATTCAGAGTCAAGAGTGCTACTCACTAAGCCACAGCTGACACCGAAGGAAATTCCGGCCCTGAGCGGTCAGCAGGCTAGGGAACCATCACAGCTCAGCCTCGCCCTCTTCTCATCAGCACTGCGCACTTCCAGCAGGCAATGGAACAATGGGAACCCATGGCAACCGTCAGGCCCCACTGTCACCCAGGACAACAGCAATTTACTCAGTACAGACCAGCGATCAAATCCGAGATCCTCCTACTCTCTAGGAGTTAACACCAACTGAGCTATTGGGGGAGGGGGGAAATTCAACGCCACCTCAATTCTCCTTTTAAAATAGAGAGAAACTATTTCCTCTGATGGGGAGGCCAGAACAAGGGGGCATAACCTTAAAATTAGAGCCAGGCCGTTCAGGAGTGAAATCAGGAAGCACTTCTTCACACAAAGGGTAGTGGAAATCTGGAACTCTCTCCCCCCAAAAACGCTGTTGAGGCTGAGGGTCAATTAGAAATTTCAGAACTGAGATTGATAGATTAAGGGATATGGAACCAAGGCAGGTAGATTGAAAGAAAGACTTGCATTTCTATAGCGCCTTTCACGACCACCGGACGTCTCAAAGCGCTTTACATCCAATGAAGTACTTTTGAAGTGGAGCCACTGTTGTAATGTGGGAAGGATTAAGATACAGATCAGCCATGATCTAATTGAATGGTAGAACAGGCTCGAGGGGCTGAATGGCCTCCTCCTGTTCCTATGTTCCTAAAATGGGAAGGAAGAAAATGCAGGCACCAAAAACGTAAACAAAACACAAACAACATCAAATCAAGTTACCTCAACACCAATAGCCACCGTTCTACAACACATGAAGGGGTTAAATGCTATCCTGTTGAAAGGAACAGCCCTCAGAAGTCATGTGCGTACAATGGATCATTTTATCAATCAATCTCCATTACAGCATTTTACCGCTTTCTCGCACTGAACTGATGGGGTTGCTATCACTTAATGTTCGGAATTGGTTGCAAATGGCATGATGATTCATAATTAATGGCGCGGTACTTTAAATGCTGCTGCCCTCGTTTCTGATCAACTGTGCAGATCAGATTTAAAGGCACAGGCCACCAGTGCTGCTGTGCTGTTCCTTGCCCTCCTTAGTGTAAATATTGGTGTTATCGAAGGCCAGCCAGAGGACGGAACGACTTGGCGTATTACAGCGCAGGGAGGGGAAACTTCACCGCCAAGCTACTAAGATTCTGCCTCCAATCTGAATTTCTGATTTGGGCTACCACAGAATAGACCACCTCACCTTTTCTCGATGATGCTTGGGTTCGCCGTCACCAGGTGTGTCCTGTAGCCAGCGTCCTTGGTGTACTCATTGGACAGAGGAGGAAGGTTACAGCTGCAAAGAGAAAAGAAACAAGACTATAATCTTGAACTGCGCATTCTTTACTTGTCCACACCTGTAAAAAGATAGAATCTATCTGTGCTTCGTTAAAACTCAACGGAGCAAATATTGGTCAGGGCTCGTTTCTCGGGCCCAGACTCGGTGATGCGCCCGAACCGAGAGGCCCGAGGTTTGTTGGAATCTGGTCCCCGGGCCTCAGCTGCCAGCGCTGGTCATGCCTCCTCAGGCAGCTCATCCGATCCAAGACATCAATGTCGGGTTACCAACCTCACTGGCAACGGCCCTCGGGTAAGTCCCGTGCGCGGGGGGAGGGGGCAGGGTGGGGTGATTGGAGCGGGCTACGGGATGGGGTTGCGTTCCTGCTCCTCCTGGCTTCACAGGAACGTTTATTTTTTAAGAAAGCAATAATTAGCTTAACTTTTGTTGCCGGCTGTGAGGAATCCTGAGTGGGGTAGGCCCGATGCCTGTCCCGCTCATCGGCGACTAATTTCTGAATGGGGTCCTTCAACAGGCGTTAGGCCCTTAATTTACATATTTACGGCGCCTAATGCCTGTTTTATGCGTTCGCCTAAGACGCCTAGAAAAAGGCCCCATGAGTTTAGAAGTGAGGCCAAGGCCTGCACAGGCTGGCCCAGTGCTAAATTAGTTTGTTTTACACCCGTTTTACGCCATTAAAACGGTGGCAACACATACTAATTTCTACCCCTATATATTCTCTAAAGTGTCTGAGCTCGAAGGACAAGGAACCACGATATCTGTAATATATTAAGGGGGAAAAATTCAGTTGGTTGCGCCTCCCGTTAGCACCTTAAGAGGGCGCTAATGGGGCGCAAAGCATCTAGCACCCAGGCGCGGCGATGTTTGCGCCGCTCGCGAAATTAACTAGACATTTTGCGGTGGCGCTAAACATTACCGGCAGATCGTGACGTCAGTCGAGTGCGCAACGCCCCGGAGCGGATATTGAGTGGCGCCCCCTGCCCTACCGCCTACCGCTAGCAACGACAGGTTGAGGGGAGCGTTTTGCAGTCATGAAGGGACTGCGGGAGCGCTATTTAAAGGCGACCATTTCCTGCCTTTTATTGTTGGTGACATTTTTGAACCACGCATTCTGAGAGAGAGAAAGAGAGAGTTCTGGAGAGATTCAACGCTTTTGTATTCCAGCCTTCTTGAGATGAAGGCTTCAAATTCCATCAGCCTTTTCCATTATTCTTCGGACCTGTTCACTGGTCTTAGTAATTCAGACCCTCCAACTGGATCCGGTCAGTTCTGCTTGCCAACCTGAACTATCCCTTTAACTGTCCATTCAGTGCGCGCTCCCTTTAAAATCTGCGGGTTGAAATGTCCGCCACTCCGGGGAGATGTGGTGAGCGCGTGGCAGGAATCCGGCAGCACGGGAAGTCGGAATCTCCTGATCCAACTGCAATGGCAGCCTCCCTGTTCACCATTCTCTACTGCAGGCAGCCTCATTTAACCGGGAAAATCCGTGGGCTGCCAATAAAAAAAAACCCACTCCCAACTATGTTTCCATGCACAAAAGCTGCTCGTTCCATCTGAGATCTCGCCATATTACAAGACTGCCTCTCCCTCCTGTTTCATCATTCGGAAAAAAATAAAAAGGAGGTTAGTTCGAGTTTGTCTTCTGCTTGTTTGGTAGTAAATCTGGAAGATATTAAGATTATCCAGTAAATACGAATGCTTTCCTAATTTCCACTCTAGGGTTTAGACTGAACAAGGCCTGCATCCTGTCACTTAGGTACAAACGGATCCTTTTTAGTCAGTCTGCTTACTAATTAACAGAACGCCGCACTCTACATTGTTGGACTGATGAAAAGAATCTGAGCCTTGATTTACTAATAATTCTTTTGTGTCTTTGTATTTGTCCAAATAAAACTGGAGCTTGAATCAGTTTTATTTACTTCAGGGTTTAAAAGGTCAGAATGACTTTTATACATTGTCTTATCTTCGGCCATGGTGCAGCTTGCTGCTGATCTAGCACACGGGAGCCTCGGCCTCCTGCTTTTCATTTAATTGTTGTCAGTATCTGAGCTTGT
The DNA here is from genome assembly GCA_030390025.1 of Squalus acanthias. Lineage (NCBI taxonomy): Eukaryota > Metazoa > Chordata > Chondrichthyes > Squaliformes > Squalidae > Squalus > Squalus acanthias. Next base: position 82,073,660 of record CM059434.1, on the reverse strand, counting down.
GGTGGCTACTGTAGTCACCGGGAGTAAAAGGTCGAGTTATGTTCTTGTGTGTGTTTGTACAAAGGGAAGATTGTTGAACAGGCTGGCAGAGTGGAGTGTCCATGCCAAATGTGGAGTGTGTCAGGTCTGCAGTGTTAGTGTATATAATGGTTGCAAGCACATGCATTTCTACGGTGGCTCCTTGCAGTCCTGCTCTATCACAATTCTTGCCGCTAACATCAACCAACACCACTAAAAACAGATGATCTGCTCATTATCACAAAGTTGTTTGTGGGAGCTTGCTGTGCGCAAATTGGCTGCCTCGCCTCCTACATTACAACAGTGACTCCACTTCAAAAAAGTACTTCATTGGCTATAAAGCGCTCTGGGACGTGCTGAGATCGTGAAAGGCGCTGTATAAACGGAGGTTCTTTCTTCCTTCCTTATGACTGACGTGTGTGCGGCCTTTTCCACACATTCCCAATGAGCCTGCTCACTCTGCCGGGCTCCACAAAGTGCTCGTGCTGTTGTGTTCAACGTGTGGAAGGAGTCCGCTGGCTGGGGCTGCTGAATGCCTTTGTATGATGTGCCAATTGCTGGTGTAATCTTTCTAACTGCTTCAGTAGTGTTGCATCGAGTGCTCCTCAGCCCCGCTCCGCTAACGGTTTTGCTCACTGTACTTCTCGCTGCTGGCTTCTTGGAACCCGAGTCTCTTGTAAAACACACCACAACAAAGGCTGTGCAAGCTGATCCAACCTCATTCGGAACTACAGGGTAAGTGAGGTCCCACTCCCACCCCCTGCCTCAGATGAGGGACCTGGGTCGTTATCTTCTGTCGAGCAAGGTTCTGAGAGGCTCGCCTCAAAGAATTTACTCTTCCAAGTCAGCCAAATGATGGAAGGGTTTCCAAGAATTCTTTGTTGCCCTTCCTATTCCCAACTTTTGTTTTCACTCTTCTATCTATGCCAACATCTGTTATCACTCGAGCTGCCATAGAAGGTTTCATGCCTCCCATCTCCCATTCTGCTGGGATATCTTGGTTTAATGTTCTTTCTTACCTCTCCGGGACAAGGTACAAGAGAAAGTTTGTTGTCTGATCCCTCTCTTATCTGTTGCAACTTTTCTCTATTTTTATCAACACTACTATGATCAGCACTCTGCTGAACTTCATTCCCTTGTTCCTTCTAATCTTCGAATGCACCATCCTTCACATTCTCCCGGCTCCCTACATCTTCCCGTCAACACCCACCACATGTCTTTTACTCTAAACGCATGCTCTCCCAGGACCTCAAGAGTGTGGAAATCTCTTGGGGTGAAATTGGTCTTGGGTGGTAGTGTGAAAGGTGGCGATAGTGAATCAGCCGTCCGTTTTAAAATCCGCTCCATTTTCTTTTCCACTGACTTGGCCATTGCCCGAGACCAATTTCACCCCCTCGATTTCCAATGGCCTTTCCTTCCTCCAACAATCTTCAGGCTTCAAATGCCAGATCAGTGTCACTTACTTGCCGAATTACCTTGGCCTTTACTCTTTTCCACCTCAGTGGGGTTCTGGCCTTTGGGCCTTCACCTCGCTTTCTCAATGTAAAAACAAGTCCTTTAACCGGTTAGCTGGCTGGCCACAAGTTAAGAGTAGGAGACACGGGCTGGGTTTTTACTTCAATGCAGAGGAGACGTGGAGAGCAGGGAGAATGTGTAGGATGCTTTGTTTGGAGCTCAGGAAAACAAGAAAAAGGTTGCAACAGTAAACCAAATAATAATGAGAAAAATCGCCTCCTCACTGCATGGTGCGTGTCTGACTTTCAGACACCGTCAGTCAATGAGACATCCTGCCCTATTTCACATAATTGTTAATTTAAAATACTTGTTAGCTTAATTGTAATTAGTTTTCAGTCATATACGGCCTTTCTCCCAGGGTTCTCTCACTCTCTTGCCGAAGTTATAGATCGAGAGAGAACCCACCGTGGAAATTTAGGGCGTATGTGTCACTGCTCTAGATTTAAAATTACTTTTTTTTTCAAAATTCAGGTCCTATGTTTCATTGCTTTGAATTTAAAATGATTTTTTGCTTCCAATCGCAAATGCTTTCATTTCTAAATGGCACACTGCCTTGGTGTAATACATTATGCAGACAAAATAGTCACAAGGTCACAGATAAGCTTGAATGAAGAAGATCCCTCAGCCCATTTCATTTGATTCTTCCAGAACACCAAACTGACCATCTTCCCCTGAAAGCATCTGGCAGTTTCTTCAATCCGTTCAGTGACCTGGGAGGGGCGTTCTAAGGATCGATATTTTCCTTGATTCTGCTTAGTAATATTCATCTTCATATTTTAGAATCATTTTGGCAGAGGCGTGTGAAAATTATCAACACTGTCAAGCACTGGCAATACTCAAAGGGTTAAATATCCACTTAGGCTTTCATGAGGCCTTTTGAGTACACTGGATGTCACAGAATTAATTAATGGCCCCGCACTTATTTAATTAGTGCACTCAGACTAAATAGACCACAAAATGCAATTACAATTGGAAACTGAGATAAGTCCAAAACAGCAATTTAAACAGCAAACCATCCAGGGCAAAGCAGCCCGCTTGATAGCCACCCCATCCATCACCTTAAACATTCAGTCCCTCCACCACCGGTGTACCTTGGCTGCAGTGTGTACCATCTACAAGATGCACTGCAGCAACTCGCCAAGGCTTCTTCGAGAGCACCTCCCAAACCTGCGACTTCTTCCACCTAGAAAGACAAGGGCAGCAGGCGCCTGGGAACACCACCACCTCCAAGTTCCCCTCCAAGTCACACACCATCCTGACTTGGAAGTATATCAGCCGTTCCTTCATTGTCGCTGGGTCAAAATCCTGGAACTCCCTCCCTAACAGCACTGTGGGAGCACCTTCACCACACGGACTGCAGCGGTTCAAGAAGGCGGCTCACCTCCACCTTCTCAAGGGCAATTAGGGATAGGCAATAAATGCAGGGCTTGCCTGCGACACCCACATCCCGAGAAGATTTCTCAGAAGTCAGTACTGGTAGAGTTTTGTGCTTTCTTAGTTGGTGCACTAATTAAAAGTGTAATCATGCCACCAGGTGAGTGGAAGAATAGAGCATCCTGTTGTCCCTCTATCCCCCAGTATATTTAAATTGCTGGCTGGTCTCCCGTGGCAACATGATTGTTGCTCCTTGTCTCCTCTCCTTCTTGTACCAATTAGCCTTTCCAAATAATCGGAATCTCAGAAAAAACAGCAGGAGTTTCTTCCTCTTCTATACGCTTAATTTTAAAAAAGGAAATTGTTTGGTTCTTCTTGTGTTGGCGTTTTATACCAAGTGAGACTTATGGAATGTGAGAGAGACTCTCAGAACTCACATAGCTGCTGACTTGAGCTGGGTACAGCTCTGGCAGCATGGGACATCCTTCAGTAACCCTCCGACTCTCATTCTCGGTGTGTCAGCACGGACGGGCGGGGGGGAATTCCTGCCAGATTTCCTACATTACAACAGTGACTTCACCATAAGTATTTTTTTTATTCGTTCATGGGATGTGGGCGTCGCTGGCAAGGCCAGCATTTATCGCCCATCCCTAATTGCCCTTGAGAAGGTGGTGGTGAGCCGCCTTCGTCAACCACTGCAATCCGCTGTCATTGGCTGTGAAGCACTTTGGGACGTCCTGAGGTCGTGAAAGGCGCTATATAAATGCAAGTTCTTTCTTTCTTAGTCAGAAACAGGAATGAAAGAAACCTTTTTTTTCTGGAATCATGCAGCATAGTTCCGGCCTGTCCGCATTTCGTGCCAACGTTAAGCTTTTTCAGCCCACCGCACCCCCCACCCTACACACCCCAACCGCCCATTGCCCCCCACCCTACACACCCCAACTGCCCACCGCACCCCCACCCTACACACCCCAACCGCCCATTGCCCCCCACCCTACACACCCCAACCGCCCATTGCCCCCCACCCTACACACCCCAACCGCCCATTGCCCCCCACCCTACACACCCCAACTGCCCATTGCCCCCCACCCTACACACCCCAACCGCCCATTGCCCCCCACCCTACACACCCCAACCGCCCATTGCCCCCCACCCTACACACCCCAACCGCCCATTGCCCCCCACCCTACACACCCCAACCGCCCATTGCCCCCCACCCTACACACCCCAACCGCCCATTGCCCCCCACCCTACACACCCCAACTGCCCACCGCACCCCCACCCTACACACCCCAACCGCCCATTGCCCCCCACCTTACACACCCCAACCGCCCATTTCCCCCAAGCCTACACACCCCAACTGCCCACCGCCCCCCACCCTTCACACCCCACCTTACACACCTTAACCGCCCCCCTCCCTACACACCCCAACTGCCCATTGCCCCCCACCTTACACATCCCAACCGCCCATTGCCCCCCACGCTACACACCCCAACCGCCCATTGCCCTACACACCCCAACCGCCCATTGCCCCCCACCCTACACACCCCAACCGCCCATTACCCCCCACCCTACACACCCCAACCGCCCATTACCCCCCACCCTACACACCCCAACCGCCCATTGCCCCCCACCTTACACACCCCAACCGCCCATTTCCCCCCACCCTACACACCCCAACCGCCCATTGCCCCCCACCCTACACACCCCAACCGCCCATTGCCCCCCACCCTACACACCCCAACCGCCCATTGCCCCCCACCCTACACACCCCAACCGCCCATTGCCCCCCACCCTACACACAACCGCCCCCCACCCTACAGCACCACAACTGCCCATTGCCCCCACCCTACACACAACTGCCCATTGCCCCCCACCCTACACACAACCGCCCCCCACCCTACACACCCCAACTGCCCATTGCCCCCACCCTACACACAACCGCCCCCCACCCTACACACCCCAACTGCCCATTGCCCCCCACCCTACACACCCATCGCCCCCCCACCCTACACACCCCAACCACCCATCGCCCCCCACCCTAAATACCCCACCCATCACACTCTACCTGCCCATCGCCCCCCACCCTTCACCCCAACCGCTAATAAATCCAACAGGGAATTCTGGAGAAACTGCCTTACCCAGAGAATGTGGAACTCGCTACCACAGGGAGTGGTTGAGGTGAATAGTAGAGATGCATTAAGGGGAAGCTAGATAAATACATGAGGGAGAAAGGAATGGAAGGATATGCTGATAGGGTGTTAGAGATGAATAGATGTTAGGGTGGGAGGAGGCTCGTGTGGAGCATAAACTCCAGCACAGACCAGTTGGGCCGAATGGCCTGTATCTGTGCTGTAATTTCTATGAATTTCCTCGGGGTTTCTGCCACTCCGTCGTCGTAACATCGGTAGACACCCTTTAACGTGTGTAAACAGGGCTTCCGCCAAACTCCCACCAAAGGTACGGTGGCAGGCAGAGGACACGCTCCCAGGAAGTTCATGTCCAGATAGAAATTCCTCCCTCTTTGAAAAATCTGGCCAAGACTGACAAAACTGCTCTCTGGATAATCCAAAGGCCAACATTTACCCCTCAACTGACACCGAAAACAGATTCTCTGGTTGATTATCACATTGCTGTTTGTGGGAGCTTGCTGTGCACAAATTGGCTGTCACATTTTCCTACATTACAACAATGACTACACTTCAAAAAGTGCTTCACTGGCTCCAAAGCACTTTGGGACGTCCTGAGGTCGTGGAAGGCGCTGAATAAATCCAAGTTCTTTCTTTCTTTAATTGTCAGTCAACTGATTCTAAACCTAAGTCTTTTAGTTAAAAGGTCACGATTTTGGTTTCCTAACTGTCCTCCACCGTAATCTTTCTTTTTTAATAGAATTGAAGCGTGATTTGTTACAAAGCCAATAATTCAGTGTTATTTTGGTAAATAATAAGATCCTTCAAAGAGTCAGCTGTAATTGTCATTTCCATTATTGAATTCACTGAAACTCTTGATAAACAAATGGGACTATAACCTACATCAGCACTTCTGTCCAATTACCATACACTGCTATTAAATGTATCTTTAGAATTACTAGCCACTAGCATGTCTCAAAATATTGCACCAGTAAATCATTAAATGTTTTACTTTGGGTGGAAAATTATATGCAGAAATTCTGCAACACGACCTTTCATCATCTCAAGGTAGATTTCTACGCACATTTCCAGCATGCGAAGAACGAGAGCTCCTGCCTCCATCTACAGAGCCAGCAATCCAGGCCATTAGTGATGGAAATGCGCAAAGAGGAGGAGCATCAGCCACTGGATGAGGTAGGAGTGGGCAGGGGGGATATTGGGTAGCAAGGGGAGGAAGGGGCATGCATGCCCAGGGCAGGGGGCAGATATTGGGGAGGAAGGGGAGGAAGGGGCATGCATGCCCAGAGCAGGGGGCAGAATGCAAGGGGGAAATAGCTGGGAATGGGAATGGACGGCGGTGGAAAAGGGTGGAATCGACGCTCGTGCAGGGGAGAAGGAAGGGAAAAATCGATAGCAACGAAAGGGAAGGTAAATGGATGCAAATAGAGGGAAGGGGGAAATAGATGTTAGTGAAAGGAGAAGGGGAAGCAATGCTTAATGATGGAAGGACAGTGGCAGCATTAGGAAAGGAAACGACACGCGTTTATATAGTGACTGACATTCCAAAGCGTTCACAACCAATTAAGTACTCTTGTAATGTAAGGAATGCAGCAGCCAATTTATGCACAGCAAGCTCTCACAACCAGCACTGAGATAGTGACCAGATAATCTTTTTTTAAATGATGTTGGTTGAGGGATAATTATTGGCCAGGACACCGGGGATAACGCCCCTGTTCTTCTTCAAATGATGCCGTGGTATCTTTTACGTCCACCTGAGAGAGCCGACAGGGCCTCGGTTTAATGTCTCATCCGAAAGACGGCACCTCCGAAAGAGCAGCACTCCCTCAGCACTGCACTGGAGTGTCAGCCTAGACTTTGTGCTCAAGTCTCTGGCGTGGGGCTTGAACCCACAACCTCCCGACAAAAGGTGGATGCAAAAGATCCCATGGCACTATTCGATGAAGAGCAGGGGAGTTCTCCCTGGTGTCCTGGCCAATATTTATCCCTTAATCAACATCACTAAAACAGATTATCTGGTCATTATCTCATTGCTGTTTGTGGGACCTGGCTGTACGCAAATTGGCTGCCGCGTTTCCTACATTACAACAGTGACTACACGTCAAAAGTACTTGGCCGTGAAGCGCTTTGGGACGTCCTGAGGTCGTAATACGCGCTATAGAAATGCAAGTTCTTTCTTTCTGAAATTGAAAATCAGCCCATTTGAGATTAGATTATGATTCCATATTTATTTTCTATACAACAGCATAGTACACAGTGACACCTCGTATTGAGATTATACCAAGTTAAATCTGGAAACATTTTCAAAATTATGTTTTCCCATTTAAATGACTGATCTCAGTCTATGTTGTTCAAATTGGTGACTGTCTCTTTGTGGCAACCTTGAAATTCTACGTTAATTTTGATCTGCTTTTGCTCCAGGGGAACTTAAATGATTCTTAGGAACTGTGTCAAGCATTATTTTAAAAAAACCCACAAGTAGTGTTTGGATAGAAATTCACTTTCTTTTTAAATAAACAGCCAAAAGTAATGAGACAGGAGGGCGGGGGGTGGGGCGGGGGGTGGGGGGGTAACGAGGAGAGCAATGTCATTGGTGGATTCCCTGCAACATCAGTGTAATGAAAACAAGGGTGGTCACCTCCTGAACTTCATGTGCTTCAGAAGCGAACCAGTTGACTGCCCTATTTTGTGGTGTTCAGCAAGCTGGGCCGGCAAGTAAGTGCCAGTGTTTACCAACGTAGACGTTGGCACACTCACAAGGGGAGGAATAGACACCAGGCTGATTTCAGTGAAGGCAGCAGCTGCAGCACTACAACTGGCCTCGTCTAGGGCAGGGCAACATCAGCCAGGATTCTTGCTGCTGACTGCTATCCAATGTCCCCCCCCCCCCACCATGCTAGAAAGTGCCAATGTGTGGACGCCAGGCATTGGGCAAGATTGGGCTCAGCCATGATGACACCCCTCCAACCCCCCACATGATCAAACAGACTGCTGACGTTCACAGATTTAAAAAAAACACAGCCACTTGGTTGTGGAACCAAACTTAGCTGTCAGTGTCGGCCGTGGCCCAGCTGGTAGCACGCTCACCTCGGTGTCAGAAGGCTGTGGGTTCAAGTCCCAGTCCAGAGACTCGAGCACACAATCCAGGCTGACACTCCCGTGCAGTGCTGAGGCACGGGATGTGCCGTCTTTCGGATGAGATGTTAAACCAAGGCCCCGTCTGCGCTCTCAGGTGGACGCAAAACATCCCATGGCACTATTTCGAAGGCGAGCAGGGGAATTCTCCAATACTAGCCAATATGAATCCCTCAACCAGATGATCTGGTCATTGATTCATTGCTGTTTGTGGGACCTTGCTGTGAGTAAATTGGCTGCCGCGTTTCCTACATTACAACAGTGACTACACTTCAAAAGTGTAGTAAAGCGCTTTGAGACATCCTGAGGCCGTGAAAGGTGCTATATAAATGCAAGTTCTTTCTTTCTTTAACAGAGAACTGCCTGTGGATCCATACTCCAGACATGAGTCATTCCCTCCCTCCTGGAGAGAGGAGAGAGCTGAAAGGGGAATAAAAATTCTAAAAGAAAAGAAACTTGTAATCAAACGACAACTCTCAGCATGCAAAGCAGGACATCTAACCAGTGCAAGGAAAACATGGGTGGATCTTCCAGCTAGTTCACTAACTACCAGTTTGTTTGTTGTACAAGCAACAAATTAGTCTAATTTGGGTTTTAATAAGAGACCTCATGATAACTAATATCCTTGCACAGTCAAAAGAAAAGGGCTAATATGAGGTACCGCATAGTAGACTCATGACGAAGGTCAGAGCATGTGGAGTCGGGGGACAAGTAGCAGAATGGATAGCAAGCTGGCTACAAATCAGAAAACAGAGAGTAGGAGTAAAGGTAGTTACTCAGACTGGAGAAAGGTGGGAAGTGATGTTCCACGAGGATCGGTGCTGGGACCACTGCTGTTCACCATTTGCATAAGGATTGAGGGGTATAGTTAATACTGAGGAGGACTGTGACAAAATACAGGAAGACATTAATAAACTTGCAGAATGTCAATGGGCAATGAAGTGTGAGGTGGTGCATTTTGGTAGGAGGAATAAGGGGGCCACGTACTCCTTGGAAAATAAGAGACTAAATGGAGTCGAGGCGCAAAGGGAGCTCGGGATACAGATACACAAATCACTAAACGTAGCAACGCAGTTTAATAAAGTCATAAAAAGTGCAGACAAAGCACCGGGGTTCACTTCTAGAGGAACAGAATTGAAAAGCAGGGAAGTTATGTTAAACTTATATAGAACCTTGCTTAGACCACACTTGGGAGCACCGTGCACAGTTCTGGTCTCCATATTACAAAAAGGATACAGAAGCACTGGAGAAAGTGCAAAAAAAAATGTATAAGGCTGATACCAGAACTGAGAGGTTGTAACTATCAGGAAAGACTGAACAGGCTGGGTCTCTTTTAATCTGAGGGTGTCCTAATAGAGATCTTTAAAATTATGAAGGGGTTCGATGGGGTAGAGTCCAGAGCTAGAGGTCATGGATATAAGAGAGGTCACTAATAAATCCAATAAGGAATTCAGGAGAAACTTCTGAGTGGTTAGAATGTGGAACTCGCTACCACAGGGAGTGGTTGAGGCGAATAGCAGAGATGCATTTCAGGGGAAGCTAGATAAGTACATGAGGGAGAAAGGAATAGAAGGATATGTTAATAGGGTAAGAGGAGGTAAAAAGTGTGGGAGAAGGCTCGTGTGGAGCATAAACTGTGGAGCTGAAAGGCCTGTTTCTGTGCTGTAATTTCTATGTGATGTAATTATATCCAAGTTTTGCTCATTTACCTTTGGAGAGGGCTTCAAGGAAACATTTCACAGTGTTAGCGCTTATGAGTTTACCTGTGATTATTCAACTCTCTTAGGCAAACAACAGTTCAAATTGTACACAAACTATCCAAGAACTGAAGAGCCTTTCCTTGTTACTTACTGTACACTGCAAATACACCCGTGTTCGTTGTTTAACCATTTATCTACCGATCATTTCATCTTCATTTTAATTCTGTGGTGGAAACTCTGAGATGAAGTTCATTCATACAGTATAATATAGCAGGAACGGCGCAGACTTTGTTGGGTTTCATCAATTCTATGTGCCAGTTATACAGTCCTCTGTCATTGTTGCTTTAATGTGGAGATGCCGGTGTTGGACTGGGGTGGACAAATGTGAGAAGTCGCACAACACCAGGTTATAGTCCAACAGCTTTATTTGAAATCACAAGCTTTCGGAGCGCTGCTCCTTCTTCAGGTGAAGTGAAGAGATGCATATAGTCACAGCATGTATTCTCTGACTATATATGCTGTGACTATATGCATCTCTTCACTTCACCTGACGAAGGAGCAGCGCTCCGAAAGCTTGTGATTTCAAATAAAGCTGTTGGACTATAACCTGGTGTTGTGCGACTTCTCACAATTGTTGCTTTAGCTCAGGAGGACCCACTTTAATCTGGGGTAAAATAGCTCAGTCAGGTATTTATAAAACAGAGCCATCGAGTAAATTAAAAATAGTGCGCAGAAGGAACTGAAACACAGAATGGAATTGAAACTCAAGAATCAGACTGTATTTCTGAACTGCAGACCAGACAAGGGCATTAAAAAGGTCTCTTACCGCATGACGAAATCCGCCTTGTCGATCTGACTGCCACAATCACTCTTCTTCAAAATTCCGCCATTTCCCACCACTGAGCACTTTTTCAACGGTAACTGGAATGGTGTATCCTAGCAACACCAAAGAGACCTGCTTTCAGTTACTGGATTCAGCCGGTCCGCCTTCAGATATTTAGGCTCCATTGGCCTTTAAAACCTGGTAGTTTTTTCATAGACTTTTCTAAAAACATTTCCTTCACAAAATTTTAATTTTCCTTTAAGATCCCTCATCCACTCTACCAGGTTTAAGATCCCTCATACACGCTACCAGGTTTAAGATCCCTCATACACGCTACCAGGTTTAAGATCCCTCATCCACTCTACCAGGTTTAAGATCCCTCATACACTCTACCAGGTTTAAGGTCTCTCAAATACTTTAATTGATTTAAAACCCGTTTTACACAATGGAAAGGAGTGTGTCCTGTTGACAGTATTAAAAACATGCCTGGGAACGTTTTATTTTACAAACTGGAACAACTTTCATATTTGTAACGATGTAAAGTTCTCCGATATACTTTAGTTCGTAGTTTATTTCTCTTTCTAAGAACATTTTGACTGAGTTTAGGACTGAAGACAAAGTATTGATTGTTCACCTGGGGAAACATGGAGAAGATTTCATTGTTGACAGCGAGTGAGTAGAAGAATTCTCCGTCAAACCAGAGGCTCTTTCCCATGGGAGAGTTCAACTTTGTTACAGCAAACAGTCGCTGTGCATCACAACATTGCTCGAGTAGTCTCCTACAAGAAAACAAGAACCGTTTTAAATAGAAAAACAGTAATCAAACATGGAGATATGACAGCAAATTTCACAAATCTGTGCTCCCGGTATGGGGCTTTCCCTGGACAGCTAACTTAAAAAGGAACACAAAAGTCTTTTATAAACATATAAATAGTAAAAAGGGTAGCCAAAGGAAGGGGTGGGGACCGATTAGGGACCAAACAGGAGATCTTCTTGTAGAGGCTGAGGTACTAAATGAGTTCTTTGCTAGGCTGACACTCCCAGTGCAGAGCCGAGGGAGTGCTGCACTGTCGGAGGTGTCGTCTTTCGGATGAGACATTAAACCGAGGCCCTGTCTGCTCTCTCAGGTGGACGTAAAAGATCCCACGGCACTATTTCGAAGAAGAGCAGGGGAGTTATTCCCGGTGCTCTGGCCAATATTTATCCCTCAACCAACATCACTAAAAAAAAACAGATTATCTGGTCATTATCACATTGCTGTTAGTGGGAGCTTGCTGAGCGCAAATTGGCTGCCGCGTTTCCTACATTACAACAGTGACTCCACTTCAAAAGTACTTAATTGACTGTAAAGCGCTTTGAGACATCCGGTGGTCGTGAAAGGCGCTATATAAATGCAAGTCTTTCTTTGCATCTGTCTTCACTAGAGAAGAGGATGCTGCCGATGTAGCAGTAAAGGAGGTGGTAGTAGCGATATTGGATTGAATAAAAATAAAGGGGTACTTAAAAGGTTGGTAGTCCTCAAAGTAGAAAAGTCACCCGGTCCGGATGGGATGCATCCTAGGTTACTGAGGGAAGTAAGGGTTGAAATTGCGGAGGCTCTGGCCACATTTTTCCAATCCTCCTTAGATATGGGAGTGGTGCCAGAGGACTGGAGGATTGCAAATGTTACACCCCTGTTTATAAAAGGGAAGAGGGGTAAACCAGGCAACTACAGGCCAGTCAGCCTAACGTCGGTGTTGGGGAAACTTTTAGAGACAATAATCTGAGGCAAAATGAATTGCCATTTGGAAAAGTATGGGTTAATAAATGAAAGTCAGCACGGATTTGTTAAAGGCAAATCGTGTTTGACTAACTTGATTGAGTTCATTGATGAAGTAACGGAGAGGGTTGATGAAGGTAGTGCGGTTGATGTATATATGGACTATCAAAAGACGTTTGATAAAGTACCATTAATAGACTTGTTAGCAAAACTGAAACCCAAAGGATTAAAGGGACAGTGGCAGTATGGCTACAAAATAAGCCTCAGTACTCAACACCAACAACAGCCAATCTCCAGACGCCATCCTACAACTCATCCGCTTCATCCTTGACCACAATGTCTTCACCTTCGACAACCATTTTTTTACCCAAACACACGGAACAGCCATGGGGACCAAATTCGCACCCCAATACGCCAACATCTTCATGCACAAGTTCGAGCAAGACTTCTTCGCTGCACAGGACCTCCAGCCAACGCTGTACACCAGATACATCGACGACATTTTCTTCCTTTGGACCCATGGCGAAGGATCACTGAAAAGACTACACGATAACATAAACAAGTTCCATCCCACCATCAAACTCACCATGGACTACTCCTCAGAATCGGTTTCATTCCTGGACACACGAATCTCCATCAAAGACGGACACCTCAGCACTTCACTCTACCGCAAGCCCACGGACAACCTCACGATGCTCCACTTCTCCAGCTTCCACCCTAACCACGTTAAAGAAGCCATCCCCTATGGACAAGCCCTGCGAATACACAGGATCTGCTCAGACGAGGAGGAACGCGATGGACACCTACGGACGCTGAAAAACGCCCTCGTAAGAACGGGATATGACGCTCGACTCATCGATCGACAGTTCCGACGGGCCACAGCGAAAAATCGCATAGACCTCCTCAGAAGGCAAACACGGGACACAACCAACAGGGTACCCTACGTCGTCCAGTACTTCCCCGGAGCGGAGAAACTACGCCATGTTCTTCGCAGCCTTCAACATGTCATCGATGACGACAAACACCTCGCTAAGGCCATCCCCACGCCTCCACTACTTGCCTTCAAACAGCCGCCTAACCTCAGAAGTACCATCGTTCGCAGCAAATTACCCAGCTTTCAGGATAACAGCAACCACGACACCACACAACCCTGCCACGGCAAACTCTGCAAGACATGCCAGATCATCAACACAGATACCACCATCACACGTGAAGACACTACCCACCAGGTACATGGTACATACTCATGTGACTCGGCCAACGTTGTCTACCTCATACGTTGCAGGAAAGAATGCACCGCGGCATGGTACATCGGCGAGACCATGCAGACACTGAGACAACGTATGAACGAGCACCGCGCAACAATCACCAGGCAGGATTGTTACCTCCCAGTCGGGGAACACTTCAGCAGTCAAGGACATTCAGCCTCGGATCTGCGGGTAAGCGTTCTCCAAGGCAACCTTAGGAACACACGACAACGCAAAATCATCGAGCAGAAACTGATAGCCAAGTTCCGCACTCATGAAGACGGTCTCAACCGGGATCTTGGGTTTATGTCACGATACATGACGTGATCCGGACTCGAGTCGTCGTTGGCTTGTTCACAGATGTGATTCCCAGTAAAAAAGTAAAAATTTTCCCAGTAAAAAAGTAAAAATTTTACAGCTTATCGTTTTACATACAGACGGCAGCTTTTGACACGTTAGACCCCCTGCGACTCCACCTCATTGTCTCAGTTGTATCTTGCTATGTCTTTGATGTGGTACCTTCCTGGCTGACCTGATTAACTTTATCACACCTCGGCAGATAGTCAGGATGATTTAATTTAGTTGTCTGCAATTGTAAGGTACACATGCATTGTTCTCTATCTATATATGCTTTGTCGAGTCTGTATTTCTTTACTTCACCTGAGGAAGGGGCGATCGATAGCTCCGAAAGCTTGTGATTTCAAATAAAACTGTTGGACTATAACCTGGTGTTGTGCGACCTCTCAATTTTGTCCACCCCAGTCCAACACCGGCATCTCCGCATCATGTACAAAATAAGGGACAGAAATCAGAGAGTAGTGGTGAACAGTTGTTTATCAGACTGGAGGAAATTATACAGTGGTGTTCCCCAGGGGTCATTATTAGGACCACTGCTCCTTGTTATATATATTAATAATGTGGACTTGGGTATACATTCGAAGTATTTCAAATTGGGACAGGGTAGACAGAAGCAGACTGTATCCAGTAGTTGAGGGGTGTAGAACGAGGGGCCATGGATATAAGATTAAATGTATGAGATTTAGCACAGAGAGTTGCGAGTTGTGTGGAATTAATTTCCAGGGTTATTGGATGAGGTAGAAATTACATCAACCTTCAAGATTAAATTGGAAAGGCGAATGAAGAAAAATGGGGATGAAGGGGTACAGGAACAGGCGGGTAAATGTGATTTAAACTATTTGCTGGTGGAGGGTAAACACTGACACAGACTGGTTGGGCCAAATGGCATGTTTACGTGATGTAACTTTGACGTATTTCAAGATGTCAATGGGCCCTCATAGGATTTCCCATCCAGGGAATCCCCAACGTGCAATCCCAGCCGGAGAAGCTCCGCACCAGGAACACAAACTCGAAACCTGCGCTGCGTTGTTAAGTACTGTTCTGGTTAAACAAAGAAACAAGGGGGTGACATTATACCATTCACAAAGTTGTGCGACAAAGCAAGACACGCACAACGAGTGGTGGAATGCCCCAAGGTAGCGTGGCAGTAGCACCATTGGAGCAAGAACAGCCTTCACTTACAGCAAGGCTGTCATTTTAGAAAGCAGTGTCGGTACCTTAAAGGGTCAACAACCTTCTGGAAAAAAAAATAAACATTAAAAAAAATTCACAAATGGCAGTCTTCAGCTCTTAAAGTTGAATTGCCTTCCACACCTTATAAAAATGGGAAAAGTGCTTCAGCACTAACACAAATGGCTCAGCAAGCTAGGGAAGGGCACCCAGGGTCTCGCACGCAGCAGTCCAGCTTTGTGCAGGGGGCCAACACTGCAAGAGTGTCCTCTACCCACAGGGGCCAGGAGGCTCTTCAGAAAGGATGTGGGACCAGATCACCGAGGCTGTCACTGCCCGCAGTGCCGTCCCCACCACCTGGCTCCAGTGCCCAAAGAAGCTTCATGGCCTCAAACCAGTGGTCAAGGTCAGTGAATAATTCTTCAAAAGCCATCTCCTACCAACTGCACCACCAGCCTCGCACACTGCTCACTCGCCTACCAAAAATCTGTACCAAACATGAGGCACACCTCCCATTCCTACCTTCACCTCAAGCCCTTGGAAGAGACGGTAGGGCAGAAAGGATACAAGATGCTGGTATCCTCATACTTTATCCTCCTTCTGCCATGCACCTCTTGCTTTCCCACCCTCCTCTCACCACAACTCCACCCTTGTGCCTTCCTCATTTCACACACCCATGAAATGCAGCCTGCCCAGCCAGTGGTTGACCAAGAAGAGGGAGAGGAGAGTGAAGAAGAAGAAGAAGACGAAGAAGAAGAAGAAGACGAAGAAGAAGACGAAGAAGAAGAAGAAACACTATCATTTGATTTCACACTCTCAGCCACCAGTTCCTCAAGGTCGACCAGCAAGGCATTTGCAGTGAAAGTCAGCAGCCTTCCACCAGCCATGCTGCAGCCACTGGGGTAGCACTGCGTGACATCAGTAGGATAGGCAAAGGCACACACAAGACAGTCACTAAGGGAATGCATAAGGGTGATTAGTTGATGGTTTCTACCCCAGAGTATTAAAGAAATAGGTGAGGAAATTACAAATATGTTAGTCATCATTTTCCAACGCTCTCTAGATTCAGGATTTGTGCCTTTGGATTGGAAAATTGGAAATGTCACTCCATTATTTAAGAAGGGGGGCAGGGAGAAACCAAAAACTACAGACCTGTCAGTTTAACATCAATTGTGGAGAAGATACTGGAATCTATCATTAGAGACAGTGACTGAGCACTTGGACAAGAATGAGCTGATCAAGGAGAATCAGCATGGATTTGTGAAGGATAGGTCATGTCAGACTAATCCAGTTGAACTTGTGAGGAGGTCACTAGTATGGTGGATAGGGGAGTGTCTATGGATGTTGTCTATATGGACTTCCAGAAGGCATCTGATAAGGTTCCGCACAAGAGATTATTAGCAATAATTAAAGCGCACGGAATTGTAACATGGTTTGGTAATTGGTTGGGAGGTAGGAGACAGAGAATAGGGATAAAGGGAACGTTTTCTGATTGGCAGGATGTGACAAGTGATGTTCCCCAAGGATCTGTACTGGGGCCTCAGCTTGTCACCATTTCATGTTATATGTCAATGACTTGGATGAAGGAATAGAGAGCTGTATATCTAAGTTTGCAGATGACACTAAGTTAGGAGGCACAGTAAGTTGTGTAGATGGGAGCAGGAAGCTACTAAGGGACACGGACAGACTAAGCGAGTGGGCAAAACTATGGCAGATGGAGTTCAATGTGGGGAAGTGTGATGTCATCCACTTTAAATCCGAGAAACAAAGATCAGAATATTTTCTTAATGGTGACAGACATGGGGCAGTGGAAGAGCAAAGGGATTTGGGTGTCCAGGGGCACAAATCACTAAAAGCCAGCGCACAGGCGCAAAAATAATCAACAAGGCTAACGGAATGTTGGCCTTTAGCTCAAGGGAGCTGCAATTCCAGAGTGTGAAGCGATGCTCCAGTTGTACACAGCCTTGGCCAGACCCCAGTCAGAGCACTGCGTCAGCTTTGGGCATTGCACCTCAGGGAAGATATATTGGCCTTGGAGGGGTACAGTGCGGATTCACCAGAATGATAACTAGGTTTAAAGGGTAAAATCATGAAGACAGGTTGCATAATCTTGCCTGGTATTCTCTTGAGTTTAGCAAGTTGAGGGGTGATCTACTTGAGGTATTTAAAATAATTAAGGGAACATAGGAACAGGAGGAGGCCATTCAGCCCCTCGGGCCTGTTCCTCCATTCAATTAGATCATGGCTGATCTGTACCTCAACTCCATTTACCCACCTTTACTCCATCTCCCTTAATATCCTGACCTAACCAAAGGGATTCGATGGGCTAGATACAAAGAAACTATTTCCTCTGGTGGGGGAACCCAGAACAAGGGGGCACAATCTTAAAATTAGAGCCAGGCTGTTCAAGGGAGAAATCAGGAAGCACTTTTGCACACACACACACACCTAGTACATTCCTTTTCATTTAATTGTTGTCAGTATCTGAGCTTGTGGTGACTACTGTACACATCGGTTGTAAAAAGTCAAGTTGTGTACTTATTTGCGTTTGTACAAGGGGAGGATTGTCAAACTGGCTTTCAGAGTGGAGTGTCCATGCCAAATGTAGAGAGTGTCAGATCTATATACTTCTTGTGGCTCAGTGGGTATCGCTCACGCCTACTTAGTTATGTAAGATACCCTAGTCGTGTATACATATATAGGTAGGGTTGGGAGTTGCTTTAATCTCATATGATTAGGGTTTTTGCTTTCTTTTTACTTATAAATGACTTGTGGATTTGTACTGTCGCTAGGAAAAATGAAATGGTTAAAGTTGCTCATTCCCAGGATGCTTTAGGGTGTAATGTGTCAGGGTACAATTTAGCTGACTGTGCTGTTTAACTTCTGCTGAAAGTGTAGGAGGTGTGATTCGTGCCTGCTGACTTCTTATTTTCGGCATATTGTGAAAGACAGTCTTGAGAGAGGAAGTGGGACAATCGGCCAGGATGGTAAACAAGTTGGCATCTGGTATTTTGTCGGAACGATCTCATTTCTGGGGGCCTTGTCATGCCATAATGAATCAGCAAGGACAGTGTGCGTGACTAATGACCGATAAAGAGCTTGAGCATTCCTTAGCAATTTGTAGAGAGAGTCAGGATCGAGAAAGGTTACATCTCTACCCAGGGAAAAACGGGGTAATATCGTTTGTTTCTCTGTATGTCTACTGCTTAAAGACATTGGCCTAGGAAGTGGGGAACGCTGGAAACCTGCCGGTAACACTGGCGGACAAGGATAACGGCCGCCGGCCGAGGGAGCGCAGGCAGTGCCAACATGTTGGTACTGCCTGCCCATTAGCGGCAGCGTGGCGATGATTTTCTAGTGCACCGCGCTCGTTGTAGCGCTAATCTCAGAAGGAGGTCAAAGGTCGACTCTGTCCCCCGCTTGCAGTGTGGGGGAACTGGGTAAAAAGGAGCGACCCCAACAGTTGCCGTACGTGCTCCAAAAATATTAGCTGCCACCCTGATGTTTGTCGATTTTTTTTCTCTGTTTATGACATGAGTGCAGATAAAAAAGGTCTTATCACAGATCATCTTCAATTGTTGCAATGGAGTTCACCCATTGATTGATTGGTAAAACATATGGTCGATTCGCATTGTACAGTTCATGAAGGCTCAATAATTACATGAAATTATTCTTAGATAATACACAACCTGGAACATATAATACAATAGCAAAATACTGCGGATGCTGGAAAACTGAAATAACAACAGAAAGCGCTGGAAAAACTCAGCAGGCCAGGCAACATCCGTGGAGAGAGAAACAGAGTTAGCGTTTCAGGTCGAAGACCCTTCGGCAGAACTGAGAAAAAAGCAGGAAATGAAACAGATGAAAAAGCAAGTTTCTTAACCTGTCCTATTACCATCTCGTCTCACCTTGAGTATCTCTTAATGTCTCTTTACTTCTCACGGACCTTCCCTTTTGTTCTTTTATTCCCTCCCCCCAGCCTCCAAACTTGCTTTTTCATCTGTTTCATTTCCTGCTTTTTTCTCAGTTCTGACGAAGGGTCTTCGACCTGAAACGTTAACTCTGTTTCTCTCTCCACGGATGTTGCCTGGCCTGCTGAGTTTTTCCAGCGCTTTCTGCTGGAACATATAATGCTGGCTCATTACATATATTTCTCCATATAATAAACGAGTAACTGGAATGCCCATGTGCCCTGCTGTGTTGCAAAGACTGAGAGGTGCATGACGACAAATGTAGTTCCCAACAGTGAATCCTGTGGTGTCCGCTCATTTATTAAAGGGTTTATGAAAAATACTTGGTAAATATCTAATCTGGGAACGGGTCCAGTAGAGTCTCATTACTAGGTTGAGTAATTCTTCTGTGCCTAAGGGGACCTATTGATTATCTGGGCCTATCCATCTGAAATCCAACTGTGAATCTTTTCATATAATGCAGTCTGAATCCACCACCACAGGTGGCGAATGTATTGCGATCATGTTTGGTTTTCAGGTTAGGCAGATGGAATTATCCTGTTGACCTGTATCAATAAAAGGAATAACATTTAATTACCAACAGCTGCGCCAATGGAAGTGGATGTGAATTGCACTGCGAGTCTTATGTTTTTTGCGGACTTTGAACAACACCTACTGTTTAGTTTCAGTTGTTGAGTCGAGTATTGATAGGAAGTGGCGTGTGTTTTTGTTGAGGGGGTGAAATTAGTTACTGACCCACAAACACTGAGGGCCTCCCGGAAAGCTGCCAGAAAATGCAAACCCCACCCCGCCACTGATGGGCAAAAAATGAAAGTTTAAAAGAACCTTGGCAAAGGAGGCGTTTGAAGACCCAGCATCCATCCTCATAAGTCCTGCCAGCCTCCTCATGGCCGCTAACGCTGCTGAAAGACCTTTTAGCGGCAGCACTCACTGGTGTGATTTAGTGCGAGCGGCAATGCGAGCGGAGAACTCCAAAATGGATGAGTTGGCGTTGCACGCCGATTGAAGTCACGCTCCAACTCATGAAAATACTCTCGCCGATAGCAGGCAACAGCAGCGGTGCCGACCTGCCGGAAATGGCGGACGCCGCGGGACCCGCCACCAGCTGGCAGAAGAGCACCGGCACCGTTTTTTCGCCATTTCTTGGCGGTAACGGGTGGCGCAAACCACCCGAATTTCTGGGCCATTGTGTGTGTCAAAGGCTTGGTCAAACACAATAAAAGGATTACGTTGCAACCATTTTTGGTTTGTCAGATTTGAATTGTCTTATAGTCAGAAGGTTGTGGGTTCAAGACCCACTCCAGAGACCTGAGCAGAAAATCTATGTAGACACTCTAGCAGTACTGAGGAAGTGCTGCACTGTCGGATGAAACGTGAAACTGAGGCCCCGCCTGCTCTCTCAGGTGGACGTAAAAGGTCCCATGGCACTATCTGAAGAAGAGCAGGGGAGTTATCCCTGGTGTCCTGGTCAATATTTATCCCTCAACCAACATCACTAAAACAGATGATCTGGTCATTATCACATTGCTGTTTGTGGGACCTTGCTGTGCACAAATTGGCTGCTGCGTTTCCCACATTACAACAGTGACTGCACTTTCAAAAGTACTTTAGTAGTTGCAAAGTGCTTTGGGATATTCTAAGGTTGTGAAAGACGCGATATAAATGCAAGTCTTTCTTTTTCCTTTTTGTTGCGAGCACAGACATTTGTATATCTCGGTGCATGTCCAGTCTGTCTCATGAGTTATCTCCAGCGCGCTCCCAACGCAAGTCAAGGCAGTGCGAGCTGTCGGCAATTTATACCTGCTCATGCTATCCATTCACTGCCATATTTTACATATTACACAACAAGTGGATAGGTGCCACACAGGTGCCACCAGCTGCTCCGTTCATACTCCAGGTGTTACAACTGGTTGAAGTGCACTTGTACTGCTGTCAGCTTTCACAACTACCTTCTCTACCCTGAGTGCTATGCCCATGACAAGCGCCCCAGTACTCTACTGTACACTTTGATGTGGTTTTCATAAAACACGTCAATTGCTGATGTACTCTTTCGGTTTTATTGGTGTTGGACCTGGTGAACCTCAGTGCTGTTCCCACAATGTTTCATGCAAGTGAGTGTCTTTGACAGGCAGTCTCACAATGCTTGGCCTTTGCACTGGGAGCAGTATGACTCTACCTCAGTATGGGGATGTTCGCTGATGACTGCACAGTGTTCAACGCCATTCACAACTCCTCAGATAATGAAGCAGTCCATGCCCGCATGAAACAAGACCTGGACGACGTTCAGGCTTGGGCTGATAAGTGGCAGGTAACATTCACGCCACAGAAGTGCTAGGCAATGACTATCTCCAACAAGCGAGAGTCTAACCACCTCCCCTTGACATTCAACAGCATTACCATCGCCGAATCCCCCACCATCAACATCCTGGGGGTCACCACTGACCAGAAACTTAACTGGACCAGCCACATAAATACTGTGGCAACAAGAACAGGTCAGAGGCTAGGTATTCTGTGACAAGTGTCTCACCTCCTGACTCCCCAAAGCCTTTCCACCATCTACAAGGCACAAGTAAGGAGTGTGATGGAATACTCTCCACTTGCCTGGATGAGTGCAGCTGCAACAACACTCAAGAAGCTCGACACCATCCAGGACAAAGCAGCCCGTTTGATTGGCACCCCATCCACCACCTTAAACATTCACTCCCTCCACCACCGGCGTACTGTGGCTGCAGTGTGTACCATCTACAAGATGCACTGCAGCAACTCGCCAAGACTTCTTCAGCAGCACCTCCCAAACCCACGACCTCTTCCACCGAGAAGGACAAGGGCAACAGGCGCATGGGAACACTACCACCTCCAAGTTCCCCTCCAAGTAACACACCATCCTGACTTAGAAGTATATCGCCAATCCTTCATCGTCGCTGGGTCAAAATCCTGGAACTCCCTCCCTAACAGCACTGTGGGAGTACCTTCGCCACATGGACTGCAGCGGTTCAAGAAGCAGCTCACCACCACCTTCTCGAGGGCAACTAGGGATGGGCAATAAATGCTGGACTTGCCAGCGACGCCCACATCCCATAAGCGAATTTTAAAAAAACACAGCATTTTAAAAGAACCCAGATAATCTGCTTGACCACCTTAGGAACTTCTTCAACATAATATGAGGAATTTTTATTTCATGAAGCCAATCATTCCAAATCCAGACAGAAAAGCTGGAGAATATTTAACTAATAAATTTAAGTGTACAAACATACTTTTTGAAAATTCCTTCATGAAACGATCGTACACTTTAAAAAATTAATTCTCGGGATATGGGCGTCACTGGCAATTATTGCCCATCCCTAGTTGCCCTGAGAAGGTGGTGTGCCTTCTTCTTGAGTTTTTGATACAACTGAGTGGCTCACTTGGCCAATTCAGAAGACAATTAAGGGTCAACTCTCTCCCACATGGCAGCTGACTTTCATTCTGCCATTTACACTTCATCTAGAGCCATCTTTTGTTTCTTAACTTGTCCCATTACCATCTCCTTTTGCCTTGCTCCATCTCTTAATGTCTCTTAATCTCTCCTGCCTTCCATCCTATCACAGACCTTCCCTTTTGTTCTTTCCTCCCCTCCCCACCTTTCCCTGCCCCTGCACTTGCTTAAAAACCTGTTCCATCTCCAGCTTTTTCCAGTTCTGACAAAGGGTCATCGACCTGAAACGTTAACTCTGTTTCTCTCTCCATAGATGCTGCCTGACCTGCTGAGTATTTCCAGCATTTTCTGTTTTTATTTAAGAGTCAACCACGTTGGTGTGGGACGGGAGTCACTTAGAGGCCAGACCGGGTAAGGACATCAGGCTTCCTTCCCTAAAGGGCTTTAGTGATACAGTTGGGTCTTTAACGACAATCCAACAGCTCATTGTCATTTTTACTGATCTTTGTTTTGCATGGAATTCAAATTCTCAAATTGCCATGATGGGATTTAAGCTAACTTTCCCTGGATTATTAGTCCAATATCATACCACTACACTACCGTACCCAGATTTACATACTGGCCTAATCATACTACATTTTCTTAACGTGGCATTTACAGGAGGGTACATTGACAGTACAATTGTTCATATTTACACTGTTACTTTACTTGCTTTTGGGTTTGGCCAGCCATGCACCGGTACTCAGAGACACGAGCACGGGGACTACCCTACCTTCTCCGGGGGTATTGCTGGGTTGGGTCACTACTCTTGGGCACTTGGGAGACGGTGGTTCTGTCCCTCCACTTTCCATCTGAGATCATCCTGCCACTCCCTGCACAGAGATGTGTTGTGCTGTTGATAAGGGAAGATATACGCATGCCTCCAAACTGCTTGGGACTTTCCCAGTTCCAGGCAGAGGCCATACATCACGCACTCTTGACAGGCGAATGTCTCATTTGCGGTGGGAGGGAGGATACAGCTTCTCCATATTTGGGGATTCATCTTCTCACCACTAGCACTGAGTTGTGCTAACCTGTGCATCTCAGGTGTCCGTCGTACACCTGGGGGACAGGCCCAAAAGACCATGAAGAGGGATCTCATTGTTGGCCATGGTCTTTCTGTTATCCGGGATTACTGCCCAGAGTGACTAGATCTGGGGGCAGGATCAGAAAATGCGCAGGAGTGTGCAGTTTGGTCATATCCTCTCCTTGTACTGTCACCTGATAGGGAGAGTTGGAATCTGTGACTTTAATCTCGGGGTGTGGTACATTCAGCCCTGCTGCTGAAAGGTATACGCCACAAGGCTTGTCTTCTTGTTCATAGTACTTTGTCTCGGTAAACAGGTCACTTACTTCTTCTCTGTCCTGAATTTAGTGCTGTGTCTAAACTTGCACTGATTCTCCAGATACATTCTTCAGCGCTCTAACACCACTCATTTCCGCGGGGGTTCTTCCGATCGTCTGCTGTATCTTCGGGCATGTTACAATTTTGCAGGTGTTGCGCTAGATATTCAGCGTTACCAGCCACCCCCGTAAGTGGCGCTGAAGTCCTCTAAGATCCAGAGTCCACCTTCACTACCCAATATTTAGATAGACAGTAATGTAAGCCAGGGATGGTATCATAGAACCCTTGTTGGGTGTACAGGCTACTATAATCTCGCATGCGCCACCCCGTACATTCCCATCTTTACAGAAGCTGGACTGAAAAGCACTCTAGCAAGGTGACACACGAGTGTATACCAAGGCACTGGTTTGTTTTACATAAAATATATGAATGAATAGAATACAAAGTTACAAAGTATTTACAGCACAGAAACAGGTCATTCGGCCCAACAGGTCCGTGCCGGTGTTTATGCTCCACACGAGCTTCCTCCCACCATACTTCATCTAACCCCATCAACATATCCTTCTATTCCTTTCTCTCTCATGGCCTTATCTAGTTTCATCTTAAATACAGTTTTCGAAGCGAAGATCATCAATTTCCAAATGTTCCTTATGCTATAAAAACAGAGCTCTGCCGCTCTTATCTCACAAGGAACATGGGTTTATTCTGTCATTGTGGTATCTCTGCCAGAGTGTGTGTGCGTGTGTGCAGCGTCCGCAGCCAATCAAGGTCATCACTCTGACCAAAATGTTCCCCCTTTGACATGGAAACCTCCAGCACTTGAAGGTCTATGTGTGGACAAATGCCTTTCCTGATTCAATTAACCCACATTGGGTATTCTACCCAGATTAACTGAAAGCCAAGGAGCCCATTTGTCATCTTGGCTCAGTGTTATTTAAGGCTGTTTATGGGCCCTTGCTGTGCGCAAATTGGCTGGCACGTTTGACTTACATGACAACAGTGAATACACTTCAAAAGTATTCCACTGACTGTGAAGCCCTTTGGGATGTCCTGAGGATGTGAAAGGTGCTATATAAATTCAAGTTCCTTCTTTTTTTCTGTCATGTTGATGGCAAAAGAAGCTTTCTCAATGATATGACCATTTCAGTTAATCAATCCCTGGGGTCTTCCTCAACATCTCAAAGCTACAGAAACCTGCATCAGGATAAAGGGACAATATTCTGCTCGGGCAATGCTATTGAAACCCAAAATGTGACAGGGGGATTCGGCACTTTGACTTTTCAATAAAAATCTGGCCATTTTTAATGAATTCTGCGTAGTGGTTCAGCATTCATTACCTTCCTTTCCTTCACGGTCTCTCTCTCTCTCTCCCTCTATCTCAATTAGATGCAGGAGTCAGCCAACTATGGTTAAAAAGGGTCCATTTTATACTGAAAGATCAATAATCCAAAACTCAAGAAATTACAGAACAAACTGGCAGCTTTCCACCTTCACCAAAATTGCTGCAACAGGACTTACTGCTTTTAGAGAGCTTCTGGCTCTGTACTATGAATGAACGCACGACTTTTTATCCAGACATCCTTGCCTGGCTTGAATGATGGGACAGCCCTCCAGGATTTCCATCCATTAGGTAGGTGTAAGAGAGCAACCGTACCAACTGGAGCAAACCATAAGGTGTACCAATGAAAACATAAATCAAAGTTTAATAAGTCTAATTCCAATGGTGGGAGATAAACGAAGTAAAAATGTTAATAAAGTAAATAGGAAATGCAAAAAGCAATGAAGCTGTGCTTGCATTCGTGCAGGAGGTCTGACAAATAAGATATGTGACCTGGAAGGTCCTGCAGGAGGTGATAGACTGGGCATCATTAGCATCAAAGAGACCTGGTGGAATGATTCCAATCAATGAGATACATCGCTGGAAGGGTATACATTTTTTAGAAGGGATTGTATCGAGAGAAAAGGAGGTGCTGTGAATGTATATATAAACTCCAGTATTGAGGCACGTGAGAGAGGATGTAAAAAGGAAAGAGTGGATATGGAATCACTTTGGGTAGAATGAACAGAGGTAAACTATTACTGGGATATGCTATAGACCACCAGGCCAGGGTGAAAGCCGTGATCTGGACTTGTGCAATGAGATAAGGAAGGCGACTAGTAAGGGACCAACTGTTGTAGTTGGGGCTCTTAACTTACCAGAAATGGATTGGCACAATAATGTTTCTACTGGTAAGACAGGGAAGGGCTTTCTACAGTTAAAGGAAGACTTTTTATGACTCAGTTTGTAAAAGAGCCAACAAGGGAAGAAAACATCTTGGAATTGATTATGAGTAATACGGACAATCAAATCTCCAACACAAATGTACTAATGATCATAATGTGATCACATTTGAGATTACAAGGATTGGGGAATTTATAAAAAAACAAACAAAATTGCCAAATATTAAGAGAACCAACTTTGTGTTCTTGAGAAATCTTATAAGAATATAAGAACATAAGAAATAGGAGCAGGAGTAGGCCATTCGGCCCTTCGAGCCAGCTCCGCCATTCAATGAGATCATGGCTGATCTTCTGCCTCAACTCCATTCACCGGCCCTACCGCCATATCCCTTGATGCCCTTACTAGGCAGAAATCTATCATAGAAACATAGAAACATAGAAGATAGGAGCAGGAGTAGGCCATTCGGCCCCTCGAGCCTGCTCCGCCATTTAATGAGATCATGGCTGATCATCCAAATTCAGTACCCTGTCCCTGCTTTCTCCCCATATCCCTTGATCCCTTTAGCCTTAAGAAATATATCAAACTCCTTCTTGAATATATTTAATGAATTGGCCTCAACTGCCTTCTGTGGTAGAGAATTCCACAGGTTCACCTCTCTCTGGGTGAAGAAATTCCTCCTCATCTCAGTCCTAATTGGCTTACCCCTTATCCTTAGACTGTGACCCCTGGTTCTGGACTCCCCCGCCATCGGGAACATCCTTCCTGCATCTAGTCTGTCTAGTCCTGTTAGAATTTTATAAGTTTCAATGAGATCCCCTCTCATTCTTCTAAACGCTAGCGAATACAAGCCCAATCGTCCCAATCTCTCTTCATACGTCATTCCTGCCATCCCAGGTATCAGTCTGGTGAATCTTCGCTGCACTCCCTCCATGGCAAGAACATCCTTCCTCAGATAAGGCGACCAAAACTGCACACAATATTCAAGGTGTGGTCTCACCAAGGCCCTGTACAACTGCAGCAAGACATCCTTGCTCCTGTACTCGAATCCTCTCGCTATGAAGGCCAACATACCATTTGCCTTCTTAACCGCCTGTTGCACCTGCATGCTTACCTTCAACGACTGGTGCACAAGGACTCCCAGGTCTCGTTGCACTTCCCCTTTTCCCAATCTATTGCCGTTCAGATAATAATCTGCCTTCCTGTTTTTGCCACCAAAGTGGATAACCTCGCATTTATCCACATTATACTGCATCTGCCATGCATCTGCCAATCACCCAACTTGTCCAAATCATACTGGAGTTTCTCTGCATCCTCCTCACAACACACACGCCCACCCAGCTTTGTGTCGTCTGCAAACTTGGAGATATTACATCTAGTTCCCTCGTCTAGATCATTAATATATATTGTGAATAACTGGGGTCCTAGCACCGATCCCTGCGGTACCCCACTAGTCACTGCCTGCCACTCGGAAAAAGACCCGTTTATTCCAACTCTTTGCTTCCTGTCTGCCAACCAGTTCTCTATCAAAGTCAGTACCTTACCCCCAATCCCATGTGCTTTAACCTTGCACGCTAATCTCTTATGCAGGACCTTATCAAAAGCCTTCTGAAAGTCCAAATACACCACATCCACTGGTTCTCCCTTATCTATTCTACCAGTTACATCCTCAAAAAATTCCAGTAGATTAGTCAAGCATGATTTACCTTTTGTAAATCCATGTTGACTTTGTCCGATCCTGTCACTGTTTTCCAAGTGCTCTGCTATTACATCTTTTATAATGAACTCTACCATTTTCCCCACTACCGATGTCAGGCTTACCGGTCTATAATTCCCCGTTTTCTCTCTCCCACCTTTTTTAAATAGTGGGGTTACATTAGCTACCCTCCAATCCATGGGAACTGTTCCAGAGTCTATAGAATTTTGGAAGATGACCAGCAATGCATCTACTATTTCTAGGGCCACTTCCTTAAGTACCCTAGGATGTAGATTATCAGGCCCTGGGGATTTATCGGCCTTCAATCCCGTCAATTTCCCGAACACCAGTTCCCTACAAATATTGATTTCATTCAGTTCTTCCCTCTCATTAGACCCTATGTTCCCCGACATCTCTGGGAGGTTATTTGTGTCCTCCTTTGTGAAGACAGAACCAAAGTATGTATTTAATTGGTCTGCCATTTCTTTGTTCCCCATTATAAATTCCCCTGATTCTGACTGCAAGGGACCTACGCTTGACTTCACCAATCTTTTTCTCTTCACATATCTATAGAAGCTTTTACAGTCAGTTTTTATGTTCCCTGAAAGCTTACTCTCATATTCTATTTTCCACCTCTTAATTAATCCCTTTGCCCTCCTTTGCTAAATCCTAACCTGCTCCCAATCCTCAGGTTTGCTGCTTTTTCTGGCCAATTTATATGTCCTCTCCTTGGATCTTATGCTATCCCTAATTTCCCTTGTTAGCCACGGTTGAGTCACCTTTTTTGTTTTATTTTTATGCCAAACAGGGATGAACAAATTCTGTAGTTCATCCATGCGATCTTTAAATGTTTGCCATTGCCTATCCACCGTCAACCCTTTAAGTAACATTCCCCAATCCATCCTAGCCAACTCGCGCCTCATACCATCATAGTTTTCTTTATTTAAATTCAGGACCCTAGTCTCTGAGTCAACTACTTCACTCTCCATCTCAATGAAGAATTCTATCATATTATGATCGCTCCTCCCCAAGGGGCCTCGCACAACAAGATTGCTAATTAATCCTTTCTCATTACATAATACCCAGTCTAAGATGGCCTGATCTCTAGTTGGTTCCTCGACATATTGGTCCAGGAAACCATCCCGTATACACTCTAGGAATTCCTCCTCCACAGTATTGTTACTAATTTGGTTAGCCCAATCTATATGTAGATTAAAGTCACCCATGATAACTGCTGTGCCCTTATTGCACGCGTCTCTAATTTCCCGTTTAATGCCATCCCCAACCTCAGCATTACTGTTTGGGGGTCTGTATACAACTCCCACTAACGTTTTCTGCCCCTTGGTATTTCTCAGCTCTACCCATACAGATTCCACATCATCAGAGCTAATATCCTTCCTTACTATTGTGTCAATCTCCTCTTTAACCAGCAATGCTACCCCACCTCCTTTTCCTTTTTGCCTGTCTTTCCTGAATATTGAATACCCCTGGATGTTGAATTCCCAGCCTTGGTCACCTTGGAGCCATGTCTCCGTAATCCCAATTATATCATATCCGTTTACATCTATTTGCGCAGCTAATTCATCCACCTTATTACTAATTATCGACTTCTGTTTTGAATATACCCAATGACTGAGCCTCCACAGCCCTCTGGGGTAGAGAATTCCAAAGATTCACCACCCTCTGTGTGAAGAAATTTCTTCTCATCTCAGTCCTGAATGGCCAACCCTTTATCCTGAGGCTGTGGCCCCTGGTTCTAGACTCCCCAGCTAAGGGAAACATTCTCCCAGCATCCAACCTATCAAGCTCTGTAATAATTTTATATGCTTCAATGAGATCCCCTCTCATTCTTCTGAATTCAAGAGAATACAGGCCTAGTTTACTCAATCTCTTCTCATACGACAGTCCCGCCATCCCAGGAATCAATCTCGTGAACCTTCGTTGCACTCCCTCTATGGCAAGTATATCCTTCCTAAGGCAAGGAGACCAAAATTGTACACAGTACGCCAAGGCCCTATATAATTGGAGTAAGACTTCTTTACTCCTGTACTCAAATCCTCTTGTGTATCCGTGTGGGCCTGGGAGATTTAAATATGGCTAGGGGAGTGGAGGAACTATGGAGTTCCTTCAAGGAGGTGATTCTGAATGCCATGGACTAATGTCAGCTGTGGTCAGTTGATAGCTCTCTCACCTCTGAGTTAGGGGGTTGTGGGTTCAAGTCCCACTCCAGAGACCTGAGCACATAATCGAGGCTGACACTCCAGTGCACAACTGAGGGAGTGCCACACTGTTGGAGGTGCGTCATTCAGATGATACGTTAAATGGAGGCCTCAGCTACTCTCTCAGGTGAATGTAAAAGATCCCATGGCACTATTTTGAAGAAAAGCAACATTTATGTCTCAACCAACATTTATCACATTGCTGTTTGTGGGAACTTGCTGTGCGCAAATGGGCTGCCGCGTTTCACTACAATACAGGAGTGGCTACACTTCAGAAGTACTTCACTGGCTGTAAAGCACTTTGGGACGTCCCAAGGTCATGAAGGGCGCTATAGAAATGCAAGTCTTGTTTTTATTAACTACATTTCAATTTAAAGTGTTGTTGCTGAAAAGATGTTTGCATTACTTATCAAACCATGCACTACTGTTTAACTGACCACCTCAACACAGTGTAACCGCTGCTGGCTTTTTAGTCTTCGTTCACCTTCCCTGCTGCATTGCTGCCCATCAATGCTGCTGTATGTAGGGTGGGGAGGGGTGTGTGGACCTTCACCCATCAATGCTGCTGTATGTAGGGTGGGGAGGGGTGTGTGGACCCTCACCCATCAATGCTGCTGTATATGTAGGGGGCGGACCCTCACCCATCAATGCTGCTGTATATGTAGGGGGCGGACCCTCACCTATCAATACTGCTGTATATGTAGGGGGCGGACCCTCACCCATCAATGCTGCTGTATATGTAGGGGGCGTACCATCACCTATCAATACTGCTGTATATGTAGGGGGTGGACCCTCACCCATCAATACTGCTGTATATGTAGGGGGCGGACCCTCACCTATCAATACTGCTGTATATGTAGGGGGCGGACCCTCACCCATCAATACTGCTGTATATGTAGGGGGCGGACCCTCACCTATCAATACTGCTGTATATGTAGGGGGCGGACCCTCACCCATCAATACTGCTGTATGTAGGTTGGGGAGGGGTGAGTGGACCTTCACCCATCAATGCTGCTGTATATGTAGGAGGCGGACCCTCACCCATCAATGCTGCTGTATGTAGGTTGGGGAGGGGTGAGTGGACCTTCACCCATCAATACTGCTGTATAAGTAGGGGGAGGACCTTCACCCATCAATGTAGAGGGTGTGCACCTTGCCTTTTGTGTCTGCCGGTTTTAAGACAGTTCAATTTTCAGTAGTTTCCTCTTGTTGACTTTCCCTGATGAGAGGTTACAGCTTTTTTTGTTCTCATCTGATGTTACACTGATGTTGGTTGCTGACTGCTCATTATTGCACTGAATACATGTTTAAATCTTGCCCTCTCATTTTTGTGTTCTTGTCACCATGGGGATCAGTCCACAGAATAAATGTTCCAGACTTCCTGATCTACCTCCATATCTGGTGGAACTTCGGGGGTGGGGGGGGGAAGTTAAAGGCTGAGTCCATTCCTATCTATCCTGTCGTAGCCAGAGAGTCACCTGCAATGGCTCCCATCCCGCTCCCACACCGTTACCTCTGGAGTCCCCCAAGGATCTATCCTTGGCCCCTCCTATTTCTCATCTACATGCTGCCCCTCGGTGACAGCATCTGAAAACACAAAGTCAGGTTCCACATGTACGACACCGCGCTCTACCTCACCACCGCCTCTTTCGACCCCTCCACTGCCTCTGATTTGTCATGCTGCTTGTCTGAGCAGAAAGTTTCTCCAATTAAATATTGGGAAGACTGAAGCCATAGTCTTCGGCGCCGCCACAAACTCCGTTCTCTAGCCACTGACTCCATCCCTCTCCCTGGCCACTGTCTGAGGCTGAACCGGACCGTTCACAACCTTGGTGTCATATTTGACCCCGAGCTGAGCTTCCGACCACATGTCCGTGCCATCACCAAGACTGCCCACTTCCACCTTCCTAACATCGCCTGTCTCCGTCCCTCCCTCAGCTCATCTGCTCCTGGAACCCTCATCTGTGCCTGTGTTACATCTAAACTCGACTGTTCCAATGCGCCCCAGGCCAGCCTCCCATCTTGTACCCTCCGTAAAATTGAGCTCATCCAAAACGCTGCTGCCCATATCTTAACTCGGACCGAGTCCCGTTCACCCATCACCCCTGTGCTCGCTGACCTACATTGACTCCCGGTCTGGCAATGCCTCGATTTTAAAATTCACCTCCTTGTTTTCAAATCCCTCCATGGCCTCGTCCCTCCCTATCTCTGTAATCTCCTCCAGCCCTACAACCCTCCGAGATCTCTGCGGTCCTGCAATTGTGGCCTCTTGTGCAATTATAAGCGCTCCTCCATTGGAGGACGTGCCTTCAGCTGCCTAGGCCCTAAGCTCTGGAATTCCTTCCCTAAACCTCTCCACCTCTCTCTCTCTCTTCCTTTAAGACATTCCTTAAAAGCTACCTTTTTGACCAAGCTTTTGGTCACCTGTCCTACTATTTCCTTTAGTGACTCGGTGTCAAATGATGTTTAGTAACACTCCTGTGAAGTGCTTTGGGACATTTTACTACGTTAAAGGCGCTATATAAATGCAAGTTGTTGCTGTGGGGGGGGGGGGGGGGGGCCACGGGGGGTGGTTGGTTATCATTGTCCAAACACCTGAGCCACGAGCTGCTCTCTGGTTGCTGCCATTCTCCCGGAGGTCACCACCCATAGGCCCAGGGACTTGTGAATCGGGATCCTCCGGTTCCACAGGCATCTTGTCCGGTTAGACCACTGCAATCCTTCCACCCTCTTAACGCTTAGAATGAGGTGGAGGTCCTGAAAGTAATTGCCTTCAGACACTAGCAGGACTCTGGATGGCAAAACTGGCAAGCAATGACTGCCAAAACTGAGAGAATTAGAGAAAAAAAATTTTTGAGAACAATTTCCAGACTGCAAGAGTGAGGCTCCACAGCTTTATTGTCCCTTTATTGGCTTTCAAGGCTGAGAGTCATGTGACGGCCATAAATCATGTCAATACCAGGTCACCTACGCCATTACTTTTCTGTCTCAGTGGCTGTGGCGCGAATAATGGTGTAAATCCAGCAAAAGTCCCATCAAATTATGGCGCATCGCAACTCATGGCAGAACTCAATTACTCTGGAATTTTTACACATTATATAATGGCGCTCCTCATTACTATGGCACAAGTTTCCAGCAAATTCAGGCCCGTTATTTCAGTGAGCGAGTGGTCAATCTATGGGGCAGGCTCCCCAGGGAGATGGTGGAAGCTGATTGTATTGATTCATTCAAATGCAAATTAGATAGATTTCTTTTGGAAAATAACATTTTGGGATGCAGTATATGAGTAATTTGAGACATGACGTGTGGTGAGTGTAGTGTGCTTGGAAAGAACAACTGACTTTGGACCTCTGGTTCCCAAAGCTCTCCACCACTGGTGGATTTCCTCGCCTCATCTCTGGGTCTGTTGTTGACTCATTGATAGAGATTGATTGCTATGATTATTCAACAACTCCATTACCGTTGCATTATGCGACTAACACGATGGTAGAAGGCAAACTTGGTCTTTTTTCATCTTGCATTTCCTATGTCCCTAAGTTAACCCTTGTTGCTCTTGTTTTTGTGTTCTCTCTCAGATACACAGGAATAAAAGCGATTCAGTTACTTCAACTACTCATAAAATTGTAAAATAAACAAGCAATCCAAAATTTCCACATTTGCAACGTGCAGGTAATTATATGACCCCTGGAGGCTGCCTTAGAGTTTCCCATAAGAGTCCTGGGGAATACATGGGCACCTTCAGTATTTGACAAATACTGGGGCAAGAAGCCCTCACAGGTGGGTTAGAAATGTTGGGTCACCAAGGAGGGCAGGGTTAAGATGACAGTGTTGGGACTTGGGTGGCAGGTTGACCAGGGTAAGCTCTAATGAGATTGGGGCTATATGGTCTGAGATGGCATGGGGCCCTGTGTCACAACCATCAAACCAAACGAGTTGGGCTTCCTTCAGGAACAAAATAATCTATTTTGCAACATATCTTGTGCGGGTTTGAATAAGAGATGAATCCCCATCTAGGGGTGTTACAGGACATCCACAAGGCAAGGTCTTTGAATTGTGCCAGGGTTGTTCTGGCTGCTTGCCACTAAGGCTCTGTGTCTGCTTAGTGGATGACACACATTCCCCACGTATTATTACAGTGCTCTCCATGTGTACGGGGCCTTTACTGAGCACAAAATCTAGGCTGACATGTCAATGCAGTACTGAGGGAGTGCTGCACTGTCGGAGGTACCGTCTTTTGGATGAGACGTTAGACGTCTGCCCTCTCAGGTGGATGTAAAAGATCCCATGACACTATTCCGAAGAAGAGCAAGGGAGTTCTCCCCGGTGTCCTGGGCTAATATCCCTGAACCAACATTTATAACAAATTATCTGGTCGTTACCTCATTGCTGTTTGTGGGAGCTTGCTGTACGCAAATTAGCTACCGTGTTTCCTATATTACAACAGTGACTACACTTCAAAAGTACTTGATTGGCTGTAAAGCGCTTTGGGACGTCCTGAGGTCATGAAAGGTGCTATTTCAATGCAAGTCTTTCTTTCCAACACTAGAAGACAGATTCCTGCGGCCTCTTTCACATTGTATTGTAGTCCCCAGGCAGTGAGCTCCAGGCATGCAATCAAACCCACATGTGCTGACCACTCTCCTAGCTGGGGGAGGTGCGGAGGCGTTGGGGGGGGGGGGAGGGGGCAGCACAACTAACATCAAGGTACAGTCAGCAGTATAACTTGGGGCTGCCCTCGGCGCATTGTACTGTACAGTCTCAGACCTGTAGTATAAGCACAGCCCGGTGTGCTCAGTGCTATATCACTAGGTTTTTGTAAGTGAGGCCCAGTAACAGCAGACACTGCATCCTCCCGGTTTATGTACAGTATGAATTAGGCGAAAATTTACCAGACACACATATATTCTGTTAGCAGTTGATTTAAAAGCAAGATCTCTAATTTACTAAAAAAAAATCAGAAGCTCAATTATTGTCTATTTCCTGACCTTTTAATCAGTGACCTCCTGCAACTATAAAGCTCTGCGGTTTCAACTAAAAAATGGGCGCATGATTAAAGGTTCCAGGGGGTAGAATCACAGCACCAAACTAAAACAAATCCCTCACACCAGCTCTGGAGACTTGCCACTGTGGGCTCACTGGAAGATTAAAACCTCTTTGAGATACACTGCGGCTCAAAGAGAAATAAGTGTCAGCTGGTTTTGCTGTCAGACGACCTGAATTCTAGTGTGTGACAGAAATATACAGGTTACAGATGGAGAATAACACATGTGGGAAGATGGGGCTCTTTATTGGAAACTGGTTGCTTTGTTAATGATCCTGCAACCCACAGTGAAAGGTCCTCTATGTGTGTGTGTATGTGGGTGTATATTACATATATATATATATATATGTGTGTGTGTGTTTGTATGTGGGGGTGTGTATGTACATGGGCGAGTGTGTGTATGAATATATATTTGAGGGGCATATATGAGTGTGTGTATATATGTGTGTGTGGATATTTGGGGTGTATCTATATGGGCGTGTGTGTGTGTGTATGTGTATATTTGAGGGGTGTATATGGGTGTGTGTGTATATTTGAGGGATGTATATGTATGGGTGTGTGTGTATATTTGGGGTGTTTGTATATGGGTGTGTGTGTGTGTATATATATATATATGTATATTTGGGGGTGTATATATATATATGCATATTTGAGTGTGTATATGTGTGTGGATGTGAAAAGACACTGCCAATTGTTCCTTACTGTATCTGATGCAGAGCTTGAGCTGCTCTGATGACTTTCTCGGCTGGTTTTACCTTTCCCAATCAATGAAAAAATCTCCGTACCGTTATATCCCCAATCTCCCCCGCAGCACTGACCCCCCTCTCCCCTCTTTCCCTCTCTCCCTCTCCTCTCCCTTACCTGAATGCGGCGATGGCTGTCTGGTTCCTCTTCCACTTCGCCTGCTGCAGGATCTCGTTGACGATCTCCTTCTCGTCGGGGATCCTGTAGACCGGGTAGACGTAGAGCCAGCACAGCACAAAGAGGCAGAGAGCCACCCCGACCGGCAGCCGGGAGCGGGGGCACAGCCAGCGCCACAGCATGCTTGGTGCAGGGGGGGAGAGAGGGAGAGGGAGAGGGGGGCTGGTGCTGCTGCTGCTGTGGGTGGGGGGTCCGCTTCACATGGTCTTCGGGCTCTCTGTCCTCCCCGGGGGATGCAGCCGATTAGCGAGGTTGCAACAATGCAGCATCTGGGGGGCTTTGCAAAGCCAGAGCTTCCATTCCCCCACCTTCGGTCGCTGCTAAATATATTTTGCTACTTTTTTTTAAAACAAAAAAAAAACCCACTGGGGTTGGATTTTTTTCCCCTTCTCTCTCTTTCTTGTTTAACCTCGGTGCATTGCCAATAAGGTTTGGGGATGGCGCTAATGCAAAATAAATAAATAAATAAATCAGAAATTACGCAGCTCAGGTTAGCAAGTGATCTGCCGCATGCACAACACTCAACACACACACAAAAACTGCTGCTGCATCCATGGAGCGAAGCAAAAAAAAAAGGAGGTCTTGTGGATTGAGGAGATGCAATGCTCTCGCCCACTTACACAAAGCTCGCCTTGTGAATCCACCGGCTGCTTGGCTCTCGCCTTGTCTGCTGTCAGTGGGAGGGCTTCAACTGAGGCTATTTTTCACCTCCCCCCCCCCCCCCCCCAACCAACTCTTAACGTGATTACAAACGCCACAATGCTCACTCATCAGGCTGCTCCAAGCCTTTATTTTTTTAAAAAAACATTAATTCAAGGCATCAAAAGGCTTATTTCCCACCCACTCCTCCCCCTCCCCAAAAAAGCTTTATTATTGCAGGGATTTTGAAACCAGCATCCTGTGTTCTCTGAAACTTAAATATATATAGAATTCTGTGCGAATTACTAGGCTGGTATTAGCTGGAGAATGGAGCGTTTTTCCCTACTTTTGCTACACCAGTGTCGAGTATCAAGCACGTCCTGACACAGCAAACGCACAAAATGCAACGTAGAGCTCCCTCTGACTTATCTGACACCAGGTGACTTTTTCCCTTTGAACTTTTGGTAGTTTACATATTTGTTTGTTTCTCATTTGTATAAGGGCAGGTGCTTTTAAAATGGTAAGTGGCTTGAGGACAAAGGTCTTCTAATCCAACTGGCAGTCCCACTCCATCCATTTATTTGTCGGGACCAGGTCTGAGTTAGGTTCTACTGTGTTCAGACTCTAGTCAGTTGCCAGATGGATCAACCTAATTGAAATGTGTGTAGTTTGGGGGGGGGGGGGTGCTTGCGGGTTTCATGCAGAGTGCAGCACGGGTGTGGGGGACCTGCATTTTCCACACGATCACCAATATATTTATCTTAATGTGTTTGTGTGGCCGCGTGGAGGGTGCAGGTCTTTTGCATTTGTGTTGCGTTCTGCATGGGGCCTGTGGGCACTTTTTTCAAAACCTGTTAGGACGGTAGCCTTTCTACATTGTCATGGTTATTGACTTTTGTTTCGTTGTATTTTTCTTGTGCTCATACTGCCTGAATATCGCTTGTGGACTTATGGTACTGTTCTATTAAAGCCCTTCTGAGTACAGAAGAGGCTAGTTCTGGTCATACCTGACTGTCTCATGCAGCTTTTTTTATTTATTTCCCCTGCATTGGCTCCATGAGATGTACAAATTGTTTTGTTGTTAGGTGTTATAGATAAGCTTACTTTGATAAGTTGTGTTATATTCCATGCATTCCATAATTCTGATATGTGTATAAAGGTTTGAAACTGAAAATACTGGAACATCTTGAAAATGTCAGTAATATATAAATAAATGTTAATAGAACAGTAAAAAAAAAACCCCAACAATGTACCTTAATCCCAATCTCAGAAGAACACCCCCTACTGCCTCCCCTCCCCCCTAATGTTCATCTTTCCCACACCTACCCCACTGTCAAGTTGTGGCAAATTGGGCACAGTTTGTGCTCTGAACAACATCAAATCTATTTAACGTCAGTCCCCTTGCAACAACCTGCCTTTATATGGTGGCTTTAACTTAGAAGAAGATAAAAAAACGTCCCAAGGTGCTTCACAGAGGCGGAATCGAAATAATGGTCACCGTGCCATAGGCGGAGATATTTAGAGGGGTCTTTTAGATGGGTTTTAAGGAGCAGAGGGAGGTGGAAAGGCAGAGGAGTTTAGGGAGGAAATTCCAGAGCGTGGGGCCCGGGGCAGCATCGCCGACAGTGCAGCGCTCACTCTGTGCTGCACAGGAGTGGGTTATGTGCTCAAGTTCTGGAGTGCGACTTTGTTGTCATTGAGGTGCATCCACATAAGATTCAATATGACACATGACAAGTTCCTGCCATGCAATAAAAGGAATTGAATCTTTTAAACCATTTTATAGTTGATGATTGGAAAATGCTACGCTGCTTCGCCACCACAGAGAGCCAGGAATAATTGGGAGTCAGGAATCGGGCGAAGAGACAATGAGTGGGGAATAGGGGCCGGTGGCTGGAGAGACTAGGGAATGGGGATCGGGATGTGGAGAGAGGGGGAATGGGGGTTGGAGGATGGGGAATGGGGGTAGAGATGGGAGATGGGGGTGTCGGGGATAGGGAGATGGAAATGGGGCTGGGGAGAGAGGGAGACTGGGGAATGGGGGCAGGTAATGAGGGAGTCGGGAGGAGACTGGGGAATGGAATGGGCATGGGGACCAGCATTTTCTGCAGAACCAGAGCGACACTGAGAGAGGAACAGCCAGTAAAGGGGTGAGTGAGACCTGGGGTCCTTACTGTGGGTAAACAGAGATTGTTTCCACTGGTGGACGAATGGGGAACACGGAGACAAAGACCAAGGATTCTCACTGGAAGAAACAAGGGGGAAGGGAGAAGGAAGGTTCTTGAACTGAGGGCTATTAGACCATGGGATGCTTCACCACAAATAGCTATTGAGGTAGGTACTAGAACATCATTTAAAAAAGAATGGGATAAATATTTGAAAAGGAGAAATATAAATGTATCTGGGGGGAACAGGTTACAGGAGAGAGTGCCAATATCGGCACAGGCACCAGGGGTCGAAGGACCTGCTCCTGTGCTGTAATTTCTATCATTCTGTGGAAACTCTCCTTTATCGAGTCCGAGCTCAGGGAGTGGTTTAGAAATGTTGGAGCTGAGCTTTGTTTAGGATGATGTGCCCTGTGAGCAGTGCCACAAACACCGAGCCCGCTGCCCTTTGTGCGATCTCTCGGTGTGGTTCAGGTCGGTCTGTACCGGACAGTTTTGATGTGTCAAGTCCAAGTGCAGATCAGCTCTGCCTGAGGCTCCCAGTTCAGACTCGTCACCTTCACACAGAACCAGAGTCCAAACCAGAGTCCAAGGAGATAGCGAGAGAGATCGAGCCTGTTAAAAGTGGCATCTACTGGGGAGCCTCACCACACCTTGTGCAGTGCAGGGGATTCTGGCTGTAGTTACAGGGTGAATATCAGCCGGTTATAGCATTACTACTAGTTACAGATAGGCTATCGGAGCATTACACCAGTTACATATAGACTATCAGTGAGTTATTGTGTTACTGTTGGTTATGAGGGGAATCTGAGTGTTACCAGTATTACTATTAGTCAGTGCAATTTCAGTGAGTTACCGTTAGTTACTGGTGGAATCAATGTTCCTCCCACCTCTGGTTTCCCCTCCGTGAGTCGCTCCCTCGCCTTTGGTTTCCCCTCCCCCGGCTCACGGGAGGCCTTCTGGTTCTTGGAACTTCGCACACAACAGCTGCTGGCACAAAACTATGAACAAAGATACCCAACTACAGGGGACCCGACCGTTATAAGGTAAATGCAGTGATATTTGCAGACATCTCATGGTCAGATCATCAGATGATCAAACCTCTAGGAATGCCTCCAACCAGAGTTGGCAACCGTAATTGGGACGTAGGAAGCAATAATACCTTAATGTTATGTTGTATCCTCATTGGAAAATGTATAACAGCGCCATAGTCACTCAAGGTGCCAGTTTTGCTAGGCCCAAAGTGAGTGGTCAAATTACTGACCGATCCAAAATGTTGCCCATTAACTTTCAGGTATGTACCTGTACTGTCGAGATTTTACTATTTGCAGTAGCGACTGGGCAGAATTTCTGCTGAGGTAACACATTCTGCTGTTGTGGCATCTCATTATTAAATTGGGTAATGTGCCATTTTTGGAGAGATTATCTTGCCAATACTTTCCTTCATTATTCTTGATTGTTAATAGCATTTAAATTGCACTATAGAGAGTGGTAAAGATGGCATCTACCTTTGAGAATTCCAAATGAACTGAATGATTGAGAGATGAATGAGGGACATACTGTTAAATTTATATAGAACCTTGGTTAGACCACACTTGGAGCACTGTGTGCAAAGTGTTGCTTATCAACCTGTTGCACATTGACTACTGGCCTATGTCAAGCCCGCACGCAACCTCACAACTCTGACTTTGTTTGCTATGCATGCCATACATTCAAGCTGCAACTTACACGGAAAGCCTTGGCACAATGACATCTCACAAAAGGCTCCACACAACAAAAACGTTCCAGCACAACTGAGTTGTACGATGCATGTTCAGTTACTGAAGCACAGGATGGTTTGCAAGTTGGGCGCAGGTCTGTCACTGTATGTCCTCCAACACAAGGAGATACAGGGCCACCTCAATCCCAAGAGACACACACTGACACCCAGCAGCCAGCTATTTCAGTTACTACTCTCACTGGAGAAGCACTTAGGAGCACTAGGTTATGTTCCGGATGACGCCAATCTTACACTCTCATCAATGGTACAAAACAGCAATGACACATACAGTGATCACTTATAAGGGTTATTTTGTGATTCAGTGATCCCAGTGGGAGCATAGATCGAGGAACCATGGGACTGTAGCATGCGGCATTCTGTCCAATAAAATGAATGGATGGAATATTGCGGTCTGTGGGCCCGTGACTTCCTGACTTATGCTGCTCACTGGGTGCAGCAGATTACAGAATCGTCCCACATGGCAGTAATATTGGTTGCGTTTTTTATGTCAATTTTTTCCAGAGTTTTCTTCTGAAGGTGCAGAAGAAGATACAACAGATCGAAGGATGTGCAGCCACTGTCGTTTAGTGCAAAGGACAATGGCGGTGACGGTGCATTCTGCAAGTGGACAAAACTGGTTACTTCCCACTCCTAGTTGCCCTGAAGACATCCAGAGTCAACCACATAGTGTGGGACTAGAGTCACATGTAGGCAAAACCAGTTAGGGGGTGGCAGATTCCCTTCGCTGAAGGGCATTACTGAGTCAGTTGGATGTTTATGACAATCCAGCAGCTTTTATTGTTACTTTCTAGCACCAGCCTAACAATTACCAGATTTATTGAATTCATTTTCGCCATGTTCCATGGTGGGATTTGACCTCATGACCTGTGAGTTTTCTAGTCCAATATCATACTCACTAAGCTAATATACCCATCATGGAGCACGCTCATTCCATCATGACACAAACAATACCATCAACCGGTAAATCGACCCTCAGATTTTCTTAAATGCCAAATAAGTGCTACTAATGCACTGGAAACCTTCTGATACACACTGGAGGTGGATGAGCTTCCTTGGTGCTGGCATGTACTCAGAATTCTTAGACCTACATGTCATTTTTTTATTGCAATTCTCTTTTTCTATATTACACAATGGGCTGTGTTGATTCATTTATTTCCTTTGGACTTAACTCGCCGTGAATCAATTCAGAGTCATATGAGTGTCTGCTCTTTGTGCTTCAAAGATTTTAGCTTGCATTTACCTCCCATCATTCATCATCTAAATCTATCAACATAACTCTCTATTCCCTTCTCCCTCATATGCTTATCTAATTGCCCCTTAAATGCATCTGTACTATTCGCTTCAACCACTCCCTGTGGTAGCGAGTTCCACATTCTCACCACTCTCTGGGTAAAGAAGTTTCTTCTGAATTCCCTATTGGATATTTTGGTGACTATCTTATATTGATGGCCTCTGGTTATGCTCTTCCCCACAAGTGGAAACACTCTCTCTGTATCTACTCTATCAAAACCTTTCATGATTTTAAAGACCTCTATTAGGTCACCCCTCAGCCTTCTCTTTTCAAGAAAAAAGAGACACAGCCTGTTCATCATTTCCTGATATGTATACTCTTGCATTTCTGGTATCGTCTGTGTAAATCTTCACTGCACCCTCTGCAGTGCCTCCACATCCTTTTTATAATATGGCACGCAGTACTCTAAGTGTGGTCTAACCAGGGATCGATACAAGTTTAGCATAACTTCACTACTTTTC
This sequence comes from Squalus acanthias, assembly GCA_030390025.1. Lineage (NCBI taxonomy): Eukaryota > Metazoa > Chordata > Chondrichthyes > Squaliformes > Squalidae > Squalus > Squalus acanthias. Next base: position 82,031,211 of record CM059434.1, on the reverse strand, counting down.
AATTCTATCCCTCTAGAAATAAACCCTAGTGCTTGGTTTGCTTTTTGTATGGCCTTGTTAACCTGTGTCGATATTTTAAGTGATTTGTGTATTTGTACTCCTAGATCCCTTTGTTCCTCTACTCCATTTAGATTCTTATTTTCCAAGTAATATGTGACCTCCCTATTTTTCTTACCAAAATGTAATACCTCACATTTATCTGTGTTGAATTTCATTTGCCAATTATATGCCCATTCTGCAAGTTTATTAATGTCTTCTTGTAATTTGTTGCAGTCCTCCTCAGTATTGGCTTCCCCCCCCCAACTTGGTGTCGTCCGCAAATTTAAAATTGTGTTTTTGATTCTAAAGTCTAAATTGTGAACAACAGTGGTCCCAGCAATAATCCTTGTGGAACACCACTTCCCACCTTCTGTCACTCTGATAGCTACTCTTTACCCCTACTCTCTGCTTTCTGTCTTGAAGTCAGCTAGCTATCCATTCTATCCCGACTCCGCATTCCCTGACCTTATTCATTAGTCTATTATGTGGTACCTTATCGAAGGCCTTTTGAAAATCTAGATAAATTACATCTACTGCATTACCCTTGTCTACTCTCTCTGTTACCTCTTCAAAAAATTCAAATAGGTTGGTCAAGCAAGACTTTCCCTTTTGAAATCCATGCTATTTCTTCTTATATTTTTCATTTCTAGATGTTCTTCTATTTTCTCCTTTAGTAGGGATTCCATTATTTTTCCTATCACCGATGTTAAGCTGACTGGCCTATAGTTCCCTGGACATGTTCTATCTCCCTTCTTAAATATAGGTATTATGTTAGCTATCCGGCAGTCCTCTGGCACTAAACCTTTTTCTAACGAATTACTAAATATATGTAGTAATGCCTCTGCTATTTCTTCCCTAGATTCTTTTAAAATGCGCGGATGTAATCCGTCTGGACATGGGGTTTTATCCTCTTTGAGTTTCATTAGTATATCTCCTCGCTTTATTTTAAATGCAGTTAACTCATTACTAATCTCATCATCCTTTATTTTAAATTTGTTTATGGGATGTGGGCGTCGCTGGCAAGAACAGCATTTATTGCCTATCCCTAATTGCCCTTGAGAAGGTGGTGGTGAACCGCCTTCTTGAACCGCTGCAGTCCGTGTGGTGAAGGTACTCCCACAGTGCTGTTAGGGAGGGAGTTCCAGGATTTTAACCCATGAACGATGAAGGATCGGCTACATAGTTCTAAGTCAGGATGGTGTGTGACTTGGAGGGGAACTTGGAGGTGGTGGTGTTCCCATGCACCTGCTGCCCTTGTCCTTCTAGGTGGAAGAGGTCACGGGTTTGGGAGGTGCTGTTAAAGAAGCCTTGGTGAGTTGCTGCAGTACATCTTATAGATGGTACACACTGCAGCCACGGTACACCGGTGGTGGAGGGAGTGAATGTTTAAGGTGGTGGATGGGGTGCCAATCAAGCGGGCTGCTTTGTTCTGGATGGTGTCGAGCTTCTTGAGTGTTGTTGGAGCTGCACTTATCCAGGCAAGTGGAGAGTATTCCATCACACTCCTTACTTGTGCCTTGTAGATGATCGAAAGGCTTTGGGGAGTCAGGAGGTGAGACACTTTCCACAGAATACCTAGCCTCTGACCTGCTCTTGTTGCCACAGTATTTATGTGGTTGGTCCAGTTAAGTTTCTGGTCAATGGTGACCCCCAGGATGTTGATAGTGGGGGATTCGGCGATGGTAATGCCGTTGAATATCAAGGGGCGGTGGTTAGACTCTCGCTTGTTGGAGATAATCATTGCCTGGCACTTGTGTGGCGTGAATGTTACCTGCCACTTATCAGCCCAAGCCTGAACGTCGTCCAGGTCTTGTTGCATGCGGGCATGGACTGCTTCATTATCTGAGGAGTTGCGAATGGCGCTGAACACTGTGCAGTCATCAGCGAACATCCCCATTTCTGACCTTATGTTAGAGGGAAGGTCATTGATGAAGCAGCTGAAGATGGTTGGGCCTAGACACTGCCCTGAGGAACTCCTGCCGCGATGTCCTGGGGCTGTGATGATTGACCTTCAACCACCTTCTTTTGTGCTAGGTATGACTCCAGCCAGTGTAGAGTTTTCCCCCCCGATTCCCATTGACTTCAGTTTTACTAGGGCTCGTTGATGCCACACTCGGTCAAATGCTGCCTTGATGTCTAGGGCAGTCACTCTCACCTCACCTCTGGAATTCGGCTCCTTTGTCCATGTTTGGACCAAGGCTGTAATGAGGTCGGGAGCCGAGAGGTCTTGGCGGAATCCAAACTGGGCATCAGTGAGCAGGTTATTGGTGAGTAAGTGATGCTTGCTAGCACTGTCGACGACACCTTCCATCACTTTACTAATGATTGAGAGTAGATTGATGGGGCGATAATTGGCCGGATTGGATTTGTCCTGCTTTTTGTGGACAGGACATACCTGGGCAGTTTTCCACATTGTTGGATAGATGCCAGTGTTGTAGCTTGGCTAGTTCTGGAGCACAGGTCTTCAGCACGATAGCCGGGATGTTGTTGGGGCCCATAGCCTTTGCTGTATCCAGTGCGCTCAGCCGTTTCTTGATATCGCGCGGAGTGAATCGAATTGGCTGAAGATTAGCTTCTGTGATGGTGGTGACCTCAGGAGTTGGCCGATATGGATCATCCACTCAGCACTTCTGGCTGAAGATGGTTGCAAACGCTTCAGCCTTGTCTTTTGCACTCATGTGCTAGGCTCCACTCCACCATCATTGAGGATGGGGATGTTCACGGAGTTGTTTAATGGTCCACCACCATTCACGACTGCAGAGCTTTGATGTGATCCATTGATTGTGGGATCGCTGAGCACTGTCTTTTTAGCATGCATGTAGTCCTGTGTTGCAGCTTCCCCAGGTTGGCACCGCATTTTTAGGTACACCTGGTGCTGCTCCTGGCATGCTCTTCTACACTCCTTATTGAACCAGGATTGGTCCCCTGGCTTGATGGTAATGGTAGAGTGAGGGATATGCCGGGCCATGAGGTTACAGATTGTGGTGGAATACAATTCTGCTGCTGCTGATGGCCCAGAGCGCCTCATGGATGTCCAGTTTTGAGCTGCTAGATTTATCTGAAGCTATCCCATTTAGCACGGTGGTAGTGCCACACAACACGATGGAGGGTGTGAAGATGGGACTTCGTCTCCACAATGACTGCGCGGTGGTCACTGCTACCAGTACTGTCATGGACAGATGCATCTGGTGAGGACGAGTAGGTTTTTCCCCCTCGTGTTGGAAAGTTATGTTCTTCAGGACTCGGCCAACTCAGTCAGTAGTGGTGCTACCGAGCCACTCTTGGTGCTGGACATTGAAGTCCCCCACCCAGAGTACATTTTGTGCTTGTCCCAAGTGGTGTTCAACATGGAGGAGTACTGATTCATCAGCTGAGGGAGGGTGGTAAGTGGTAATCAGCAGGAGGTTTCCTTGCCCATGCTTGACCTGAAGCCATGAGACTTCATGAGGTAGTCAATGTTTGAGGACTGTATACCACTGTGCCACCACCTCTGGTGGGTCTGTCCTGCCGAGTGAGTGGCTCGCTAGGCCATTTCAGAGGGCAGTTAAGAGTCAACCACATTGCTGTGGATCTGGAGTCTCACATAGGCCAGACAAGTAGATTTCCTTTCCTAAAGGACATTAGTGAACCAGATGGGTTTTTAACAACAATCCAATAGTTTCATGGTTACCTTTACCAGCTTTTTATTCCAGATTTATTTAATTAACTGAATTTAAATACCCCAGCTGCCATGGTGGGATTTGAACTCACGTCTCTGGATTACTAGCCCAGTGACGATACCACTATGCTACCGTTCCCTTGTCATCTCTACCTGTTCTACCTCCCTGGTAAATACTGAAGCAAAGTAATTATTTAATATCTCTGCCCCCTCTCTATTGCTGCCTGTGGTATTATCCTCTCAATCCCTTAGTGGCCCTATTCCCATCCCGACCTTCCCTTTTTTATTTATGTGCCTGTAAAATATTTTACTATTTTGTTTTGTGTTCCTTGATCATTTAATTTCATAGTTCCTCTTTGCCTTCCTAATTGTTTTTTTGACTTCTCTCCTAATCCCTTCATATTCTCCCTTGCTGTCCATGTACTTAATGTATGCCTCTTTCCTTACCCTCAATTTTTCCCTTATGGCTTTATTCATCCAGTGTCTCATTAGTGTTTAGCTTGTTCTTGTTTATTAGCAGAATATATTTTCCCTGGACTCTGTTGAGCATCTTTTTAAATGGTTCCCATTGCTTTTCTACATCATTGTTTGCCAATACTGTTGTCCATTCTATTTTCCCAAGTTCTACTCTCAGCCCCTCAAAATCAGCTTTTCTCCAATCTATTACCTGGGTCTTTGACATACCTATGTCCTTCTCAATTATTATCTTAAAGCGTATTATATTATATTGACTTCACCTGACGAAGGGGCAGCAGCTCCGAAAGCTTGTGATTTCAAATAAAACTGTTGGACTATAACCTGGTGTTGTGCGACTTCTCACTTTTGTCCACCCCAGTCCAACACCGGCATCTCCGCATCATGGGTATTATATTATGGTCACCATTGCCTAGATGTTCCCCTACTTTTACTTCTCTTATCTGTTCTGGTTCATTCCCCATTACTAGATCCAATAGTGAATCCTCCCTGGTTGGGCTTTTTACATATTGGGTTAGAAAGGAGTCCTGTACACATTGTAGAAACTCCATTCCCTTATCAGGGTAGTTGAAATCCCCCATGATTATTATTCTATGTTTTTTACTAATTTCCCTAATTTGTCTGCATATTTCTTCCTCCACCTCCCTTCCACTGTTAGGTGGTCTGTAGACTACCCCTATTAGTGTGAGTAATCCTTTATTATCTTTTATCTCTATCCACATGGATTCTATTTCTGTCTTGCTGATAGTTGCGTCACTTTTTTCTACTGCCCTTATGTTATCCCTAATAAGTACAGCTACTCCACCTCCCCTTTTCCCCCCTCTATCTTTTCTAAATATGTTATACCCTGCAATGTTTAATTCCCAGTCCTGATTTTTCTGTAGCCATGTCTCAGTAATCCCTACTATGCCTGGTTCCTCGCAACACATGATTGTCTCCAGCTCCCGTTTTATTACGGACACTGTGTGCATTGCTGTACAGCCAGTTTAACTCCTTTTTAATAGCAGTTCCTCTCACTTTATTTTTAACCATCTTTTTAAATTCCTGTTCTATAACTCTATTTATTCCCTGGCCATCAATGTCCTCCCTTACTTTACTCTTTCCTATGCTCTCCTTTCCTGTTTTGTTTATATTTAGGTTGGTTGCGTTTCTTGTAGATCCCTCCCCCATCTTACTAGTTCAAAGCCTTTGCCACTTCCCTATTTACCCTTTCCGCTAGGACACGGGTCCCATCCCGGTTCAGGTGGAGCCCGTCCCATACGGTACAGCTCCTTTCTGTCCCAGTACTGGTGCCAGTGTCCCTTGAAAAGGAACCCCTCTTTCCCACACCAGCCCTTTAGCCACGTGTTAATTCTCCTGATCTGACTGTTTCTACGGCAATTTGCACGTGGCTTGGGCAATAATCCAGAGATTATTACCCTCGAGATCCTGCTTTTTAATTTCGCTCCTAACTCTTGATACTCCTTCAGCAGGACCTCCTCCCTGTTTCTACCTAAGTCATTTGTTCCGACATGGACGACAACTGGATTTACCCCCTCCCTTTCCAAATTCCTCTCCAGCCGCCTCGAATGTTCCTTACCTTGGCACCGGGTAGGCAACACACCCTTCAGGATTCTCGTTCTTGGCTGCAGAGGAGGCTATCTATCCCCCTAATTATAGAATCCCCCATCACTACCACATTTCTATTCTGCTCTTCCCCCACCTTGGACAATCTTCTGAGCCACGGTGCCTTGGTCTGCATTGTGGCTGTCCTCCCCGCAGTCTTTCTCCTTGTCCTCACAGGTAGCGAATACATCATACCTGTTGGACCGAACCAGTGTCTGCAGGACTTCCTTCTCAACCTCTAAGTCCCCGCTACCCATCTCCCTAGCAGTCATACCCTCCCCTTCCTGAACTTGTGCTTTCCTCTGGGGTGTGACTGCATTCTGAATAAAACTATCCAGAAAAACCTCCCCCTCCCTTATAAGAACATAAGAAATAGGAGCAGGAGTAGGCCAATCGGCCCCTCGAGCCTGCTCCGCCATTCAATAAGATCATGGCTGATCTGATCCTAACCTCAAATCTAAAGAACACAAGAAGTAGGAGCAGGACCCGGCCACTCAGCCCCTGGGCCCGCTCCGCCACCTACAGGGCCTTGACCGATCCGAACTCAGCATCATGTCCAATTTCCTGCCCGCTCCCCGTAACCCCTAATTCCCTTTACTTCTAGGAAACTGTCTATATGTTTCGGAGTGTCTCGAACTCGCACTCCAGCTCAATGACTCTGAGCCGGAGTGACTGAAGGCAGACACATTTCCTGCAGATGTGGGAATCCGTGACAATCTCGCTGTCCACAAACTCCCAAATACTGTGGAGGAAACATTCCATTTGTGTGACTGTGCAACCACTATCTAAAAATATTAATTGGAAAAAAACCTCATTCATCTTCATGTTTTATATGCACTAACATTTGTAGATTATTACCAGTGCCACCATCACAGAAAGCATCTTGGACAAAGAATCATTTTGCAGCTTGTTCTCAACTCCTCCACCCAGCTGACCTTGTTCTCAAGACAACCAGCATGTTAGTGTAAAATGCTGGATTAATGCTGAGCTTGATCAGATGACCTTCAATCATAACCTCTCCATGTTCATTTTTATCAAGGGTGAGGAGGGATAATTAATTTTCTGCATTTAAATGTTTTTAAATATATTTATTTCAAGGGTATTTTTATATAGGAAGCAAGTGAAGTATTTTGTTCAGATAGATGCCCTACTATTATAGCCCATTAAAATACACCGTATGAAATTCTTTGAACACAGATAGAATGGGGAAGTGTCTAGGCTGTGATTTAATAACTTCAGTGCCTTTCAGAGGTATGATTACTGGTCTCGGTCAGATCATTTGATGCGGGGAGGAAAAATAGCCCGAGGGGGTGGGAATCCATTAAGTTAATGAACGTTATTGGTAAAATCCATGAAGACGTTTTTAACATTGACCTCTATACACCTTCTTGTTGGAAGAGGGCAAAGTCAATACCAGTGACAAAAATGATAGTTGCAGTTTTGATTTTAAATTCCATTTGTGACCTGAAGCTCAATATGACCCATCCAACACTTATGGATTAAAAGGTTCAAACCTACCTGCTTAGATACTTGATAACTACTTTATAAGAATAAAATTAAAGAACTTGCATTTATATAGATAGCACCTTTCATGATCTCAGGATATCCCAAAGTGCTTCAAAGCCAATGAATTACTTTTGAAGTGTAGTCATTTGTTTTGTCGGCAAACACGACAGCCAATTTGTAAACAAAGTCCCACAAACAGATGAGATAAATAATTAATTAATCTATTTTAGTACAGTTGGTTGAGGAATTAATGTTGGCCAGGGGACCAGAACTCCTTGCTCTTCTTCAAAAAAGTACCGCAGGACTTTTATTGTCCACCTCAACAGGTAGATGGGGCCTTGGTTCAACATCTCATCTGAAAGACAGCACTTGTGACAATGCAGCAGCCCCTCAAGTGCTGCACTGAAGTATCAGCCCAAATTATGTGCTCACATCCTGGAGCGGGGCTTGAGTGTACAATCTTCTGCCTCAAGATGCGAGAGTGCTACCGATGAGATAAGCAAACACTTAGTAGTAAGTTTCTTATGGATAAAACATCATGTGAGCTAACCCTGCATTTTTCCCTAAAGTACATGAGAAATTGCTGCTGTGTTCTCTGGCTCTAATTAGGTCCCAAACTCTGGCAGTTCTCTCTGGTGGTTTATTGTTAGCTTTAATGGTGAATTTAACACAACATGTGAATCAAGTAATTCCCATACAACTGTGCATGTTTGCCATTAATCGCTAATAAGAATGTAACAAGCAAAGGAAGAAAACCCTTAATGCCAGGTTTGTGCATTACACCTGTTTATGCCCAGGGACAAATTGAGGAGGAAATTGAAGTGTTCGCACGAGAACCAAGCATTAAGCAATGCAGATCAACTCTTGAAAAGTCTTCCATTCAGAAGCTGCAGTCCTTATACAGCATGTTAATGTCAGTTACACTCCTATTCATTACTTTTGTGCTTTTCTTTTAGGTCAGATATCAACTTTCAGCCTTCCGCCCTTGTCCGTCGACTGACACCATGTTGACCCCACCCAAGCCTGCTTTGCACTTATCAGAGGAAGGGGAGAGAGGGGGAAGCTCTACGTTCTGTATCCCACCTCTTTGGATTGCGTGATCTCATTGACAAGAACCTCGAGGACCTTTTCTGTAAAACACTGCATCCTCCGCTCCACTCCACACAAATTTGCATCTGTAATGCCTCAATTCAAACCCATGTGCTAAATATATCACTCAAGCAGCTAGCTTGCTCATCAATAAATGGCTGTGCTGCCTTATTTCAAGTACGATACGATTAGCCATTCAGTTGTGCATTCGTTAGAACACATTCTAAATTGCTTGGATCCCATTCATCAAAATACAAAGAAATGAACTTTACATTTCTATAGCGCCTTTCACGACTTCAGGATGTCCCAAAGTGCTTTACAGCCAATGAAGTACTTTTGAAGCAGCCACTGTTGTAACGTAGGAAAAGTGGAAACCAATTTGTACACAAGGTTCCATAAACAGCAATGGAAAAAAGACCAGATAATCTGTTTCAGTGATGTTGGCTGAGGGATAAATATTAGCCAAGACACCGGGAGAATTCCCGTGCTCTTCTTTGAATATTGCCATGGGATCTTTTACGACCACTTGAGGGGACAGACAGGCCTCGGTTTAACGTCTCATCCGAAAGACGGCCCCCTCAGACCCTGTGTCAGCCTGGATTATGTGCTCAAGTCTCCGGAGTGGGACTTGAACCCACGACCTTCTGACTCAGAGGCGAGAGTGCTACCAACTGAGCCACGGCTGATACCGGCCATATTACAAACATGACTCACAACTGACAGAAATCAAAACTAAACCAGGTTATTATTAGATGTGCATTTCTTTTTTCAGATCAGGTCCCATCTCAGGTGCTGCGGAGACAGCCTTATACCATACCTGGTCCATTGTAAATGCTGTTGTGAGATGACAACAGTCACTAGTTATGAACAGCTGTACTGATAAATTGAATACAGTCATCATTTACAAGTTTAACAGGATGGGAAAAAAAATGAAATAGTTGCATAGCCGAGCTGGATCCTGGCCTCCCCACAGGCAGCTTCCAACAGGGATCCCTGAATAGTGAGCGGAAGCAGGAACTCTCCTCTGTTGCTTGTTGCTGCTCAACATGAGTGCAACAGACAAGCCTGAAGGATGTGCAAGTGTCTTCAGCCAAAAGTGCAAAGTGAATGATCCTACTCGGCCTCCTTCCAAGGCCCCCCACCCTCATTGGAACCGGTGTCCAGCCAATTCAGTTCAAACTACGTAACATTAAGCAGCAAAGTTCACTGGATGCAGAAGAGACTCTGGATCCTGGCAACATTCCAGCTATAGTACTGAAGACATGTGCACCAGAGCTAGCTGCTCCCCTAGCCAAGCTGTTGCAGTACGAATATACCGGCAGCAACCCTTCAATGCAGAAGATTGCCCAGGTATGTCCTATCCGCAAAAGACAGGATAAATCCGACTTTGTCACTTACCGCCCTATCAGCCTCCTCCTAATAATCAGTAAAGTGATAAAAGGAGTCATCAATAGTGCCATCAAGCAACACCTGCTCAGTTTGGGTTCCACCAGAACCACTCAGCTCCAGACCTCAACACAGCCTTGATTTAGACATGGATGCAAGAGCTGAATGCCAGAGGAGGCGATAGCAGCTGCCTTCAATATCAAAGTAGTACTTGACAGCGTATGGCATCAAGGAACTCTAGCAAAACTGAAGTCAGTGGGGGCTAAAGACAAGACCCTCCAGTTGCTGGAGTTAACCTTACACAAGGGGAGATGGTCATGGTTGTCGAAGGTCAAAACCAGTCATTATAGCTACAGAACATCACTGCAGGAGTTTCTCAGGGAGCAGACCTCAGCCAACCATCTTCAGCTGCTTCATCAATGACCACCTCTCTATCATAATGCCAGGAGTGTGGCTGTTCGCTGATAATTCCCCATTGCTCAGCTCCATTCACAACTCCTGCGATAATTAAACCTATGCCAGCCTCCAGCAGATCTGGATAACATCCAGGCTTGGTAGGGTAACATTCGCGCCACATAAATGCTGGGTAATGGCTATCTCGAACAAGAGAACATCCAGCCATCTCTCTTGACCTTCAAAAGGCACTACCATCGCCAAGTCCTCCACCAACATCCTGGGGGGGGGGGGGGGGGGTCACTATTAACTTGAAGCTGAACTGGACCAGTTGTATCACCATGGCTAGAAGAGCAGGGCAAAGGCTGGGTTCTCTATGATGAGTGGCTCCTGACCGACCCCTCAAATCATCACCAACTATAAAGGTACAAGTCAGGAGTGTGATGGAATACTCTCCACTTGCCTGGATGGGTGCAGCTGCAACAACACTCAAGTCGCTCGACACCATCCCGAACAAATCACTTCACTTGACTGGTGCCGGTCACTGGAGTCAATATCCATCCCTTCCACCTTCCTTTTAAGTTACTGAAGTTGTACATCACTTTTAACTACATTGGGAAATTTGGAGAGTTCCAAGCAAATTTATTGCAATGTGTTTTGAGTTTATTTTTCTCTTCAACTCAAGAGTCACAACATTCTCTGGCCTGTGGTCAATGCTGCTCAAGAAAAAAAACAGGCACTTAATCAAACAGCACTGTTCACACACAACTCTGGCTCATAAATGATAACAACACCTATAACAGGTGGTTTTGATGCAGCAGTTTATTTAAAAGCTGAATCCCAGAGTTGCTGGTTTACATTGTATTATCCACATGCCAAATATGTTTTGGTACATTACTTTAATTTAACAACCATACATGCAGGAAATGACTCTGTTCAGATTTAGCTTACGGCAACAGAGCAAATAGAATTCAGAAGTTCTGTACATTTTACATTCTTTTATAACAAGGTGCAATCACTGTATTGACTAGCACTGTACCCATTGAAATTAGGTTTAAAAAAAAAATCAAATTGGACCGCTTGCATTGATAAAAAAGAAACAATTTATAAATATTCATAAAATATTTATTTCCCAGTGGAGTTGAGGGAACAATATTCTTTCATGCTATTACTTGTTTGTTACAACCTGCAAAACTATTGCAACAGAGAATTTTATTTTTCATGCACTTTTAGGTGTGCAAAGCAAGTGAATTGTTGAAACCCATACAAAATAAGTGTTCTGTACATTCAAGTCTTTAATTATGCACTAAATTTGAAAAAACACACTCAAATGCCCACTGGATGCATTCTGGTTCTGCAATTTTACAGGTTACAAGTTGAGAACATTTTAAATACTTTCATTTTCTTGCAGTTCTAACTTGAGAATTATAAAAATACCACTTTTTTGATTGCAGAACTATACAGTTCCATTTGTTGTGTGTGGTATCTACAAATGTGATTAGGTATTCTTAACCCTTCCAGCATTTTCTCATTTTAACAACCTTTGTGAAACCGACTAGCCTGTAATTTTTTTTAATAAAAGATAATCCTGCATGTCTTGTGTCTTATTATATTACAACACCTACGAAGGATGTACATATAGATAAAAGCTGCAACTCACCTACACTGACACTGAAACTCTTCATGTTGATATTAGCATTTTGATAGTGGCACTTTGTTCACTAGTTTTCACTGAAGGCTAGCTTCTAATCTTACAAAGAACAGGTCTTGCAGATAAACATCCAGTTTTACAGGTACAGCATTGGCTTAAAATACACTCTAGTACCATTATCAATTTTAATGCACTTCTTTCTGTTTGGTCTTGGTGCTTAGTATTAAACCATAGTTTTATTGGAAAGACTTTTACAACAGAAAAAAAAATGAATTGCTTTCATTTGTGCCAATTCTTATGGAATGTCTTCTATATAATCCCTACATTTAGAGCAAACACTCACCTCTCATCTAAAGCTCCAGACCATAAAGGGACAAGCGAATTAAAATCCTGGATAACAGAATATGTAACAAGATGATCACTATTTGTCCAGGACTATCACAAGTCCACAGGTAAACGACAACACAGGTCATTTACAGACTGTGTAACGCAGCATGGCAGTTATGTACACATATCCGTACAGAAGATAATGGTCAACAAGGTTGGAAATGCAGATAAACGGTTTTCCATCAGTCCCTGAAGTACATGCACCTACAGCAGTGATCAGTCTGTACCAGTTTCATGTGACTACATCTCCACTACCATTTCCTGTCTGTAAACCACTTGCTTGTGACTGAGAAGGTGCAGACTCCACATCAGTATCTCTAACAAAGTTCACGGCATCACCACTTACATTGATAAGGCACTGCGCCTAGAGAAAGAGGCAGCAAAATAAGCAACATTTATGAGCAAAACATGGAATATTCATGCAACTTTGTCAAAGAATCAACTCTACAAAATTGCAGCACTTCAAAATTGATGTGGTTTTAAAAAACAACTTTATATAAAAATCAGTGACAGAAATAGCAAGATCACCAAAAGGAGCAGTCTTGCCTTCAGTTGTAGACTCTGGAATTCCCTCCTTAAAGCTCTACCTCTCTCTCCTTCTTTGATGCTCCTTAAAACCTACCTCTTTGACCATAGGAACAAGAGTAGGCCATTCAGCCACTCGAGCCTGTTCCGCCATTCAATTAGATCATGGCGGATCTGTATCTTAACTCCATCTACCTGCCTTGGTTCCATTACCCTTAATAAACTTGCCTAACAAAAATCTATCGATCTCCGTTTAAAATTTTCAATTGACCCCCAGCCTCAACAGCTTTTTGGGGGAGAGAGTTGCAGATTTCCACTACCTTTTGTGTGAAGAAGTGCTTCCTGACATCACCCTTGAACGGCCTAGCTCTAATTTTAAGGTTATGCCCCTTTGTCCTGGACTCCCCCACGAGAGGAAATAGTTTCTCTCTATTACCTTATAAAATCCTTTAATCATCTTAAACACTTAAATTAAAATGAGAAGTCGCACAACACCAGGTTATAGTCCAACAGTTTTATTTGAAATTACGAGCTTTCGGAGCTCTGCTCCTTCGTCAGGTACCTGTACCTGACGAAGGAGCAGCGCTCTGAAAGCTCGTAATTTCAAATAAAACTGTTGGACTATAACCTGGTGTTGTGCGACTTCTCATTTTTGTCCACCCCAGTCCAACACCGGCATCTCCGCATCATGACACTTAAATGAGATCACCCCTTAATCTTCTATACTCAAGGGAATACAAGCCCAGTCTATGCAACCTGCCCTCATAACGTAACCCTTTTAGCCCCGGCGTCATTCTGATGAATCTGCGCTGCACCCCTGCCAAGGCCAATATATCCTTCCTGAGGTGCGGTGCCCAGAACTGAATGCAGTGCTGCAGATGAGGTCTGTCCAGAGCTCTATATAGCTGTAACGTAACTTCCACCCCTTTGTATTCCAGCTCTCTTGAGATGAAGACCTACATTCCATTAGCCTTATAAATTATTTTTTGTACCTCTCAACTAGCTTTTAGTGATTTCTGTACTAGGACCCCTAAATCTCTCTGCTCCTCAGCAGTTCCTAGCTTCTCGCCATTTAGAAAATACTCTGATCTTTCTTTCAATTTAAGAGGAAGAATTTCCGTGTGGTTGTTAAATTATAGCAGTATAGGCCGGTATACTACTGACCTATTAGAAACATAGAAACTAGGAGCAGGAGTAGGCCATTCGGCCCGTCGAGCCTGCTCCACCATTCAATACGATCATGGCTGATCATCCAAATCCAATACCCTGTCCCTGCTTTCTCACACAGAATCCCCATCGAGCCTGCACCGACACATATCCCACCCTATCCCCGTAACCCCACGTATTTAATTCCCCCTAACATATCCCATCCTATCCCCGTAACCTCACATATTTAATCCCCCCCTAACACTAAGGGTCAATTTATCATAGCCAAATCAACCAACCTATTGTACAGGGTTCTAATTAAAAAAAATAATTTAGCATTAATTCCTGTTGCATTTTCTAATTTGGCCATTACTGCTAATCAGGCAAGATAAATAGAAAATGGAATGGTCACCAGTACTCCTTATTCCAAAATTATTCAGCAGAAATAAAAAAAAATGGAACTGGGTTAAAAATCTTTAAGACAAATTGGCGGCCAAGTTGGTAGTGAGGTATTTAAACTCCAGAGTGGAGTACGAAGGCTCACTAAACACGTAGGATTTCCGCGGGGTGCTCTCCTGATGTCCCTCTGTAACTTCGGCAGTAACCCCCCCCAGAGATGGGGAGAACCCACGCGGAAATTCTACCCCTTCAGCTGTGCAGGCACAGGCTCTCCAAAGTCCTCCAGGGAAAGGGAGCCTGCCACTCCCATCTGGTCTGGCCTACATGTGACCGCAGTCCCACATTACGTGGTTGATCCTTAGAGCTCCCTGAAGTGGCCTAGCAAGTCACTCGGTTGTAAAAACAAAGGCAGCCCACCACCTTATGAAGGCAACTAGGGGAGTGAGCAATACTTGTTTAAACTTAACAGTATTTACTTCAGTCATAGCTTAGTTTTATCCATTTCATAATTCATTATTAGAAAAAATGTTTAATATTCCAATAAAACAGATGAGTAATTTCTAAAATTCAAGTACAAACCTGATTTTTGTTGGGATTTTCCATAAACACACACTGTTTCATGATGTAAGACACTACTGCATTCCCTCCCAGAGCAGCGACATGGGCCCGTACCATAGCGAACACTTCAGCAATGAATGCATGAAGGAATCCGCTAACTCCTCCTTCCTGCACAGAAATAAAGCAATTTCCAAATTAAAAATCAAGTTATTTTCCATCTTTATCCTGGGTTCTGCTTTATTTGTTGTGATATAGCAGTTCCTCATTTTTTCCTTTATAAAGGGTTTTGTAAAAATGGAACATAGGATTTCAAGTGAGGCTCTAGGATTTAAAAGTTCAAAACTGCATTCCTCAAACATGTTAATTCTTTAAAAAAATAAATTTCATACTCCTCTAGAGCAAACCTCTTCCATACTCACAATAATGAAACTGCATACCTTTTGTCTCAATTTGTCTAAAATATGTGCTCTATTTTAGTCAATTTTTAACACGAAGCAATTGGGAAAAATCTCCTTTTCCAGGCTTGATCTAACTGCCTTTATGATCCCCAATGGTAAGGGCTATCATTCCGGTTTGCTAATCTGCTCTCCTAGGTAGTTTAAATGGTCATCTTCCCTGAATTTGATGAATGCCCACTTGAAATGTTGTTATCCTGGTCAATGTTTTTCTTGGCCGAAACACCTGATGCTCCTCCACTGTGCTGAAAAAGTAGCAGTCAACCAGCCTTGCCCTTGGGCGTCAGCTGTGGCTCAGTGGCAGTATTCTTGTCTCCGAGTCAGAAGGTTCTGGGTTCAGGTCCCACTCCAAAGAATTGAGATAGAGATAAAGATCTAGGCTGACACTCCAGTACAATACTGAAGGAGTGCTGCACTGTCAGAGGTCATCTCGGATGAGGCATTAAACAGAGGCCCCATCTGCCCTCTCGGGCGGACTTAAAAGATCCCATAACACAATTCGAAGTAGAGCAGGGGAGTTCTTCCTGTGTTCAGGCTAAATTTTATCCCTCAACCAGATTATCTGGTCATTATCACATTGCTGGTTATGAAAGCTTGCTGTGCGCAAGTTGGCTGCCGTGTTTCCTACATTAAAACATGTGACTACACTTCAAAAAAAGTACTTAATTGGCTGTAAAGCGCTTTGGGACCTCCTGAGGTTGTGAAAGGCGCTATATAAATGCAAGTTTTTTCTTTTTATGGAGGTGAAGGAGTGGTGGTTCTGCAGGGTGGTTGTGGCCAGACAAACAAAGTTGGGCTTTTTGCATCAGCTCTGCTGTTAGGCCCCTGGGTTTGGGTGCCCGGTACAAAAGCACCAGTGGTATGGGCTGTGCATTGGACTGCAGCTTGACCAACTCCCATAGGGAGGGGCAAAGTCAACTGTTCGATGCCATGCTGAGAATAGCCTTGACAATCTGTTTGGTGGCGCTTCTGCAGAAACTTAGTTGATGGAGGGAATCTAGAGTAGTCTGGCCCACAGTTGCGCTAGGAAACCTGAGGTACACATGGTAAGGAAGGAAGAAAGAGGAAGAGGGAGGGGTGGGGCCATAGAAACATTTTGCTTAAAGCCAGGTGAGTGCCTTCATAAAGTGCATGAACTGAGATGGAACTCTGCAAAGAACTCAGCAAGGCAATCCCACCATGTTGACAACTGTCTAAATTCAAACTATACACAGACCAGCGGACTCCAGTTAAGTGAGAAGGTTAGGCTGCGAGTACATTCTTATTACTGGATCATTTGTCTACGTTTAAATTTTTTTTTTAAATGGCTTAGAAATACTTTGTATAAAAATGGCATTGATTTTTTCTCTCAAATGTATGTTGTGCTCAAGATGAGTAATTTTAACATTGAGGAACTGAACATTTTCCATTTTGGGTATCAGTCAAGCATCCCCAGGTATAGCACGGATGCAGTGTAAAATGCTGTCTGCTCTTCCCGAACAATGCGCACTCACCCCCAACCTCAACAGAATACCTGATATAACCAGTAGGACATCTTTCCATTTCCAACATCAGCTATTCTGTGGCTTCTGCAGTGGGACTACCAAACTATTGCCAAATTTGAGGTGGTTGTAAATTTTTGAACCATGACTACTAGGAGCTGGGTTTAATTCCCAAACTCATTTCACGTAGGACAACGCAGTCTGAGCTGAATTTAAACCCACATCCCAAAGTAAAAGGCTAGTGTCATTCAGACCCTCTCCAAATGATTATTTTTGAAAATGCTCATTGTAATTTCGAATATCTTTCACTTTAACCAGCGTTGAGGAGAAATAATACAAATGGGTTAGTCATTCAAGACAACTGCCCACGATTCATTTTCCAGTTCATTTTTGTTTTCGTAAGTATAAACAAATTGAGCAAAAAGGATAGAGTCCATAAAGCAGCTCTCTAGAGAGGAAGATTTTTTAAACTTCTAGTTTTTGGTGACACAATAGTGCAGTATATTTAATGATGGGATGTGGGTTTGTGGCTCCAATCCTGCATAATTCCTAACCTCAATCATGTCTCCCAAGGAAGGAGGCAAAGAGAAACTAAGAATTATCCTGAAGAAATCGCATGTATATTTTATATAGCATGTAGTATATGTTAATGGCCTCAGGACCTCCCAAAGCACTTCACAGTCAATGAAGTACCTTTGAAGTGTTGTTACTGTTGTAATGTAGGCAAATGTGGCAATTTGCACATAGCAAGTGACAGCAGTGACATAAATGACCAGATAATCTATTTTTAGTGGTGTTGGTTGAAGGGTGAATGTTGGCCAGGACACCGAAGAGCTCTTCTGCTCTTCTTTGCATCCATGTGAAAGAACAGACAGAGGGGCCTAGGTTTAATGTCTCATCTGAAGTTCAGTACCTCTGACAATGCGGCACTCACTCAGTACTGCACTGAAGTGTCAGCCTAGATTATGTGCTTAAGTCTCTGGACTGGGTCTTGAACCCGCAACCTTCTAATTCAGAGAGCTACCATACCCAGGTCACCCTTACCACCCAGTTTCAGAAGGCGGTAGGGCAGAAAAGCACCTTTAAAACAGGGGTGTTACCCTCAACATAATAATTTATTCAAAAGTTAAATGGGAATGAATTAGAGGAAAGTACTGGGTCAGCTTGGCTCAGTCGGTAGCATTCTCAGCCCTAGGTCAGGGGTTTGATCTAGATAACGGAGACCATAACAAGCTATTTCACCTTGTCCAGAATAGTAGAACCAGAGGCCACGACTTGCGCTTGACGGGGGTTAAATTCAAACCTAATCGGCGGAAACAATATTTCAGTGAGTGGTCAATCTACGGAACAGGCTCCCTAGGGCGACGGAGGAAGCAGTTAGTATTGACTCATTCTAATGCAAATTAGGTAAGATTTCTTTCAGAAAATAACATTTTGGGATACAGTATATGAGTAATTGGAGACATGACGTGTGGTGGGTGTAGCATGCTTGGGAGGAAAAAGGTAACTTTGGAGTTATGGTTCCCAAAGCTTTCCACCACTGGGATTTTCCTTGTGTCAGTGCCGTCGGGGTCTATTGTAGACTAATTAATAGAGATTGATTGCTACGATTAGTCAACAACTCCATTAACATTGCTTCATGCAACTACCCAGATGGTAGTAGGCAAACTAGATGGACCGTGGTCTTTTTTCATCTAGTAATTCTTATGTTCCTAATCTAGGCTGACACTCAAGTCAAGCTACCATCTACCGTCTCAAATCTAGAAGGCCACTTTGGACCATCGCTGAAGCCCTTCAGCGATCTCCCCTCAGCCTTGATGACCGATGACAAAATGCTCGGAAGAACTGTGACATACCAAATGGATTCCTTGTAGAGGACCCCACAGTACAACCTGAAGGATCAAACCTTCCTCACAAACAGTGGACAACCACTAACCGCCTCAGAACTGGCCATAGATGGAAGCTAAAGCATCCCTATCAAGTGACTGTGGAGCTCCTAATCAGACCCTGGAGCACATCATCGAACACTACCCCGAGAGGAAATTCGCAGGCACCCTACTAGCTATCCACACTGTTACACCGGAAGCTTTGGCCTGGATGTCTGACTTAGATATTGATATATAATTTGTTTTTTGCTACTACATGAAAAAAGACTCAAGTGCAGTACTGACGGATTACTGCATCGAGTAGCTCAGTACTGCAGGAGTGCCATCCATTAGCTGAGACATTTAAATGAGGCCTCGTCTGCCTGTTCAGGTGAAAAAGATCTCATTGGAGTAAATAGTTCTCCCGGTACAATGGCTAACATTGCTGTCTTAGCTACCACCACCAACAGATTATCTGCTTGTTTACCTCATGTCTGTGGGATTTTACAAAATGGGTGCTGCCTTTGCCTACATAACAGCAGTTACAGTACTTTAAAGTAATTTATTGCATGTGAACTATTTTTGAGTTGTTTGACTTAATGACAAGGTTATATGTAAATGCCACTCTTTCTTTAACTACTTATTTGAGGCTCAAACCTAGTACCAGATAGGCAGAGTAATGGGACTCCACTCCGGAGTAGCAGTAATCCGCTATTTTACCTGCTAGACTATTTATGGTGACACATACTCCGATATCACAGCAGGTGTTTTTGTAGACAGTCATTGTTTCCCAGTGTAAAAGAGTTTTTATTGTTAAGATGTCGCACCACTGTCTTTGCTAATTTCAGATTAAAAAGGTCCTTTCTTTGAACTATTGTTTACCTCGGATAGCTTTTTGTCCCTTCCATTCTCAAATCCTTCAGGGTTGTCATGAACCCTTTGAAAACTACCCCAAGCAAAATACTAGTCGTCCTTCTAGTTCCTTCAAATACCACCACCACCACCACAAGTGGTGTTTTTTTAAAAATTAGTAATTAAACTGCAATTCAATGATGCAAGCTTAACACTCTGGATAAAGAGTAGCAAGACTGCCTTTTTTTTTTTAGAAAAAAGGTCATTTCATGCAAATCCCTCCACCTTCCTCTCCACTACAAACCTCCTCAAAACCCATCGCTTCGGCCAAGCTTTCAGTCATGTCTGCTAATTTCTCCTTTCTTGGTTTGGCCCCATTTGATATGTCTGTGAAGTGCCGTGGGATTTTTTAAAAAGATTTATTAAATGGGCTATATAAATGTAATTTATTGCTGTTGACAGTTGGTACACACAAAGAGATCTCATAACTGGAAGGAAGTGAAATGTACTTCAATTTGAGAGACAATACATCCGCTTCTCATGTGACAAACTATCCCCAGTTTGTCACATGATAGGGCTTTTAAATAAGTGGATAACAGGGAAAGTCATCTGAACTGGGTTCAAAGCTGCAAATAAAAATGCCCAAAGTCTTGGGACCATGGGACCTTTTTCATATCCATATATACATCTAACCACAAATCTATACATATATCCATATACATTCCTGTGAATTGCCGTGGGACATTTTCCTATATTAAAGGCGCTATATAAATGCAAGTTGTTGTTTTATGCAACTGGCCAAAAGCAGACACAGTAGCTGCAGACACTCTAAAGAAGAAAGGTTCAACTCAGTACTCAATGTCTAATTAGACCAATCAGAATTGTAGGACCTGGAAGATCACATATGCCAAGGAGGCAAATCACTTCCTCTGGCACCACGGACCAATGTTTTTCTACTTGCAACTTTTCAGCGGAAGGCATTCACAAACCCAAATGATCACCAAATGTCAAAACAGTGAAGTACAGCTCCAGATCTTAGCGGCTCTTAATCAGACTTTCTTGGTGCAACTTATAACCCTGTAGTGTCTTTAATAAGTGCCAAAAATAATTACAGGGAAAGCATTTCCAAAGTTTTCCTCCATTGCGAAGGTTCAAAACATTGAAAGAAAAAAAATTGGTGCAAGATGGAGCAAAGGCCTTTTTAAGATGCTGATCACATCTCATAGAACTGAGCGTGCGTTCCAGACAAGGCCAAGGTTATGGAAGACAATACAGGCATGCTTTAAGATTTTACAGTAAAGGGCCCCAACTTACCTCTGTCCTTCCCACCCCCATCCCATAGAGATAGGCAGACTGTCCAATTTGTTTGTGGAAATTAATGATTAATAAACAATGGAACAGATGAACATAGAGCGAGAAGTCATGCAAGACTGCAGCTTACCTCAGAAGTAAAGCTCATCCCACACATGCCGCTCTCTGGACTCCTCCTTGGGGGAACCAGAGCTCTACCCTGAATAAGGTACTTCCTATATTTTGTTGGTGTGTGCAAGCCAATGAGTAAGCAGATACTTTTCAGGTGATTGGGTAAATATGCTAGAACCTGTCTGATTTGGATATTACCACATTAGCCAAGAACAAATCTCCCAGATTATATTTGCTGCAGTCAATAAAGGTTGTAGTAATTGGAATTATGCAGGTGTTCAGATGCAGTTCCATTGTGGCATTCTTGATCTTTCGGCCCCTCCCCCTCAGATGTGGCTGTTCCTCAGCCCCCAAACCTAGAGGCAGTCTTGGCATTCTGATTGAATTAAAGGTATGCAGCGTCAGCATTCTGCATGGGCCCGAATGCTATGGCAATTCCTGAAACTGAAGCCTTTCTAGAAAGTTCTCATGTTTCCCCCGCCGCCCTTTCCCTCAGAAGACAGGCAAATTTGCTTTCCCTTCTAAAATAACAGCCTGTAACTTGGGTATCTCAATGGAAACCATAACCCATGTGTAGGCAATGCCCATGCTTCGCTAGTATTAGCATGCATTTATACTGGGTCTAGGGTTGAGCCCTTAAATTGACCTTGTCTGGGCTGATGCCATAACCAGTGAAAGAAACAGCAGCTATTATATAGTGGCACATTATGTCTTAAACATCTCAAAGCTTCAAATACAAATTATTTTGAGCCAGAGTGATTCCTGTTATGCAGCAGACCCAATGGGGTAACTACAACAGACACTGACGAGGTGTTGGGGCAGGTTTTGAATGGTTGGAGACGTAACACTAAACAAGATGTCCCCAAGAGCATATTTTGCGCTTCCTCGATTAGACAAATGTTGGTGGCAGTGGGCTGGGCCCTGACTTATGTATGTCCTCTTGTGGCCCAATGTCGTAGTCAACTTGGATCAACAGTTATTTTTGACCCGGTGTGACTGTTTTGCATAGTGCAGAATGGTTATGCCCATGCAGGCAACACAATTGCAAAAGCTTCAGTTGGTTCTCTGCATGCTCAGGTCACCCAACCAGAACTGACATGGGCTAACAATAAACCAGAGACAAAACCTGTGGGTTAGGTACAAAGTGGTGGATTCTGGAGGAGGTTGTGTGGTGCCCAGACACCCTTCCCCATACTTTCTCCCTGGCCATTTGAATCCAAGTGGATGATGACCTAACTAGTGCATTTTTATGGAATTTGAAAAGAACATAAGAAATAGGAGCAGGAGTAGGCCATATGGCCCCTCAAGCCTGCTCCGCCATTCAATAAGATCATGGCTGATCATCAACCTCAACTCCACTTTCCCCGCACAATCCCAAGTCCCTGGATTCCCCTACAGGATAAATTTGCGCAAACTCAGCAACATTTTGAAGGAACATTATTTCTATCAGCCTAGAAAGAATAAGAGATTTAAAGTATTTTCGAGCAAACAGAAGATGGATGAATGGCAATTCTACTTTTTTTTTCCTGAGTGAGATAGCTGAAACCAACAGAAGAGAAAGAACTAAAACCACATCCAACAATAAGGACCAAATACAACAGAGCTGGGGAGACATCACCTCTTGGGCAAAAATTTCATAAAGTACAGTGCATCTTTATGTAGGATGACAGCAATCGCATATTGGCATTTGAAAGTTGAATCGATGAGGAAAACTACTGTGTTGTGCCTTTGCCAGACGTTGTCAAATACAAGTTGGTATTTTTAGTGGCTTACATTACCTTATACTATGAAAGTAGCCCTACAAGGGGGAGCAAGAAGTTAGGATTTGGGTTTAAACCCAATCAAGATGATAAGATAGCTGTAGGGGTCTTGTATGACAGACGCAAAGCTCAGTCATGCCACACTAGTAATATTTCTATATTATATCTTTTTTATATGACATGGCTTTAGATAAAATAATGTGAATTTAAAATCGACTGTTTTTTTTTAAATCTTGCTGTCAGGCAAGAAAGGAATATACATAGCTATTTGGAGATATTCCTATTTCTGGGGGTGGGGTGTGGGTGGTAAGAGTTGCTTAGCTTAGCTATTATCCTGCAGTGACTTTGTTGCTTGTTATCGTACATTAACTGCATTAGGAATTACTTCATAGTTTTGAAATGTTGATGTTTGCAAGTTTGCAGGCAGGCAGGCAGAAGATAAAACTGATGGTTATACCATCAAGGAAGTTTCCCTTCTGCTGAAAGTCATACATTGCTTATGACCTTGGCTGGTAGAGACTCCGACAACCTGTACCATATTGCTCATTAGTATGCCCTGGCAGTTCCCGTACAATATCCTTAATGTTGAAGTGTGCGTGCGTATTTCCAGGAGGACTTTAGTTCCCTGTTTGGACCATCAGCTTTTACGATTTGGTAATTTTTTTTTAAAGCTACTTTTTGATTACTTCAAATATCCCATTCACTTGCACAAAAAACTAATCAGCACCCTTCACTTAACAAGGAGTGTTTTTTTTTCCACTTGTTAGTTTTTGGTAAGTGAGGCATTTAACCCAATCAGCATGCATCACATCCTATGCACTTTTCCACACCCTACAGACACTTTCAGTCCTATGGATATTTGCCCGATGTAGGTAAATAGATCGATGCGTAAGGCAGTGCACATCAAGATATATCAGTCACTTCACAAAAAGCAGTATGTTCTGATGTTACGGCAACATTTGAAAACAGAAACGATAGGAAGGCATTGCAAAGGATTTTTTTTTCAATCAATTAAATACTTCAGTGTTTAATTATCACATGTACAGGTGCAAACCCTACCCACCTAATACCCATCAAATAAGAGTGTCGGAAAAAAGTTGCCAACAGTTTTATGGAAAATTCCACAGTATAAATGTAAAACATAGCCCAAAGCACCAATTTTCCCTTATTATGCAACACAACACACAGACTCGTACTAATTTCTCTGTACAGCTCCTGCTCATGGATTTGCTGCTCACCTCTCGCAGCGATGTGGTTTCCCGAATGAAGAACATGTTGATGATTCCGAGATATTTGGTTATTTTTGCACCAGGAATGAAGGAGAGGGGGGTCATTTCCACAACAGTGACTGTGGAGGTTGTGCATGATATTGGTGAGCGATGGCGTGTGTGGGCTTCAGCCAGTGGGCTCGCTTTGTCAAGTGAAGAAACTACAAGGGGTGGAAGAGAGACAGAAAAAAAAAGTAGAATGCAATTAGGAGTGAAAGACCAATTTGTTTAGATGATTATGTGCTTTTTGTCATATTGTTTCAGAGCAGCTGCAAAGTGATATATTCAGCATCTGAAGCTCAGTGGAGCAGGCATGGGCTGCATTAAAGAGTAGGTGATCATGCAGAACATGCAAAAAAAAAGGCATAAACAGCTGGAATGGGATTTTTCAGAGAGTGGCATTCCTTCGAAAGGGTCATTTTTATCCCCACAAAGGGAGCATTTTAATAGCGATGGCTGCATTGGTGGTACCTCAATACAAAAAGGAATCAAGGAAAACATTTCTTTGCTGAAGGGAAATTTTGATCAAGAGTGTGAAAGATGTTACTTTAGCAGAATGCAGTATTTTATCAGGTTCATCTCAAGGTTAAAGCTGTCCAAATGAAAGTTAACTAATTTCTGTTAAACATTCTCTGGACAAAGGTGCAGCTTTCACACTCAAATTGCGTGTGCCATTGATTTGCAATGCCATTACTGGGTAGGACAGTCCATCCTTCACCACTGGGGATCATAGGCATGTCTCAGATTATTATCACCATGATAAACTGTAACTTCCGCCTACTTGTTTTAATTGATCCACGCCTTATGGTCTGAGCTTTCTGTTTAATGAGCTCTATCCAGCTGCTGCATCTGTCTGCAAAGGAACTGTAATCAACTGAGGTGGCTAAAAAACACACACAGAAAAGAAAAAGAAAAATGGATGACGTCTACTGCCCATTGCAATGCTCCTCTGATGAACCAATCATCACTGCATAAAGGGTCTGAAAAAAGAGAACGAAGACCCTTTTCTTGGCTGAGTTAACAGCCTGGTTTACTCACCTCTTTGTGCTGCTGGAGTGACTGGCTGCAAGTTGCCACTTTCTGCAATCTCTGAGAAAAGATTTAATGAATAAATATTGGATAATCACTATGCAAGAGCATTACAAGGCAATAGCACACCAAGGGATTTAGACATAATATTTAGCATTAAGGCAAACGCGAGTGCTTTATCACCATTTCCTCAAGCCATATTATGATCTTAAATTACAATTCTACAGTTTTGCTCCTTACAATGCAACCAAAGATTTAAACTGGAGAAAAAAAAATGGATCCAGAGGAAGTACTTCAATTGATTAGATACGGGCAGTCAAGAAGAAACTTGTACATCATGTGATTCAAACTAATATGCACGTTAAATAATAACAGTTTCAGCGACAAAATAGTGGGGGCTTGTTTACATATTAAATGCAATATCTTACCCAGAAACTGAGTGAAAACAATGCTTTTTCATTGTTCAAGATATCATAATCATTTTATGATTTACAGATACAGAGTTCTAATTATTGATTTGAAATGCTTGGTAAACACTATTAAAACCAACCCATCAATGTGTAAGATCACATCCCTCTTATTCAGTTACTCATGATAAGAAAATGAGGCAACTTGCAGAGACCAGTTACACATGGCACATGCGCTAGTGTCCACTAGTGCCACCGTTGAGTATTACAATTGTGCCAAAACACATTCATTCAGTAGATGGAGTTTTAAACCACATTATTAGAGTGCCACCTATTGGTAATCTCCACTGCTTGATTTTACACATGACTGGTATTTCTCAAGGAACATTAATTTAAATATTCCACAACAAGCACCACCACCCTGGGGTGGTGATATGGGTTAAGTATTTTCACTGATAAGGTTCTCTCAATGATGCTTGTAGAGAACCCAGTTATGCAGATTTGGATTCTTTACCCAGTTTGGATTGCTAGGTAATTTCTGCAGTGAGTGCATTGTAAAAGTACAGTCAAACACATCCCAATATGCAGAATGGACAAATTAGGATGTGGATCCAGGTCTCAAACGGAACTACTTGACGTGCATAAATTTAGAAAATATTAAAGTAATTGTGATTTGCAGCAACAGTCTGCACATTAACCAGCTCAAAAAAATATTCAATATTCCAGATTGGTATCATGTCAGAATAGAAATTTATAACTGAAAGCTGCACACCCGTTTACCTTAATAAAGTGCAACCATCTTATAAAGCTACATCTGCACGAGGAAATGCATTTTTTTAAATCAAGAAAGGTTTTCCTTCTTCCCACCAAAACACATGCCTTTTCAACAAAAAGGCTGGGACAGTACAACCTACAGGCATCCCATAGGTGGTATCAATCTCACTCTGGCTCGCCACCAGATGTATATTTAACTGTTGAGAGAAAACCCCTTTCTCTACCTTCCCCCACTTTCCACACTGACCTGTTGGACAAGACTCGAGAGCAAACCCAATGAGACTAGGACTTGAACTGAAGGCTTTTAATTGGCTTTCACCAGTGTAGCAACTGACCACCTCGAGGAATAGTTTCTAACATCGCTTTGAAGTGAAATGCAGTACTGTATAATGATATTACAGACCTTTAAACATGCAATTGCGCACCAAAAAGATTCAGTTTAAATTTGTACTAAAACGCCCATGTCCAGTACACTGCCTTACCTGCAGCCTTTACTGGGGGAAAAGAGGAGAGCAGACGGAGTAGACTGCGATTCCACGCAGAGTTCCAAAGTAAACTGAAGTTGTTCTTCATTCTCGGCAGAAGCTTTAGGTCAGTGATGAAACAGCAACAATTAATTAGATTCAGCAATGAATATCGAGAAAACAGTAGGAGGAATACTTTCTGCTCAGAGTACTCCCACAATGTCTAGTTGAAGAAAATATCATAGAATAATACAGCACAGAAGGAGGCCATTCGGCCCATTGTGCCTGTGCCAGTTTTTTTGAAGGAGCTATCCAATTTTTCCCAGTCCCCTGCCCTTTCCCCTTAGCCCTGCAAATTTTTCCCTTTCAAGTATTTATCCAGTTCCTCTTTCACAGTTATTATTGAATCTGCTTCCAACATCCTTTCAGGCAGTGCATTCCAGATCATAACAACTCGCTGCGTAAAAATATCTCATCTCGCTCCTGGTTCTATTGCCAATTACATTAAACCTGTGTCCTCCTGCCACTGGGAAATCATTTCTCCTTATTTACTCTATCAAAACCATTCATGATTTTGAACACCTCTATTAAATCTCCTCTTAACATTCTCTGGTCTAAGGAGAACAACCCCAGCTTCTCGAGTCACTCCACATAATTGAAGTCCCACATTCCTGGTACTATTCCAGTAAATATCCTCTTCACCCTCTCTAAGGCCTTGACATCCCTCCTAAAATGTGATACCCAGAATTGGACACAATACTCCAGCTGGGGCCTAACCAATGATTTATAAAGGTTTAGCATAACTTCCTTGCTTTTGTACTCCATGGGCTGGATTGTGAATGACCCGTGGAGTCGGGTTTGGAGGTGTGTGGGGAGTTAAATTTGCGGGGTCGGGGGTCCCGACCCCATGCAATTTTGACAAAATCAGTCACGGGGTTCCCAACTCCGTCCCGCCTCCAAGAGGCAGGAGAGGCCATTAAAGCCCTTAACAAACCATAAATTGGCTCTGTAATGCCATTTTGAAACGTTTTAGCTAGTTTAACCCTTTTCCGACGTGAAGCACGCCTGATGTGAAACACTCCAATGAAACCTGGCAGGAGCACAAGTGGATAGCTGACTATCAGCTGCAGGTCCACTATTACAACAGAGATGTGATGAAGGTAGTAGTAGTATTAGGTCTGAAAGTCACCTCTGATGCTGCTGCATTGAATGTCTTCAGAGACTGCATGGCCTTTGCTGTGAGAGGACTTGGATGCAAAAAAATGTCTCTCTCTCTCTCTCTCTTTTGCATCCAGGTCTCTCTCTCTCTCTCTCTTTTGCATCCAGGTCCACTCACAGCAAAAGCCAGGCAGGTCCTCTCTCACCAACAGGCAGTCAGTCTCTGACTTGCAATGATGACATCATCAGAGGAGACTTTCAGACTGAAACCACTAACTAGTTCATGGGTTCCCACATGCTGGAACTCAATTGCCCAATTAAGTGAAAATTGCATCATTCATCCACATTAATCTGGAGTCGGGGGGGGGGGAACACGAAATGCGGATGACACGACCCCAAGACAAAATCCAGCCCCATGCCTCCGTTTATAAAGGCAAGGATCCTGTATGATATTTTTTTTTTTTTTAAAAACAGCCTTCTCAGCTTGTCCTGCCACCTTCAAAGATTTGTGTATGCACACCCCCAGGGCTCTCTGTTCCTGCACCCCCTTTAAAATTGTACCATTTAATTTATATTGCCTCTCCTCATTCTTCCTTTCAAAGTGCATCACTTCACACTTCTCTGTGTTAAATTGCATCTGCCATGTATCTGCCCATTTCATCAGTCTGTTTATGTCCTCCTGAAGTCTGTTACTAACCTCCTCATTGTTTATTACATTTTCAAGTTTCATGTCATCTGCAAACTTTGGAAATTATGTCCTGTATACCCAAGTCCAGGTCAAAAAGAGCAGTGGTCCTAATACTGACCCCTGGGGGACACCACTGCTTACTTTGAGAGTACTCTGAACATAAATATTGCATTACAGGGTCCTCCATTAAATAAATAAATAAATCCAATCTGCAGACAATAAATTTACATTATCAGAACACAACATTCACAGCACAATGAAATGAAATTATTTGTACCATTACACGAATGAAAATGTTACAGTGCCTTAAACACATTCCAGCAATGTTATCACTATCTACTGCAGGCAGAGTTTTTTTCCCCTGTATGAATGCTCACCAGCGTACCAGACAGCAGAAAACCTGAGTCTCTGACATACAATTTGCTACAATAGTGGAAGTAAATAGACAGTAAACTGAGCAAGTTATCAGAAGTTATAACATGGTAACTCGCAAGACATTGCAGTCTGGACTACCTAGAAGTCTTGGAAATGGTAATTGTTTTTATTCAGTAGTACAAAGATCAGACTGGATTTCTCTTAACCAGGCTCTTCAATGCTAAATCTGAAGGGCATACTGTTAAATTTATCCAAGTGCACAAAATCAATAATTAATAAATCCAACAATGAGAAGGCGGAAGTCACCATCTCGCCCAGGATTTTAACAGAACCTCAGCTTCTCAGGTCAATGTCTGCATGTGAATTACTATTTTCAACTTTTGTGCTATGTAATGACACTAAATAAAAGAATAAGCTATCCATGCAATGTTTATGGTGCACTGAACACCAACAATATTCAGCTGTCAGAGTTTCTGGATCATTTTAGAAATTGTGAACAAATCAATCTGGATTTTTTTTAATGTCATTTAATAACCAATATTACTTCTTGAGCATGAAATAGCTCACCTCTCAGGAGGGTCTTGTCTGTGCAAACCTTAGTGATGTATTGGGCTTGGTCCTTATCATATGTTATTGCAACAGCTGTAACTGCAACCTACAAAAATGAACTAAACGTGAGTGAAAGCTGCAATCCATATTATGGGGGTTGGATCATTAAACACTTGTAAATGTTGGCAGTATAGTATCTATGTACCTGGATTAACTCGTCCTCTGGTAATGCGACGTTGAAATTCACATGACACAGACAGCAAGGTACCATGGAACGCAGTTTAAAATACAGGGTCTGGGGAATTAGGGAAAACACTTATTTGATTAGATAGTCAGAGAAAAAAACCATGGCATCAGTTGCATGTAAATTATTTCTAAAACTGTAAAGAATCACTACACTGTTTATAGTGCAACAATTGCACCCAGCCACAAAACGACAAACTTATAAATATCTCCAGCTGAAGCACAGATTGCCATCTCGCAGGTCATTGTCAAAATGGAATATATTTACAGGAGCTTTTCAAATATACATATTCTGCTATTGTATTTCCAAATTCTTCTTGAATATGAACATACGAATTTAATGGTCAGGAAAAGACCAGCTGGTCCATCGAGCCTGCCCCACACCATAATGGCTGGAGCATCAGGACTGAACACTTCCTCCCTCCTCACCCACCCCGCAGCCGTGTAATCTCCTGGGAGAGGCAGAAAAACAAAAAAAACAGGGCAATTAGGGAAAACTACTCTGGAAAATTCCTCTCTGACCCCCTCAGGCGATCAAAACCAGTCCGAGAGATCACTTGGACCAAGTGTTATCTATTCTTTCTGCACTTAGGAATCGAGAATTTTAATACTTTAGTTACTAAAGATTTCTGAATTGAATACTATTCATCCACTTTCGACTGTAACAGGGCTTTAATTAATTTCACATTAAAACAAAAAGCACCTAGCATTAGGTTTGGAAGAGCTCCTATTCTACAGAAGCGTTAACATTCACCCCAATGAACATGGAAGTTAATGTAACGACTTGCATTTATACAGCATCTTTAACCTAGAAAAACATCCCAAGGTGCTTCAATGAGGGCACAAGCAGACTATTTATGGACGCTGAGCCAAAGGAGGAGATTTTAAGAGGGGTGACTAAAAGCTTAGTCAAAGAGGTAGGTTTTAAGGAGGGTCTTAAAGGAGGGGAGAGAGGTGGAGAGGCGGAGTGGTTGAGAGGGGGAATTCCAGAGCTTGGGCTTAGACGGCTGAAGGCACAGCCGCCAACAGTGGGGTGAAGGGAGGGGGGGAATGTACAAGAGGCCAGAATCGGAGGACGAGAAAGTTCTAGGAGGGTTGTAGAGCTGGAGGAGGTTAGAGAGAGGGAGGGGCAACTACTGGTATAAACAGCAACAAAATAGTTATCAGTGTTGTTTTGCCCTCACATCTCTGGGAAAAAATGTCCTAAGGCGTTTCAATGTTAAAGAGGCTATATGGATGCAAGTTGTTGATGATGATGTTTTCCACATTATTTCCAGCCGCTTACCTTCAGCAGATTTTCACAAAGATCACTAAAAGCTTTATTAAGCCCCTGCGATGTCAGACTAGTAACGTTGTTTAACCGGAACGCTCTCACTGAAGTGAACATCTAAAAAGAGAACGAAAGAGAGGGGGAAAACACAAGTGAGTCATAGTCACAGGCACATTCCATTGAGGGTTGTAAATACAAAATTACAAATATTATTTGTTCAGGCTGTGGCTGGTAACTTTCTGAATAACCCATTGTAACGAAGGTTGAGTTCATGAATACTGAGCCTCGAACTTCACGGCTTGTAAATGCACGCCTGAAATGGACTACTCTCATCCTTTAAGACTACTTGAAAGAATCAATTGTGTAAAAATATAAATACTGAGTGGCTATTTTTAAACACAAGAATTTAACAAGTACTGTAGCAATTGCAATACGGGCACTGTAGCTACAAATCGATCTTATTTTTGCCACACTTCCAAAAACAAAACCTAAAACCCGCTGTCAACCCGCCTCCAATCAATCTTCCCAAGTGCTGGGTCCCCGATTTGCGCATGGACCTGACACCTAGCGGCAGGAAGAGGATTATAGCCACTTAACTGCCCGTTAACAGGCAGTTAACAGACTCTTTTTCAATTTTGACACTTCGACTTTGGGCGTCCCGACACCACTCCAGGTAAGTGTGGCGTGTTGCGAGTCTGCTGTAATGTTTCTGCATTGATGACAGCTGCAGAAGTGGTGTGAAGGATCCAATGGTGCACTGGTGAGTTTCAGAGGTAAGAAAATGTTGGGAAATTCATTTTTAATGCATTTAGACTTTTCTGTAGGTAACAAGTTTTGAATTGTATGCGTAGTCCCACCTCATTGGGAGAACCTCTCTCACCAGTGACAGATCGCTTCTGTAAACTCACCTGCAGCTGCCATCTGTTCTAGCCTAAGGAGGGAGTCACTGGAGAGCCTGGGTGCAAGAGCTCACCTTTGTACAGTGATTGTCAGTGTTTGCAGCACCTCAATGCTGTCAAACACTGAGAAATGAGCGGTCAAAAAAAATTGTGCGTGGTCCCTTTATGAAAACCGGCAGATGACGCGCCATCAAATGACGTCATCTGACCGGTTTCCTCTTAATTGGCCGGCAAGCCCGCAGGGCTGGCTTAACAAGGCCAATCAACGTAAAATCACGTCCGCTGGCCAGATGTAGTTGGGGGGCGGGACTGGAACCTGGAAACCAGCTGACCCGCTCCCAAGCCGCATCGATCGAGAAAATCGCGGCCGTAGAGTTTGCAAGTGGAGGCTAAGCCTCATTAAAGAAGAAATGCCTTCTCTGTGGCAGGTAATCTAGCCTTTTTTATTTGATGAACCATTCAGCTTCCACATATAAATGAATTGTGCCAAAGTCATCAAGCAAACCAGGGGTGGGATCTCTCAAGGCTTAACACTGAAACCAGTGCCAAACAGATTTTCAGCCACCACATCAAGACGGAAATGTTCCATCAAAACATGCACATCACTGCATCTTGCAGACGGTGCCAGAAGAAAGCCGAATCATGAGCAGACTGAGATGGGGAGGAAAACATACTAATTTCACAAACGCTGCACAGATTTACCTGTAAATCAGCCGTCCAATTGTTGATGCCTGGCATAATCTCTGTATTACAACTGTAAAAGCCTGTCAACATCAAATAAATTACAGAAAACACATGAGTCAAGAACAAGTACAAATTTAATTAACAGAGAGCTCAGCAGAGACAGGTAACTTTCATCCATTGATCTGATCACTCAGTTGAACTTTAATTTCTGCCAATGTTGTATAAAAATATTAGGAAATATGCAACCGCACAGAAATTAGAACAGGATAAAGAGAAGCACAATGCACTATTTTAGAACATAAGAACATAAGAAATAGGAGCAGGAATAGGCCACTTGGCCCCTCGAGCCTGCTCCGCCATTCAATGAGATCATGACTGATCTTGGGCTCAAAGCCACTTCTCAGCCCGCTCCCCATAACCCTTCACTCCCTTATCTTGCAAAAATTTGTCTATCTCCACTTTAAATGTATTTAATGACCCAGCCTCCACAGCTCTCTGGGGCAGAAAATGCCACAAATTTACGATCCTCTGAGAGAAGAAGTTCCTCCT
The DNA here is from genome assembly GCA_030390025.1 of Squalus acanthias. Lineage (NCBI taxonomy): Eukaryota > Metazoa > Chordata > Chondrichthyes > Squaliformes > Squalidae > Squalus > Squalus acanthias. Next base: position 81,998,203 of record CM059434.1, on the reverse strand, counting down.
CATCTCAGTTCTAAAGGGGCGACCCTTTATTCTGAGACTTTGCCCCCGAGTTCTAGATTTCCCCATGAGAGGAAACATCCTCTCTGCATCTACCCTGTCGAGCCCCCTCAGTATCTTATATGTTTCGATAAGATCACCTCTCATTCTTCTAAATTCCAATGAGTATAGGCCCAGCCTGCTCAACCTTTCCTCATAAGTCAAACCCCTCATCTCTGGAATTAACCTAGTGAATCGTCTCTGAACTGCCTCCAATGCAAGTATATCCTTCCTTAAATAAGGAGACCAAAACTGTACGCAGTACTCAAGGTGTGGTCTCACCAATACCTTGTACAGTTGTAGCAGGACTTCCCTGCTTTTATACTCCAACCCCCTTGAAATAAAGGCCAACATTCCATTTGCCTTTTTGATTACTTGCTGTACCTGCATGCTAACTTTTTGTGTTTCATGCACAAGGACCCCCAGGTAGCATTTTGTAATCTCTCTCCATTTAAATAATAGTTTGCTTTTTTATTTTTCCTGCCCAAGTGGATAACCTCGCACTTTCCCACATTATACTCCATCTGCCAAATGTTTGCCCACTCATCTAGCCTGTCTATATCCCTTTGCAGATTCTTTGAGTCCTCTGCACAACTTGCTTTCCCACCCATCTTTGTATCATCCGCAAGCTTGGCTACATTACACTCGATCCCTTCATCCAAGTCATTAATGTAGATTGTAAATAGTTGGGGCCCCAGCACCAATCCTTGTGGCACCCCATTAGTTACCGTTTGCCAACCAGAAAGTGACCCATTTATCCCAACTTTCTGCTTTCTGTTAGTTAGCCAATTTTCTATCCATGCTAATATATTACCCCCAACTCTGTGAGCTCTTATCTTATGCAGTAACCTTTTATGTGGCACCTTATCGAATGCCTTCTGGAAATCCAAATACAGCACATCCACTGGCTCACCCTTGTCCACACTGCTTGTTACATCCTCAAAGAACTCCAGCAAGTTTGTTAAACATGATTTCCCTTTCATAAAACCATGCTGACTCTGCTTGACTGCATTATGATTTTCCAAATGCCCTGCTACTGCTTCCTTAATGAAGGACTCCAGCATTTTCCCGACGACAGATGTTAGGCTAACTGGTCCATAGTTTCCTGCTTTCTGTCTCCCTCCTTTCTTAAATAGGGGTGTTACATTAGCGGTTTTCCAATCCACTGGGACCTCTCCAGAGTCCAGGGAATTTTGGTATATTGCAACCAATGCATCTACTATCTCTGCAGCCACTTCTTTTAAGACCCTGGGATGCAGGCCATCTGGTCCAGGGGACTTGTTGTCTTTTAGTCCCATTATTTTACCGAGTACTATTTCCTTAGTGATTGTGATTGTCTTTAGTTCCCCACTCCCTGTGGCTCCTTGATTATCCATTATTGGGATGTTGTTAGTGTCTTCTACAGTGAAGACAGATGCAAAATATTTGTTCAGAGTTTCTACCATTTCCCCGTTCCCCATTATTAATTCCCCAGTCTCATCCTCTAAAGGGACCAACGTTTACATTAGCTACCCTCTTCCTTTTTATATACCTATAGAAGCTCTTACTATCTGTTTTAATGTTTCTTGTCAGCTTACTCTCATAATTCATCTTCTATTATTTTTTTAGTCATCCTTTGCTGGTTTTTAAAAATTTCCCAATCCTCTGGTCTCCCACCAATCTTGGCAACATTGTATGCCTTCGTTTTCAATTTGATACCATCCTGTACTTCCTTAGTTAGCCACGGATGGTGCTCCCTTCTCTTAAAATCTTTCTTTCTCACTGGAATATATTTTTGTTGAGAGTTATGAAATATCTCCTTAAATGTCCGCCACTGCATTTCAACTTTCTTACCCTTTAATTTGTTTTTCCAGTCCACTTTAGCCAGTTCTGCCCTCATGCTATTATAATTGCCTTTGTTTAAGATCAGGACACTGGTTTGAGATACAACTTTCTCACCCTCCAACTGAATTTGAAATTCAACCATGCTATGATCACTCTTTCCTAGAGGATCCTTTACTATGAGATCATTTATTAATTCTGTCTCATTACATAGTACCAGATCCAAGATAGCCTGCTCCCTGGTTGGTTCCATTACATACTGTTCTAGGAAAATATCCCAGATGCACTCTATGAACTCCTCCTCAAGGCTACCATGGCCAATTTGATTTGTCCAATCAATATGGAGATTAAAATCACCCATGATTATTACCGTACCTTTTTTACAGGCCTCCATTATTTGTTGATTTATACTCTGTCCAACAGCATTGCTACTGTTCGGGGGCCTGTAGACTACGCCCACCAGAGACTTTTTCCCCTTATTATTTTTTTATCTCCACCCAAACCGATTCGTCATCTTGATCTTCTGAGCAAATATCACTTCTCACCACTGCACTGATCCCATCTTTTACCAACAAAGCCACCCCACCTCCCTTTCCTTTCTTTCTATCCTTCCGAATTATTATATACCCTGGAATATTCAGTTCCCAGCTGTGGTCGCCTTGCAACCACATCTCTGTAATGGCGATCAGATCATACCCGTTTGTATCTATTTGCGCCGTCAACTCATTTATCTTGTTACGAATGCTGCGTGCATTCAGATATAGAGCTTTTAACTTTGTCTTTTTACCATTTTTCCTTGTTTTGGCCTTTTTTTCTGTTACACTGTTATTTTTAAACATTCTGTCCCTTCCTGTCACACTCTGGTTATTATTTCCCCCATCTCTAGCCTGCTCTATTGCTTTCTCATTTCCTTTTTATTTTCCCGCTCACCTGGATCCTCCCCCCCACTATTTAGTTTACAGCCCTAGTTATTCGATTTGCCAGGACTCTAGCCCCAGCATGGTTCAAGTGAAGCCCGTCCAAACGGAACAACTCCCTCTTATCCCAGTACTGGTGCCAGTGCCCCACAAATCGAAACCCATTTCTCCCACATCAGTCTTTGAGCCACTTGTTCATTTCTCTGATCTTATTTACCCTATGCAAATTCGCTCGTGGCTCAGGTAGTAATCCAGAGATCATTACCTTTGTGGTTCTGCTTTTTAATTTAGCCCCTAACTGCTCATACTCTCTCAGCAGGACCTCTTTCTTTGTCCTACCTATGTCATTGGCACCTACATGGACCATGACAACTGGATCTTCCCCCTCCCACTCCAAGTTTCTCTCCAGCCCAGAGATGTCCTTAACCCTGGCACCGGGCAGGCAACACAGCCTTCGGGACTCACGCTCTCGGCTGCAGAGAACAGTATCTATCCCCCTCACTATACTGTCCCCAATCACTACAACATTTCTTTTTGCTCCTCCCACTTGAATGGCTCCCTGCACCACGGTGCTGTGGTCAGTTTGCTCATCCTCCCTGCAGTCCCTGGCCTCGTCCAAACAGGGAGCAAGAATCTCGTACCTGTTGGACAAGGCCAAGGGCTGAGGCTCCTCCACCACTACCTCCTAGATCCCAATACCTGCCTCGCTTGTAGTCACACCATCCTGTCCCTGACAATGAGCCAAATTGGAAGTAATTATTCTAGTGGGTGTGACTGCCTCCTGGAACATAGTGTCCAGGTAACGCTCCCCCTCCCTAATGTGTCGCAGTGTCTGAAGCTCGGACTCCAGCTCATCAACTCTGAGCCGAAGTTCCTCGAGCAACCAACATTTGCTGCAGATGTGGTCACCCTGGACCTCAATGGTGTCCACGAGCTCCCACATGCAACAACACATTGCCTGGTCTCCCAACTCGATTAACTAATTAGTTTTAAAATTTGGAACACTTATATCTTTTATTCTACACCAAGGCACTTAAATTTAGACGCTCAAGTTTGGAAAAATTTTAAAGTTTTGCTTTAGAAAAAAACAAAGTTAAAAAGTCCGTTCTGTTATATCCTCCTGTGGGCTTACCAGATGGTGTGGGAGCATCTGTCAACAATGAATGAATATCTTCAACAGCGTCAGCATCATCAATCTGAAATATAGTGCAGTGTTATTAAAGCCCTGATCATTTCAGTGGAATATAGCGCAGTGTTATTAAAGCCCTGATCTGGTTCAGTGGAATATAGCGCAGTGTTATTAAAGCCTGATCATTTCAGTGGAATATAGTGCAGCGTTATTAAAGACCTGGGGCTGGATTTTGTCAATGGGGACGTGATGGAGGCAGGACTCCCACTTTTTGTTAACAGGCAGTTTATTGGCACTAATCCCCTTCCCGCCTCGGGGAGGCGGGTCCCAGCACAGGTCGGGTACCCGCCTCCTGGGAAACTGGCATGGAGGCGGGTTGGGGACGGGACCCCCGAATCTGCTATTTTCACACCACACCCACCTCCACGGGCCGGTGAAAATTGAGCCCCTGATCTGGTTCAGTGGAATATAGCGCAGTGTTATTAGAGCCCTGATCTGGGTCAGTGGAATATAGCGCAGTGTTATTAAAGCCCTGATCATTTCAGTGGAATATAGCGCAGTTTTATTAAAGACCCGATCTGGGTCAGTGGAATATCGTGCAGTGTTATTAAATAGAATCATAGAATGGTTACAGTACAGGAGGCCGCATTTGGCCCGTCGAGCCCGTGCCGGCTCTCTGCAAGAGCACTTCAGCTAGTCCCACTTCCCCATAGCCCTGCAAAGTTTTTTCCTTCAGGTACTTATCCAATTCCTTTTTAAAAGCCACAATTGAATCTGCCTCCGCCACCCTTTCAGGCAGTGCATTCCAGATCCTAACCAGTCGTTGCGTAAAAAAGTTTTTCCTCATGTCGCCTTTGGTTCTTCTGCCAATCACCTTAAATCTGTGTCCTCTGGTTCTCGACCCTTCCGCCAATGGAAACAGTTTCTCTCCATCTACTCTGTCTAGACCCTCATGATTTTGAACACCTCTTCAAATCTCCTCTCAACCTTCTCTGTTCTATGGAGAATAACCCCATCTTCTCCAGTCTATCCACATAACTGAAGTCCCTCATCCATGGAACCATTCATGGAAATATTTTCTGCACCCTCTCCAAGGCCTTCACATCCTTCCTAAAGTGCGGTGCCCAGAATTGGACACAATACTCCAGTTGAGGCTGAACCAGTGTTTTATAAAGGTTCATCATAACTTCCTTGCTTTTGTACTGTATGTCTCTATTTATGAAGCCCAGGATCCCGTATGCTTTTAGAACCACTTTCTCAACCTGCCCTGCCACCTTCAACGATTTGTGCACATATACTCCCAGGTCTCTCTGTTCATGCATCCCCTTTAGAATTGTACGCTTTAGTTATATTGTCTCTCCTCGTTCTTCCTACCAAAATGTATCACTTTGCACTTTTCTGCATTAAATTTCATCTGCCATGTGTCCGCCCATTCCATCAGCCTGTTGATGTCCTCTTGAAGTCTGTCACTGTACTTCCAAGTTTTGTGTCATCTGCAAATTTTGAAATTGTGCCCTGTGCACCCAAGTCTAAGTCATTAATATATATCAAGAAAAGCGGTGGTCCTAGGACCAACCCCTGTGGAACACCACTGTAAACCTTCCTCCAGTCCGATAAACAACCGTTCACCACTACTCCGTTTCCTGTCATTTAGCCAATTTCGTATCCATGCTGCCACTGTCCCTTTTATTCCATGGGCTTCAACTTTGCTGGCAAGCCTATTTTGTGGCACTTTATCAAACGCCTTTTGGAAGTCCATGTACACCACATCAACTGCATTTCCCTCATCAACCCTCTCTGTTACCTCATCAAAAAGCTCAATCAAGTTAGTTAAACACGTTAACAAATCCGTGCTGGCTTTCCTTAATTAATCCACACTTGTCCAAGTGATTGTTAATTTTGTCCTGGATTATCGTTTCTAAAAGCTTCCCCACTACCGAGGTTAAACTGACTGGCCTGTAGTTGCTGGGTTTATCCTGTTTTAAACAAGGGTGTAACATTTGCAATTCTCCAGTCCTCTGGCACCACCCCCGTATCCAAGGAGGATTGGAAGATTATGGCCAGTACCTCTGCAATTTCCACCTTTACTTCCCTCAGCATCCTAGGATGCATCCTATCCGGTCCTGGTAACTTATCTACTTTAAGTACAGCCAGCCTTTCTCGTACCTCCTCTATCAATTTTTATGCCATGCAGTATCTCAACTACCTCCTCTTTCATTATGACTTTGGCAGCGTCTTCTTCCTTGGTAAAGACAGATGCAAAGTACTCATTTAGTACCTCAGCCATGCCCTCTGCCTCCATGCGCAGGTGTCCATTTTGATCCCGAATCGGCCCCACCCCTCCTCTTACTACCCATTTACTATTTATATACCTATAGATGACTTTTGGATTCCCTTTTGTTAGATGCCAATCTATTCTCATACTCTCTCTTTGTCCCTCATTTCCTTTTTCACTTCCCCTCTGAACTTTATATATTCAGCCTGGTTCTCACTTGTATTCTCAACCTGACATCTGTCATACGCCCCCTTCTTCTGCTTCATCTTACTCCCTCTCTCTTTCGTCATCCAGGGAGCTTTGGCTTTGATTGTCCTACCTTTCCCACTTGTGGGAATGTACCTCGACTGTTCCCGAACCATCTCCTCTTTAAAGGCAGCCCATTGTTCGAATAAAAGCCCTGATCTGGTTCAGTGGAATATAGTGCAGTGTTATTAAAGCCCTGATCTGGGTCAGTAGAATATAGAGCGGTGTTATTAAAGCCCTGATCTGGGTCAGTGGAATATAGCGCAGTGTTATTAAAGCCCTGATCTGGGTCAGTGGAATATAGCGCGGTGTTATTAAAGCCCTGATCATTTCAGTGGAATATAGCGCAGTGTTATTAAAGCCCTGATCATTTCAGTGGAATATAGCGCAGTGTTATTAAAGCCCTGATCATTTCAGTGGAATATAGCGCAGTGTTATTAAAGCCCTGATCTGGGTCAGCGGAATATATTGCAGTTAAAAAAATCTACAGATGTATCCTTTTACACTCTGAACAAGAGTACAGGATTGCTAACTAATAAAGATTTCCTTACCTCCAACACAAAGGCATCCTTTTTTCCATGTGAAAGATCCAGTTCTGAAACATCATCTGAGCTTTCTGATTGGGACCTAAAGAGCCTGGAACGCTGCCTTGTTTCTGGGATTGGCGATCCAAGCACCTCCTCTAGTATCTCCTATTGTCAAAAGTGCATTGGACAGGAAGTAAATGTTGCTTATGAAAAGATTTCACTATTTATTTCCTCTCCTGTGCCACAGAAAGCATTGATGTATTGCGGGGCTACAGTTCAATGGGCTCTGGTCACCCCTCAGTACCTCACGTAAGTGGCTATGTGAGACTAGATAGTGAATGCTAGCAGGCTATTCGAGTGCTACAGGGGGAACAGAAGGGGTCATTACCACCAAACCTGATTCTGTCTTCAACTGACGCCCAAAGCCATGGACTTCCAACAGGGATCACTGGATAGTGATCAGGAGTGGAAACCTCAGCCGCTTTCCCCTCCCTAGCCAAGAGGTGTCGTGGCTAACTGCATTGCCTCAGCCACCGTCAGATCACCTCACGTGAACCTTGTACCTTCCTGGTTTCTATGGCCCTCCTGCTCATTGTTAACTAAACAGGCTATTGGAAGCCATAGGTCTCAATTTTGAAGCACGTTTAAATTTGTTGAATCCAGGCTGGGTACTTCAGATTTCTGCAGGATCAAATCCATTTTTGTTTATTCCCAAATTTTTACAGAACTACAAATTTTACATGATGCCTTGCAGAAGTACGCTTTTCAGATACATGGTACTTGCAGTTTCTCACATGCAGTTGCCTGTATTTGGAAAGTACTATGGATTGACCAAACTGAACACATTCCCAGTGGGTTTTGGCATCCTGTGGTTCTTGGGGTGTTTAGCTAGACAGTGGTGGGGTGCAGTGGGCCCATGTCCTCTGGGGCTTTTGCTGGTCTAGGTGCAATCCGTGCATTGTGCTTAAATTGGAAAATGTCTACATTAGTTGTGGGCAATGTCGTGTTACATTACAGCTGAAGGGAGGGGTGCAGTTATGGGTACTAAAAGTGAGAACGATGCAAGCCTGCCAGCTACAGTGAGCCCCTGTCTCATTGACAGCAGGCTGAATAGGTGTGAATTTAGGGAATAAGGTCAGTCACGGCTCTGGTGGATCCCATTATACTATAACTGGTGTGATGCCAAAGTGGTTTAAAAAATAAAGCTACTTTAAGGTGATAAATGATCGGACGCAAACTGTAGTCATCCCACAGACTGTACCAGTGTAACACGGAAACTGCACTGAATCAATGCAGAATCTTTAGTATGACTGGTCCAATAATTAGGTATTCAAATCTTTAAAGCTGTTGCCACTTAGTACAAGCTTCAATAAAAAAAGCCAGGACTATATTAACTTGATAAACACCATTTCAAGATACACTCAGCAGTCTCCAGCCACTGGTGCTCGATCACGCAGGAGACAGGATCTGTTAACGACATCAGGCTGCGACAGGAAAACCTCCATTCCATGACTGTACATCACTTGTTGAGCCTTCAAATCATTTCAGGTGGGTAACTAGCAATTTCAGTACGTAATGTGAATCTTTTTCTTTTTAAAACAGTAGTGTATCAAGTATGACCAGACACTTGTCAAATCACAGAGCTGCACCTCCCTGTAGGAACAGCTCTGGATGCAAGTGATTTATGTGACTTAGAAATATGAAAACAACAAAAAGAAATGTTTTCTTTTTACTACGTATCAGTCATGTTTCCATACCACCACATTTACAAGCCTCTTTAAATAAAACAGCTGCTTATTAACGAGTCAACTTATTGTACTTGGACAATTTAATATACAAAATTAAAAACGTTGATATTTCTGCACTTTCAGTACATTATTAAATATATTATATATGGATTATCATCATTACAAGTCTACAAAAAGTATACTTTCGCTTACCTCTCCTGGAAGCACCTATCATTACTATTAGGAATGTAGAGCATCTGATTGTAGCATGCCAAAAACATTGCTCAGTGGTCATAGGAACAGGAGGAGGCCATTCAGCCCATCAAACCAGTTCTGCCATTCAATTAGATCATGGCTGATCTGTACCTCAACCCAATTTGCCCGCCTTTGCACAATATCCCATGTTGCCCTTAACCAACAAAAATCTATCAACCTCAGTCTTGAAAGTTTCAAGCATCCACAGCCTTTTGGCAGGGAGAGTTCCAGATTACTACCCTTGTGTGAAGAAGTGGTCTTCTTCATGCAAATGGTCTATGCTAATCACGTATTATCTAGCTACTGACCAGACTGTAATAATCAATTCCACAGCAACACATTGCAGCCATGTCAGATTTTGTGTCTACTTCGTTATTTTTTAAATCCTACTTTTTAATTAGCATATAGCTTAAACTGAGCTAAAATGTAACATTTTGACTTAAGTTTTTTAATTTCTATCACTTCACTTCTCCCCACCCATTCCCCTTTACTCGCCACATGGCATTCTCGCTACATGGTCTCTCTCTCTCTCACTGTGAGGGGGTGGGGGGGCGTATTTGGTCAAGGCTCATACATTCCTCCACAACCGCTGCCCATGTTGCTCCAGGACTAGAAAACAGCAAGTGTTCTATTGAGGGATGAGACAGACCAAGTCACTTTATTTCTGGCTCACTGGAGGTCACATTGTCTACTATCTACAAGTGCGAGACATGAACTTTGAACCTCCTGGCTGGGAAGCGGTGGCCTTTACTGTTGCTCCACTATTCGGTCATCCACATATTTTTGATTTTGGATATGTCACAGGTCTTCAATTTCAGGTGACGACGGTGTACGAACGTACAACCCTGAACATTTGAGTATTTCACTAAATTCTTATAATTGTTTTGCTATACAGATAAAGAATCTTGTTATGAAACTTATTACTATAAAGGGAGGCTCACCCTTGAATATATGGCTATGTAACTCATCCCCATCACTGCCTGGTATCAAGCCAGCTTATCGAAAATGAACAAGACCCACACAAAGTCTACTGACGCTTTCCTTTGGTTTATGTTAACTCACACACAAACATGCTTGTACTTACTGGAGGATTTATCTCATAGATCTCCTTGTTCTTTATGATCATATCATTAATCTTTTTCTGCATATTTGATATATGTTGCTCGTAAGAAGAGTCACTTGGAGTCTTCCCTGTAACCTGTATACCACCTGGAGAGGGCAGCGCAGTCAGATATAGACCAGTTGCAGACTAGAACAAAGGCACAAAAAACCCAAGAAAAAACATTAAATCATAAAATGTAATGGCAGTTTCCATTATAAATATGGACATAGGGATTTACGATGGAAAAAGTTAATGGGCAGTGTGCGCAGATTTAAGACTTCAATATATTAATATAGATGAAGAGTCCTTTCACATTGAAATTGCAACACCAAAACAGGCAGCTCAGCTCAGACAGTCCGTGTTATGCTCCACATCAGCAGGAGTCCTAATTGCACATGCTCGCTCTGTTCCCATATCCTTTTATTCCTCTTTCCTTCATCTGCTTATCTCACCTTCTTAATGTTCTTAAATGATGATATGTTCTCTGGTTCAATCACTAATACTGGTAGTGTATTCCACAGCCTCGCCGCCCTTGATGCAATAAAGTTTCTCGACTCTGTGCCCTAAATCTCTTTCATTCAATCTTATATTTATGCCATATTTCTTCCCATCTCAACTCTATTTTGTCTTGCTTTGTCTAGTCTCTTCTGATCTCTTCTGACACCCTCCGCCACTTTAACAGTTTCCAGTTTCCTGGCCCTAACCGTCTCCTTTTCACCAGGGACGTCCAATCCCTCTCCACCTCCACCCCCACTAGGATGACCTGTGGACCCTCCGCTTCTTCCCTGAACTGCGGCCCAAACAGTTCCCCATCCACCACCACCCTCCTCCACCTGGCTGAACTTGTTCTTACATTGAACAGCTTCTCCTTTGATTCCTCTCACTTCCTGCAAATAAAAGGTGTGGCTATTGGAACCCGTATGGGTCCTAGCTATGCCTGCCTTTTCGTGGGATACATGGAACATTCTTTGTTCCAGTCCTCACCTCTCAGGTCCCCTCCCTCACCTCTTTTTCCGGTACATTGATAACTGTATCGGTAATGTTTCCTGCTCTCGCCCCAAACTGGAAAATTTCATCAACTTTGCAGAACTACGATAGGGTTCCCCTTGCACCCCACCAGCCTCCACATTCAACAGATCATTCTCCGCCATCGCCAGCGTGATGCCACCACCAAACACATCTTTCCCTTCCCTCCCCTTTCAGCATTCCAAAGGGACAGTTCCCTCTGTAATACCCTGATCCACTCTTCCATCACACCCAACACCCACTCACCTTCCCATGTAAGAGCAGGAGATGCAACACCTGCCCTTTTACCTCCTCCCTTCCCACTGTCCAGGGCCCCAAACATTCCTTCCAGGTGAAACAGCGATTTACTTGTACTTCTTTCAATTTAGTATACTGTATTCGCTGCTCACGATGCAGTCTCCTCTACATTGGGGAGACCAAACGCAAATTGGGTGACCGCTTTGCTGAACACTTCCGTTCAGTCCGCAAGAGTGAGCCTGAGCTTCCGGTCGCTTGCCATTTTAATTTCCGTCCCACTCCCACTCTGACCTCTCTGTCCTTGGCTTCCTACACTGTTCCAATGAAGCTCAACAGAAGATCGAGGAACAGCACCTCATCTTTCGATTAGGCACTTTACAACCTCCCGGACTCAACATAGAGTTCAACAATTTCAGATCATGACCACCGCACCCATTTTTTCGGATAGCAGGAGCTGGTAATAATTCTGTCATTTACAGCTCCTCTAGACCCATCTTTTGTTTCTTTACTTGTCCCATTACCACCCCTTTTGCCTTGCACGATCATCCCTTGTCATTTAATCACTCCTGCCTTCTATCCTATCACAGACCTTCCCTTTTGTTCTTTCCTCCCCTCCCCCCTTTCCCTGCCTCTATATTTGCTTAAAACCTGCTACATTTGTAACATTATCCAGGTCTGACCAAAGGTCATTAACCTGAAAAGTTAACTCTGTTTCTCTCTCCCACAGATGTTGCCTGACGTGTTGAGTATTGCCAGCAATTTCTGTCTCTATTTCAAATTTCCAGCATCCGCAGTATTTTGCCTTTATGTTTATGCCTCCTTGTTCTGGACCCTCAATCAATGGAAACAATCTGTTCCTGTCTGCTCTGAACTATCCCTTTGTAATAGCTATTCTTTACTATCCTAATATGCGTCATGGAAATTTATAACAGATTTTTACTTCAGTTTATGAATTCTCGACAAGCACAACAAAAAGGTAGACTTAAAACACAGGAACTTCATTTCAGACTTGTTAAAGTTGTGGGCATTCCTGGAATTAATCACACCTTAATGAAATATACAATATTTTAATGTTCATCTGTGCTAGGGGTTTAACACCGTGTTCAGTTAGATTCAGTGAAACAGCTACTCACAGCAAGGCCCAGCAACATGTTTTCACCAACTGTAATCTGAATCCTTAGCCCAAAGAGTGCATTCATTGCTCTTAGTTTAAGTTTGTTCATCAGCTGGGTGTGAAGTTCATACTCCATAAACGGCAGCAGATTGCTTATTGCTGTGGCGTTGGCCTCACCCTGAGTTTTCTTCTTCTGACGACACAGCCTACGTCACCGAGACAAGCAGATGTCAGCACATCTTACATCTTATTCTTAGCAACAAATGCTGTTCCTAAGGCGTAATCAGGTCAAAATGAGCTAAGAGCACATTACCTAGCCTGAATTAAGCAGCCTTTTCCAGTTACTGCCGCTTCTAAGGGAGGTTCGATTGTGGTGAAGAGAATGTCTGGAACCTTCTGCTTCCGACAAACATAACAATATGTGAGGTGTGCGGGGAAAGGCATATTTAACTCATCATAAGGAATGTGACAGAAACTGCAGCCCAGAGATAATGCATCATCCAATCTGGAAAAAGGAGACACGTTCTAATAAGATCCTTAACCTTCAAATAACTGAACACAATTAACTTTTGCAAGCATTTGGAAATGAGCATGCACGGGTCCTTCAAGGGTTTAAAAACTAGTTAATACAACTGCTTCTCTTCTGCCTTTTAAATAAAATAATTCACCCTCATTTTGCTGCTAACTTCCTGCGGCTCAAAAGAAAAGATCAACTGTTAATCTTATTAACCCATACAAGAGACATTTCCAGCTACAACAATCCACAAGGATAAAACATATTTTGTGCAGTAATATATAAATTCAAAAAAAATTCTGTCGCAGCTGTATCGACAGAATTGTATTCTGAAAGAAATTAGAACCCCACTTGGCTTTTGAAAAATTATTATGTTGTGCTCTAAACAGAGAAATTGGCTTGTTACTGTGGGACATTCAGAAGTGAAGGGGCTTAACCAAGCATTATACTGGTCGCTTACATTAACCATCATGATCTTTGCTAATTCATCATTGAAATCACACTTCAGTTTGACTTTCCTGAGTCTTTAATCAAAATCACAAGAAACGCAAGACATTTTCTCCAGTTACAAAGTGGAAAATCAGCGAGCGATATTAGAGAATTAAATATGGTTAGTATTTTAGATAGTTACCTTGATGCAAGCTGTTAGGTAACAACAACAGCAGCATTTCAATTTCTTGCCAAATCGATGCCAAATTTCAAACTTTGTTAGTAGAACGAAATGAATTGTTTGGACCTGCCCCCTCCACTGTAATAGTTTAACCTACCCTAATATAGAAGCACTATCCTGGCACTGAAGAAAAAAATCAAACTCTCCCTTCTCTGACCCTGTGGAAAAGAAGCTAGGCTGCCTTGACAACCTGTGTTCACTGCAGCCTTCCATACTGCAGTCTTGAAGCATCTTTGGATTCAGTACAGCCGCAGTGCCTGAAGCAGACAAGATACAGACTTCCTCACTGTGGAAAATAAATTAATGGAAAATTATTGGGACGTTGCATCAAACAAAGGAAAGTGCAGGAAAAAAGGTACTCATTTTCAGTTCTAAGATAATCATAACACTGTTTCGCATGCTGTGGATGTGTATAAATGCATAGCTTAATTATGGTGAAAATGTTGTGCAAAAATGCCATTAAAGGCAATGTAGAAAAAGCTGCCCATACTTCAGTTTGATACTGCCATCATCTACTATCCTATGGACAACTTAATCTGACAGTGGCGAGCTTCTCTTCAATGCCCCGGTCAATATTCCCTGGTTGTTCCCTCTGGTGCGGCCCCCAGCTCCGCTCCCTTAAGTCCAAGGGGCGCAGACTTGAATGTTTATGGTGGACAAGTGGTTTAGTCATTCATCACCAGATCTGGCTGGACCACATAAAACACTATTGGGTCCTGCTCTCTTCTGTCAAAACTGCTCACTATTCCAGGATCATCTGGAATGCAAAATATAACCCCCGGCTTCTCTTCTCCACTACAAACAGTCTTCTTAAACCACTCTCCCCTCACCCCTCCACCCTCACCTCTATCAAGTGCGAGGAGCTCATAGACTTTTTGTCACTAAGATTGAGACCATCCGTTCAGCTGCTTCTGCCACTTCCCTCCCTTCCCCTAGCTCACCAAACCAAATGTCCCCTAAGGTTCCCTCCTGCCCTACCCCTGAATTCACATCTTTCTCTAGTTTCTCTCCTACCTCTCCTCATGCCCTCTCAAAACTCAGTTTATCCATGAGACCCACCTCCTGCTCCCTCGACCCTATTCCCACCAACCTGCTGACCACCCAACTTCCCTTCCTGGCCCCCATGTTAGCTGATATTGTTAACGGTTTCTTCTCTGCAGGTACTGCCCCCCTCCCCATCAAATCTGCAGTCATCAACCCCTTCCACAAAAAACCCACCCTTGACCACTCTGTCCTTGCAAACTACCGCCCCATCCTCAACCTCCCTTTCCTCTCCAAAGTCCTTGAATGTGTTGTCACCTCCCAAATCCGTGCCCATCTTTCCCGCAACTCCATGTTTGAACCTCTCCAATCAGGTTTCCGCCCCTGCCACAGCATTGAAATGGCCCTTATCTAGTCACAAATGTGACTGTGTGACTGTGACCATGGTAAACTAACCCTCCTCACACCCTTCTCAACTAGTCTACTGCCTGTGACACGGTTGACCACATCATCCGCCTTCAATGCCTCTCCTCCATCGTCCAGCTGGGTGGGACTACCCTCGCCTAGTTCCATTCCTATCTATCCAGTGGTAGCCAAAGAATCACCTGCAATAGCTTCTTTTCCCGCTCCCACACCGTTACCTCGGGAGTCCCCCAAGGGACAATCCTTGGCCCCCTCCATTTTCTCATCTACACGCTGCCCCTCGGCAACATCATCTGAAATCACGTCAGGTTTCACATGTGAGACACCTAGCTCTACCTCACCACCACCTCTGATTTGACACGCTGCTTGTCCGACATCCAGCACTGGATGAGCAGAAATTTCCTCCAACTAAATATTGAGACGACCAAAGCCATTTTTTTCGGTCCCCGCCACAAACTCTGTTCCCTAGCCACCAACTCCATCCCTCTCTCTGGCAATTCTCTGGTGCTGAATCGTGGCATCCTATTTGATCCTGAGAGGAGCTTCCGACCTCCTATCCGCTAGAACGAAGACTGCCTGCCTCCACCTCTGTAACAGTGCCCGTCTCCGCCACTGCCTCAGCTTATCTGCTGCTGAAACCCTCATCCCTGCCTTTGTTACCTCCAGACCGGACTATTGCAATGCTCTTCTGGCCAGCTTTCCTGCTTCGACCCTCCATAAACTTGAGCCCATCCATATCTCTGCTGCCCGTATCCAACGTTCCCTTTAAGCAGCTGTCTGGAGCTCCCATGCAGCCGGCTCACTGGCTTCTAAATGCAAAAAGCGAACAGGCGCGTATATTTGAATGGATGCGGCCTAAATAAAATTAGAGGGAACATTGCCTGTATCCTAACTCACACTAAGTCCCGTTCACCCATATACCCTGTGGCTCCCAGGTCCGGTAACACCTCGATTTTAAAATTCGTATCCTTGATTTCAAATCCCTCCCCATCTCCATAACCTCCTCTAGCCCTACAACCCTTGGAAATCTCTGCGCTCCTCCAATTCTGGCCTCGTGCGCATCCCTGATTTGAATCGCTCCACCACTGGCGGCCGCGCCTTTAGCTGCCTGGGCCCAGGGCTCTGGAATTCCCTCCCTAAACCTCTCCGCCTCTCTACCTGTCTCTCCTCCTTTAAGACGCTCCTTAAAACCTGCGTATTTGACCAAGCTTTTGATCACCTGTCCCAAATCTCCTTATGTGGCTCAGGTGTCAAATTTTGCCCGATAGCGCTCCCATGAAGCGCCTTGGGACATTTTACTACGTTAAAGGTGCTATACAAATACAAGTTGTTATATGGTACTTCGCACTAAATTTCCTAATTTTTTGGACCCTCATGGAGACCAGCAGTTGGTACCATTTTTTCTGGGATCAGCAAGTAGTGAATCAGCCTCAGATCATTACAAATGAATCAGTCTGCTCTGGGATCCTATGTAGAATGACACCGAAATGGATGAGCAAGGAAGGTAAGACTCTCAAAACATCCATCTTAACAAGCGTAACAATAGTAAACATATTTACTACGCGATACCATATATGGATCCTTTTTTTGACAGAGAACTGAAGCGGGAAGAATATTTTAAACAAAAGAATATTCTGTCCCACCCAATCTCATTCCCCTTTAATGTGCAACTAACATTGCACAAAACTATATAATTTGCCAATCTCTGCCATTAATTACATATCTATTGCATATATATGCATATATACACACATACATACACTATACATATATATATTAAGTTCTGTATTTTGAATCTTATTCCAAATATTAAATTCTGAAAATATTGGCTGACAAGACAGCATTTATAAAATATGTATAGCACAGTACAAAAATATACTGCAAGTTATTCTGGTTATGCCATATTGAAGACACACACTAAACGTTTCATAGAAAAATTACACACTCACCAGATGCTAGTTGATTCACTGTATCCAACTACTGCATGGCATCCAAGAGCTTTGCCATGTGACTTGATTTCTTGCCGGATTTCTGCCCACCAAGCATCACGAGTTTCAGGTTCATCTAAGCAGGGGAAGCAAAAAGAAGAAATCAATGGACAAGTAAAGGTTATTAATGTAACACAAGATATAACCACACAAATCTCTGAAGAATTCCATTCCCTCATCTTCTGTGACATTTTTGACAAGTTTTCATGTCCATAAAAACTGAAGAAGTGGTTACAGCAGTCTGAACTACACTCCCCGAACAGAACAAGATATATGCTCCAGTAAAATGTAGCTTTATGGTGATAAGAGTACAAAAAAAAGCTGTCATCACAAAGTGACCATGAAGCCGTTGAATTGTCATTAAAACCCACCTGGTTCACTAATGTCCTTTAGGGAAGGAAACCCGTTGTCCTTACCCAGTGTGGTTGATATATGACTCCAGTCCCACCCCAATGTGGTTGACTCTCAACTGCCCTCTAAAGTGGCCGAGCAAGCTATTCAGTTGTATCAAACCGCTAATAGTTCAAGAAGGCAGCCCATCAACAGCTTCTCAGGGCAACCAGGGATGGGCAATAAATGCAGGCCTTGCCAACGATGTCTACATTCTGAGAATGAATTTTTAAAAAAATGATGAAGCTTTCATTTAGATTATCCTTCATCGTTGCTGGGTCAAAATCCTGGAACTCCCTCCCTAACAGCACTGTGGGAGCACCTTCACCACGCGGACTGCAGCAGTTAAGAAGGCGGCTCACCACCACCTTCCCAAGGGCAACTAGGGACGGGCAATAAATGGTGACTTTGCCAGTGACGCCCACATCCCGTGAACGAATAAATAAAAATACATATATCTTTTAAATTATACCATTTGTCATCAAAAAGGCACTTCAATGACTTATCATTATTGGCTTTAAGAACATTCTGGCTGCTGAAAATTATTGGAACAAATTCAGAATTATCTGCTAGAAAAGCATATTGGGCAGCTTCTAAAGAACCAAAATCTGAGCAGGTGGGATGGTGCCACGGGCAGAATGGGACACTGCGTATTGGTGGCACCGAGATGAGACTAAACTTGGCAGAGTCATACTTCTTGCTGCCATGCTCAGCTACCATACAGAACATCTGGTTCAAAAAGGTTTGCCTTGTTCAGTTAAGGAGTGCAGAGATATTTTTGGAGCCACTGAATATCAGGAGAACCAGACGTTTCAAACCACTTTCTCTGAAGAAAAAGTTTAATAAAAATAAAATTAAGATGCAGCTGCTTGAAGTCACGGTAAATGCCTCCCCAAAAAACTGAAAATCATGATGGCTAGCAAGTATGACAAAGCAGGTATCACTGTTGGGCTCTACTTTATCTATGGTTAGCAAGAGAGCATTGAACTTCGGCAACATTTATGTTAATGACCTGTTGATTTACAATACACTTTGGCAACTCATAAAATACGATGAAGCATTTAAACAACAGCTATTTTTTACCAATAAGTATAAAGATCATCAGTGTTCAACCATACACAAGAATCTGTAACAAGGCACTTCACAGAATCTCACAGCACTGGAGGCCATTCGGCCCATCGTGCCTGTGCTGGCTTTTTGAAAGAGCTATCCAATTAGTCCCACTCCTCTGACCTTTCCCCATAGTCCTGCAAATTTCTCTTCTTTAAATATATATTCAATTCCCTTTTGAAAGTTACTACTGAGTCTGCTTCCACCGCCCTTTCAGGTAGTGCATTCAGATCATAACAACTCGCTGCGTCAAAATAAATCTCATCTCCCCCCCGCCCCGTTCTTTTGCAAATGATCTTAAGTCTGTGTCCTCTGGTTACCGACACTCCTGCAAGTGGAAACAGTTTGTTCCTATCTACTCTATCAAAACCCTTTATAGTATTGAACACCTCTATTAAATCACCCCTAACCGTCTCAGCTCTAAGGAGAACAATCCAAGCTTCTCTAGTCTCTCCACATAACTGAAGTCCCTCATCCCTGGTACCATTCTGGTAAATCTCCTCTGCGCCCTCTCCAAGGCCTTGACAGAATTCCTAAAACTTGATGCCCAGAATTAGACACAATACTTCAGCTGAAGACTAACTAGTGATTTATAATGGTTTAGCATAACTTGCTTGCTGTTGTACGCTATGACTCTATTTAGAAAGTCCAGGATCCCATATACTTTTTTTTTAAAACAGCCTTCTCAACTTATCCTGCCAGCTGAACCCACAGGTCTCTCTGTTCCTGCACCCCCTTTAAAACTGTATCATTTTGTTTATATTGTCTCTCTTCATTCTTCCTTCCAAAATGCATCACTTCACACTTCTCTGCATTAAATTGCACCTGCCCATTTCACCAATCTGTCTATGAAATCCTGAAGTCTGCTATTATCCTCCTCACTGTTTACTTGTGACATCTGCAAACTTTGAAATTATGCCCTGTACACCCAAGTCCAGGTCATTAATATATATCAAAAAGAGCAGTGGCCCTAATACCGACCCCCGGGGAGACACCACTGTATATTTCCCTCCAGTCTGATAAATAACCATTCACCGTTACTCTCTGCTTTTCGTCTCTTAGCCAATTTCATATCCATGCTGCCACTGCCCCTTTAATCCCATGGGCTTCGATTCTGCAAACACATCTAATATGTGGACCTTTATTGAACGGGATGGCGGGTGAGTCCAGAACAAGAGGTCACAGTCTAAGGATAAGGGGTAAGCCATTTAGGACAGAGATGAGGAGGAATTTCTTCATCCAGAGAGTGGTGAACCTGTGGAATTCTCTACCACAGAAGGCAGTTGAGGCCAAGTCAGTAAATATATTCAAGAAGGAGTTAGATATATTTCTTAAGGCTAAAGGTATCAAGGGATATGGGGAGAAGGCAGGGACAGGGTACTGAATTTGGATGATCAGCCATGATCTCATCGAATGGCGGAGCAGGCTCGAGGGGCCGAATGGCCTACTCCTGCTCCTATCTTCTATGTTTCTATGAACCCCTTTTGAAAGTCCATATACATAACATCAACTGCACTACCTTCATCAATCCTCTCAGTTTTCTTCTCATATTTACTTTGCTTGGTGCAAGGAATCCCTCTGCTTACTTCTGCTACAGGTGTAAACTGTTATAAGATTGTGCACCACAACTGATACAAAATCAACTGCTGATGCTTAACATAGTCAAGACAGAGTCCTAAAAGAGCATGTTATGGTGATTTAAGACTGCTTAAATACTCTTACAAAAAGTTATTTTACAAATACATTTCTGCAAATGCATTAAAATCTGAAAAACAGTACTGGTCCTAGTTCTCTCCGCTCCCCACTGCCAAAAGACTAGAAATGTGTTAATAGTCACAACAGTAAAATAAACCTAACTAATCCATATCAGTATAAATTTATGTAGTTAGAACCACATGTGCATTTAACCCTTACGTATTCACAAATGTATTTCTGAACCAGAGGCACTGTCTAGTTAGAATTTCATTTAATATCTGTCAACTACATTACAATTAACAGTATTACATCCAACAGCGCCAATGAGAACATTTTTGATTTAAAATACAATTAGGAACACACGTTAAAATGTATGCACTTAGTCAATGAAAAATACTAAACTCCATTTCAATTTGGATTTCACTTAGATTATTATATTGAAATATCCCCATCACATTGGAGTCTGCAAACTTTACTGGATGCATAGAAAAGACAACACGGACACTGATTGTTCAGCCCAACCAGTCCGTGTTGGTGTTTATCCTTCACATAAGCAGTAGTCCTAATCCCATGTGCCTGCCCATTATCCCTTTATGCGCCTTTCCTTCAACCGCTGATCTAACTTATTCTTAAATGTTGCCATGGTCTCTGCTTCAATCACTAACTCTGGTAGTGCATTCCACATCCTCATCACTATGCAAAAAAAGTTACTCTGGCTCTCTTAGATTTAATCTTATATCTACGTCCCCTTGTTCTAGACCCCATAACCACTGTTTCTACCAATTCTGTCCCATGCTCTCATAACTGTGAAAACCTCTTGTCAAATCACCTTTCAATCTCCTCTGCTCTAACAAAAATAGATCCAATAATTTTTTTAACAAAAAAATACTCTCCACTTAATGGGTTTAAACATATTACTTCCAAATTCAGCATGAGTTTTAACAATGAAGCACCCTCCAAGGATACAATTACTAGCAGCACATGCGTTTAACAGCAGTGTTCCTGTTTTTTTTTTACAATCCTAGATCGATAGACATATTTGTTAAATTCTAAGGGGGAGAAATTCGGTATCGCCCCGTTTGGGGCGCAATTATCGGCCGGGCGCAAAATTTAGCGCCTGGCGCTAATTATCGCCTCCGACTGCAAACTTGGCTTCTGTCGCCCCTGGAGGTGATTGGAGCGCTAAATCAGGCGCTACACACCTCTCTTAAGGCGCTAACGCCGAGGAGCGAGGCGCTAACTCAGAGCGCTGGCGAAGCTCATGTGATGTCAGTCAGCAATGGAACACAGACACACTGGCGCCGGACAGTTCTTAAAGGGGATGGTCGCTCTTGCTCTCCATCCACACCCTGCTCATTGCAGCCTTGAATCTCAGCCTGGAGAGACCTGTACATCAATTCTGCTGGAAAGAACAATGGAGAGAAACAGGGAAAGAGCTCAGAGTGCAGCCCCCATAGTCTCTTCTAAATCGATGCAAGGAAGGTCAAATCAAAATGAACCTGCAAAGTGCAGCTCAGTACCCAAAACTCCTTCACACAGCGTTGAATCTCTCCAGAAGTCTCTCTCTCTCAGAATGCGTGGTGCAAAAATGTCAGCGACAAAAAAAGTCAGGAAGCGGTCGCCTTTAAATAGCGCTCCCCTAGTCCCTTCCCGACTGCAAAACGCTCCCCTCAACCTGTCGTTGCTAGCGGCAGGCGGAAAGGCAGGGGACGCCACTCAATATCCAGTCTGGGGCACTACCGGGCCGTTGCACGCTCGACTGACATCACGATCTGCGGGTGCAAGAGATCGTGATGGTAGTGTTTAGCGCCGCCGCAAAATATCTGGTCAATTTCACGAGCGGCACAAACATCGCCGCACCCGGGCGCTAGTTGCTTTGCGCCCCATTAGTGCCCTCTTAGGGCGCTAATGGGAGGCGCAAAGCAACCGAATTTTTCCCCCTAAGTACATAAAATAAAACAATTACACCAAATAAATCCTTTCTTAAACCTCAGCTGCACCGATTCTTTCTTTATTATTACGTGTATTTCATTTTGAGGCTTCCGATTAGACAGCATCATTGATCTAAACAACAGCATGCGCATCAAGCATTAAAATAGGTTACGGTTCCCAACAACTAAAGCTGCTAAAAAGTTTTCAATTAGTGTACCGAAATATATTTTACATTCTTGTCCATTATCAGGTTAAAAGAAAGTTTCATGCACGATTTTCACATGAAACAGAAGAACTTTTCAAAACTAAATATTAGTTCATAAAGAACTTGCATTCATATAGCGCCTTTCACAACCTCAGGACCTCCTAAAGCACTTCACAGCAGCGCCCCACAAACAATGAGATAAAGGACTAGATTCTGCTTCTGCGATGTTGGTTGAGGGAGCACGCGCCTGCTCTTCGAATAGTACCACCGGATCTTTTACGTCCACCCGAGTAGGCAGGTGGTTTAACGTTTCATCCAAAAGACAGTACCTTCGACTGTGCAGCACTCCCTCAGTACTGCACTGGAGTATCAACCTAGATTATGGGCTCAAGTCTCTGCAGTGGGGCTTTGGATGGTAGACAATGTTCATTGTCATTAGAAGATAAAATACACCACTGGTTTATTTGGATAGATTGAAATTGTATACAAACATGAACCACACACAGAATTTTATTGCATTATTTTTATTCCAAACTGTGGGCACATCTCACATTTACATCCCTATGCGTCATTTAGACCATGTGTCTTGGAATAATCCAAAATATAACCCATACATCCTTTCGCTTTGTCATTTTTACTTATTTAAAAAGGTCAATTAAGAAACTAATTCCCATTTACTGAACATTAGGATTTTATGGGGGAAAAATTGGGTGGCGCCCATTTTGGGGCATTAAATTTAGCTCCACCTCCTGCTTGGGGCGCTACTTCTGAATTTCACGGCGGCACATAGCGCTGCGTCATTGCAGGCCTCCTCCCCTGATTAAAGGGGAGGGGCCTAGCGCTGCACGCACCGGGGCCCTGTTGGACCACCGGGGAGCGGGGTGCCGTGGAAACAGCTCGGCACTCAAGAGGAGTGCCAGGCTGAGCGATCGCGGCCAGCACCCTGCATAAAAAAGTGAAAGGGGGGCAGGTGCTGGCAGTCGGCCAAAATAAAAATGGCCGCCCGACACCTGCCCTTTAAGTAGCAGCGCCGCCGCTGCAAAAACGCCCCCTGATCCTGTCGGACATATCATCCGGCGATAGGTCAGGGGGTGCAAGGGAAGTTTGCGGCCGGGGCGCTGCGCACAGCGATGACGTCATCGCTGGCGGCGATACCGGCCCCCGGGGGTGCTAATGAGAGGCGCAAACCAATCCAATTTTCCCCCCTATATATTAAATAAAATTTAATTATCAATTTTTAACAGTAATTTTAAACATCATAATTCCTCCCAAGGGTGTTTTTCAAACTACTTTGTTAAAAAAAAGTAGGAAATCGGTCTCTTCTCTGTCTTAGTGGCCTCCAAGTAGGTACAGTGATGTGAAACAGGGGCATCTGTCATTGTACAGCTTGGGGAAGAGTCTTCTTATTATGCCCACATTCAAAATGAGGACACTGCAGATTATCAATGTGTATTAATATTTAAAGGAAGATCTACAGCAGAATCTAAGGAACCTTTGGCGATGTGACAACTGAAGTTTATTCCAGCTAAATGCAAACAGTTAGAAGGCCAATGGAGGCCCGTGTGGTTACTACTACGTGGATCCTCGGACATTTATTGCATTGAAGGCACTATATAAATGCAAGTTGTTGGACAGAGAATGATTAGGGATAAGGTGATCCAAGAAATATAGAAAGTAGGAAGATTGAGGTTGAACCTCTATTTATCAATGACCCGAAATAACATTTATACATATTGATCCTTTTCTTGAGCAAACATTCAAAAGTGCCTCAAACATCAAGATTAGGTGTTTAAAATACTTATGCTTTTAAACAAATTCCTCCATGCATCGAACTTACATTCTGACTTCCTTTACAGAAATATTAACATGCTTCCAAAATAATGAATGTATTCCTGAGTGCAGTTTTTAATTCCAATAGGAAAGCAAGTGGTTTAGCTACTTTCGATGCTTATGACCTAACAATTGCAGTGTGTGATGCTGTCACCCTATGTAGCAGTGTACCTTACACAAAAAAATGTCCAATCATATTAAGAAACTGATCATTTTTATTCAAATATAAATTGACTGATCCTAGTCAGCTCTTTTTACCTATGTGGGAAGAGTAGCCTTACTAAACCATTAGATTCCTAAAAGAGCAAAATGCAAGTTAAATTATGCAACCCTTTCATGAACTTCAGCACATTTTTTCTTAGATAGCATTCTGCAAAATTATGCAATACTGAAGAGTAAAGAACATAACGTATGGGAACACGGGGAAAATCTTACTGGATTCATTGCGTCGGGAGTTGCGATGTAAATTCTACAGTTTTCAACAAAACCGCAATTGTAAGAAAGGTATTAAAATGCAATACAACAAAATGTGCACTCTGCCACGAAAAATGAAAAAAGTGCAAATTTAAAAAATAAATGTTCAGAAACAGCAGCCCTTTTATAGTTCTAGCGATAAAGTTTCAAGTGGGCATGCAAGTACAAATTCACACAAATTAAGCTTGAAACTGAATAGGTAATAATTTTGGATGCATGATGCCAAGCACCAAGCCGAGTTCAACAATACACAAGTCTTGGAAATACTTTCTGCTGAAGCAAAAAAATGTAAAAAAAAATAATGGCAATACAACAGGAACTCTCTCGGTGAACAATAGTCAAAAAATACTATGCATGTTGAGGCATGCTTCACTGAACGGGACAAAACAGACAGAAAACCATGGCAGCTCACTGAAATGGTTAAAGTAATGATCTTGACATCCTTGTAAAAGCATGGCGAATGTACGCAACATCAAAGAATATTTTTTTTTAACAGCATTAACACGTTACTGGAAATACCCA
Organism: Squalus acanthias; assembly: GCA_030390025.1. Classification (NCBI taxonomy): domain Eukaryota; kingdom Metazoa; phylum Chordata; class Chondrichthyes; order Squaliformes; family Squalidae; genus Squalus; species Squalus acanthias. The sequence goes on along the minus strand of CM059434.1, from coordinate 81,973,057 downwards.
AACCAGAATATCAGAAAATTAGTTTTAATTCTTTTTTTTTTTAAAATATCATTTACAAGGCAATATTGAAGTAATAAAAACAAAAAAGAGGAAATATTTTGGCGATGGTAGGGACACTGGAATCTGCCCACGTCTTCACTCCAGGCTCACACAAGCCAATTGTCATTTTGAACAAATTTGAAGGAAACCACCTGATTGAACAGTTCTCAATATTTTTGTGCGGGCGAAACAGCCTCTTAAGTAGGTCTACAAAAAAATCTCACTCCTCATTCATTTGTTTCCCACCCCCACCCCACCTCTCTCCTCCTCCACTTCTGTTTTGTTTCCTCCATTCTACTTGATTTTCTGTCCTTTCTTAGTTTTAACTTTTCTTTTCATCGCCTACCCAGCAGTTTGCTGGCAATTGAGGGTTGCTCAGGCGGCTTTCCTCGATCTCGCTGCAGGTGTCTCTCTCTGTTCTGATGCTGGGCACATTTATTTCCTTTTGGGCTGCTCCGTTCCTCTGCCACACCCGGGTATCTCTGACTCACTCTCTTCTCTGCACTCAGGGCTTTTGCAGGCAATCTTTCCTGCTATGTCCCAGTTCTACCTCAGTCTCAATATTCAATATAGATAGCTGTGAGGTGGTGCATTTTGGTAGGAAGAATAAGGAGGCCTCGCACTCCTTCAAAAATACGAGTTTAAATGGAGTAGAGGAGCAAAGGGATCTAGTGATACAGATACACAAATCATTAAAGTAGCGACACAGTTAATAAAACCATAAAAAAAGCAAATAAAACATTGGGTTAATTTCTAGAGGGATAGAATAGAAAAGCATAGAAGTAATGCTAAACTTGTATGGAACCTTGGTTAGACCACACTTGGAGTACTGTGCACAGTTTTTGTCTCCATATTATAAAGGACGCAACTGCTGCCAATGAACCGGAAGCGGACTGCGCATGTGCGCTGCCAGTTCGTCACGGGAGCAGGTTCGTTAGAAAAATTTTTTTAAATGCCGGGAGAGAGTGGGCTGTGAGGAAAAATACCAGGAGGGAGCGGACTGTGAGGAAAATACCAGGAGGGAGGGAGCGGACTGTGAGGAAAATACCGGGAGGGAGGGAGCGGACTGTGAGGAAAAATACCGGGAGCGGGCTGTGAGGAAAATGCCAGGAGGGAGCGGGCTGTGAGGAAAAATGCCGGGAGGGAGCGGGCTGTGAGGAAAAATGCCGGGAGGGAGAGAGAGCGGGCTGTGAGGGAAAATGCCGGGAGGGAGAGAGCGGGCTGTGAGGAAAAATGCCGGGAGGGAGAGAGCGGGCTGTGAGGAAAAATGCCGGGAGGGAGAGAGCGGGCTGTGAGGAAAAATGCCGGGAGGGAGGGAGCGGGCTGTGAGGAAAAATGCCGGGAGGGAGGGAGCGGGCTGTGAGGAAAAATGCCGGGAGGGAGAGAGCGGGCTGTAAGGAAAAATGCCGGGAGGGAGGGAGCGGGCTGTGAGGAAAAATGCCGGGGAGGGAGGGAGCGGGCTGTCTGGAAAAATGCCGGGAGAGAGCGGGCTGTGAGGAAAAATGCCGGGAGAGAGCGGGCTGTGAGGAAAAATGCCGGGAGAGAGCGGGCTGTGAGGAAAATGCCGGGAGAGAGCGGGCTGTGAGGAAAAATGCCGGGAGGGAGCGGGCTGTGAGGAAAAATGCCGGGAGAGAGCGGGCTGTGAGGAAAAATGCCGGGAGGGAGCGGGCTGTGAGGAAAAATGCCGGGAGGGAGCGGGCTGTGAGGAAAAATGCCGGGAGAGAGCGGGCTGTGAGGAAAAATGTCGGGAGGGAGGGAGCGGGCTGTCTGGAAAAATGCCGGGAGGGAGCGGGCTGTGAGGAAAAATGCCAGGAGAAGCTTCTGGTTCCAGATTAATGTGCAGTATGCTTCTGCTCAGCTTCCGGTTGCTGGCAGGAGTCACTCCGTATTATAAAAGGGATATAGAGGCACTGGAGAAGGGGCAAAAAAGATTTACAAGGATGATACCAGAACTGAGAGGTTATAACTATCAGGAAAAATTGAACAAGCTGGGGCTCTTTTCTCTAAAAAGGAGAAGGCTGAGGGGTGACCTGATCAAGGTCTTTACATTCACCCTATCAAACCCTTGCGTAATCTTAGAGGCAGAGAGTACAAAAGCCAGGAAGTTACGCTAAACCTATATAAAACACTAGCTCAGCTCCAGCTGGAGTACTGTGTCCAATTCTGGGCATCACACTTTAGGAAGGATGTGAAGGCTTTGGAGAGGGTACAGAAGAGATTTACTAGAATGGTTCCAGGGATGAGGGATTACAGTTACGTGAATAGACTGGAGAAGCTGGGGTTGTTCTCCTTGGAGCAGAAAAGGCTAAGAGGAGATTTGATAGAGGTGTTTTAAATCATGAACGGTTTAGATAGAGTAAATAAAGAGAAACTGTTTCCAATGGCTGGCAAAAGAACCAGAGGTGACATGAGGAAAATCTTTTTTACACAACGAGTGGTCAGGATTTGGAATGCACTGCTTGATAGGGTAATGGGTATAGATTCAATAATACCTTCAAAAGGGAATTGGATAAATACTTGGAGAAAAAATTGCAGAGATATGGGGAAAGAACGGAGGAGTGGGACTAACTGGATTGCTCTTCGAAAGAGCCGGCGCAGACTCGATGGGCCGAATTGCCTCTTTCTGTGCTGTACTATTGTATGATTCTATGAAGATGTTTCCACTTGTGGGAGAGACCAAAATAAAGGGCCATAAATATAAGATAGTCACTAATAAATCCAATAGGGAATTCAGGATAAACTTCTTTAACCAGGAGAGTGGCGAGAATGTAGAGCTCGCTACCACAGGGAGTAGTTGAGGCGAATAGCACAGATGCATTTCAGGGGAAGCTAGATAAACAAATGAGTGAGAAAGGAATAGAAGGTTATGCTGATAGGGTTAGATGAAGGAGGTTGGGAGGATGCTCGTGTGGACACCGGCAGAGAATAGTTGGACCGAATGGCCTGTTTCTGTGCTGTACATTCTATGTAATCTCTTGCGTACTCTCCTTCCACCCGCCCCGCCCCCACCCCACCCCTTCCCAGTTCCAATTTTTCCACAATTAGTTTGATTCTTCTCCCTAATTTCTGTCATTCCATTTTTCCTTCTCTCCTTTCAGTCCTTGCTGCCATTCCTTTAAGTGTGTTTTTTTCCTCAGGTGGGAGAGTCCAAAACAAGAGAGCATAACCTTAAAATTAGAGCCAGGCCGTTCAGAAGTGATGTCAGGAAGCACTTCTTCACACAAACGGTAGTGGCAATCTGGAACTCTCTCCCCTAAAAAGCTGTTGAGGCTGGGGATCAACTGAAAAATTCAAAACCAAGATATATATATTTTGGTTAGGTAAGGGTGTTAAGGGATATGGAGCAAAGCTGGGTAAACAGACTTGGGGCACAGATTAGCCATGATCTAGCTGAACGGCAGAACAAGCTCAAGGGGCTGAATGGCCTACTCCTGTTGCTATGGGAGGAGGCCATTCAGCCCCTCGAGCCTGTTCTGCCATTCAACTAGATCATGGCTGATCTGTTTCTTAAATCCATCTACCCACCTTGGAGCTTTCTGCTCCCATCTGCATTATTTACAGTGCCACTCGAACTCATGCACACCAGTTATCACCACCATGCCCAGCTGATGCCCACGCTCCTCTTGTCCAATCTCATGTGAGGCACTTTTGCCTGAGAAAGATCCGTACGGGTGCTACTGCTGGGAGCCAGCGTTAAAATGCAAGAATCTAAGAGTGTACCAGACCTTTCCGGCTCACTTTAACTCCTGTGCTAAGCTGCTGGTCCCAGGCGTTGGTTGTGCTACTGCATTACAGCCAAAGTGTTTTGAATCAAAAAAAGCTATGGCAGTAATAACAACTAATTACAGGTTTAAAAAAAAAATCTAACTAAATTTGATCACTCCAACCTGTTGCTAATTTCAGTGTGATTAGGGCTGAAGGACAGAATTGGAGAAAGTAGAATGTCCTATGAACAGAAGGGAACACTGCTACATGGTGGGTTAGACACTGACCTTTCACCTTTGGGACCTGGGCTTAAATCCTGCCCAGACTGATGGGATGAATGTCTGCCAGTTGGTTCCAAGGGTCTAATGTTTGGCCTATAGCACATAACTGCTCCTAATACCCAAGGGTGATTGGTTTGAGGTGGAAGAGGGGGGGGTGGGAGAAGCAGCATACCTGTTCAGCAGCGAGCACTCTTCTGAGGTTGGGGCTGATGCAAACTTCTTGGGGTATAGTAGAGGGAGCTTTGCTCTCAATCTAGCTGCTCTATAACTGACCCAAGAGTGCTCGATACTGAAAATATGAATGACATTTCCAGGCACTTAAAACCCTCACCTTAATAAAAACTTCATAAAAAAAAATAATAATAATTTGATCAGGATACCAAGTTCTGCACTATTATATTGGCTTCATTTTGATATTAACCCTTCACAATGACAAACAAAGATGAAGACAAGAGCCAGCCAAGTGACTTAGCGCAAACTTTCAAAAATAGAATAAATTGGTCCTTTAAGTTTTACTTTAATAGTCTGAAGGATAAACGTGAACTAAATTCTTAAACTGTAGTATCAAACTTAACTTATTTCATGGATAATGAATGATGTCATTAGACCAACAGACTTTTGAGAGCAGTGTTCTGTACATTACACAGGGAAGCTGGATGGGCCAAATATGCAACTGCACTCCAATAGTGGAATTCACTAAAGATTAGCAATAGAATTGAAATAATAGAATAAATTTTAAACTTCACCTAAACTATCAACATTAACACTGGACTCTGCTATGTTGCTGGTTCACTTGATGCCATTCAGTGGAGTAGCTGAATTGAAGCTAATATAGTACATAAATTTGGCCAACATGTAAGGTTTTCAGTATGTTAAAGACTGGATTTTAATTATGGAGTCAGAACTTTTCAGGATTTTTATCAAATACGCTAAGACACATTATGCTTGGAGATGCAGTTTAAAAAGTTTGTTTTGCAATGCACAAAATTAATTACTGTAACTGCATCCTTCAAAACTGTATAAAGCATCTAAAAAATTTGGTGCAAAAAGTGTCTGGTCAGTATAATTACAACCTGCTTTAGTAACGACAGCAGCCGGACTTCTGTTGTTCCATAAGTAATTAAATAAACTTTGTATATTAAAAATATGATTTATTCCCTAAGAATGATTCTGATCTATCCACTACAGAACATTTGGTTTGGTTATCATTACTTTCACAAATGTTCAGTGCTTCCAAGCGTTGCAAAATATTTACTTTAGCTGATCACAAAGTTATGGTGGTAAAACCATGGGAGTTTACTTCACTGAGCTGCCATAATTTCGGTCAGTATGTGTAACGTTGAAGAAGTTATAAAATACCTGCATTGAAACTATTCCAGTCTAGCAGTTTGTATGATCTTGTGTTACCCATAATTCCGACAAAGGCTGAGTTCAAAACAGCAAGTTAGTAGATCAGTTATAGGAGCAGATCAGAGTAAGCAATACAGAGAGCACAACAAGGACAACACTACTCCACAGGAACTGGAAAGACACAGACAATAGAGTTAATAGAGGTTCATTCATCCAGACAGGGCAGAGAGTAAGGACCATGCCATTGCAATCTAGTATCAGCGTTAGCCATTAGATCTTAATAAAATCTTAAGAAAAAGTCAGGCTGAAAACTACTTGCAAATATTGTTAGCTGTTTATTGGGAGTGCATATTAATTCAGAGCTCTATCAATTTTCAATTTAAAGTTATTCTTCCAAAAAAAAATCAATAATTTAACAAAATTAGTAAAATTACTCCCATCAAAGATGGTGAACTGGGAAGGTCTAATCCTTAGATATAGTTATTGAGAGGTTAAGAACAAATCTGAGTAAACAAAATTGAAAAATGGTAAGGATTTGAGACTATATAAACATACTAGTTTTATTATCTCTCTACATAGTTGGGCTGTTGCAGATTTGTTTGCAAGATGTATTCAAAATATTTTAGACCAAAAATATTGAACTTTCATATCTCTCCCAATAAAAGCGTGTAATGCACTAGAAAGATAAGCATCGCTCAAAAACCCCATCCCATATAAAAAGGTATTGGCAGAAAAAGTTGTGGAAATCCCTTAAAAAGCAGTTTAAATGCTAGGAAATGTACACCTTAGCATGAAAATGTAAGTCAGGCTATTTATAGGACAGCATATTTGGTTTTCCACTGCTAAAATATATAATTGAAGGAGAAATCAAAGTTTAACACATTTGGGGGATAGCCTCCTAATACATGCACAACACGTTAATATAGATATATCACCAGCCAAAGTCAGCGGAGTTTGCAGGGTGTAAATATATGCTGGCATATTAATCTGAACAGTGAATACAGAATATTTCGACAGACTTCCCTAGCATAAAAGCCAAGATTAACATTCCACGTGTAAACGTTAAGGGGGAACAACTGCACTGGTTGTTATTCGTAGTGAAATCAGTAACGTATTCTCTTTGAATACATAATGAGCAGAGCAATTCATCCCTCTAAATGAGGCTAGAATTTGAAAAAAGTCTGCATGCTGATCATTAAAAATTTCGATTCAATGCATTAAGCTCTTTCCAGTGCTTAATGGCCTGGATTTTGCGGGGTCGATGACGGCATACGCAATATCGTAAGCCTTGTAAAAGGCCCCGCAAGTTCCGGGTTTCCGCATGCGCATGTGTGAAAACCCGGAACTTGCGATCTGTCAAGGTTTGCCTCGACAGATCTACTGCACCGCCTCAAAATTCACTTTTGCTGGCGCAAAGTCGGGCTATTTTCTAAACTACTGCCCAGCAAATGCCTACGAAACCCTTACGCCTGGTAAAAGCAGGCATAAGGCCTGCTTTCACCAGCGTAAGGGTTAATATAAATCTTAAATTAAAAATAAAAAAATCATTCACAATCATTTAAAATTAGTTTGTGTAAATTTTGGCCCTGGATTAAAATGTTTAAAATGATTTTTCATCAAATTAAATTTTTATTGTAAATGCTCCATTGCAGGGACTTTTATTTAACTTGGTAAATGGGAACATTTATTTTTATTCCAGTTGTATAAATTATTTAATTATTTGGGGATTCCTCATATGCTTATGGGGATTCCATTCGTAAATTGAATCCCCGTAATTCTTCTCTAGGCATATAAATAATGAATGGGTAGTTAGAGGAGGGGAGGGGCTGATTAGGGACCAAAAATGAGACCTACACATGGAGGCAGAGGGCATGGCTGAGGTATTAAATGAGTACTTTGCATCTGTCTTCACCAAGGAAGAAGATGCTGCCAAAGTCATAGTGAAAGAGGAGGTAGTGGAGATACTGGATGAGATAGAAATTGATAAAGAGGAGGTACTAGAAAGGCTGTCTGTACTTAAAGTTGATAAGTCACCAGGCCCGGATGGGATGCATTCTAGGATGCTGAGGGAGGTTAAGGAGGAAATCGTGGAGGTACTGGCCATAATCTTCCAATCCTCCTTAGATACGGGAGTGGTGCCAGAGGACTGGAGAATTGCAAATGTTACACCCTTGTTCAATAAAGGGTACAAGGATAAACCCAGCAACTACAGGCCAGTCAGTTTAACCTCGGTAGTGGGGAAGCTTTTAGAAATGATAATGCGGGACAAAGTTAACAGTCACTTGGACAAGTATGCATTAATCAAGGAAAGCCAGCCAAAAAAAATTTGTTAAAGGCAAATCGTGTTTAACTAACTTGATCAAGTTTTCTGATGAGGTAACAGAGAGGGTTGATGAGGGCAATGCGATTGATGTGCTGTATATGGACTTCTAAAAGGCATTTGATAAAGTACCACAAAATAGGCTTGCCAGCAAAGTTGAAGCCCATGGAATAAAAGGGACAGTGGTAGCATGGATATGAAATTGGCTAAGTGACAGGAAACCGAGAGTAGTGGTGAACAGTTGTTTTTCGGACTGGAGGAAGTTGCACAGTGGTGTTCCCCAGGGGTCGGTACTAGGACCACTGCTTTTCTTGATATATATTAATGACTTGGACTTGGGAGTACAGGGCACAATTTCAAAATTTGCAGATGACACAAAACTTGGAAGTATAGTGAACAGTGAGGAGGATAGTGATAGACTTCAAGAAGACATAGGCATGCTGGTGAAATGGGCGGGCACATGGCAGATGAAATTTAATGCAGAAAAGTGCAAAGTGATACTTTTGGTAGGAAGAATGAGGAGAGGCAATATAAACTAAAGGGTACAATCCTAAAGGGTATGCATGAACAGAGAGACCTGGGGGTATATGTGCACAAATCATTGAAGGTGGCAGGGCAGTTTGAGAAAGCAGTTAAAAAAGCTTACGGGATGCTGGGCTTCATAAACAGAGGCATAGAGTACAAAAGCAAGGAAGTTATGATGAACCTTTATAAATCACTAGTTCGGCCTCAACTGGAGTACTGTGTCCAATTCTGGGCACGGCAATGAAAAAAAATCACTTACAAGTTTGGTCGAAGTTTAATTGTTTTTTTATATAAAGTTTATGGGTACGGTAGCGTAGTGGTTATATTAATGGACTAGTAATCCAGAGGCCTGGTCCAAGAATCCAGGGAATGCAAGTTCAAATCCCACCAGTTTGTGAATTTGAATTCACTTTTAAAAAATAATCTGGAAATAAAAAGCTGGTATCACTAAAAGTGGCCATGAAGTTGTCAGATTGCTGTAAAAATCCAACTGGTTCACTAATGTCCTTTAGGGCAGGAACCCTGCCAGTCCTTACCCGGTCTGGTCTAAGTGACTCCAGTCTCACACCAACGTGGTTGACTCTTAATTGTCCTCTGAAGCGGAGCAGCAAGTCACTCAGTTGTATCAAACCGCTACAAATGGAACTCCCTAACTAACAGCACTGTGGGAGCATTTTCACCACACGGACTCCAACGGTTCAAGGTGGCGGCTCACCACCATCTTCTCAAGGGCAACCAGCGATGGGCAATAAATGCCAGCCTTGCCAATGACGCTCACATCCCCAAAAAATAAAAACCACGGCAGTATTTTGGGATAGATAACTTTTAAAGTTGAAGTTTCCATGGTCAACCAACAGTGGAAGAAACCGAGCTTCGAGTTATTTTCCTTATTGAGAAAAGTGACTGTTGGTGAGGTGGCATGTCAGTGTTCCAAGTACAGAATAATAAATGTATGATTCAGTGCAGCAGCAGCTCCAAGTTTCCCAGTTTTGAAAGAAACTCAAAGGACGAAAAAAAATCAACTGTCAAGTCATGTGAAAATTCAAAGAATTAAGTTACTGAGGTGATTTACTGCCTCTTAGACACATGAACAAGCCCAATGTATGAGTTCAAAAATGACCACTTTCAAACATACCTAAGTATTTGATGAGAGAAAGACAAGATTTACGGAGCTTAGTTGAAATGTGATCAAGCATTTTTAAGTTGCTGAGACGACAAATTGGTGTTTACAATCCCATAGAATAAACCATCCTTAACTCCAGTAAACCGGTCAAAGGATCTCATGATAAAGTCATCCTGGTCACCAGGATTTTTTTAAATAAAAACTTAAAAGGAAAATCAGCACGCAAAAAATACATCACCTTGTTAAATATTTCTACAAGAATTTTTGCCGATATAAAACTGCTAGTACGTCACTTACAGTCTACCTACAGTCTTCATTTGCCTCCTCTTGCTTTCTGTGAACAATTTGTACAGGAAGCCTACATTTTGAACTTTCATTGCATAAACCCAAAAGAAGCGAAGATTTCTTTTTTTCTCCCAACAAACTCATGCAATCTGACAGATCCTACTTACCAGGGTTGTGGATTCGGTCCAGTAGCTTCACAGATCTCGCGCTGACTACACCACCAACGTGAACAAGGAACCCAGGTGGGAAGGTTGTAAGGGTGAAGAAGGGGAATTCCTACACAGAGAGAAAAAGTTGAAGTAGTAAAGCTACTTGCAAAATGAAATGAGAGTCAAGTCAGCACACTTCCATCCAAAATCTGGTGCATACAACCAAGTCAAGGCAATTAAAAATGCTAACAAAGCACTGGGATTTGTTTCTAGGGGTATAGAATTCAAAAGTAGTGAAGTTATATTAAATTTGTATAGGACTCTGGTCAGGCTGTACTTTACTGTGCACAGTTCTAGTCTCCGTACTATAAAAAGGACACTGAAGCACCGGAGGAAGTGCAAAAAAGATTTACACGGATGGTGCCAGAACTGAGAGATTACAGCTATCGAGAAAGATTGAATAGGTTGGGGCTTTTTTTCCTTCAGAAAAGAGCATACTTAGAGGTGACCTGATAGAGGTCTTTAAAATTATGAATGGGTTGGACAGGGTAGATATCAAGAGAATGTTTCCACTTGTGGGAGAATCCAAAACTAGGGCCCTTGAATATAAGATAGTTACTGATAAACCGAATAAGGAAATAAGAAGAAATTTCTTTACTCAGAGAGTGGTTAGAATGTGGAATGCGCTACCACAGGGAGTCATAACGGCACAGAAGGAGGCCATTCGGCCCATCAAGTCCGTGCCGGCTCTCTGTAGAGCAATCCAGTCAGTCCCATTCACCCGCTCTATCCCCGTAGCCCTGCAAGTTTGTACTGGAAGAATTAAAAGTTGATTCACACCGTCTCTCTTATTGAGCCTCCTTTCAACACTGATCTGTTTGAAATTGCTCTGTAAAGGCAATCCATTAGCAAAGCAAAGGGACAACTGGCAGACCACATGTGAAACCAGTTTGTTCCAAGATCACAGGATAATTACAAATGAAGCCGGCCATTAACATTTTAAATGACCCTAAAGTGCCCCCACCGCCAATGCTGCATCTAATTGCATGGAATTGCATGGAGTCTACAACACAGAAACAGGCCATTTGGCCCAACTGGTCTATGTCGGTGTTTATACACCGCAAGACCTTCTCCCACCTCTCTTCATCTCACCCTATCAGCATAACCTTCTATTCCTTTCTCGCTCATGTGCTTATCAGCTTCCCCTTAAATGCATCTATGCTATTTGCAAGTTCCACATTCTTACCACTCTTTGGGTAAAGAGTTTCCCTATTGGATTTATTGGTGACTATCTTAGATTTATGGCCCCAAGTTCCACAAGTGGAAACATTTTCTCTACATATATCTTATCAAATCCATTCATAATTTTAAAGACCTCTATTAAGTCACTCCTAATAGACTACATTGGATAAATGCCATTGCTAACAGCTGCATGCACTCTTGGAGTTGGTGACATGCACACTACGGGCTGGATTTTGCGGGGGGGGGATCAGCGGGCGCGATCGGTGGTGGGTCGGGTGGGAAAGTGTTTTTTTGCCCTAGTGGGTCAGGACCTCGCTGTGAACCCGCCGCCATGCGCCTTTACCAAATGTCAGGTCTGTCAACGCTAAGCAGACCCGACATGCAGCGGCGGGGGATGCAATTAAAATCATTAGTGGCTTGTTTACAGCCACTTTACAATGGTTTTTTTTCCCAGCTTTTTGAATTTGACAGGTCGCCCACCGGTTTCCCACTGCGCCTAGACCTCGCCTGTGAAGCTGAGGCGGGAGGCCACTTGCCATTGAATCAGCTGATGAGTTGACAGCTTCAAATGTCAAGTCAAAGCTCCCAGCTGATTGAGAAATGTTCCCTTAACCACTAGCTTCCCTAAACTGCATTTCCACTACAGATTCAGAATGCTGCAGGTCTTTACACAAGTCTCCATCCAGTCTGACCTCATTACCTCTCCCACCATTGACAGATCGCTTCTGTCATCTCTAGTACACCTGCCATCTATTCCATCAGCATGGGTGCCGTTTATACTCTTTCAGCTTGGTGCTCAGAATCCCACCACGAACAGCCCCAACACCAGCATCACCAGGCACACCAGCAGTACCAACACCACCAACCTTCTCCACAATCAACTGATGCTGCACAGAATACAGGGCATCAGCACCCGACCACATTGCTAACGGGAGGCCAGGGATGGCCTCACTATGGCCAGATTTACTTCACTTGACGCTGTACACTGTGGCTGCCACATGATGCGCCAGGATGGCACCACCCCACACCAACACCATAAAGCATCCCTACAATGCCCAAGCCATTCCTTTCACACTCATTATCATTGCAGGGGGTACCGTTATGTCTCACCATTCACTGCAACTCACTAAGCCACTTCCAAAGGTGCACACAAATCTGTCCAAGAACGCAAAGTGTTGAAAATAAAGGTTTCAATGTTTGACACCACATTAACAGAAACTTTACCTGAACATTGCATAAAACACCCAAGTGCCTACCGTTGTGTGTTATTAGTTGGTATGATTGCACTAGGATGAGGGCAAGTGTGAGGGGTGGCTAGTGAGATGGGGATGTGATAATGTAGATAGAGGGATGGGTGGAGGTGTAAGGTAAGTTGGTGTGAGTAAGGATGTGCAGGAGTAGGGTAGGGAAGGCAGAGGGATGGGGATGTGATGAGAGGCACAGCAGGATGAGGTTGAGTGTGGCTTTGTACTAACGTTTCATGATCTACTGAGATCATTGAAACTTTTGCGGCACTCACCCAGATCCTCCTGACCACATCCCTGCTTGTGTCCTCCTCTGCAATGTGCAACCAGGCTGTGTTAATCTCCTAGGGAGGTCTTCTCCGCCCATGGGAAGGGAAGAGGACCTCCCTGTGTGCTGTGACTCCCTCCATAGGCATACAGGGAGGGAGTCATGGGAGAGCCTGGGTGCAGCCCTGCACCTCTGTGCAGTCATTGTCCGTGTTTGCAGCACCTCAATGCCGTGGAACACTGACAGCACAAATGTCAAATTAAAGTTGGCCATGGTCCCTTTAAGGAAACCGGCTGAGGACACGTCATCAAATGACGTTGCCAGACCCGCTTCCTCTAATCGGCCGGCAAATGCGCTGGGTAGGCTTAACAAGCCCAATCAAGGTAAATTCATTCTACACAGCGGGATGGAGTCAGCAGCAGGGCTGGGATCTGCCACCGACTTCGCCGGCCACGGATCTGCCGAGGTTCGTAAAATCCAGCCCCAAACCTCTGACTGCCCCAAGCACATTTTGTACAGAAGCCTGGCAACTAACAGGAAAAAAAGACTTTCATCGCATCACATTTCATCCCAGTCCATGCTGGATTTATACATGGATCTCAGAGGTAAAAGAACACTATGCTAATCCTACCCTCACACACTCCCTATCAAATAGATGCTTTAAACAAGAAATTCATGTTAGATGGGCACTTTAAAAAAAAAATTGAACTCTTTTTCAACTAAATTTAAAATAAGATCGAAATGAATAATTTTACCATCTGTACATAAAGGATGCTCAATAAAATATGTAATATGATGATATCCATCAATCAAAACTAGAAGGTTAACCTTTTCGAAATGGATACCATGGACACGTTCATGTGATGAGAGCATCAGATTTATGTAGGTCACAAAACACCCAAATATTGCAAAAAGTTGTATCATGATTAATAAATTTGTTTTTAATCTCTGAAAATCCAAAACTCAATGAGGAATAAACTTAATTTCGATATCATGGACTCGCCTCGCAACCTGCGTTGATTAAGGATTTATGAATTTCCTTCTACCTGATGCATGTAGTTATTTCAGAGCCAAAGGATTTTCTCAGCCTTTGTGTTCTTTCGGTTGAGAGTCAACCCAGGAACATACCCTATTCACTGCAGCAGCCACATGACCTCAGTGATTTCCACATTGCAGATACGCCCAGTCACACACACAGGCACTGCTCAAACACAAGAGTATGCTGCCAAAGTGAAAACTTACAACTTACATTTATGTATCTTATATACTTGTACAATGGAGCCCCCTTTCAAGGATGAAATATCCAGGTTTTTCTAACCTTTGCTCATGACTCAGTCCTCTGACACTAGGGCCCCGGTGTTTTCGGGGAGGGAGCAGAGGCGACCTTTAGCGGCCGGGAAACCCGGAGGTCCTGCCAAATTTAACTGCAGGACCGGCTGTCAGGCAGGAAGGCCTGTGGTAGAAGGCCGCAACCAGGGACCGGTGAGGAGGAAGAGATCATGAGGCCGGGGGCGGGGGGGGGGGGGGGTGGAGGGGAAAGAGAAGAGATCGCAGGTCGGCATCGGATCGTGGGGAGGCTTAAGTTCGGATCTCAGGGGTGCTGAAGTTCCGATCGCCGTTTCATAAATGATTCCAGGGTTTTCTCCTCCACTTCTCCATCTGGGAGTCCAGTCCATGTGTTGATCGCCCATGTGAAGATGAACGTCCTGCTATCAGTCCTAAATTTACCTTTTACTAGTTTGAACTTATGTCCCCCCTTGTCCAACTCTCAATTTAACTTGAAAGTAATTTCTGAATTTACCTTTTCGGTACCATTTACCATCGTATGTACCTGTATAAGATCACCTGTCAGATGCCACCTTTCAAGGCTGAAAAGTCCAAGTTTCTCCAATCTTTCCTAATAACTTAGACCTCTACAACAAGGGTTCTGCCTTGTTGCTCTTCTCTACACTGCCTCCAATGCTTGTATGTTTCCCTTGTGTCTCAGTGACCAGAACTGGACACAGTACTCGAGGTGCAGTCTGACCAGAGCACTGTGCAGTTTCATGACATCTATTCACTTGCTGAGAAGAAAACAGCCCGACAGATAGCCACCAACATAAAACTTACTGTGTTTAAAACAAAATCTAATAATATTAATCGGTACATGTTCTATCCTTCTTCACATCAGACTTGCTCAACTTTATTTACCAGTCTACCCTCTTGAGACAGAAAGCAATTTAAAAATTGGGAATGAAAAATAGAAATGTTTTGTTCAACTGACCACCCAAATGAGCACAAAAATCTAGGCTGATACTCCAGTGCAATGCTGAGGGAGTGCTGCACTGTCGGAGGTGCCGTCTTTCGAAAGGCTCCGTGTCTGCCCTCTCAGGTGGACGTAAATGATCCCACGGCACTATTTCAAAGAAGAGCAGGGGAGTTCTCCCCGGTGTCCTGGCGAATATTTATCCCTCAATCAACATCACTAAAACAGATGATCTGGTCATTATCACGCTGCTGTTTGTGGGAGCTTCCTGTGTGCAATTGGCTGCCGCGTTTCCTACATTCCAACAGTGACTACACTTCAAAAGTACTTAATTGGCTGTAAAGCGCTTTGGGATGTCCTGAGGTTATGAAAGGCGCTATAGAAATGCAAGTCTTTCTTTCATCTTCTTTCCTTGTAAAATGTGACTCTCAAAATATTGTACAGCACAGTTTGGGGTACGGTCCTTATTTCTTTGCATACAAATATTTTCAATCACATCTTGCTTTCAAAACAACGCTGCATTCTTAGCACAGTAAATACAATGAAGACATTTTAATGAGTGTTCATACATTGAAAGGGGTGGTATTAAGTAGTCAATGTTAACGAACAATTTTATTTCCCCTGGTCCAAGCGCTATAGTCATCTGAATAAGGATGATTTATACTTTTCTACTCAACACAACAAAAAACAAAATTAATGCCAAAATATAAGCTTCCAATCATAAGATTCAAAATGAACAGCTGCAGTACATAAAATGCATTTTCAGTCAGCAACTAGGTCAGTTACTGCTGAGCGAAATTTACTGATCTTTTATGAATAAGCTCAACAAGTGACCAAGAACAAAATGGAGTCTGGCATCATGCAAATGCATGTTTTTTCTTATAGCAATGGACTTGCTACTTGACTACCATGTGAAAAGTTTCCCAATACAACTGCTAGTTATTGGATAATTGCTCATTTAGATTTGTTCTATATCCAACACATAATGGAAATTGAATTCAGCATTATATAGTATTTACAGCACAGAAACAGGCTATTCGACCTAACAGGTCTATGCTGGTGTTTATGTTCCACATGAGCCTCCTCCCACCTTTCTTCATCTAACCCCATCAACGTGTCCTTCTATTCCTTTCTCCCTCATGTACCTGTCTAGCTTCTCCTTAAATGCTCCTGAAAGTCGCCTCGACTACTCCTGTGGTAGCAAGTTCCACATTCTAACCACTCCCTGGGTGAAGAAGTTTCTCCTGAATTCCCTATTGGATTTATTAGTGACTATCTCATATTTATGGCCCCTAGTATTTGACTCCCTGCAAGTGGAAACAGCTTCTCGATGTCGACCCTATCAAACCCTTTCATAGTCTTAAAGACCTCTATCAGGTCACCCCTCAGTCTTCTCTTTTCTAACATACTCTAGATTTAGGTATCCACGCTTATCGGTATTTTACCAGCATATATTTCAATTAAATTCTGCAACTCAAATCATAGAATTGCAGAAAGTGGCATACTATTTCTTGCATATTTAATAAGGCATATAAACTATACAGCAGGCCTAATCTTGAGACACAAAAGTGTATAAAAAAAAGTCATGTTATTCAAAAACATAGTTGGAACATTAACCACGTATAAAGAGTCCTAAATAAAAACCATTCTGAATGCTTACCCGATGTTCAAAGGCAGACTGGGTCTGCTGTCGGTAGAGTGCTTTCAGAGGACCTCCGTCTTTCCCACCACTCCCACTTCCCATACCTAAGATTATCAGGCAGGTGCATTATAAACTTATTACAATACTCAAGCGAAAATTTAAAAAAATGAATCAGCACAGACGTACTATTAAATACCCAATAAGAGTAAAAGTGATCATCAAGAAAATGTACCAGATTTCTATTTTGCTTCAAAAGATAAGATGTCTTCACCCAAAATGTCAATATATCTTTTCTGTTTTCTGATGCAGACAGACCTGCATTTTTTTGGTAATTATTATTTCAGGTTACCAATTATTTGTTTGGGGGGGGTGCAGGGAGAAAGGGTTCTCTCATCTTGCTACTCCTTCATTCACTAACTTTATCTGCACATTATATCATGTTTCTAGTTAATGTATACTGCCTTGTTAAACTCAGTTTAATCTATATTACAACAGTGACTGCACTTCAAAAGTACTTCATTGGCTGTAAAGCGCTTTGGGACATCCGGTGGGCGTGAAAGGCGCTGTATAAATGTTTTTTTTTCTTTAAAACATTAATGTGCATCTTCAACTACATCCCAATTAAACGGCTCTAAAATTAAAATATTAACCTTTAGCCTGCTATATATGGATTTGTACTGAATATTTAAATGGAGTTTCAAGAGCCATACTCACGCTTACTTAGAATCACTTCAAATGTCTCATATTATAATAAATTTACAACCCAACATATTAATTACACTCTGCTTCTGTATGTGTGAATATCTATCTATATATTAAAAATCTTACATCTGCAGGAACTTCCTGTCAACTGTTCCATTATAAATTCCTATGTCCACATTTGTAACGGAAACTGCTCATGTAAACTTGGCACGTTGTAATTACATCCTTGCCCCAGTGCTATGCCACCATTGGCAGGAAGGTGCAATTACAGTGTGACAAGTTCACATAGGCAGTTTCTATTATAACTATGGACATAGGAATTTATAACAGAAATATCAAAATATGGACAGCATGAGAGACTTTAAATTGGGGACTGAATTATGCCTGTGCATTCTGGTTCAATTATCACTCCAACTCTGCTTTACCTGAAACTAGACTTGGTCCTGACTCCCTGTGTGAAACGTTATGGGAGATCTAGTAGTTTTTTTAAAGAAATTATGTGACGTTGACTTTTGTGACTATAGTTTTTTTCTACTGAAATCATTTTCTTTAATAACCACTTTCTTGTAACCCATAAACACTTACATAAATTACTTTCTAAATTGTAAGGATAAACAGAATGTAAAAGCAAAGTCCAATCTGATCTTTGTTAGTAAATGTTTTAGCTGTGCCTTTGATAAGGAAACAGTGTAAACTTACCGATACTTCTGTATAGGCCTTTGGTTCACATAAGCCAATTTTCTTTAAAAGGAGTAAAGAGTACAAAGCAATAGTGCACACAATTTTATAACTCTCTTTTTAAAATAGAGAAAAATGAGCTCATGCGAGGTTATACTGAAGAAAGGACAATACAGAATTTAAAAAAGCCACTTAAAAATCATGAAAATAAAAACTTGTTTAAAACTATCAGACTTAACTGGATCAACAGGGAAGTACATAACCAAATTAACAATAGTATTAACAAATGAGTAAAGTAAGCATTGGACTGCACACAGCAACCAGAACACTCAACAAGACAAATATTTAATGAACTATGTAAATGTGATGAATGAATGAAGCGGTTCCCAATAACGAATAGCCATGATTCATTATATTCATAGCTTCTTTTTTCTCCATTTCATCTCAATTTTTGTCAATTTAGACAATAGAAAACATTTCACTGGGACAAATTTGTAGGCAAGTTCTGAACTTTTGGGTTACTAGCAACTGTTAAGTGCAGAGCAAAAAAAAGCTTAAATTTGTCATTTACAGAAATGTACATTAGTTTGATTTGTTTTTCTTGAATGACTACTCATTTGACAAGTCAGAACAGTTTCCATTTTTGCATGCTCTTGTTTTCTTTTCCTCAAATCAGGCACATTGGTATGACTGTTTGCTTTAATGTAATGTAAGCAAAAAGTTTTAGGTGCTGAGCACACAATGTATTTTTTTACATCAATCAATCCTACCAGAGGCAGTTAGAAGCAACTCTTCATTGAAAGACACAGTTTTCCTCAGACAGACTGGACTCGCATAGCCAGAGTGAGGAGGGGTAAGGCTGTGCAGAGCCTCCGAGCGAAGGAGATGTGCACTTTTATGATGGGGGGAACCGGAAGAGAGAGAAGGGGAGCTGGGAAAGAAGAAAATCGGAGGCCCCTTGGGGGAAGATGCTGCTGTAGAAAAGTAGCAGAAAAAAGATGAAAAAGTTGGAGGTTCAGAAGATCACGTACAGAAGATGAAGAAAACACTGCATGGAAAGTCATATGAAAGCAAAACAAATTAGATATACATTTGGCAAAATGAACACATATACACAAAATGAACACAAATACACAAAGAACCAATGAAAACATTCAGAGGCTGATGTAATAAATTAAAAAAAACAAACACCTTTCTGCATACTGACTTAAAATAAGGCACTTGTAATGGGCACTGAGCATTTTCAATATATTTTTTAAAAATGGGTGTTTCAGTTAATTGCTAGCAACTTGCTGTCTTTCAAAGGAAACATTAGCAGAAAGGCTTCCTTGCAGTTTGGAAGAACATCTTAAGCAAACTGAATTGAATCGGACACCCCCTGCCAATTAGATGCTTGCATAGTGTGTCTACCCATTTTATACACCCATTGGGGGCTATCTTTCTCAAGCACATTTCCCTCAGCTATGTTCTACTACAAATACCTCCCAAAAGTTATATTTTTTCCTCAACTCAGATGCAACACAACTCCTGAAAACAGAGTACTCGTATTCCCACTGATTTATATATTTCAAATTAAAAACCTATTTTCTCGTTCACTGCCTAACTATGGTACTGATTTAACTGGACACTTTTTCTTTTTTAAATGTGCCCACAGAGAGGCTATCAGCTTAGCTAAAATGACATGAATGTCTAATTCACAATCTATTACAGCCTATAGACATTCCGACAAACGCATAGACATTTAATAGAAGGCAAAACTGTTTCAAAGTAGAGCACAATAACAAGGAAAGACACAGGTTAAATTTGGTTCGAATTTCCTCTGTATCCTTAAAAAATGACCTTGCTTTATGAACTGAAAAAAGGCTACTGCTAAAGCAGAAATTCATGCATTCTTCTGTGACTTAAAACATCTGAATGTCCTCTATCCAACTGCATCAATAATTCTGTATCCACCACATCACTTGTGTTGATGTCCACAATAATGTGCATTATCCTAAAGTTTCTTGCAAGTAAAAAGCACTTGGAGCAGAATTTTAAAAATATGAAATGAGTTGAAATAACATCATAAAAACTGGTAAAACTGGCCAGCAAATATGTAATGGTTACATTTTTCCAACTTTTAACTTATCAGCAGCAGATTGGAGGGTGGGGGGGAAATCAGCACACAATATTCTGCACTGACAGGGTAGACACTAACATTGTCACATCATTAAAGAATAAAACCAGAGGGACCACTCAGCTTCGACCTAGGCATCAAATCAGGACACGACATATGCACACCCAGCCCAGTCTGCAAAATACTCCGAACTAACATCTGGGGACTGGTGCCAAAGTTGGGACAGATGTTCCATAGACTAGTCAAGCAACAGCCTCACATAGTCATACTCACAGAATCATACCCATCAGCCAGTATCTCTGACTCCACATCACCATCTCTGGGTGCGTCCTGTCCCACCAGCATTGGGGTTGGGGGGTGGGGGGCGGCGGGAAAAAGGCCCTGGAAGTCCTCAACATTGACTCTGGACTCAAGCCTTCAGGTCAAACATGGGCAATGAAAGCACACAAGGAGGGGGAAAAAAAGGCCCATCTCCTCCCCAAATTAGAGTCACGCTCTGACTAAAGGATCTAACACATGAAATATAAGCCTGCCTGTTTATCTTTTGATTTTCAGTTCGACAGCATTTGCTCTTTACAGATGTGGACTGACTCGCTGTGTTTTTCCAGCATTTCTTTTAGGTTTCTGCTGCTGACCACAGGAAAGTAAGGAAACAGTCTAGAGCAAGAGCTTTTATACATAAAACTGCCTGAATTTCTCCAGTCGGATCATGAAGAAAAATTAGTATTCGCAAAACACAAAAGCAAAATCCAACCGTATCAATATCAGTTATCTGCTGTGTAAAGAAAATTCTAATATTCAAAAATAAAAGTTTGTTTAAGGTCATTAAATATGTGCAGTTTAGTAGATTCAAACATGAAAATGTAGGACTCAAAATACCAATTGTTAGAAACAAGATGTCTGTACATGCGTTCATGATTTTACACAATGTGTCATATTTTAATGCTACAGTCCATGCTATTACTGTGCAATACGTCTAGAGCTCCATTTACCTACCACCATCTCAAATAGATCAACTGGCTCCCAAAGTGCAGTCACTTTGGGTAAAATGGGCCCCTCTTGGCATTGTTTTTAACTGCTACCTGAACACTGTTTTAATCGAGGATCCATTACATTAATATAATTTTTAAAAAGCAAATACATCCAGATTGAACAGGATGGACACAGAATGCAGCAGTCTTAACATTTAGATGTTCAGGCATTTGTAAGCCAAGTCACTGTAGACTCTTGGTAGAAATTAAGGGGGCTGAAAAGTTATCTAATAGAGTATCCAATTCTATTTTTTTTTCCAAGAAGATAGACAATAGCTCAGTTCTTGCATTTTAAATATGTCCAGCTATAACAAACGAAGATATTTCCACAGCATCTGAATTCATTCATTGTGCTTCAAAGATTTAACAAAAAAAAACTCTAGTCCGATTCAGTTTGCTGCTCTTCATAGTTCAATGAGAGAAAAGCTCGTGATTAGGTTTTGACAAGCAGAATGAGGTGCTTCAAGTGCAAAAAACACAAATTTACAACAAAAAAAGCGGGGTGGAGGTGCCTTACCAGTTTTAGGTGTCAAACTCAAATCTGTGTCAGAAGAGGAGGACTGTCGACTGTAGGACTTGGAAGGTGAAAAGGAATAGGTTTGATTTTTCAGTGGGGTAGAGGGTCCAGATGAATGAGTAACAGGGTTGGGATCTTCACTGAAGGGAACCCTGCCAGAAGAAGCGGGAAACACATTCAGTAACCCTGTGCTAAGGATCTAAGCAATGATGGAATGATCCAAATACAGGGGAGGCAGCAGTTGCTTCTATGTGCAGGCTGGGGACGAGGCCAAAAGGCAAAGAACTGCCGTCCATACACTGAAGATTCTGGGAAGATATATGGCTGCCCAGGTTTGCACATTACACACAGGAAACAGGTTACAAATTCTGGAGCACAAATCAAACCATGTACTGGAAACCCGAGCGAGATGATCATATAAATAAAACAGCATGAAATATGACTTTAAAAATACACAACGCGTTTTAATTAGGTAATCAAAAGAAAGCTTGAGGATGCGGAACTGAAACTCATGTTTCCTTATTCTGGAACACCAAAACAGTGCATCACAGCTAAAAATGAAAACAAAAAGATTTGGTAAGTAAAGCTTCTGCATGTCTTATTCAAACCATCGGTAAACTAGAAACCAGAACTTACTTCCTTCGGTACTCTATCTTTAGAAAAGTTATTCATAAATCTACTAAAAATCTCAACAATGTTCCTTGGTTCTGGAAGCTGGGCTATTTGTTAAGCTAAGAAGGGGTTGAAGATTTATGGTACCTTCCTACACTGCCTGCCTGGCTTTACTCACTGAACCCCTCTGCCTGTGGCCCGCCTCTCCCCAGCTCCTCAGCCTGTGCAGTCTCATACCAGTGTAGATGAGTGTAGGAACAGACACAGAGAAGTTCTGAGTTAGTCTCGAGCCCGTAGCAGTGTGAATTGGGCTGTTGTGAGTCGAGCGGCATCCGTGGCTTGGCTGGTGCACCAAAGGAGACCTGACAGAGAGAAGCAGGAGCCAGGAGAAACAAAAATATACACGGTAGAACTGTAAATGTTAAAAAAACCACGAATGCGAGGGAGCCAAGGTATTCAGCAAGTATTGTCACTTTTTGGTTTAATATACAAGCAGGATTACCAGAAACCACGTCGTACCCAATAGGAAATATCTGCAGACATAACCAGCATGCATGTATTAAAGCAGTTTAAAAGTGACATGAAAAGCTGGGGCAGTTGCCAGTGAAATTCAAGATCAACACACATTTGACTGAGTTTTAAGATTACAATATTGATTTTTAGATTAGCATACTTGTCAAAAGAAAGGCTAGTAGATCTCATACAATTAAGTTAATTTTTTTTATGCTTTGTTCCATACAATTTTCCAGCTTTCTAGAATCAGCCATGCAAACGTTAGTGTTATATGGAAAGACGATAATGTAAGTAAAAAGAGCACATTTTCTAAGAGTTTTAGAATGATAGTATCTTCAAAATCGTATTCTGTAGGAGGAAATTAAAACCGTTTATTCCCTTTTCCGATGACATTTTGCTTATTTACCTCTCCTCGAGTCCCACACACTATGGACCAACTATGAGGGCAGGCAATTTGCACTGCTTTCTCTGCCAATGCTGCTGGGTTACTGCTCGGACATGCTCATGAACAACCACAGTTGACTTACTCTCCTAGTTACTAAACATCAATGAAAATGTCTCCACTCTGTTGACAGAAATCTAGAACTCAAAAAGGTGAATTGATCTATAATTATAAAGGAAAGTGTGCAAAATAAAACATAAATAACTGTGACGGGTCTCTATTTTATCTTTAACAAATGAGAATTTACAAAATGATAGCCATACCAAATTATTCTGGCATCAGTGGAAAATATATTTCTCTCTCTCTCTCCAATTTTTTTTTTTTTTTAAAGCAATTTTTTTCATCCTAGCACTTGAACAATAACATTTTTCTGAATTACATTCATTCACTTAACTGACACCAAGGTTCAAACTCTAACTTAGCTTCAAGACATCAGGCAAGCAATTCCAAACATGTATGCTATGTTGCAGAAAAGTGTTGAACAAATTAACTGTCATTCTTATCTATGCCAAGAGGCAACCTCAATCGACTGAATTAAGTTAATGGATGCAGGCAAGTAACACAACGTTCTCACCGTAAATTGATTGTCTTGTCCTGGGATCGAGGGATTATAATGTCCCTTAAAGGCATGATTTGACCAACACATTTGTTAACATAGCAATGTATTTTAAAAGAATATGCCCATTGTAGAAAAAGAAAGTTCCTCTTTTTCAACGCATCCACAAAGCATTCTCTGGCAGACGGAGGAAAGCAACTCGTTTTTGCACCACTGCCTCTCCAGAAGAGAAGCACAAGAATGGCCAAAGCTGACTAGTGTACAGAATTTCTCCATCTCCCACTGGGTTAAACTTCCCCTTCACTGAATGTCTCCCTCTGACCGTTACTTGCCACAAGGGTTAATAGTTTGTGGATAATGCAGCATACCATTGGTGCACCACCAACATGTTCAACCGACTAGTCAAGCATGGAAATGTATTAGGCAATATTCCAATGGATTTTTGGATTCATAGTTTGAAGCAAAATTAGCAATGGCTACTGTAACAGCTTTAGTTGGCATTATTGAAAGTTTTCAATCCAGCTACATCCATTGGGATGTCCCGAGGTCATGAAAGGCGCTATATAAATGCAAGTCTTTCTTTTTCTATAATGAATTTTATGGGAGATACACAAAGAGTATTATAAAATGGATACTACATATGGGGCATCTATGTCAGAGAGATTCATAAACAATGCATCTTATTAAAAGGTTCAGGTATGGGGAACTGGGTGAACAATAGGTCAAGATCACTGCCCATTCATCTCTGGGAGCTTGGTTTAAATCTACACAAGATAAACTTTGTTCTCTGCCAGCTGTAAACTCATTCCTCACCTTAATAAATACAAATTTAACCAAATGGTAGAAATTAGGTTAAAAAACTGGCACAGAAATCAATTTTTAATGAATGTCCTGATACAAGTACCACTGCTAATAGAGTTCATTTCATGACAGTAGCTTTTCAAGTCCCCTTTAGACTAATTTACAACAAACTGAAGGTGCTGCTTAAGAAAAATGCAGGCATAAATCTCTAACAAGCATTAATCCCTCGAGACCAGTTAGAGAGCAGAACTCTGCAACAAAAAACATAATAGGAGCTGGTTGCTTCTTCCAGTTTAAAAAAAACATTATTCATACCTACCAAGTCTCATGATTTTTTTAAAAGCTGGAAGCAGTGAACGATTATGCACAAAACTCATATCTGAGAAATTCTCCAAAAATATAAAATAGTCTGCATTAATCAAAGAATTTGATCCCTGAAGTTTAACTGTTGACATATTTCTGTATTTTTTAAATTTAGCAATGCACAATAGCAGAATGCCATAAAACTTGGTGTGCAAGTCATATCTTCATGCACATTTTATACATAATTGCAATTTGCATATACTAAATTTGTGCATACAATTTAATGTACCCATGCAAAGCTAGTGCTACTCAAATGCAGGTGCATAATTTGCCTCAAATGAAACAATGCTCAAAGGTTTAAATGATCAGAGTTTAGAATGAGATTTATCTATAATACTTTTCAAAGAGTAGGTAACACTACTTCCCGTGCTTTTTAAAAACTCTTCAACCACCACATAAAATAGGAATGGCCATCACCCCATATGAAGGGGCAGGGAAATTAACAAAGGCACTGTCCCTTTAAAAGAGAAGGAAAGCTCAAAAGGAAAAACACTACACAGAACTTACGACATAGAAACAGGCCATTCGGCCCAACTGGTCCATGCCAGTGGTAATGCTCCGCCTAAGCCTCCTCCCACCTTACTTCATCTCACCCCATCAACATGTCCTTCTACTCCTTTCTCCCTCATGTACTTATCTAGCTTCCCCTTAAATGCATCTATGCTGTTCGCCTCAACCACTCCACATGGTAGCGAGTTCAAAGAAGGTTGGATCTCAAACAAGCGTGCTAAGCTTGAATAAAGGAGACTATGAAGGTATGCGAGCGGAATTGAGTAGAGTGGATTGGGAAAATAGATTAAAGGGTAAGACGACACATGATCAGTGGTGTACATTCAAGGAGTTATTTTACAACTTCCAAAAAAAATATATTCCACTGAAAAGAAAAGGGTGTAAAAGAAAGGACAGTCATCCGTGGCTAAGTAAAGAAATTAAGGATAGTATTCGACTAAAAACAAGGGCATATAAGGTAGCGAAATCTAGTGGGAGGACAGAGGATTGGGAAAACTTTAAAAGGCAGCAAAAAATAACAAAAAGATTGATTAAGAAAGGGAAGATAGATTATGAAAGTAAATTAGCAAAAAATATAAAAACAGATAGTAAGAGTTTTTATAGTTATATAAAAAGAAAAAGGGTGGCTAAAGTAAATGTTGGTCCCTTAGAGGATGAGACCGGGAAATTAATGGTGGGAAATATGGAGATGGCAAAAACACTGAATGAATATTTTGTATCAGTCTTTACAGTAGAGGACACTAAGAATATCCCAACACTGGACAAACAGGGGGCTATAGGGGGAGAGGAGCTAAACACGATCAAAATCACTAAGGAAGTGGTACTCGGTAAAATAATGGGACTCAAGGCGGATAAATCACCTGGACCTGATGGCTTACATCCTAGAGTCTTGAAAGAAGTGGCGGTAGGGATTGTAGATGCATTGGTAATAATTTTTCAAAACTCCCTGGATTCCGCTAAGGTCCCGGCAGACTGGAAAACTGCTAATGTAACACCCTTATTTAAAAAGGGCAGCAGACAGAAGGCTGGTAACTATAGACCGGTTAGCCTAACATCTGTGGTAGGTAAAATTTTGGAGTCCATTATTAAGGAAACAGTAACAGGACATTTGGATAATCATAATTTAATAGGACAAAGTCAGCATGGTTTTACGAAGGGGAAGTCATGTTTGACAAATTTGCTGGAGTTCTTTGAGGAAGTAACATATAGAGTGGATAAAGGGGAACCAGTGGACGTAGTGTATTTAGACTTCCAAAAGGCATTTGACAAGGTGCCACACAAAAGATTATTGCTTAAGGTAAAAAATCACGGGATTGGGGGTAATATTCTGGCATGGATAGAGGATTGGCTATCTAACAGAAAGCAAAGAGTTGGGATAAATGGTTCATTCTCAGACTGGCAATCAGTAACTAGTGGTGTTCCACAGGGGTCAGTGCTGGGTCCCCAACTCTTCACAATCTATATTAACGATTTGGAGGAAGGGACCAAGTGTAACATATCAAAATTTGCAGATGATACAAAGATGGGAGGGAAAGTAGTGAGTGAGGAGGACATAAAAAACCTGCAAGGGGACATAGACAGGTTAAGTAAGTGGGCAGAGATTTGGCAGATGGAATACAACACTGGAAAGTGTGAGGTGATGCACTTTGGCAGGAAAAATCCTCGAGCAATTTATTATCTTAATGGCAAGAAACTGGAGAGTACTGAAGTGCAAAGGGATCTGGGGGTCCTGGTGCACGAAACTCAAAAGGTTAGTATGCAGGTGCAGCAAGTGATTAAGAAGGCAAATGGAATGTTGGCTTTCATTGCTAGGGGGATAGAATATAAAAATAGGGAGGTATTGCTTCAGTTGTACAAGGTATTGGTGAGACCGCACCTGGAATACTGCATACAGTTTTGGTGTCCTTACTTAAGGAAAGACATCCTTGCTCTCGAGGCAGTGCAAAAAAGGTTCACTCGGTTAATCCCGGGGATGAGGGGGTGGTCATATGAGGAGAGGTTGGGTAGATTGGGACTCTACTCATTGGAGTTCAGAAGAATGAGAGGCGATCTTATTGAAACATATAAGATTGTGAAGGGGTTGGATCGGGTGGATGCGGGGAGGATGTTCCCGATGACGGGTGAGACGAGAACTAGGGGACATAGTCTTAGAATAAGGGGCTGCTCTTTCAAAACTGAGATGAGGAGGAACTACTTCAGTACTCGCTTAATTTCCACATGAAATCAATTATACATTCAAAATACTTGTTGCCTACTGGGTCTCCTTCCGACCCCCCTCCCCCACAGAGTCACTCTGGTTACACGACTGACAGGGAAAAGCCATCTGTATCCTGGCAATGCTCAATTTCTGCGGGGGGTTTGGATCTTTGAGTTCTCCAGAGACCAAACTGGAGCTGCCCAAATCACGGAAAATCACAGCGATGTGTATTTTCCTGGGTAGTTTCAGATGAGCTGCCAAGCCAGTCAGAAGTCATGAGCCACATTAAAACAAACATAGCCAACCTATGTGGAGGTTGCTCTTTCCCCCCCACTGGTATCACTGGAGCAGCTCTGGAGGGAAGGCAAACTGGATCTCTGGCAGGATGGCAAGTTGAAGGCATTTTTTTTTTTACAATAAAGGAAATGTCTCTGTGGGCACATAATCTTGCACAGATATTAGGGAAGTACTTCGAAGTTATAATATTGACTTTCCTTCTCCTTTAAGAAAATGCTGAGTGCAGCGAAAAAAAATTCTGCCCAAGATAACGTCAGGTGTTCTTGAAGGTCAGCAGAGTAACCACGTGCCTTGGGCAAGTTGGTAAATGCTCCAAAAGGCCTCGCTTCAGGGTCATGGGTGTCTGTCACTAGGATGGATTTGTGGTACTTTACACACATTTCAAAACCAAATGCCAGCATTGGCTGACAGCCATAGACAGGACTGAGGCAGCCTGAGGTCGATCGGATTGAGACAGCCAAGTAGGTTGCATTGCGAGATGTCAGCAATTCAACACAGAGCATTCAGAAAGACTTCCCTTTACCATAACCAGCAACTGAAAGACTTAAATATGCAAGCAAAAAAATTCAAGAAACAGCACTTGAACTTGCTCTAGCATCAGAGACAACACAACTAGCTTTGCTGCCAATATTAGGGAATAAAGAACAGGAAGGAGCCTGTTCCCCAACAAGGCTGTTGCACAGCAGAGTACAAAACCACCGAATCATTAAAGGTGTAAATTTTGTTAAAGAGATAGAGCTTCAACTCCATGAGATGATGGCAATTCCTATTTGTAAATGGATATTGAACTATTGAAAAAGTATTCCTGTCACACTCCACAACCACCCATTCCCTCCATATATCACCCCAAGTTACATCCTACACCTCTCCAAAATCGTTCTGAAAACTTAAAAGTAAACCATTCAGCAAAGCCAGATATGTTTCTGTTTTTTTAAACAAAAGATGCTATATCTTGGAACAAGAAAATCTCCACCTCCACGCTCCAATGTAGACATAACATTTCAAAAAATTGCATACAATTTTACAAACACTTTTAAAAAAAAGAATAAACTGTACACTGCAGAAACTAGAGAGTAACATGCTAAAAAAAAAAATCCCTTGAATATATGCTCAAGCAGAGGCTGTATTCTACAGAAGTGCCCCATTAACACTGTACCATACCAGACTCATACAGGGTGCAGGGCCAAAGGATACATGAATGGGACTACAATTCCACGAGTTAGAGTGGGCTCTATTTTTATTCTAACAATAGATTATGGGCTTTCCTAATGGGGGACATATTGGTTATAGTTGTTGGCTGGGATTTGAAATTATTGGAGGCTGTAGTACTTGTTTGCAGCTTGTTATTAAGACCAGAAGGACCCCAGTTCGACACCTGGTCTGTGCTGAGTTAGCTGATCTCAGCAAGGTGCAACAATTGACCTCAAGGGCCCTCTGAGTGCCCGTTCTTAATGGTTACCCAGTAACCACTATTGGTAAGTAAGTGTGTGTATGGACATCAAGTAAGGACAGGATCAGGCGCAGCTGTGCTCATACAATTGGCTTCAGCTCCCTGGACTAGGAAAGGGGGAGGTGGGTAGAGGGCGAAAATCAGCCATGTTCACTGCACCTGGTCAGTAGCAAGTGACCTATGCTGAAAAAGTATACGTGTGTGTTGATATTGGGCAAGACCTTGTGGCACGTGGGCTGTGATGCCTCCACCACAAAGAGCCTGCCAACATTGGCTCACAGATGAGCAATGGCCCCTTGTGCAAGGAAGCAAAGAGCAACCAGTGCTCATGGAATCATACCCAAGCACAAGTCAATGCATTCAAGAGAGAAGCAAAGAAATTGGAAGGAGGATAAAAACAGCACACCCGAAGGTACTTCACATTCATACAGCAGTGCTCTGATTATTCTGCATAACTGGACTGACTCTAGATACTCAAATATTTAACCGACAGTACCATGTCATGGTCAAAATTAAAAACAGGCAAGGCCATGGTACATGGGCCTATGCTACAAAGATTTGCAGAGTCACGTTCATTAATAGGTTATCTCCAATAGCAAGATCACCCTCTGATTTTCATAAAGAGCTATGGCTTGAGTTCCTAATAACAGTGTGAAACACTTGTTAGTATGCTACTACAACCCCATGCCTGTATTTTACCTGTTACTCAATTCAAGTCAGCATATTAAGTGCATATAATGAAGGTTCTTGCATTTCTGGTTACACATCTAAAATAACACATTCTGTCGGAGATGTTATATGCACCAGATCTTACTATTCAGTCACAAAACTATGGACACATGGGAAAGTCTGCTAAGTAAAATATATGCATTCAGTGTTCCTAATGCTTATTATAGCATTAAAATACTTTACATAACAAGTTACAAATTCTGAGTGAGGTAGACAGCATTGTTATTACAATGGTTTAAGGATTACTTATATTTTCTTGCTGATAATTTATACTTTAATGAAGCTCCTGAGTTTAGCTTGCACAATTTGTTTACTATATCATGCACTTGAAAACATGTATTTACAATTCCAATAAACCTTTGTACTCAACAATGCTCAAATATTCTTGAAGTACACATCAAACAGGCATATGAATCTTGCATGCAACACAATACAAAGTAATGCAGAGAAAGAAAGAGATTGCACATACTTGCAACCTTGTACTTACTCTTTCAGATCTTTGGATGGGGAACTACATGGAGGTAGGAGTGATGTAGCTGTGTTACTCAGTTTATCCAGTGTACATGCAGTCCCAATAGCACGTACCACTAGCCCAGATTCTCCTTCCAAGTCAAAACACTGTAGATAGCCCACTACAGCATTGCCTCCCATCTCAAGTACCTTTAGGCCAATTTTTCTTTGCAGTTCCCCTATTAAATCAAATATTTATTGTCACTTAACATGATTTATATCAAATACACAAACTTTACTGTGTGGCCAAGCATCACAGCATATAGAATGAAATCAAATTACATTTCAGGCAGAGTAATCCTTTGAGAAATTGACCAAAAGCCAACAAGGAAAAGCGTTTCAATTTGTCACAAGGATATGCTGAATTAAATAATGTTTCTTGGTTCTGAATTTTGCCAATTCTAGGTCAGAACATTCACCCGACAGAAAATTCATAGAATTCTGATGAATATGCAGAGCCAACTTTCTCACACCCAAGTGTGTTTTCTCAGCAATATTAGTCATCCTGTACCACAGATTTAATACAAATCTATGATGTTAAAACATTTGTAAAAACATTTTTCATCCAAGGACTATTTGGTGAATTACACTGAACATTACAGGTAGTGCTCAGAACTACAATGCACATTACAGGTAGTGCCTGAATTACACTTAACATTACAGGTAGTGCTCAGAACTACAATGCACATTACAGGTAGTGCTCAGAACTACAATGCACATTACAGGTAGTGCCTGATTTACAGGACATTTACAGGTAGTGCTCCAATGCAGTATTTGTCATTGCCAAATCACTTAACAAATTTAACACAAACATTTTGCCAAAACAAATACCCGTCACTGGAATTACATGAACCTCGCCCGGTTTACTGGTGGAGACAGTTCACAACAACCAAAATAACAGCAACAATTATAGTTTTAGCATTTGGAACTGTAACAAATGATCATATTCTGAGGTTGAACGACCTAGATGGTACTTTGCTACAGGGTAAGAATGGGCAAGTAAGTGAACATATGTAAACTTGTCAGCCAAAAATGAGCAAGTACAACTTTACAAATTAAAAATATAAAACTTCAAATTCTAGAAATCAGAATTTAAAATAACACACAAAATGTGGAATTACACAGCAGTCAATCAGCATTTGTAAAGAGAAAAGACAAGTACAATCCTGATGCAGATGATTATTTGGCTTCTTAAAGGCCATGTAAATTTCAAATCAAGTCTGAGCGGAAATTTACAAGCTCCTCATTAGAAATCTGTGAATTGGAAATTTCATGAATTGTATTACTGACAATGTAGACACCCTGAACTTTATTCCCATGATCTGACGAATATGAACCTCTCAACCATGCTACCATGTTGTAACACACTGACAAACCAGCGCACATTTGTGAAGTTTCTAGACACTGGTTACTCCCATCTATAATTACCCTAATCTCTTGATTGAGGCTTCTATAACCAATGTAAGACACTCCCCATCCCAAAATTTCTCAATATGTTGCCTACAGCACAGTACAAGACAATTTCTGAACAAGTACACTTCATATCAAACACACTTACAGCAACAAAGATATTGTCAACAAAAATCTGAAAGATTTTTTTACCTGACATCAGTGAGATTAGCCTCTGTCTGGCTTCATTTGATGCCCTGGGTGTACGTATCCTATCAATCCACTGGTACTCGGGATCCTCATTTACTACCAATTCTTCAACAAACCCATGGATTGTTACTGCTTTATAGCACTTAGGAATGGATGTGGCTGTGGAGAAAAAAATATACTTCAGAGCTTACTCTGCAGAAAATGGTTAAAAACAACTTAGAAAAGGCAGACTGGGGTGTTACTGTGAATTGAAAACTTTATTTCCCTGCCTGAGATTTGAATCCAGACTAAGGACTGAAGATTCCTTTCTCTGCTGGTTGTGTGTGGGTCCTATGTGAAATGCATTTTGGCCATCTCAAACCAGTTCTTAGTGGCTACGTGCCTACTGAAAAAAGCTCAACAGTTTGACAGCTCGGGAGTAAACGCCTTCAACAAGAGTGCTGGTGTGAAAATTGGAAACATCAATAATAGAGGACACTCAGGAGTTGTACATTATTGATATAGAGATAAAGGGAACTTTACCCTGCATCTGGCTTTGCTTTACCTGACCTGAAAATGCTTGATGCTGAAAATGGGTGCAGAAAGTAGAAAAGTGTTTTATTCCCCAGCAGAGACATCTATCTATCACCTTTATACGGCCAAATGCTCAACAGAAATCTTTTTAAAAAAAGGTATCCTAAGAACACGCATGTATTACCAGATTGACAATCTGAACCGCCAATACATAACATATACAGTACTTGGAATTTATAAAAGCACAAGCCAAATTAGGACAACAAACTTACTACAAAAGAACTTGACTCCACACGATGATTGACGGAAGCGGTTCAAATCGTTGAAGAGATCTACCTTCACCATAACATTAATTTCCCCTCTGATACCTGTTAATAAAAGATCTTTTAATACACCCAGCTATTTGAATATTACAGTAAAATTATAGGGCTAAGAATGGAAACAGAAAAGACCATTACTTCTGCAAATGGCCCTCTGGTTTACATGCACATCACTTTATCTTCAAAAATCCAAGAAAGTAATGAAAGTGAATGTCATGAACCACAGGAGCAAAGCTCAAGCATTCTCTAAACCTTAACATTGCTGTTTTGAAATCACAAACTTATTTCGCTTTTAATGTACTTTGGAGTTTATGTGGGCCATTTTATTCAGCTTTCAGTCCATTTCTTTTTCACCAGCTTCAGTTGCAGGGCAAATAGGGCCACTTTGTTTCATGCAGCTGATGCAAGACAACACCAACACTGAAGGATTAACTATTGCCACAAAATCGTTAATTGATCAAATGATAACCAGCATACATTATTGCAACATGTCCTGCAAATGTACATTTCTGATATCAGAAATCTGTTGTTCTGTTACATATTGGACATTACACAGACAGGTCGACATTCCTATAATGCAGGGGCTAAAAGGGTTGATGTATGAGGACAGGTTCCATAGACTAGAGGCAGGACTCCCATTTGTCGGGTTTCAGTCCCGCCTCCAACAACTTCTGGCCAACCCACGCTATTTTCCCTTGATTGACCTTGTTAAGCCTGCTGGGCGGGCTTAGCAGGCCAATTAAGGGAAAGCCGGTTGCAGAGAACATCAACGTATGACGTTTCATCTCATCAAACTTCTTTCTTTTGCAGAATGAGATGGTTGTTGCATTGGAGAATGCAATGGCCATCTGCCATTCCCAACACGGAGGTGCGAGACTCTCCGCATACACACCGACTGAAGCCTGCAGGAAGAAACAAAGGTAAGTACACTTTTACTAACACTTTGCACTTACCTCAGATACTCACCTCTCCACTCTTGCACCCATCACTTACCTTCACAGCACACTTTTGCCCCCCCCCCCGACCCCCGCAGACCCACTACTCGCCTCGCTGACCTGGCGGGTTTCGGAGCCCGCACTTGAGGGCAAAAAGGGGATAATCCTATTTTCTGCCTGTTAACTACCGGTTAACAGGCAGTTAATAGGCTTTAATCCCTTTCCGCCTCCAAGGAGACGGGACTCGGCGCGGGACGGCTACCTACCTCCTGGCAAGGTAGCATGGAGGCGGGTTGGGCACCCACCCCCAAATTCTGCCATTTTCCCAGCAGTCCCGCCTCCATACCCGCCTCCCCAGGGCTGGCAAGATCGTGCCCTAGGTTTGCATTCCCTTGAGTATAGAAGATTAAGGGGTAATTGATGTGTTTAAGATAATTAAAGGAGTTGATAGGGTAGATAGAAACTATTTCCTCTGGGGGAGAGGGGAGAGCGGTCCAGAACAAGGGAGCACAACCACAAAATTAGAGCTAGGCCGTTTAGGGGTGATGTCAGGAAGCACTTCTTCACACAAAGGGTAGTGGAAATCTGGAACTCTCTTCTCTCCCCCCCCCACCCCCACCCCCACCCCCACCCCCCCCCCCCGGCCCCACAAAAAAGCTGTTGAAACTGGTGGTCAACTGAAAATTTAAAAACCGAGATGGATAAGATTTTTGTTAGGCAAGGGTATTAAGGGTTACGAACCAAGACGGGTAAATGGAGCTAAGATACAGATCAGCCGTGATCTCACTGAATGGTGGAACAGGCTCGAGGAGCTGAATGGCCTACTCCTGTTCCTATGTTCCTGCTCATCTCTTGTCACCATATCACCTACTCACCTACAATTGCCACAAAATGCTGTCCTTTTTTGACTGCAACTCAAGTACACCTTCAATGCACAGATATTGAATAACACAGTACTGGTCATTCTAAAGCTATGCGATCTTAGTCATTTCATTCAGACAAACTCCATTCACTCTCACTAAACTGGTATTTGATGGAAACATTTACAGACTTGGGGGGGCGGGCGGGCGGGCGGGCGGGCGGGGGGGGAGAGGAAAGAGACTTCATGGTCAGCTGAAGTAAAGTGTTAGTAGAGGTCTGGAACAAGTTACTATGTATCTTCTCTGAATGATGCATGATGTCATAAAGGGGGTGAAAATAATCTAAAAAATTGAGATAAATACAAGTACATGGAGCTATGAAAGAGAACTTGGGAGTGTTAATCTACAAGCTATATCTAAAAAAAAAATCACTTAACACGTTCCCTGTAAGCTGCACTTTGTTCTGCGCGGCCTGTTTCTTTCAATGTGCGATCCCTTTAAATTTCTGCGCATGCACGGTATTTCCAGTGTAAAAGCTTGTGAGCAGCCTGCGCGAGACCTTGCAGATTACTGCGCAATTGACACACACACATTGTATGTTATGAAAGGCACGTCAAACTGTAAATAGTCTAAGATAAGGCATTTCCCTTATTTTAAAAAAAACTTCAGCACATACATGTGCAGAAGCCCAAAAGCAATAGTTTATGGTCAAAAACAAACAGCATAATCAAACATTTGTTCCCAAAGTTGGTTACAAGTTTTGCTTTTGCCATTTAGTTATTTTTCAGACCTAGCAAATTCCAAGCATCTACACAGTAGGTAATTTCAGTGCTAGCAAAATGAAAACCATACTACTGTGGTAAAATAGTATTGGATTACAGAACTGTTTGTTTGAGAGAGTGGGCAAGAGAGAGGCTGGCAGATGGACTGCACAGTCTTTTCCAGTCCTATGCCCCTACAATGCTTTGCAAGTGTTCAAATTTTCTTACTTAAAAAAATTGAAATACTCCAAGTCATTTTGTCTTGTAAACTGATTTGCATCAACAAAGAACCAGAGCTTTCCAGTATGTAGGAATCTCAATCTTCCCTTGCACATCCCCTCACCGGTTTCACTGTGTTTAAAACTGGGAGTAGAACTGCAACAAACACAAAGACTACTCATTCCACTGTCGCTCAAGATATAATTTCTCGTGTGAAAGTGGCAAGTTCAGAATAAGTGATTTTACAGTTGTACTGTAAATTATGCCGTCACTAGGTAGCGAAACGATTTGCGCTGGGAAATTCTTGCTGTGACCATTCAAAACACTTGGACCCTTTCTTATTTTCTAAACACATCCTTTTTTTGGTCCTAGAACACTCGAAAAAAAAATTCTGACGACTTTCCAACATTGGATTAATGATTGAGAATTAAAGAAATGCACGAGACCAAAGAAACAAGTAATGTGCAAGATGTCTGGGATAAAACTGAACTACACTTGGTTGGCACAGAAACCCTCATGCTGCACTCAAAAGTGGTAAAGCAGCTTAGTACAAATCAGTGCCTGTAGCATTTTTCCATTCTTTTATCAGGTGCTTTTTTGATTTGTGGATCCAAGGACCCACAAGGTCAATTAAGCTGCTCTAACACCAGCTACATTATGCTACATGCATGAATTTGATTTGCAGGCAATTTTACAGCACACATTCCAACCTTTGCCACACTAAAAACAGAAACACCATACACATAAAAGCTTCAATAGTACTGCTGCCTTTTTTTGTAAGGTCTTCAGGTGATTCCTCCTAATGGCTCATATTCCTTTCCCTTCCATCTACGATCAAACACTTTGTTACATTTTTTTCGTCAGAGGTGCTATACAAATGTAAACTGTTACTGTGAGATGGGAGTCGTACAACATTAAAACATCACGGTCCCGATATTTACGGGGAGGTGGGGGGGGAGGAGCGGGGAAACCCATTGAGGCCAGGGACGCAGAGGTCCTGCTGAATTTAACGGAAGGAGCTCATTATAATTTTTTTCTTTCGTTTCCTGCCCGGAAAATTGACAGGCTCGCCAGTGGCCGGGCAGGAAATAAGCAGAATAAAGAGAATCAAAATAAGTTTAGTTAGGTAGCTGCAGGTTTGCCCGGGGGGGGGGGTGGTGGTCACCGATTGCGGCAGGGGCTTGAGAGGCCGTGATCAGCAGAAGGGAGGTCGAAGGCTTCCTTGAGGGGCAGGGGCAGGGGGGGCGGGGGGGAGCACTCCTGCTCCTCCTGGCCCACAAGGAGTGCTGTAAAAGGCAATTACCTTCTGGAGCTGCTCCCGCCTCCATTTCGCTGCTGGGTTTCCCCCGAGTCCTGGGAAACCCGGCCAGCAGCTGTTAGATTTAAATCAGGCTCCCAATTGCACTTTGGGAGCTTGATTTAAATATGTTAATAAAGTGCCCCATATCTCCAAGACGGGAAACTCACATGGCTCGAAGCCGGCCACCATAAAAACAGCAACGGGCGCATACGTGGCGGGTTGGGGACGCGTTCACTAGTTTTTATGGATTAACCCCATCCTCTCTGACCTCCTCCCGCCCATCATGGGGGGTTAAAATCGAGGCCCACATCTCTGTAACCCAGCATGAAAAACACCATAGAAATTCCTCCATCAGTGAGCTTTTATTTTTAAGAAAATAAATTAAGAAAAAAATAAGTTTATCATATACTTTAACAAAGATATCCTGGAATATGCCTTTAAAAGTTGTGTTTCAGCATTGCAGAAAAGAGCAACACAATGTTTTCTTCCCCTTTTATTCACACTATAAATTTGAAAGGACTATGATGCTGAACGTATCTGCATGCAATTGCTGCAAAGATGATCTAAAACAGAATACTGCGATCACACCAGTGACAGGTTCTATAGATGCAGTCTGGAAAGAACCAGATTTTCACCTCCTGGGATTATATGCAAGATTTGTTGTACTTGAGAAGTACTGCACTATGGATGTGTGCTGCAGCACTCGCTGAGAACAGGAATTTGAGCCTGCGATGGGCAGGATTAACATATACTGCCAGTGGTCCTCACCACAAAAGCAGACGACCAATAGAAATCTGGTCATCACTTGTCAAAAATCGTACTCACCATGAATAGTGTCGTAGATCGGAAACCAGCCAGACAGAATGGCTGCAGCTTCATTGGATAGCAAGGGGTCAATATCAATGTACACTTTTCCAATAGCATCATTAGCGCTGTAGGTATCATGATCCAGAACTGTGATCTGTAGTGGCTCATCTTGCAAGTCTTCATCATCAACCTGCAAGCACATTTCCAGTTATTTAACTTAATCGACTGGAGAAAAGACGTTAAATGTGTCATGTGATTAAACTCCATTTCTTTGGTCTGTAAAATCTGTTCTTTGCAATATTCATGAAGTGTTGTGGGCTCAGTTAAATTTATAAGAACATAATTACAGTAATTGATTTCTTTCTCATACCCGCACGCCAAGAAAAGCTCCTGTGGCATTGCTCATCAGAAGTCTGCTATGTTGTGTTGTAAGGACAGGAGCATTATACCATGTAATTCAGAATGTATTGTTTTGTTGCTATGTCGAAGCTGTAGCCCTTAAAAGCCACAAAGCCTAATACAGAATGGCCTCGATATTAACCCATCCATGACGGGCGGGAGGTGGTCGGGGATGGCTAAACCCTAAAAAAATGGGGAACTCGCCCCCAACCCGATGCGTACGCACCCGGTGCCATATATACGGAGGTGGGTAGAGAGGCATGCGTCTGTCCTGGCTTGGAGAAGCGGGACACTTCATGATCATGTTTAAATCAGGCTCCCACTGTGCAATTGAGTTTTCAACTTCGATGTTTCTAATTCACCACTTTTTTAAATAAAGAGTCCCAGGAATATTAAGTGTTACTTTTAAAAAGTGAATCATACCCAGGAATATGGTAATCTCGCTTTGTGGGTAAGTAAAGGGATGGATTGGGCAACTGGGGAGCAGAGAAACAGAACTGAAAGGAGGGAAAAGCCACTAGTGCTCAGGACAGCGGTAGGCAGAGATGACAGGGAGAGAGGAGTAAAATGGTGGTCGCAAGTGAGGAAAGAACAGTGGAGGGAGGAGGGTAAAAGGGCACCAATCCACAGGCAGAGGTGGCCAGAGGAAGTATCAGATTCGATGTCTAATTTTAACAGATGGCACTGTGAAAAACACATCTAACTGGCTCTTGAATACCGCCATCAGGAACCTAGTGCCGCCATCAAGCACTGCCAGGTCAGATAGCACAGCACAGCCAGAAGGAGAAGTTATGCTCCCTCTGCTCTGCCCAAACATCACAAAATTTGGACGAACAAATGCATTCATTTAATTGCGACGTCAA
Source organism: Squalus acanthias (assembly GCA_030390025.1). Lineage (NCBI taxonomy): Eukaryota > Metazoa > Chordata > Chondrichthyes > Squaliformes > Squalidae > Squalus > Squalus acanthias. Next base: position 81,934,039 of record CM059434.1, on the reverse strand, counting down.
AAGCTGTCTAACCACTGTGTAACTTCACAAATCACATAATAAAAGGAAGAATTGTGGCCTTACACCTTAAACCTCAAGAGCAATTGATCTTGGACATGCTTAACAGCAATTAGACTTTATGCCCTCTAAGGAACACAGCTTTAGCTTAGCAGAATAATAGATTCTGCGTTTCGTGGCATAACACAGTCCCTATAAAGTAGCACATCGTCCAATTTGCAGTCACCAATACCAACGGAGATACAGTAAATCTATACACATGCTTTTGCCACACTTTCTTGTAAGCAAATTTCTTGCAGATGATTGGATTTCCTCTCATACGCATCAGTGACAAATCAGAACCCTATGAAGACTCAAGAAAATGCACCAATTCAAAACAGAACCTGAGCCAAAAACAGAAATTGAGCCAATCAAATCACTGAAAAGTTTTTCAAAAACCTTTCATTCGCCATTTTATTTTATTTTGTTCACAAACTCAAATGCTCAGGGTTCAAAATAAAGGTTTGTAACATCTATCTCTATATTAAAAATCTTACATCTAAGGAAGACAAACATAGAGCAGATAGTGAAAGAAAAGCAACTGAAATACAAACAAACTTTGTGCAATGTCCCGTGCAAGATTTTATCCTGCAAAATAAATTTGTCAGATAAACAGGACAAGAGGTGACGTGGTAGAAATTTGGGACCAGATTTGTGTACTTCCAGCAAACTATAGGCTTTACTTCGGTGCAATATAAAAACTGTTTTGAACAAAAATAAAATTTACAGTTTAACTGACCCTTCAGTATTTTAGCCCCAAAAATATTTGTCTATGAGCTCTATTTTTTAAATCAAGCAGCTATCAGCACCTCAGTACTGCATTGTAATATTTTTCTCTCGTCTTCCAGTCACTTTCCATCTCGGGATAGACTGCCTGCTTTCTATTCTAGGCTTTATCCTTTTTGACCATCATTCTGTAATTTTCCTTTTTTTTTATATAAAAGAAGAAATACTTAGGCTCCACGACTGCCTAGCTGTGTAACCAAAGTACTGAAATTATGAATGAAATTGCTGACTTTGCAGTGTTTGGAATGGCACATGAAATTCCAAGCTCTCAATATTGTTGTTTCACATTCACTCACTGTAGATGAAATGTCACTCTTCTTTCAGCAATGCACAATTCATAACATTTTCCCCCTTACTGTCAAACAAGTACAAATGTTGCCTTGACTTGAAATCCATTTTTAACTCAGTAACAGTAGTATAATGCAATTAATTTATTTGCTGCCTTAGCCTATGAACCTCAATTTTTGATTCACCATACCAAGTACAAAATGCATATTCAATCTTCTCAGCCAAATTTTATTTGCCTTAACTTATGGTTTGAGACAAGCTGATACGAATCTTACCTCAAATTTAAACCATTCCGAATTCCACTGGGGGTTGAGAGATTTGGGGAACACATCAGTCTTAAATGTTGTATTACCAAACTTTACCTGCAAGAAACAAAAGTTACAAGGAGCAGAACACAATTCTTTTAACCCCCCATAAATATTCTCCTTTAATCAGTACAGGAGGATTTGGACCAGTCTTTTCCCCAGGCATCAATTTTGCCACTATTCGCAGAAAAAAATCTGCTTACAAGAGGTGGCAAATGACTCATTAATTATTAAATAGAAACAAGAGCCTGCATTTATATAGCACCTTTCACAACCTCAAAATGTCCCAAAGTGCTTTGCAGTCAACGAAGTACTTCAGAAATGCAGTTACTGTTGTAGTGTAAGGAAATGCAGCAGCTAATCTGCACACAGCAAGGTCCCACAAACAACAAAGAGATAAATGACCACTTAATCTGCTTTTACTTGTGTTGGTTCAGGGACAATGGAAGAAATCTTGTCTTGGACTTTCTTCCATATCTGCACCCAGAGACAACAACAACTTGCATTTATACAGCACCTTTAACGTAGAAAAACATCCCAAGGCGCTTCACAGGAGCGTTATCAAACAAAATTTGACACCGAGCCACATATTAGGGCAGATCAATGTTCCACGGAATTTTTTGGGGGGCTTTGCGGCCCATTCAAAAGTCCGCGCATGCGCATTTTTTCAATTTATAAGCCGGCTAACCAGCTGCATGAGTCCCCTGGAGCGCTGCGTGGCCGCAAAGCTTAAAGGGAACATTGGGACAGATGACCAAAAGCTTGAGCAAAGAGGTAGGTTTTAAGGAGGAGAGAGAGATAGAGAGACGATGAGGTTTAGGGAGGGAATTCCAGAGTTTAGGGCCTAGGCAGCTGAAAGCACAGCCACCAATGGTGCAGTGCTTAAAATAGGGGATGTGCAAGTGGCCAGAATTGGAGGAGCGCAGATATCTCGGAGGGTTGTAGGGCTGGAGAAGGTTAAAGAAAGCAAGACTTGCATTTATATAGCGCCTTTCACGACCACAGGACATCCCAAAGCGCTTTACAGCCAATGAAGCACTTTTTGAAGTGTAGTCATTGTTTAAATGTAAATATTACAGAGATAGGGAGGGGCAAAGCCATGGAGGTATTGAAAACAAGGATGAGAATTTTAAAATTGAGGCCTTGCCAGACCGGGAGCCAATGTCAATCAGTGAGCACAGGGGTGAAGGGTGAATGGGACTTGGTGCGAGTTTGGATACGGGCAGCAGTTTTGGATGATCTCAAGTTTATGGAGGGTGCAAGATGGGAGGCTAGCCAGGAGAGTGTTGGAATAGTCAAGTCCAGAGTTAACAAAAGGCATGGATGAGGGTTTCAGCAGCAGATGAGCTGAGGCAGGGGCGGAGTCGGGCGATGTTACGGAGGTGGAAATAGGCAGTCTTGGTGATGGCACAGACATGTGGTCGGAAGCTCAGCTCGGGGTCAAATATGACACCGAGGTTGCGAATGGTCAGGTTCAGCCTCAGACAGTTGCCAGGGAGAGGGGTGGAGTCAGTGGCTCGAGAACGGAGTTTGTGACAGGGACCAAATCAATGGCTTTGGTCTTTCCAATATTTAGTTGGAGGAAATTTCTGCTCATCCAGTACTGAATATCAGACAAGCAGTCTGACAATTTAGAGACAGTGGAGGGGTCGATGGAGACGTTGGCAAGGTAGAGCTGGGTGTCGTCAGTGTACACGTGGAACCTGACACTGTGCTTTCAGATGATGTCGTCGAGGGACAGCATGTAGATGAGAAATAGGAGGGGGCCATGGATAGATCCTTGGGGGACTCCAGAGGCAACGGTGCGGGAGCAGGAAGAGAAGCCATTGCAGGTGATTCTCTGGCGACGACTGGAAAGATAAGAATGAAACCAAGCGAGTGCAGGCCCACCCAGCTGGACGACAGAGGAGGGGTGTTGGAGGAGGATGGTGTGGTCAACCGTGTCAAAGGCTGCAGACAGGTCAAGAAGGACGAGGAGGGATAGTTTACCACGGTCACAGTCACATAGGATGTCATTTGGGACTTTGATGAGGGCCTTTTCAGTTCTGTGGCAGGGAGGAAATCTGATTGGAGAGATTCAAACATGGAGTTCCGGCAAAGATGGGCATGGATTTGGGAGGCAGCAGCACATTCAAGGACTTTGGAGAGGAAAGTGAGGTTGGAGGTAGTTTGCAAGAACAGAGGGGTCAAGGGTGGGTTTTCTGAGAGGGGTGATGACAGGCGTAATCTGGGCGCAAATCAGTTACGCCCAAACTTCCGCGATCTTTTAAGCCACATAATTGATTTGCGTTGGCCACACCAACTCACAAATGTGAGTATCCTGCAATTGTACTTGTTCCGAGGGTCCTTCATATTGCAACATTTTCACGTGCAGAAGGAAAGAAAGTAATTGTTCTGGTGTGTTATTGCAAGTTTGGAGCATTTTCTTTTATTTATCCTCACTGAGAACTGCTCTGTATTTTCCTTAGGCTCCGATTGTTTACTTATTTACACCCATTTTAAGTTCAGGCATATAGAAACATCACCTACTCCTTAGAAGATAATAAACTGAATGGGGTAGAAGAACAAAGGGATCTAGGGATACAGGTGAACAAATCATTAAAAGCAAGATAGCAGGTCAGCAAAGCAATTAAAAATGCTAACAAAGCACTGGGATTTATTTCTAGTGGTCTAGAATTCAAAAGTAGTGAAGTTATGTTAAGCTTGTATAGGACACTGGTCCTGCCGCACAGTTCTGTCCCAGAACTGAGAGATTACAGCTATCAGGAAAGATTGAACAGGTTGAGGCTTTTGTCTTTAGAAAAAAGACTTAGAGGTGACCCGATAGATGTCTTAATGAATGGGTTGGACAGATGTGGAGAGAATGTTTCCACTTATGGGAGAATCCAAAACTAGGTGCCATAAATACAAGATAGTTACTAATAAATCCAATAGCGAAATAAGGAGAACTTTCTTTACTCAGAGAATGGTTAGGATGTGGAACTCACTGCCACAGGAAGTGGTTGAAGCGAATAGCTTAAATGCTTTCAAAAGGAAACTAGACGAGTACATGAGAGAAAAGGGGAATAGAAAGATATCCTGAAAGGCTGAGATGAGGCAGATGGAATGGGAGGAGACTCGTGTGGTGTATAAACACCAGCACAGACTAGTTGGGCTGAATGGCCTGTTTCTGTGCTGTATATTCTATGTAATTCGATGTAATATTCTAATGAGATTGGGAGGATACTTGGGTGTAACTTGACATCAGCAAAATGAACGTAACATTGGGCACATTTCAGGTCTAACTTCTGGGTTGCGTCCATGGAGTAAACTCTAGCCCCTCCCGTTCTTCTCAATAGTGCCATGGGAACTTTCACGCCCACCTGAGGAGGCAGACAGGACTTCAGTTTAACATCTCATCTGAAAGATGGCACCTCCGACAGTGTAGCACTCCCTCAGTACTGCACTAGAGTGTCAGCCTAAATTATGTGCTCAAGTCTCTGGAGCGGGGCCTAAACCCACAACCTTCTGACTCAGAAACGAGAGTCCTACCAACTGAGCCACGGCTGACATCTTGCAAAATTACTGGCGGCCTTCTTGCCCAGCTGACGTAGAGAATGTGGGGCTCTGTATTCTTCTTGTTCATTGCGCTGCCTCTTGATTACTTTTTCTTTCCTCTCCTCAGCTTTGCATTTCAGCACTCTGCATTTCTTGCAACTGATGCTCACCTACTGGCATCTCCAACAGTTGAAAACAGCGAATCCACCACGTGGTGGGTCATATCTGCACCTCGTCACTCCACCGTGTGTTGGTAAATGCTAATCATTATATTAAAAGCAACTTTGTGTAATTTGTACAAACCTCTACAAATGCATCCGTCAGGTCACTGGCCCTGTCCATAACCGGCAGGTGACGGCCAGCCACAATCCGGACTTTCAGCTTCCCCGGCATCGTTAGTTTTTGCTGCAAGAGAATAAAGGAAAATTACTTGGCTATATCTGATAAATCTCCACTTACTTTAATTCTCAATCTTGCAATCGCAGTGTTAAACCAGCAGCAGCTCACACACACAAGCGTTTGACAGAATGGGGTCAATTTTTGCAACTCCAATAGGTGCTTTTATATCTGATTCCATATACCTCCACTAACATTTGTAGGGGGTTGGTAAGGGGGGAGGGGGGGGAAAGAGTACCTTATTATTAATATTGAAAATATATTACCAAGTGCATAAAGCCTAGTACTACTTATTTCAAAAGGAACTTTAACCCATCGCTGCCATTATTGTGCACATTTCCTGAAATACAGTGAAAGTAGCTACTCCAAAAGTAAAGTTAAATTTGTCCGCTCAAGAAAAAAATGCAATTCAAAAAGTTTGACACTGGTAGTTAGCCGAGGCAAATTATGCAATTATGAAACACACAAATATTTCATGTCATTTTTATTTCATGATTTTCTGGATAACTTAAAAACCTCCATGAGGTGCTGCATGCAATCAGAGCATTAACAACTCATGTCAGCATACCATCCTTCAAAAACAAAACATTTGAAAGTGCTTTACAAGGGGGAGGGGGCAGCAGTGAACATCAAGCAGATTGTGGGAGAGAATTAGGGGAAATAAGGCCTGAAGTGCAGAGTTCTGGGAAGGCTTTCTGAAGGTGGGAAGAGAGGTGAAAAGATATAACTGTAAGAAAAGAATGCTAGAGTGCAGGGACATGGTGGCTGAAGACAATGCCACTGACAGTGGAGTCGAAGGGTGGTGGGAGAGAAACATGTACCAAAGTTACAAGAGGGAAGTATGCAGGCTGGAGAACGTTGCAAAGATAAGACAGAGCAAGGCCATGAAAGGACTTGAAGTCAACGACAGATTTTGAAATCGATGGGCTGGAGCAGATGTAGCCAGGAACGATGGGTGTGATAAGATACATGCTGCAGAGTTCCGTGTGATTCGGAAATTGTCGGCTGGAGTTGGGGAGCATGGCAAAGAGAAAGCGTCCCGAGATGGTGAAGGTTTCAGCATCAGTATGGGTAAGGAAGAGGTGTAGGTGGTCGATGTACCAAAGGTGGAAGTAAGCGGGCTCTGCGACGACCTGCACATGGAGTTTAAAGCTCAGAGTCAAACAGGCCACTGAGGCTGCGTACTTTCTGATTCCGTTTGGGTGAGCAGCTAAAGACGGAGATGGAATCAATGGCTGAAGTGCTAAGTTTCTGGTAGGAGTCAAACAGAATGGCTTCTGTATTCCCAATGTTGAGCTAAGGTGCTGGCTTATCCAGGACTCTGTATCAGACAGGCTAGGATCAATTATGGTGGCAGAGGGTACAGTTGGACGTCTTGAAAACATAAGGCACCTGATCCCATGTTTGCACTTGTTGCTGAGGGGCACCGTATAGATCAGGAAAAAGACGCAAGTATATTATAATAGACAATATTAGGATTTACAGCAATGCTTATCACGACCGATCATAAAAATCCTATTCTCCAAAGCAGTCGATTATTAATAGATATTGAGAAGAGGCCTGTTCTACATTATCTTTATAATGTGCAGACCTCTTTAGTTTGGAAATTACCAATGTAATATTAAATATTGCACTTCCTGCTGCATTCCTATATAGTCAGATAGGTAAAAGAAAATAAGCAGGTGATCGCATTGAATGGCATGCCAAGAGGCAGTGGGGGATGATTCTTAAATTTGCTGATACAGAGAAGATGGATAAGAATCTGGAGAAAAGATTGAGAGCGGGGTATGAGAGGTATTGTGGGATTTGATATTTCCTAGATTGGTTTGAGCCAGATAGACAATAGTCTCTTCCAGTGCTGTACATTCCTACGTTCCAGGCTAAAGATAAATAATCAAGTTATCATGCAATCATCATTAAACAGGTGACATGTGCAGTGTGCTTTATGGACATTAGGAGTGTAGTACAGTATATATACTTGGTGTGCGGCTCTGAAATAAATCAGCATGCAGTACACAAAATCATTTTCAAATATTTGATTTGTTACTGTATCTTTTTGGAGCTTTTGAATATTATTGATAAGGAATGGACTTCTAAATGGATATACAATCGGTGTGGGGAAAATTGTATAAACACTAAAAAAATTGCCTGTGGCATTACTAGTCAGTTAATGAATATTACTTTTTTTTTAAATATACATGACAATATAATTGGATGATTTCAACTCACTCCACAAAGCCACAGAGGCCAGAGCCTACACTACATCACAAGGGACATGTCAACACAGCAATTTACAATGGTAAATGTTGACAGAAAGGCGTGATCAAATGTGACATTTGTGGACAAACACGATTTCTAATATATAAATGTGACACAAAGAAATATTTACATGGAAGATACACATCATATTCCAAATGTTTAGAGAATAAATCAGACACACAAGTTACAGGTGCAACTGAGCTACATCAGTTGGAACGGTGGTTTACAGTCTGCACCTGTCCCAACTTGTATCAGTTTACAAAATACCGAAAGAAAATATTAAGTGTTTTTATTATTGCTATCTTTGATCATGCTTTCTGTTTAGATATGGGATACATGCATGATTGATGGTTCTGACAGCACGTGTTATATTGATAGTTCACAGAAACTTTACTGATTGCAAGTTGGAAGAATAAACTGTAAATTTAAAGGCTGCATGCATTACATAAATAGAAAATAAGCAAAGATTATGCCATAATTATTGAAGATACTGAATAACCTATTCCCTGCATTTGTGACCTTTCCCTTGCTGGCTCGCCAGCTGTTTTAATTACACCCAACTGTGAAGCACCATGGTACTCTATGATAAAGGCGCTATGGAACTGCAACTTGGCTGTTGATGAATGGCCTCCTCCTGTTCCTATGCCATATTCTTGTCCAAATTGTTTTTCACTCAGTTTATGCAATCTTTGGAAATAAAGAACTTGCATTTATATAGCACCTTTCACAATCTCAGGTCATCCCAAATCGCTTTGCAGCCAATTAAGTACTTTTTGAAGTGCAGTCAGTCACTGTGGTAATGCAGGAAACGCGGCGGCCAATTTGCGCACAGCAAGCTCCCACGAACAGCAACGAGATAGTGACCAGATCATCTGTTTTAGTGATGTTGGCTAAGGGATAAATATTGGCCCAGGACACCAGGGATAAACTCCCCTGGCTCTTCTTCGAAATAGTGCCATGGAACTGAACAGCAAACAGGTGCATTGAAAACTATAGGAAGAGGAGGGAGGGGAAATATATGAAGAAAAGGAAATCTGAGCAGTCTAGGAAACGTCTTTTTTTTGGCAGCATGGGGAAGGAAGGCTGCAGTGCTTATTATCCAATATACACACAACCAATGAGTGGGACACACAGCACAGTAATTGCAAGGTTAAAGCGGCGCCGACAACAAGCAAGTTCCTGCCCGCAAACCCTCACTAGGGAGGAAGGCAGGAGCCAGTTGCCGGGCACCGCCAGCACACGGTGATTTTGGGCCGCCTCTCTCTCTCTCTTTAAACCGCTTGCGGCTGGAGAAGGTAGTACGAACCAGGCCTCGGGATCCGGGCCGCCGCCCCGGCGCAGCTCACAGCCGCTCGATCCGCGTCTTCCCCCATAGCCCGGGGCGAGGCATGGAGGGCGAGCAGGCCCCGCGCCTCACGACCTGGCAAAACAACCGCCGCTGGGGCCCCAGCTCGCTGTGCTGAGGGGCCAAGCCCCAGATTCCCGGTTCCAAAATCCTATTCTTTCCCTCTGCTATTTATTATTATTATTAATTATTATTATAATTTTTTTTTCGCGGAGCTCCAGCGCCTCAGTCGCCTCACGTCGATTACTTCCGGCGTCACGCGCGCCTTCACTTCCGGGTTGACCACTGCCCCTCATTCACCTTTTCCTCCCCCTCAGGTGACCTCTGCTTGAGCTTCAGAGCCCCCAGACAATGCACAGAGGCTGACTACCTGCCTGCTTGCAGACCCATTGGCACACCATGGAGCCATGCTCTGGTGACCTGTTGGAAACAAGATGGCACGGCTGGGTGACTGCAACTGGGTCAGTTTGAGCACAGGAAAAAGTCTAGGCCGACGCTCCAGTGCCAGCGCTGAGGGAGCGCTGTGCCGCACCGTCGGAGGTGCCGTCTTTCGGATGAGATGTTAAACCGAGGCCCCCCCTGGTCTGCTCCCTCGGCTGGATGTAAAAGACCCCGTGACACTATTTCGAAGAAGATCAAGGGAGTTACCTCCGGTGTCCTGGTCAATATTTTATCCCTCAACCAACATCACTTTTAAAAAAAAACAATCTGGTCATTATCACATTTGCTGTTTGTGGGAGCTTGCTGTGTGCAAATTGGCTGCTGCGTTTCCTACATTACAAGAGTAATTACACTTCAAAAGTACTCCATTGGTCGTAAAGCACTTTGGGACGTCTGGTGGTTGTGAAAGGCGTTATATAAATACAAGTCTATTTTTTAACCCTCCTTGTTATCCTCTTCTGGAGCCAGGGTGCATCATTGAGGCTTGGGCTCATTGATGGGACCTGGAGTGGTTGACATGAGCTGGGCCTCTTACCACTTGGCTGCATATCACCCTCCAAGCCAATGATAGGGAGAATAAGTAGTGCAATGACTACCAGAGTTCTGCGCTGATAAAATGCTTATGTGAATTTCTCAGTTGTTTGATTTGGAGACTTAAGAAACTCTCAGTTTTCACACATGCCAGATATATGAATGGCCAAAAATGAGTGATTGCCACTCCTGATTGATAGCATTGGTCAACTTAAGAAAGAAACTCGCATCATTGCTGCAGAAGTGACCACCTCATTGTGCAGGGGAAAAAACACAATACCATTCCAAATTACTGACATTGTGTTGTGACTTAGAAGGAAGATTTAACCATAAATATACAACAAAGCTGGAAACGACTGGATAAGTCCCAGTTGAGCAAAAGCTTAAAGGTCAGAGTTATGTTTATGTAGTTTTTTGAAATTTTGCTGATGTCTGTAACAACACAAACAGCATATCTCAGGGTTGGTGAGTTTTTAGTTTAACCAAAGTGCAGCAGATTTCATGGAGTACACCCACAGCAGAAGATGAGTGTACTTTTTTTGTGTGGGTGATTAAACAAATTGTCTGTAAATTAATAAAACTTTAAAGGAACCTTAACAAATTAAATTAAAATTTGGTTGCCGGGGGTGATGCTGCACTCCAGTCCCCGCGGCGCCCACCGGTTACGGAAGGCCTCAAGTGTGCTGGCGGACACCGCGTGCTCCATCTCCAGGGCCACCCGGGCGCGAACATGGCCGTGGAAGAGAAGCAGGCAATCGGGCCGAACGACCGCCTGCTGCCTGGACCAGTTGATGGCCTTTTTGGCCAGGCCCAGGAGCAGTCCTACGAGGAGGTCCTCCGATCTGCCCGCTCCCCTCCGCACCGGGTGACCAAAGATCAGGAGCGTGGGACTGAAGTGCAGCCAAAAATCGAGGAGCAGCCCCTTCAAATAATAGAACAGGGGCTGCAACCTCTCACACTCCGTGTAAACGTGGAACACGGACTCCTCCAGGCCGCAGAAAAGGCAGGCGGCCTGGGAGTCCGTGAACCTATTTAAAACCATATTGCACGGGGACTGCTCCGTGCAACACCCTCCAGGCCAAGTCCCCAATAGAACAAGGGAGGACTCCCACGTAGAGAGCCCTCTATTGGAGACCTAGAAGATGAGCGTAGAGTGACAAATATGTGTGTACTTATAGAGAATATTTAATTTTTAAAAAAACTTGTTTTATTTTTCTTACTGTGTTAGCTTGGCTCAGTGATTTCATTTGCACCTCTGTGGGTTCAAGCTCTGTGCCAGGAATGTAATTTAGACCTACTCTTAAGTGCAACACTGAGGGAGTGCTGCATTGTTGGAGGTGTTGTCTGTCTGGATTTTACCTTGCATAGCTCTGCAATATCAAAGTTCAAAAGTTCTGTTAATAATCAAACTGTGTAACTAACGAGGGTATTTTGAACCTCCTATCTTTGTTTTCTGAGCATTATATTCTCTAGATCTTGCTGTGTTGCACCAACTGTGTGTGTTATTCTACCTGTAAATAAATCTATAAGTTTTAGCCTGTGCACAGTGGTCAAACAGCATGGTATTTACTGTCTTTCCCACCTAAATTCCAATGTTGATTGTGCAATTGGGAGTAATTGTGAATCTTGAGGCACACTAACTCACACTACACATATAAATACACATATTCACTACACGTGAATTCTGGGAGATTCTCTCACTGCTAACTTACCTGACGAAGGAGCAAACTGCTCCGAAAGCTTGTAAAATTAAATAAATCTGTTGGACTATAACCTGGTGTTGTGCGACTTCTCATTTTTTACACATATAAAGGCACAGGGTATGAGTCAGAGGAAATCTCTGCTGATAGAAACCACTTTTTTGTCTTAACCATAGGATGAAAGTTGCTGTGAAATTTGAGGCAGTCAATCAGAATTCTTTGCACCCAACAACCTGTTAAAAATGTTTTCCATACACTACTGACATGCTCTAGATACAATTTTTATATGTATATGCTGATAGACTTATCTTCTCCTCCAACACTTCATTATCTATTGATCAGTGGTTCATGTCCCATTTAGGCTGATGATTTTTGACAGAAGTACACATGAAATACTAAATCGGTCACAGATGTTTCAGTTTCACTTTTCCGAACTCCTATTTTTTTAATGGCTTTTTTGCAGTGCACATTGAAAAGCAGCAAAAGAATGAAGAAGCAGGGAGTTCTCGCAGTGTGCTGAAAAACATTACTCCCTCGAGCAACACCATCATAAACAGATTAACAGCGCGTTCATTTCATTAGCTGTTTGCGACATCATGCAGTATGCAGGTTGGCTGCTATTTTTGTCTACAGAACTACAGTGACTGCATTTCAAAAAGCAATTAACTGGTTGTCAAAGGCTTTAGCTTTGGAAACATCATGAGAATGTGATATGGGGATATATAAATGCACGTTCTTTCTTTCTCCTTGATCAGCTGTGGCACTCTTGCCACTGAGTCAGAAGGTTGCGGGTTCAAGTCCCACTTCAGAGACTTGAGCACAAAAATATAGGCTGACACTCTAGTACAGTGGTGAGGGAGTGCTGCACTGTTGAAGGTGCCGTCTTTCGGATGAGACGTTAAACCGAGGCCCCGTCTGCCCTCTCAGGTGGACATAAAAGATCCCATGGCACTATTTCAAAGAAGAGCAGGGGAGTTATCCCCGGTGTCCTGGCCAATATTTATCCCTCAACCAACATAACAAAAACAGATTATCATGTCATTATCACATTGCTGTTTGTGGGACCTTGCTGTGCACAAATTGGCTGCCGCGTTTCCCACATTACAACAGTGACTTCACTTCAAAAAAAAAAGTACTTCATTGGCTGTAAAGCGCTTTGAGATGTCCGGTGGTTGTGAAAGGCGCGATAGAAATGCAAGTCTTTCTTTTACCCTATCAAATTCTTTAATCATCTTAAACACCTCAATTAGATGGTGTTCAGAGCAGTAACTGAGGGAGTGAAGCATTGTCAGAGCTATCTTTCAGATAAATGTTAAACCAAGGACCCGTCTGCCCATTCAGATGGATTTAAAATGAACCATGACACTTTTCATGGTGAAGAGCAAGGACTTCTCCCAGTGTCCTGGCCAATATTAATTTCTCAACCAACACCACCAATACAGATTAACTGATCATTTGACTCATTGCTGTTTGTAGGACCTTGCTGTGTGCAAATTGGCTGCCATGTTTGCCAACAAAATAACTTGTATTTCTATAGTAAAACGTCCCACGGTGCTTCACAGGAGCATTATCGAACAAAATTTGACACCAAGGCACATAAAGAGATATTGGGACAGATGACCAAAAGCTTGGAGAAAGAGGCAGGTTTTAAGGAGTGTCTTAAAGGAGGAGAGGGAGGTGGAGAGGTTTAGGGAGGGAATTCCAGAGCTTAGGGCCTAGGCAGCTGAAGGCACGGCCGCCAATGGTGGAGCGATTAGAAACGGGGGTGTACAAGAGGTCAGAACTACAGGGGTGCAGAGAGCCCAAAGGATTGTAGGGCTGGAGGAGGCTACAGAGATAGGGAGGGGGCGCACGCCGGCCATGGAGGGATGTGAAAACAAGGATATTCTCAAAGCAATAGTGACCATACTTCAAAAGTGAATGATTGGTTGTGAAGGTGATCTGGGCCATCCTAATATAAATGCGATAAAAACATAAAATGCTCAGCAGTTCAGGCAGCATCTGTGGATAACCTCACTGCTGATTTCAGATTTCCAGCATCCGCAGTATTTTGCTTTTGCTAATATAAATGCAAGTTGTTATATATATATGTATATACACACACATTTTTGAAGATTCTTTTTAATCTCTCTACCCCTTTTTTTGATTCAGCCCCAGTGCACACTGAAGGCTGCACCACCCAAGCGCTGGGCTGCATGCACTGCGGCCTCGTGCTCCCTCCCTTGACACTTCCCGGACCGTCACGCGGGGCGGCGAGGCGTAGCCGTGTGTGACGTCAAGGCGTAGCCCGCGGCGTGCGCATGCGCCGGGGGTGGAAGGTTCCAGCAGCAGCGGGGCGTCGAGTGAGTCGACGGTAGGAGGGCCCTGCTACGCGCTATGGCCAGTTACATACACGTCCCGGCCGCGGCGCCCGCCGTCCCCAACCTGCACATCACCGTGGACCAACACGACTTGGAAGCGGGCTCCAGGCGGCTCATCAGAGAGATGAGGCCGCACTGGGACCCCGCTGAGGTTAAGCTGAAGGTAAGTGGGAGCGCGCGCAGGTGCCGGGGGGCGGGGCCGGGCCTCCGCCGGCCGCTCCAATGTCTGGGGTTTGTGTGTCTGGGGCACTTTTAACCGGGTGACGGGGAGTTGGTGGTGACCAGAGGTTCTGCGTCTCTGCTTCTCCCCTTCCCCCTCTTCCTTCCTAAGAGTCATTCGGGCCATTAATAGCTGCGTCATGCGGCTGCTGGTTAGGTTGGTGCCCCAGGGGGTGGGGCGAAGGGGAGCTAAAGGGTGTGACAATGGGGCTCTCCTCATGCCATTGCCTCCTGCCTCCCTTTCCTCTCCAGTTCTCGATCATCTCCCAAATCCCTGCTCGTCTTGCCCCCCACCCCACCCCACCCCACCCCCATGTCTGAATCTGGACCGATCCTGCCACAGCACAAAACAGGATGTCGCATCCTCTGTGATTGTGACAAGTGGTGCATTCTCCCACCTTGTCAACCAGAGGGTAAGGGGACCGGCCGTTTAAGACCGAGATGAGGAGGAATCTCTTCACTCGGAGGGCGGTGAATCTTTGGAATTCTCTACACCGGAGGGCTGTGGATGCTGAGACGTTGCGTATGTTCAAGGCTGAGATTGAAAGATTTTTGGACTCTCGGGGCTAAATCAAGGAATATGGGGATCTGGCGGGAAAGTGGAGTTGCGGTCGAAGATCAGCCATGATCTTATTGAATGGCTTGAAGGGCCATATGGCCTACTCCTGCTCCTATTTCTTATGTTCTTATAACCAACGACCCCCGTAAGCCACACTGCCTCTTGCGTGGCCTGCCTTCCCCAGTGCGCGGCCCATTCAAATTTTTGGGCCTGCGGGGTATCTACAGTGTAAAAGACGGTGAGCAGCCTGCGCGGGACCTTGCAAATGACTGCGCAATCCCGTAGCTAAGCGGGAACATTGACCGTAACATCTTCCTGCAATGTGTCTTGTCCATTGTTCAGCTCAGTGGCACTGCCTTTGCTTGGTACCACTCTTGCCTATCCGATTGTAGCCACAGCAAAGGCTTCTCCTCCCACCCCCACATCATTACTGCTGGAGTACCCCAACAATCTAGCCTTGGCACCATCCTGTTTCTCATCTAAATGCTGACTGTTGGCAATGTCATCCGTAGACATGGCGGTCAGCTTCTGCGTGTACCCTGGCGCCATCCAGCTCGCGACCCCTCCACTGCCTGTGTTATCAGCCTGCTTTTCCGATGAGCCGCAATTTTCTTTTTCTGTACCATTGCCACTGATTGCGTCCCCGCGCCCTCCTTCTGTGGCTTGGCGTCCATTTTTTAATTATTCCTCGGTGAAATTACTTGGGTTGTTTTTTTCTATGTTAAAGCTAGTATATAAATGCAAGTTGTTTATGGTGGGAACTAATTAAAGCTTTAATGCACTCTGAAGTTGAACTCTTCCATAACTTGTCCAGGCTGATCCAGGAACTTTCATGGTGTTTCTGATGCCCACTTCCCTGTGAACTGCAGTAACAGGTGCATGGACTAATGTATAAAAATTATTGGATTCTGTTAAAATGAGCTGAGTGTAGAGGATCCAACAGGCCTGAGCAAAACCATTGTGCAGTATCTCAGTTGCAGATTCAGTGGTTGTGTGCTAAATCATGTTCCAGCAGAGGCTATCCACCAAGATGATTCTTAACCTTTGGGCAGTTTTTCCAAACAAATGGATTTTGGTTGACAAATCTATCTGTGAGGGTCCAACTGGGATGGTCTACTATGAAGTCCACTGGGTAGGGTTTGTTTAGCAGATGGCCATGTAATAACAGAAAATATTTCTAAGTCATTTTTCTGTAGTAAAAGCAATCAAAATATCCAGTAATTTGTATTGACAGGAGGGGATTGTAGTTGCTAAAAGATTAGTCTTTGGAACAGTCAACTACAGTAGCATGAGTGAAGTAATTAACTTAATTCCTGCTTCATAGAGTCATAAAATAGTACAGCACCGAAAGAGACCGTTAGGCCCATCGAATCTGCGCCGGCTCTTTCTAAGAGCAATCTAGTTAGTCCCATTCCCCTGCTCTTTTCCCCATAACCCTACAATTTTTTCTCTTTCAAGTATTTATCTAATTCCCTTTTGAAGGCGATGATTGAATCTGTATCCACCACCCAATCAGGTAGTGCATTCCAAATCCTAACCTCGCATTGCGTAAAAAAAAAAGTTTTTCTTCATGTCCTCTGGTTCTTTTGCCAGTCACCTTAAATCTGTGCCCTCTCGTTATCGACTCTTCATATTCTTACATTTCCTTTGTCATTTCATTAAAATTATCTGTCATTAGTTGTAGACCAAAGGTGCAATTGATGTTTTAAGATTTATTGGCTTGGATCAATGCTTGGTTTCCAACATAGGATTTCATACCTTTAGAAATGTGCGCGCACAGTTTGGAAATAGACTAGAACATTTAGTGTTTGTCAACCATTCAACATGAACATTGGTAGCTACTGAAGGAATTTCTGAAAGACTTGATAATTCAGCTGAACACTGCACACTTGAATATTTTTGTCTCCACCTTTAACAGTGGTACTACCAGAATATGGTCAGAATGGAGACTATTAGCAGAACAATAGGCTAAGTTATGCAATCAATTATTTACCCAGTTGAAACTATGAATAAGGTTTTCTTTTTGACGCAGTTGTGATAAATCTTTATTGATTCAACAGGTGTTCACAGATGGTATTACAAACAAGCTTGTTGGTTGTTACGTTGGTGATTCATTAGAAGATGTTGTCTTGGTGAGGGTATATGGTAACAAGACAGAGCTGTTTGTTGATCGTGAAAATGAGCTGAAGAGCTTTCATGTCCTGCACGCTCATGGCTGTGCGCCACGGCTATATTGCACCTTTCAGAATGGGCTCTGCTATAAATTTATGGAAGGCAATGCATTGGATCCAGAACATGTCAGGGACCCATCCGTTTTCAGGTACTTTCCTTTTTAATGGCTTTTCCAAATACCTAAAATATAGAAAGTAAATTATGCATCATTTTCATATTTCACTACAGTTATGGTTTAAATTTAGCTGACCATTGTGGTGGCACTAACTTAAAAAAACCATTTCAGGCTTCAGTTTATAAGGCAGTTCTCTACTAGTGGAAGCTAAAGTTAAAGAAAGTGAGATACTTAATTGTGATCATATTGCACTGTGTTTTCTTGTCCTGTGCCAGACAATTTTTTTCTGATTTCGTCATCATTGTGAGATGCATGACTTCCATAGCCACTTCTGATTTAGATTCCTATTTAGTACCTTTAGTACATTTGAAGGGCTGACTACCATTTTTATCTTGGTCTGGAAGTGATTAACTATTTTAAAAAGTGTAAATTTAATCTAATTTATTCTCTTCCAATTTCCATTTTCAGTGACCAGTAATAACTCTTTAAACAAATGCAAGCGTTTCCTTAAATGGCAAGGAAAGTCCAGGGGCAGTACTTTTTATTCATATATGCCACACTCCCATTTTTTTTAATTGAAAAAAATAATTATTTTACCTGAAATTTCTCTTTTTAAAAAAAAAAGTCATAGAGACCTGCTCAAGACTGTTGCAGGTTGACTGAGGTATAATCAGAAAAAAAGTAACTAAATGTCTATTGGATGAGTTGAAGTTTTGGCTGAGAAGAATCATTACCATCTCCCTGTAACTTGAGTAAAAGGAAATCTATACCCCTCAAGAACATTTTAGGTGAACCCTGGTGGAAGCAGAAGTGTAAAAGAAAGCAAGACTTGCATTTATATAGTCCCTTTCACGACCACCGGATGTCTTGAAGCGCTTTACAGCCAATGAAGTACTTTTTGGAGTGTAGTCACTGTTGTAATGTAGAAAATGGAGAAAAAACTCAATATTTACTGGTAGTTTAAAAACTGTTATTACGTATCGGTTACTATGCTGTTTTAAATCGTTAAAATGTTCCTGTAAACATTTTAAAAATGAAGAGAAATTACTTTTATACTGAATAAATATTATTCAATTTTTAATATCGGTGTTAGCATTAAAATGTGTTAAAAGTCACCTAGTCACTCCATTTTGACAGAACTTAGACAAACTCTGGCTACAAGATCTGTAACCAAAGCAAAGATGCCTAGATCATTTCAGTATTCTAGTTCATAAAATGGCATGGAAATTTTCCCCTTCAAATGGCAGCAGTTCACTCTGGTCCTCAAAGTACTGTTCTATGTTTTTAACAAGTTAAATTAGAAGAGACTATGTGAAGGGCTTTTTATGTTGAAAATGGCACTGGCTTTTAAGTGATTTCAAAAGATAAGTGGTAATGCTTACACTGGCAAATGTATGCATTTTTACGTTGCAAAATAATGCAGTGTTATTTATTGGCTTTATTCTATTTGATTTGAAATGTCACTTTTTTTCTCCCACTCAGGCTTATAACCAGGCAGCTGGCAAAGATTCATACTATTCATGCTCATAATGGCTGGATTCCCAAGCCAAATCTTTGGTTGAAGCTGGAAAAATATTTTACCCTTGTTCCCACAGAGTTGGCAGATGAGTGCTTGCATGCAAGGTACAATCCATTTTCTTTCATTTCGTATAGTAATCTGTATTGCACCATGCAGGTAACATCAATGTTACAATTTGCAGCAAAAGACAGCTTCCATAGGCATCTTCTATGAGCAAAATACAGCACTTATGGTATGTAGTGAATGGGATTATAGCATGCCTCAGTGCTAACATCTACCCTTTTATTGCTGGGTTATATGGGAAATAGTACGTATTGCCCTTTCCATGGCCTCGGCCCTCCCTATTCCTGTGACCTCATCTGGCCCTACAACCCCCTGAGATCTCTGTTTCTAAGTTTTGGTCTCCTTATCTGAGAAAGGACATACTTGCCTTAGAGGTGGTGCAACGAAGGTTCACTAGATTGATTCCTGGGTTGAGAGGGTTGTCCTATGATGAGAGATTGAGTAGATTGGGCCTATACTCTCTGGAGTTTAGAAGAATGAGAGGTGATCTGATTGAAACATAAGATTTTGAAGGGGATTGACCGGGTAGATGCTGAGAAGTTGTTTGCCCTGGCTGAAGAGTCTAGAACTAGGGGGCATAATCTCCGGATAAGGGGTCAGCCTTTTAAGACCGAGATGAGGAATTTCTTCACTCAGAGGGTTGTGAATCTTTGGAATTCTCTACCCCAAAGGGCTGTGGATGCTGAATCATTGTGTATATTCAAGGCTGAGATAGATAGATTTTTGGACTCTAGGGTAATCAAGGGATATGGAGATCGGGTGGGAAAGTGGAGTTGAGGTCTAAGATCAGCCATGATCTTATTGAATGGCGGAGCAGGCTCGAGGGGCCGTATGGCCGACTCCTGCTCCTAATTCTTACCTTCTCTAATTCTGGCCTCTTGCGCATCCCCGATTTCCATCGCTCTACCATTGGCGGCTGTGCCTTCAGCTGCCTAGGCCCTTAGCTCTGGAATTCCCTCCCTAAACTTCCAAGCCTCTCTACCTCTCTCTCCTCCTTTAAGTCGCTCCTTAAAAATTTGACCAACCTGTTCTAATATCTCTTTATGTGGCTCTGTGTCAAATTTTATCTGATAACATTCCTGCGAAGCGCCTTGGGACGTTTTACTACGTGCAAGGCGCTATATAAATGCAAGGTGTTGTACGCTCCGGATCTCTACAATAGGTGGAAGAGCACCAAGCTGGCAGATCATATAACAGGCTGAAACTATTAATTTAAATTTACTGACAAAGACACAATTATAAAGATACAAAAATTAAAACGATATATAAATTATTTAACTTGTTCTGATACTTAACTATGTTTGAATAACACAATATTTGGAATACTAAGTCGTTTGTTAAACTTTTTAATGTAAGTGTACAACCTGTGTGCTATCTGATTACCAGATCAAACAATGTAGTCTGTATTCTTGCAGACGCCTGAATCTGTTCTCATGAAGAAAGATTGTTTCCATTTTAACCCGTGTTAGTTCAAAATTCTTCACATTTCTTAACTGAATAGAGATGGGAGTGAGAATACAATCTTTCATACTGATGTCGTGGAGGATTATGTAGTAATTGCGTTTTGCGATGTTGAAAGTGTTTACATGATGTGCATAATCTTTACTGTAATCTTTTAAAATTCTACTGTAATCTTTTAAAATTCTACTACATCCTACAGATGTCTGTTCTGATTGTGTAGAAGCTCTATGGGAGAAGGAAAGAGTGGAGCTAACTTTTTCCGCTGAGGAAAATATTTGACCATTTAAGATAACACTTGGCATTTGATAAAGTTCCACAACAAAGGCTATTTAAACTTAAAACTCTGGAGATTCAGGGTAAGCCCTGTAAATGGATAAGAAATTGACTAAAGGGTAGAAAGCAACAAATGTTTGTTCTGGGAGTTACGGCAAGGCGGGGGACAGTACTGAGTTGTGCACCCCAGGGCATGGTCTTGGGGCCCAATGCTGTTTTTAATTTGCATAAATTATGTTGAATTCAAAAACTGAAGACCACTTTGCATCTGGTACCAGCCTAGGAGAGGCAGTCGAATTGGAGGAGGCAGTTCAAATTACAGAATGAACAGAACAAAATATCTGGGGAGAATGACAGATGAAATTTAATGCAGACAAGTGCAGAGTACTGAACATAGGCAACAAAAATAGATGACACAAGTAGGGGGGGGTAGAGTTTCCGCTTGTTTGCGTTAATTTTATCAGCGCAATCTGGGTGAAATCGGGCGAACCAGTGCAAAAATGTTACCACACGGACTGCAGCGGTTCAAGAGGGCGACTCGCCACCACGTTCTCGAGAGCAATTAGGGATGGGCAATAAATGCTGGCCTTGCCAGCGACGCCCACATCCAGATAATGAATTTTTTTAAAAAGGGGAATTTTAAACTAGTAACGTCAAGCGTAAATTGAGTTTCCATGATCTTTACCGCTGCTTTAAAAATCATTTTTCCGAAACCGGCCCCACCTACAGGATCGAAATAATAAGGATGGCGAGTTTCCGCTAATTGCGCCCATTGCGGCCGTTCTGGGAGGGTCTTCAAATT
The DNA here is from genome assembly GCA_030390025.1 of Squalus acanthias. Classification (NCBI taxonomy): domain Eukaryota; kingdom Metazoa; phylum Chordata; class Chondrichthyes; order Squaliformes; family Squalidae; genus Squalus; species Squalus acanthias. The sequence goes on along the minus strand of CM059434.1, from coordinate 81,912,872 downwards.
GAGCTTATTTTCTTAAGCACACAGGGACGTTTTAAAAGTTTTTACATATTAACATTTTTAATTTATTAAGAAACTGACTAATGTACACCAATGAAACTAGTAAATGGTTCCGTATAGATTTTTAAAGTAATTTTGAGTGGTTTTAAAATCTGATTACTCACAGCTGGTGGATTAGACACTCTTATGAAAAAAGCTTACTTTTTGTGATAAACCCATTTTCAGCTGTATTTCTAAAACTGCACCAGGTTACCACTCTTAAATACATCAATGAATATTTTTTAATTCAAAGAAAAAAACTAAACTATTATGTTCTATTGCGCTGGTTCGTGGAAGATTTTATGCTTGTGATTATGCAAATTAATTTTAGCAGAAACTTGGACTGTTAACTGTTGTAACCTAACCAGTACAATTTCAAGCAAATTTTGTGCCGTTTCCCAATAGCGCCCAAAGCAGAAACTTACCTCTAAGTACTTGATGAATGGTAATGAAATAACTGAGGAAGAAGCTGGATGAGACCTAGTAGTCTTAGCAGACTTGACGACATTAAACATGTCAACCACTGCAGAGCAGCAATAGAATGTTAGAAGTACAAAGCCAAAACAGTAGAATTTAAGTCAGAGGAAGTTGTGATCAAACTGTACGATGCTCTGCTTAGACTGAACCTTGAATGCTTCATCCATTTCTGATGACCAAGATACAAGGGAGACATGCAAGCGCTAGAGGCAGTGTAAACAAGAGACATAATGCTGATCTTTAGTGACAGAGATCTGAGTTATGAGGATAAACAAGAGAAACTTGGACTTTATAAAATATAGTTAAGGGAATGGAAAAGGGGTAGATCCAGAATATTACTTTAAATTGCGAAAATAGGATAAGGGGACACTGATTCAAACTCGTGAAAGGTAAATTTAGGACTGATGTGGGTAATTTATTTGAATGTTTGACACATTGGGCGGGAACGTAAAACGGATGGTGGCGGATCGGCCGCCCGTTCTACACCCTGCCTGGTTTTCCTATCCATTGACTTCAATGGGTGTATAACAGGTGGCTGATCCACTACCACTCACTTTACGCTCCCGCCGAAATTGTAAGTTCTGCCTGTGGAATAGAATTCCAGTGAGTGGTGGAGGCAAAAGAACATTTAAGTTGCAGCAATGGGGAGACTATAAGATCTTTCTGGGTGGCTAAATATAGATGGGCCGATTAGCCTTATTTGTTACTATTTTGTAATCTTGCACAATTTTGACAATTTCAGAAATCTGGATTTTTGGTAAAATCTGAGGAAATCTTTTACACACCTAGTAATAAAAAAAGTCAAGTAATATCTGTTGTAACAGTTTGCATGTGACATTAAAGCCAACAGTTAATTTTTTATAATCTTTTATAACAATTCTAAATACTATTTCTTAGTGTAGTAATTGGATATAACTTTTAGAATTTAATATAATTAACCCTTAGACTGTGGCAGATTCCGCAAAACTCCTTTTTTCCAAACAGCTTATGATCTTTCAGGTGTGTACCCTTCATCCGAAATAGCATTATCTTGGTGGTATAATTCTAAACAAAACTCAATTTTGCATTTAAAAAATGTAAGTGCTTTACCTTTGCTCGCCCAATTGTCCCTGTTCCTGTAAACTATCTTGCTTTCCTTCACCCTGTCTCTCTTGTCTTCCCCCCCCCCCTCCCCCCCTCCCAATCCCCCTTTCCTATGCTCTGGAGGTGGAGGCAACTTTTTAAAAGTTTTTCTCTGGATGAAAATGAGATTTAACGTTGGTTGTGCAGCTAACATAGTTGCATTATGGGTACATACAACTAGGTTAATCTTGGATGTCAACATCAAATTCACTCACTGAAATGATTGCTGCTGAAATGGAGCAGCACACTCAGCAGCTCAACGGCACCCAGATGAGTAACCCTGTTGCACTGCACAGGTTAAATAATCCCAATGCAAGCTGCTTGGTCTGGGAAGTTGGAGATCGCTCACATTCAACTTGTAGTGGCTTATCTAGAGAAGGAAACTTTAGAGGAGTAATGAAAAGTCAACTGTCCTTAATTTTCTCTTTATTTGGAAAAATCATCTATCTTTAGGCAATAGCTTCAATTTACTCAGTGGGTGGTGGCCTATTTGCATGCAGAGCTTGAACTACATTTAAAAACTGGCAGCAATATGAACCACTTCTGCAGTAGATAACCTGGTATTCTTAGAAACCAAATGGTGTCCGTTATGTGATAGGCCTATAATTAATAGGAGAGCACTTTGTTGTCTTACTACAAGATTGTGGAAGCAATTTGAAAGCTGAGATGTAAGGCAGATTTAACCCTAAAGTAGTGAGTCTGTTTCTGATTAAGACTGTTAATTTAAAAAAAATACACTTTAATGGAATTAAAATATTTTTTAAACGTAGAATGTGAAAAATTTTCTGACCTGATTTCCACTGATCCTGGTTACAGGGATCAGATGAATTTGATTTTTTTTTCCTTTTGCATAATAAGTTAAAACCCACGTTGGTCGTCTTTGATGTGCTATAGGAACAGGAGTAGACCATTTAGCTCCTCTGGCCTGTTCCACCATTCAATGAGATCATGGCTGATCTGTGACCTAATTCCATGTACCCACCTTTGCCCCATATCCCTTAAACCCTTTGGTTAACAAAAATCTATCAATCTCAGATTTAAAATTAACAATTGATCTAGCATCAATTGCCGTTTGCGGAAGAGAGTTCCAAACTTCTACCACCCTTTGTTTGCAGAAGTATTTCCTAATTTCACTCCTGAAAGGTCTGGCTCTAATTTTTAGACTATGCCTCCTCGTCCTCGACTCACCAATCAGCGGAAATAGTTTCTCTATCTACCCTATCTGTTCCCCTTTAATATCTTGAAAACTTCAATCAAATCACCCCTTAACCTTCTAAATTCCAGGGAATATAACCCTAGTTTGTGTAATCTCTCCTCGTTGGATTCCAGGTATCATTCTGGTAAACCTACGCTGCACTCCCTCCAAGGCCACTATATCCTTCCTAAAGTATGGTGTCAGAACTGCTCACAGTACTCCAGGTGTGGTCTAACCAGGGCTTTGTATAGCTGAAGCGTATCTTCTACCCCCTTGAATTCTAGTCCTTTAGATATAAAGGCCAGCATTCCATTAGCCTTTTTGATTATTTTCTGCACCTGTTCGTGACATTTTAATGATCAATGTACCTGGACCTCCAAGTCTCTCTGGACCTCCACTGTTTTTAGCTTTTCACCATTTAAAAAGTACCCTGTTCTATCCTTTTTTGGGACCTTATATTTGCCTACATTGAAATCCATTTGCCACAGTTTAGCCCATTTGCTTAATCTATCAATATCTCTTTGTAATTTTATGCTTCCATCTACACTGCTTATAATGCTCCCTATCTTTGTGCCACCGGCAAATTTAGATACGTGGCTTTCTATCCCATCATCTAAGTCGGTAATAAATACTGTGAATAGTTGAGGCCCCAACACAGATCCTTGCGGGACACCACTAGTCACCTCCTGCCAATTAGAGTACCTGCCCATTATCCCTACTCTCTGTCTCCTGCTACTCAGCCAATTTCCTAACCAATAATAATTTGCCCTCAATTCCATAGGCTTCAACTTTAGTTAACAGTCTCATATGAGGGACTTTATCAAATGCCTTCTGGAAGTCCATATAAATAACATCCATAGACATTTCCCTGTCCACTACTTCAGTCACCTCTTCAAAAATTTCAATCAGGTTCGTCAGGTCAGGCATGACCTACCCTTTACAAATTCATGCTGGCTCTCTCTGATCAGCTGAAAATTATCAAGGTGTTCAGCCACCCTATCCTTAATTATAGATTCTAGTAATTTCTCAAAAACAGATGTTAGGCTAACTGGTCTATAATTCCCTGGTTTCCCCCTCTCACAATCAACATTGACCAGAAACTTAACTGGACCAGCCACATAAATACTGTGGCTACAAGAGCAGGTCAGAGGCTAGGTATTCTGCGGCGAGAGTCTCACCTCCTGACTCCCCAAAGCCTTTCCACCATCTACAAAGCACAAGTCAGGAGTGTGATGGAATATTCTCCATTTGCCTGGATGAGTGCAGCTCCAACAACACTCAAGAAGCTTGACACCATCCAGGACAAAGCAGCCCGCTTGATTGGTACCCCATCCACCACCTTGAACATTCACTCCCTCCACCACCGGTGTACCATGGCTGCAGTGTGTACCATTTACAAGATGCACTGCAGCAACTCACCAAGGCTTCTTCGGCAGAACCTTCCAAACCCGCGACCTCTTCCACCTAGAAGGACAAGGGCAGCAGGCGCATGGGAACACAACCACCTCCAAGTTCCCCTCCAAGTCACACACCATCCTGACTTGGAAGTATATCGCCGATCCGTCATCATCACTGGGTCAAAATCCTGGAACTCCCTCCCTAGCACCACTGTGGGAGTACCTTCACCACACGGACTGCAGCGGTTCAAGAAGGCGGCTCACCACCACCTTCTCAAGGACAATTAGGGATGGGCAATAAATGCTGGCCTTGCCAGCGATGCCCACATCCCATAAACTAATTTTTTTTTAAAGCAGAGTGACATGTGCAATTTTCTAATCTAAAGGAATGGTTCCTGAATGGAGAGAACTTTGGAAGACTATAGTTGGGGCTCTAGATTATAGGTATCTAGATCAAAGAGATCTGGGAATGCAGATACATAAATCGCTAAAAGTAGCGATACAAACTAATGAGACTAAAAACGTGCAAAGTTCTGGGGTTAATTTCTAGAGGAATATAATCCAAAAGTAGGGATATAATAAATTTATATAAAACCTTGGTTAGACCATACTTGGAGTACTGTTTGCCGTCTGGTTTCCAGACTACAAAAAGGATTTTGAAGCACTGGAGAAAGTTGCATCCCCTCAATTCTGGTTTAAACATAAGAATTAGGAGCAGGAGTAGGCCATACAGCCGCTCGAGCCTGCTCCATCATTCAATAAGATCATGGCTGATCTTCGATCTCAACTCCACTTGCCCGCCTGATCCCTATAATCCCTTAATTCCCCAAGAGTCCAAAAATCCATCTATCTATCAGCCTTGAATATACTCAATGATTCAGCATTACAGCTTTGGGGTCGAGAATTCCAAAGATTCACAACCCTCTGAGTGAAGAAATTCCTCCTCATCTCAGTCTTACATGGCCGACCCCTTATCCTGAGACTATGCCCCTTAGACTCTCCAGCCAGGGGAAACAACCTCTCAGCATCTACCTTGTCAATTCCCCTCAGAATCTTATGTTTCAATGAGATCACCTCTCATTCTTCTAAACCCCAGAGAGTATAGGTCCAATCTACTCAATATCTCGTCATAGGACAACCCTCTCATCCCAGGAATCAATCTAGTGAACCTTCGTTGCACTGCCTCTTAAGACAAGTAGATCCTTCCTCAGATAAGGAGACCAAAACTCTGCACAGTACTCCAGGTGTGGTCTCACCAAAGCCCTGTACAACTGTAGGAAAGATTGAGCAGACTGGGGCTCTTTTTTCTTTAAAATTGCAAAGGGGTTTGATAGGGTGGATGTGGAGAAACTGTTTCCACTTGTGGGTGATTCCAGAACAAGGGAGCATAAATCTAAGGTAGCCATTAACAGATCACAAAGGTTTCATGAGAAATGTCTTTATACAGAGCGATGAGAATGTGAAACTCGCTGCTACATGGAGTGGTTGACGCAGATAGAATTAATACATTTAAGGGGAGGCTTGATGCATACACGAGGGAGAATGAACTGGAGAGATACATGGGCAGGGTGGGAAGAGGTAATTAGAGTGGAGGAGGCATGTGTGTATAAACACCAGCATAGACTAGTTGGGCCGAATGGCCTGTTTCTGTGCTGTAGATTCTGTCATTATTTTGTACTGGTATGATGCAAATCTGGTACATCACTGATGGAGACGAAATACTGTATTGTTGCATGGTCTATATTTCCATCCCAGATAAGAATAAAATGTGTTGCAAGAACAGAATAATCTAGAGCAATACAATGTCCCAGTTAGTTGTTACATCTAAAATGTAAACTTCAAACTTCTAAAAGTGAAAATATTGCTAGCTGCTTGTTTTTTCTAATCTGATGCCCATTTTTGCAGGTTTTCAATGGAAGTACCTGGTCATCAGGAGCTTGAACAGGAATTGGCCTGGATGAAGAAACACTTGTCTAGTCTTGGCTCACCAATAGTGCTCTGCCACAATGATTTGTTGTGTAAAAATATTATCTACAATGAAAAAGAAGGTAAACTTCAACAAAAATTTGTGATAGTTTTAATTAGCCTATAAATCACATCTTGGAAGGAATGAGTATAGTTGAAGTCTGTTAATTTGTATGGCCCAATAGCAAATAAATTGCCCCATTCTGGTCTGGATTTTGCTGCTGTTTGTATTCTTCAGATTTCCGAAAGCAGGATTTATTAAGGTTTAGCGATTAATCACATCCTAACAGATGCTTTTAAATTCATAATTTAAAGAAAAAATTGTAAGTATATAATGAAATTACTAATCGAATCCAAGATTGATGGGTCAATATTGAATGATTCTGGAAGTATTTCTAAATATTGGGGGAAAAGTAATTATGTAAAGGATATTTTACATCTTGAAGTTAATGGGGAAGGAACGGTTAGGGACAGTATTCTCTGTTCAATGTACCTTTCCTCTCCCAACTGTCAGAAGAGCAGGGGGAGGATTAGAGATATATATGGTACCTGATTTTTCAATTCACTGCATTTCACAGAGATGCACTATTTTGAGTCACTCTTCTGCCCTCTTTTTAATCGCTTTGGTGACATAAGATACATGGGATACATCCTGGAATAGCGCCACACACTGCCCTGGAAACTGACCTGGAGCTGGAGGAAAGCCATCTACCAGCTGAGTATGTCCCAGCTGACAAGTTTGTTTTTCTCAACTTGACCGTTACGGGTAGGCTATAGTATACCAGAGCACTACCTCACCCATGGAAGCAAATAGAGCTTCAAGAGACACTCAGTCCTTCTCCCTAATCGGCAACCTGGAGTAGCTATAGAGGGAAGGAGATCCAAAATGGTGGGTTTGTGATGGGAGCAAATTTAATATTTTTTATGCAGTGCCATATAATTCCTATTTTTGTGTAGGAAGAGTTGGATGTGTTTTTACAGAAATTTATACTTTGCTTCTATGAATATTTTAGATAAGCAAAAGGACCCCAGAATAGCATGTTTTTTGTTTGCTTAATGTTTTAGTGGATAGAAAAAAGATCAGCAAGGAAATGTCTGAGCAAAACAAAAAAATTATACAGTTGATTCTAGTTCAGTGAATAACCAGTTTGTTCAGATTATATATTTTTTAATTTTGCGATTGAAAGGGTGGTGGTATACCTTTAGTGTAACTTATGTTTTTAATGTCAGTCATTTTATATGGGAGTGGGGAAGAAGGGGCATAAGATAACTGTGACATTGTTTACCAGTTTAAAATTTGGTATAGAGGTGAGGCGGCAACATCTTTCTTTGAAGAACAAAGAAGTAATACTTGTCCTGAATTGATACCATGGATGTAAGATAGCTTGACTGTTCCAGTAGTAAACCACTGGACTCACTTGCTGGGGACTTTAGTTTGTCATCCTAACTTCTGCTAATATTCAAACTCCATCTACTGTCTTAAGTGGGGAACTGTTCATCTTTTCCACTCAATGTATTTAACTGTTCTCAGCCAGGCTCCTGGGAGAAATGATTTGCAGAATCGTTGCTGGGACTTATTTGCTGAGAGCGTATGCCACCTGTTGGCCAGTATGGTGCAGCATTTTTGAAAGCATGTCCTATCTTTCAGTTGAAGAACAGTATGGAGTGAAAACAAGTAATCACTGTGCAGATATTTAATAGACATTCACTTATATTGATTCAACTATATATGTATGTCAGTGATTGAAAATTAATGTTTATTGAATAGGGTAGTGCAGTGATGAATTACATTGGGGCACCAGCACACTGTACTATACTAGTGAGAAATGCAGATTGGATTTTGCCTATGCTGTTGAGTTGCTGATTTCAAATGGGCTTCTGTGGGAGGTGCTGAGTGGAGACTAGACACATTCCCAGAAGGGGAGAGGAAACAGAGTGAGAGTTGCCCTCCTCCTGTTACATGCCTCCTAGAGTTGGCTCAGAACAACATTGGCAGGCCATCAGTGATGATGTGTGGTCAGGCAGACCGGGAAGAAAATAGAAAGATTTGGTAACTTTACAAACATTTGCATAAATAATTGTGAGCTGAAGGCAACTGCTGTATATATGTTTACAATTGTGTATTGATTTTGTGGGAGAGAAAGAATCTCAAAGCTGTACATTTTAAAAACTAGTCATCAGTATGCAATTTATTTGTGAGGTTTGGTCACTGGATTTGCAGGTGTCTTACTACAAAATCTTACACACCTATTCTCTATATGAAGCAGACTTCATTAATTCCTCATGAGGTTTCCTATTGCCAAATAGTTCTAAAATTAAATAGCCTCCCTTTCAGATCTGTAATGTACTATTGGCTCATTCACATCATGAATGTAAAATATCAGTGTTAAACTTCTCTTCTCCCCCCCCGGCCCCCTATCTATCCGGCATCTTTCAGTGTTGTACAAAAGTGATTGTTATGATTACCTATTCCTATCCAGAGTAGAGAAGCACTTGACACCCCTCTTCCCCATGGTGGAGTGTATGAGAGATTTTAGACATACGGCACATTTAATGCCACCCTATTAATCTTGGCAGGCTTTAAATGCTGCTACTAGTCTAGGTGCTCTCTTTGGGCCGGCGGCAAGTATATTTATTTATTGATAGCCTTTCTTGTTTTGACATAAATGAGTCGGGTTGGCCTGATTGCACTTGTGATCGTATTTCAAATGTTCTAAAACTGTATGGCTCAAGTCATATCCCTCCCATCCATCATCCTTTCCTCACCCAGCTCCACTAGTTCCCTGTGCTCCAGCAATTTTACTTCAGATCCAACCCGCTTTCGAGTCCTCCACGTCCTGGCCAACTCTGGGAAATCTTCTATAGTGATACATCTTGGCTCATACCCTCCATTCCTCAACAGGTAACTTAAGGGTTAATGTTTCCTTGTATTTTATCTACAGTATATGTAAAACATATAAATATACTTGTCGGATGACTAGGAGAGGATGAATCAAAGAGGAGCTAAAATGCAAAAAAAGTCGTCTTAATTTCAAATGTAACATTTTGCTTTTGCTTGCTTTTTTCTCTGGGCTTTCCTGGGTTGCCATGCCATCCCTTTCCTGCTCAGGGAAGCAGATTTACGCAGGGAGCATTATTTCTGATGTATTTATCCATCATTCCTTACAAGAAACACCTTAACTTTCAAGATCTCTCGAGATGATTGGAGTGCTCCTGTGGCAAAGTAGGAAACCTAGAACCTCGCCAGAAAAGAGTAAATCAGTAGACGGATGAATTGCAGCACTTGCATTTTTTAAATATCTGTATTTTCTGTGCTGTCAAATTCCAGTCATCAAACCTCAGAAAACTGTACACTTAATGTGGACTTGGTAGTATAGTGGGTGATTTAAACTGTTCCATTGTTGTATTTTATTTTGATACATTTTGTTCAGAGGTAAATTCCTTTTATTGAATTTCCAACTGAACTAGCTATTTTTTCAAATGCTGAGTAAAACATTTTAACTGTTCCAATCAAATTTTGCCTTTTGACTTTGAGTTTGCCGAATCTTTCTCATTTGCTGTACATTAGGTGTGCCATTGTTGCTGCCAAATGCTGGTGGTTTACGTCGTGCTGTTTTAGTGCGTTGGCTGGAGGTTAATCGCACCACTTGTTCACATATATTTCCCCATAGGAGAGCACTCAATCTGGTAACAGTCGATCAGTGTCTTGCTAGCTTCATTGTGTTGTATGATCTTTTAAGTTTTATGTCCGTATTTCAGAAGCCTATTTATTGCTCATCTGAAGATGCCAGTCTAGAGTAAAGGTCAGAGTGTTTAATTTTTTTCTGAGCTTAAATTTAAAAGTAAATGCTGTTTTCTTTTAGTTTTTCAACTTGGATAGTTTAATTATACGTTAGAAATTTGTATTCAGTATACAAACAAAATTACTTGCCAGTTATTTTATAACTGTTTGGTTATTGCAGCCTTAAATCTATAAAGTTTGCAAATAAGGTTTTATTTCTGTAGGTCAGCTCACCGAATTAAATGCCAGTACCAGGTAATGTGTTTAAACTTTTCTAATTGTTTTTAATGAATTATACCAAATAAGCTGCATACCAGAGTGATGCACTATTACAGCCAAGACCAATAACAAGACTATTCATTATATTTGGATTGATCGTTGGTGTAGTTTATATTTGGAGACAAAAGTCCCCATTTTGGAATAGGTAATTTAAACTTGACTATGTATAAGATAAAGACACATCTGATTACAGCTAAAACAGTAGCTGCTGAAATGTACTTTTAATTAGTTCCTCATAAATCCTTGAGCCAACCTACAGAATTGGAATGTCCTAAGATATTTAGAAAGTATTAGCTGAGGTATCTGTTGGGTAAACTGTACATGTATGAAAGGAGAACTTCAGTCTCTTTCTTTAGAAAGTAAGATGTTTTTCACAAAAAAAATCTGACAATCTTAAACAATGCAGCTGTTAATGAGAAGTCTGCTTTGAGTTGGCACCCTGAGGAAGGAAGAAAATTAGAAGAAAAATAGTGCATGTATTATTCTTAACCTACAAAAAAATTCATTCCTTCCTTTTCTGCATTGTTCTAAATGGAATACTGGTTTCTACAGCTATGCTCAGTTACTTCACTTGGATTTTGGCTCAGATATAAATAATTAAAAAGAATAACAAGTTAGATTGTCTAAATTCAGTTTTATTTATAGTCCCTCCTGCCAATTTAGGCATAATAGTCAGTCTAAGATTTTTTCTAATAGAGGAGAGAATTTTCAAAATTCAGATATACCTTGGTTAACTTAAAATCTCAAAAATCTATACAGTACTTAACATTGAACTATCTGACACCTATCAGTTTACATGTATTTCTAACATCAGATATCATGAGAGTTCAAAAATATCTTGCTATTAATTTTTTCAACACATCCATTCTACAATTATTTCTAAATTTGACAAAATTCATAAGTATGTAAGTATAATTGGCCCATTCTTTTAGGGTTCTCCTTTCTAGAAGTGTGAAAAGAGGAGAAATGTAGCTAGATGCAGCTTAGTCTTATTATACATCAGTTTCTTTAATATAATAATAATGGAGTTTTACAGACTGTTTGCTCATTGCAAAGTTCCTTTTGGGAACCTTAAAATAAGAATCACTAAAATGCAGTGGGGGCAGAATAAGAATTGCCTTGACAAAGGTGCATGGTTTTGAACACTTATCAGAAGACTTGGTGAGTGAATTACTGCATTTCACCACTTTGTAAAAAGATTGGATGTTTTTGTTTCTCAACCCTTCAACTTTAATGAAACCAAGTTAATATCCAAACCTTTTATGCATTGGGTGATATCTATTTAATTTGTAGGTTTTTTGACATTTTAACAAGCAACTATAAAGTTGGAAGCAGCACAAAAAAGCAAGAACCTGTGAAACATAGGTACAGTAACAACGTTAAAAAAACAGGGATTTTTATGTGAATATTTAAATCTTATTGAAATAGTCAACTTATTGTAACACTTAATATGCTGCAGTCTGATACAAGACATTGTTTATGGCTTCCTCAGTAATAAACTGCATAAAATACCATAACGTTTTTAGTTGCGTTACTCAGCTATACAGTATTTTGAAGTGTGTGTGTATATATAGTATAAATATTTAAACTCTTAAAGCATTTTATTAATCTAGAAGATGGAATCTGCATGCAGTTTCTATTTGTCTAGCAAGTTGAAGATTAAATGTGTTTCCCATGCCATGAATCTAGTTGATGTAATCTGGGGTGCAGTAGATTAGTGTGCTGTTGTTACCTTCTAATAATTTTAAATCCAGCCCAGACTGAAGAATATGAAAGCTTTGTTATTTTCTTCTATCTCTGCCAGTTGTAAGATTCTAAGTTGTAGAAATTGTAATCAAATTCCTAATGGCTCTGGGTCCACAGAATGGCACTAAATTGACAATCCAAGCCATGAAAAATGGGAAAATTGACACTTTTTTACTAGATGCTAAATATCTTCTGAATTGGGAGATGAGGGATAGTGTTATGGCACAGTGAGCTTTATTCTGCATCAGTGTGCACCATCTCTGAACTGCGAGTGCATACTGCCGATGCCCAAAGTAGAAAAACCTCCCTCTTCCAAGGATTCATGAACGTTATATTGGTGTGCACAAAAGTTTACCAAAAAATTGATTTTAGCTCTAATCAGTTTAGAAAATGTATTTTATTAAGTAATTTTGCTTACTGATCAATTAAAGTAACTGAATCTGTATGCTGGGCAATTTCCAGGCATACATAATTTCAGGGTTTTTTATTTTCCCTACCTTTACTTCTCTCTTTCACCCTACCCACCCAAAATATTGATCAAGCTGGAAGTCAGTTGACTAATTCCCAGGACTGTGAAAATGGTACCGTTCAGCTGGTGCATCATCAGTGGTCGAGGTGACTTGGGTTACCCTAGCCTCACTTTCCTCAGAGTGGGGAGAATTTGGCTTTTACTTGGCATTGATTTATGATGGTGCAGGACACAAAATCATTTCTGACCTCTTTGACAATGTGTTGAAACAATCAGTGCACTGTAACATCAGTATTGATTAAATAGAACTACATAAACATAATTAACTTTGCAAAAACTAGTAGCTGATAGCTTAGTCTTTCTTGCTCTCCCTATATATACTGTGCCTCTGCTGCATAAGCTGCACTACATATGAACTTTGTGCCATCAAGTCTTTCACCCATCAGGCAGAGACTGGCTTCCTTTCAATCAGTCAGTGGCACAGAAAAAAAACAGTGGAAGCTTTGGGAAGAAATGGTGAGTGCTGCTAGGAAGGCAGTGGAGAAGCTCACACTGGGGGGAAGCTCACACTGAGGGAAAGTTATTCATGGAGGTAGACTAAGGGCAGTAGAGGCAGTGAGAGACTGTTGCACAAGTGTGTTAAAGCAGAGCCTGAGGCTGGGAGGGAGCCAACTGCCATCACTGAATGTAAAACTTGCTGAGTCTCTATCACTGCCTTCTCTGCTTTTACTAGCATTGGTCTAGAGTCCTGTCAATAAAACATAACAATCACAGTGGTCATGTGGTTACTATTGGCTAATGAGCAAAGATGCAAGCATTTAGATTGTCATATAATTGCTAATCGCCAGGAAACTGATTCAAAAACAACACATCAATGTATAAAGATTAAAATTGATTTTAAATTTACTAAAGTCTGAGGTTGTCATGAAGTTCGGTGAAGTTAGTTCATTAATCACCACTTGTGGGGGTGTCCAAAACTAGGGGTCATAAATATAAGATAGTCACTAATAAATCCAATAGGGAATTCAGGGGAAATGTCTTTACCCGAGAGTGGTTAGAATGTGAAACTTGCTATTACATGGAGTAGTTGAGGGGAATAGCACAGATGCATTTAAGGGGCAGCTAGATAAGTACATGAGGAAGAAAGTAATAGAACGATATGCTGATAGGGTGGGAGGAGGCTCGTGTGGAGCATAAACACCAGCATAGACCAGTTGGGCTGAATAGCCTGCTCCAGTGCTGTAGATTCTGTGTAATCATACATGGCATTGCACAGCTTACATTAAAACGGAGGGGAGGGGAATTGATTCTGTTTTTATAAAATTTGCCTGTTCATCTAATAAGTCCACACATTGATTTAATGATTTTTGTACCCTGAATAGGTCACGTGAAGTTTATTGATTATGAATATGCAGGCTACAACTACCAGGCATTTGACATTGGGAACCATTTCAATGAATTTGCAGGTAAGACACCTAAAAATTCTGGTTGTGTTTGTTTATTTATGTAATATGTTGGTCAAAAATTGTGTAACATGTTTTTCTCTTCTTTCATCTCGCTTTCTACCTTAGGTATAAATGAAGTTGATTACAGTTTGTATCCAGATAAAAGTTTACAATTGCAATGGCTGAAATCCTATCTTGAAGCTTTAAAAGAGTATAAAGGACTTAGTGCAGAAGTAACTGAGAAGGAAGTGGAAGTACTTTATTTTCAAGTTAATCGGTTTGCACTGGTAAGTTTATTGCTCAAGTGTAATGAGTAACATCTAAGTGCTATTATAGATGGATAATGTGATCACGTTCTATTATTTAACATGCTGTATACATAATTTCTGTTATGTGAAACATGCAATTAAGCTTGAGTTTGCTGTATAAACTAGATATCTGGTGTGTAAAAGACTTTATATATGTATTGAGTAACAATAGTTTGTATTTTTTCATTCTGCATTTCTATGTATAGTCTTTGTGTAAGACTAATAGATAAATAGCAGGAATGTTCAATGTCAAATTTAATAGTTCTGATCTTCTAATCACCTTAGCAGTGTATGAGTATTCAAATAGTCTGATATTTCCAATATGTGAAATAAACTGCCGATTTGTAGGTCTAATATTTAGTACGCTTTCCTCTATTAAGTGCCAGTCTTTACATTGGTAATTTCTTAAAAACAGTGTACACACAAAACAACGAGCATAATTGGACAAAACTGGATGCCGAGCCAAAGGAGCAGATATTAGGAAGGGTGACCAAAAGTATGGTCAAAGGAATGTGTTTTAAGGAAGAGAGGGAGTTGGAGAGGTGGAGGGGCTTAGGGAGGGAATTTGAGTGTGGGGCCTAGGTGGCTGAAAGCACAACTACCAATGGTGGGGTGATGCACGGGAGGCCAGAGTTGGTGGAACGGAGAGTTGTCGGCAGGGTAGTAGAACTGGAGGAGATACCAAGTTGGGAAGGGATGAGGTCATGAAGGGATTGAAACACGAGGATGAGAATTTTTAATTTTGAGGTGTTGAGGGACTGAGGGCCAATTTAGGTCAGCAAGCGAGGTGGTAAAGTGTCATCAGTTTAAATGTGGAAGCTGATCCCATGCCTGGATGATGTCGCCAAGGGGATTCCTGTCGATGAAGAAAAGGATAATATCAAGGATGTATCCTTGGGGGAACCCCAGAGGTAACTGTGTGGGGTTGGGAGGAGAAACCAGTGATGGAGATAAGTTTATTATACATTAGCCAAAGATTTGATGGGTCTAATTTGGATGTACAGATGTGGTTTGGACTAAGAGCAGCTCAACAACAACAACAACAACATGCATTTATATACAGTAGCGCCTTTAACATAATATGTCTCAAGGTGCTTCACAGGAGCATTATCAAACAAAATTTGATAACGAGCCACATGAGCTATTAAGCCAAGTGACCAAGCTTGGTCAAAGAGGTAGGTTTTTTAATCAGCATCCTAAAAGAGGAGAGTGGGGTAGAGAGGTGGAGAGATTTAGGGAGGGAATTCCAGAGTTTAGGGCCTAGGCAGCTGAAGGCACAGCTACCAATTTTGGCAATTTATGGAGGATGCTGGAATTGATGACTTGCTTTGTAGCGTTGTCTTCAACTGAGGATGCTCCATGTTTCAAGATAACATGCATTTATCCCTACATTGCTCTTTTGAGATTGTTTATATATAATTGAGGTTTTCTCAAATCTTGTCAAAATCTCTTTAACCAAGCTTTTGGTCACCTCTCATGGCTATCACAGTGTAAATACCTGTAACGTTATTGTCTATTTTCATTTTCTCCCTCCTTTGGGATGTTTTCTATGGTAAAGGTGCTATACATATATAAGTAGTTGTTTAACATTGTCAGCCATGGGGCAATGGCCTTGTACATTATGGACAATGTCATTGACGTCAGTATTTCTTAAAAGGCACAAAATCCTAGTAAATTCCCTGTTTTGCCAGTCTTCACGTACTTCTCAAGTATGTCCAGGATGCCTTCCATTTAAAGAATTTAGTCCCTACAAGGTAGATAACTTTTTAAATTTTTTTGCTAATATTCTCCACCTCATGAAGACACTTTTGCTGGGATTCCTTTTGACAGATGCCACAAATCTTCTAGTATCTCACCCAAATCAGCATTCTTTATGTATAAGCCTTGACTTTGTTGTCAAGTTATTAAATCACGGAGGTCATCACAGTTAAGCCCGATCCATTGTCTTACCTGGAGTGCAGACGTGCACACTTTCTAGCTGGTTTAAGATAGGGATATGGAGTGGGAACTCTAACTTTTTCCCTTCCCTAACTTCAGCCAATTGCAGACCCAGCTGTGAATAGCTAGCTCAGCACAAACTGGGAATTGATCAACAACAACTTGTATTCATAAAGCGCCTTTAACGTAGTAAAATGTCCCAAGGTGCTTCACAAGAGTGTAATAAGACAAAAGACTTGACACCGAACCACATAAGGAGAAATTAGGGCAGATGATCAAAAGCTTGGTCGAAGAAGTAGTTTTAAGGAGTGTCTTAAAGGAGGAAAGAGAGGCGGAGAGGTTTAGGGAGTGAATTCCAGAGCTTAGGGCCTAGGCAGCTGAAGGCTGAGCGATTAAAATCAGGGATGCTCGAGGGCAGAATTAGAGGAGTGCAGACATCTCCTTGCGGGGGTGGGGGGGGGGCGCCGGGGAAGGATTGGGGGGGGGGGGGATTACAGAGATAGGGAGGGTCCCACCCAGCTGGACGACGGTGGAGAGGCATTGGAGGAAGATAGTGTCAAAGGTTGCAGACAGGGTCGAGAAGGACGAGGAGGGATAGTTTACCTTTTTCACAGTCACAAAAGATGTCATTTGTGACTTTGATGAGAGCCTTTTCGGTACTGTGGCGGGGCGGAAACCTGATTGGAGGGATTCAAACATGGAGTTCTGGGAAAGGTGGACATGGATTTGGGAGGCGACAACACGTTCAAGGACTTCAGAGAAGAAAAGGAGGTTGAAGGTGGGGCAGTAGTTTGCAAGGTCAAGAGTTTTTTTGAGGAGAGGGGTGATGACGGCAGATTTGAAGGAGAGGGAGAGGACTGTTCACATCAGCTAACATGGGAGCCAGAAAAGGAAGTTGGGTGGTCAGCAGTTTCGTGGGAATAGGGTCGAGGGAGCAGGGAGTAGGGCTCATGGACAAGATGAGCGCGGAGAGGTCATGAGTGGAGATTGGAGAGAAACTGGAGAAAGATGCAAGTTCAGGGCTAGGGCAGGGGGGGAAACCTTGGAGGAAGTTTGGCCCGGTGGGCTGGGGAGGAAGGGAAGTGGCAGAGGCAGCTGATCAGATCATCTCAATCTTAGAGACAAAGAAGTCCATGAGCTCCTCGCACTTGTTGTTGGAGGTGAGGGGTGGAGGAGACAGGTGATAGGGGTTTAAGAAGACGGTTAGCAGTAGAGAATAGAAGCTGGAGGTTATCTTTGCATTCCAGAATGATCCTGGAATAGTGAGCAGTTTTAGCAGACGAGAGCAGGACCCGATAATGCTTTATGTGGTCCAGCCAGATCTGGCAGTGAATGGCTAAACCAGTTGTCCCTTGGATTTAAGGGAGCGAAGATAAGGGCCGTACCAGGGGCAACGGCCAGGGTGAGAGAGAATAATGGTTTTAATAGGGACTAGGGCATCAAAGGTGATGGTGAGGGTGATGTTGAGCAGATTGGTAGCTGCAGAAATGTTGTAGTGAATGGAGGGTCAAAGGCTGGACAGTTGGGATTTTGTAAGTGCAGTTGTGCGAGAGTTTTTTCCAGGGGCGAACACAGTCAAAAGTAGGGTTGGGAAGGGGGATGTGGGTGGAGAGCGATACAAGGAAGTGGTCAGAGATGGCCTTATCTGTGATTGACACATGGGAGTAACAAGGCCATAAGAGATGGCAAGATCGAGGTATTGAATCCAATAATGTTTTATGTAACTTAAGAATGTCTTTGTTGGTCATCACTGATGACATGATTGTCGGTACTTTTTTCAGGATTACTGAACCTGACACAGCTTAAAAATGTACACTTTTTTAAATAATTCAGTTACCTAACTAAACTAATTTTTTATTCTGCTTATTCAGGCTTCCCATTTCTTCTGGGGACTATGGGCGCTGATCCAGACAAAATATTCAACAATTGACTTTGATTTTTTGGGGTAAGTTTTAAGAGTTTTTACAAAATCCAGAACCATTAACAAATGCAAAAGTGATGAGAAAGCTTTGGCTAGAAGAATAAATCATTGTCTGTGTATCTTCTTGTGGAGCACTTGTTTAACTTTTTTTGTTTAAAAATTGTTTCGCGTGGGGTTATAGAAACTCAAATTTAGTTTTAAGTTGGACAAAATTTGTTTTTTCGTAGTGAGAGACATTCCTATGTCCTCAGTAAGTTTCTCCATAATATCAAAATTGAGGTTTTAATCTTAATGTTGCATGATTCTATTGGAATAGAGTGACTTATTTTGTGTGCTCAGAGCGGCCCTTGAACAAAAGAAATTGTTTGAGATATGCTATGGAAGTGTTTACTTTTAATGAGCTTTTAGCTCACTTTCAGAAGTCTCGCTGCACTCCCCATATGCAGATCTTGCATCCCCTGGTGATCTGAAATGGCAGCCTTTTAGATTCTTGTCCCCACTGAGATCTTGTACACAGATCGTAGTTCATCAATATAACTAGCAGTCTTGCTTTGCTTCCAGTTGCACCGGGAAACAGAAATGCCAATGCACTGCACTCCAGTTAATTTTGGGCTCCAAATTAACTGATCATTGACAAGTAAAAACATACAGAATTGTACAGTTCTACACAGTAACAGGCTAATAATCTCCCAGCCCCTTGATGTACTATGATCCTTCAGCAGTAAATGGTTTATGGTTTTCCTCGCCACAAGCTGTTCCTCACTCCAGCGCCAACTTAAAAGTTCCTGAAGACTGTGTCCCTCTGCATTTTGTGTCTTGCTCCCCATAGCAGTCCCCACGCCCGCTGTTTATATATCCTGATTTACCCTGAGAGCACAATGAATTCCCTTTGACATAAAAATCTACATCTGTCTTTCAATGTCTTGTTCTGAAGTGACTTGAATATGACACTCTCGTAATGGGTTTCATTTGCACCTAGGAATGTCATCCTCCTGATTTGATTAGCACGTTAAACTAGTCCGAGGATTGAGAACAAAGAGCATTACAGCAGTCAAAATAGCTGGCACCTTTTGGCAATCTTACGGTTTCTAGCAACAAAAAAAAACATTCTGTAGCTTTTAATGTATACTGAGAAAATAAAATATAAGGTTAGTTTTACCCCCTCTTCTAAACGCACAGTGACAGAACCTCGGAACCTGTCACAGTGTGCATTATTGAATGCTTTTTGTTGGAAAATACTATGTTATTTACTCAAAATAATAACTTTAATTTAAAAGTACTGCATACTTTTTGAAATCTGATCTCAAAAAGATCTTAATTAATCCTGACTCTGTCTAAATTCCTTTTACTCTGTACTGTTGCCCTCTTGTATTAACTTTCCTTGGATGTCACACTTTGAACAGATAATGCAAGTGACTGAAGTAAAACCTCTGTCAGTGGAACAGTCCGTTATTTGCAGGATAACAATACTTATTTTTGGAAAAGATAGCACTGTACAGTAGAACATTTATCATTCACACATGTTTCAGATATTACCTCACAATGGGATTTGCACAGTTGAGTTTCTTTAACTTGTCTTTAGGTTGATTTGTTTAACAATTTGAATGTTTGTTTTATTTGCTATACCAGATAGCCACAAGATGGCATTGTAAATTGCATATATGTTGCTCATAGCAGACTACTTAATACACATGAAACCTTTTCATTATATAGTGAATTACAGTTTATTAATTAGACTAATCTTTAGCTCCTCTTCACTTCAGTTTTTAAAAACAAGCTTTTTTGTGTTTGTAGCTCAAAAGGTTAGCCTGCTTCCAATATAAGATGAGAATAGTTTGAGTCCATAGCAACATTGTGGGAGTTTGCTTGCTGTGCTCAGTTCCTCCTCGGCATTGTGGGAGGTAATGCCTGCTGTGCTCAGTTCCTCCAAGGATCAGGAATGGATCATGTAGAGCATTGCAAGTGCAAAGTTATGACTGATGCAGCCAGCATATCTTCCCCTCCTTCTCCCTCATCCCCATTTTTTTCTCTACAAACATTAAAGCAACAGTGCCAGATTTATGAATATTCTCTGTAAACAGTGCGTATAAAAGTCCTAATTTTTCTTCTTAATAAAGGAACAGAAAATGGCTACATGTGTGGGTTCCCGCTAGAAGTCTCTTTTAAAAGCCGTATTTATAAACATGTGGTCCCCCCAGGGCAGGAAATCTAGCCCTAGAAGCGCAAGCAACTCAGTCCTTTTGCTGGTTTCTCCTGTCTATTAGTATCAGCAACCTGAGAGATACGCAAATTAATGGGAACGTAGATTTGAACTTGTGTGTAGCCCCTGAAGCTCCCTGAATAATACCTAGGCAGCACATGAAGACAAAAGGCTGGACTCCCCACCCTCCGGCTTAGGGACGAGTGCCCCTCAGAATTTTCTTTGTTTTGTGGCTGACTTTGCCTATGCTTGGTATATGTAAGATAACATGAAAAGAATAATTAGTATTGCACTTGAATGCCAGTGTTATATATTTATATGTGCAGGATTAACATTTGTGGATTTTGCATTGAAATCTTTTTCATTGTCCCTAGGTTAGTCAAATTCTGATGTCTAGACCAAAATATGCAATGCATAATTCTGGGAAATTTGTCACTGCCTGTAGTGATATCTTAACTCATTCCTGCAACATTAAATAGCAGAGGAAATTTTAAACTGAATTTTCTGTTGTAGTCTCTGTGTAATTAAAATAGTGTAGAATTAAAAGTTAAAATGAAAGGCCCATAGTTCGGGTTCCTCTCTCCACCATTGTTCCATGATGGAAGTTAGAACAAGGGGCTGTGTGCATCAGAGAGCTGCTCCTTTCATTGGGGTTGGTAATTTGCATTGGTCTCGAACGTGATTTCTTGGGGCCAGGAGACTTGAGCAGCCCAAGGCCGTTTTTCGAGTCCCACAGCCCCACCCCTGCTCATGGTTTCTAATAGAACCGCTGTAGGACACACGTGATGTCACAAGAGCAGCCTAGGAATGAGGGAAGGAAACTTACCCAAGGGTCTCTGATGGCAGGAAAATTTACTTTGGGGGGAAGGGGGGAAAGTTAAACTTAAGATGTTTCATTTTTCTCTATAAAAAGGGGGAGAATTTAACTAAAAAGTACTTTTCCCCACACTTAACCGTAAATCAAAAGCTGCCTTTTATATTGTGTACTGCAAATTCTGTTTAAATGTGCAGCTTTTGTTTTCTAAGTAATGGATATAACGGGTAAAAAGCAATGGATGTGACTTAGTGTAAATTTTATACAACACACAGGTTTTAATATAGTTGGAAACCAGTGCAGAGGTGTGAACAATTTTAACTCTACACTATCTTAATTACACAGAGACTACAACAGAAAATTCAGTTTAAAGTTTCCTCTGCTATTTAATGTTGCAGGAATGAGTTAAGATATCACTACAGGCAGTGACAAATTTCCCAGAATTATGCATTGAAAAGTGCAGTTGCAGAAGGCAGTCAAGTTAGTCGAGCATATTGGCATGTATAGGAAGTGTTGTGTAAAATACAGAGGAATGCTGCAGGGGAGCACTAATTTTATGCATATGCTAATGAAGTGCGACAAGGACAAATTATTTATGTACTTTTTTGAATAATGTCTGTTCTATTTTGTTCCTATAATAGAACTACAGTTTTTTTTATTTAAACACTAACAGTGAGTTGGATTGATTTGCTAACAATTTGCTTCATATTTTCTAGCTCTTATTCCTGGTTAATAAATTAGCCAGTAAACTTGACTGACAAACATTTAAGTTTCTCACAGCTGATAGTGGCAATTAATAACACGCTCTCATTTTGCTTTAAAGTCTGCACACACATATGCATATATGTGTGTGTGTATACATAATTTTTAATCAGGGACTTGCTTTGTTGCCAAAGAGAAGTCTGTTTTTTATGATATCTTGGAGTTGTGTATTGATGTAGTGAAGCTATAAAAACAGTTTGCAATGTGAAACCTATTCAGTTCTTTGTTCTTCATGTAACATTGGTGCAGGAGGTGATTAAAATCTATGGGGAAGGGTAAAGATGTAGTCTTTTTTCCTGTCTGGCACTATGTGACTTTCTATTTCATACATTTATATACTTGATTATTATGCTCACTTTTTTTGCTTCTATCTGTATCTATTACATTAGCACTGCTCCTGCTTGTGAGAACTCTTTCTCTGGGGAAGTATTACAGTGATGTTCAGCTTGCTGCCTTGAATTACTTTATTGAAAGTGTGAATGTCGGGGAAAAATCGACTTGCTGTGTCCTATGGAAGTAAATTGGGATAAAGCTGTCAGCAACCATTTTGAATGGATTGTAGAGTGTTAAAACCGTACTCTAAAGTGCTACTTCTGAATTGCCAGTGGTTGACATGGTCAAAAATAGTTTTTTTTAGTATTTGTCATCTTCATGCACCCGCCACATGTCAAATTTAATCATGTAGCCTTGGCCAATGGTATTTGTATTTCTACATTTGTGCATATAGTTTTACATTATTTGACCTAATAGAGAAACTCTTAAATGTTTTCTTTTGTTCCTAATATGGTCCTTCTTGGTTTAATAGTCATTTGCCTGTCCCCCAAAAATGTTGGAATGTGATTTCCCTCTCATCTGTATTTTGCCATACATTAGGATTGGGAAATTTCTCCTTCATACAACCTACAAAGTTATGCTTTAATTTGTTTGCGTTACCATAAATACTTTTTAAGTTACATTTACAAGTACATTTTAGATGCATTATATTTATTTTATTTCTCTTGGGTTGCATGCACGGAGACCTTTAAACTGGGAAATCCGCAATCCTTTGATATCAGCTGATATAAGTGGAGAAGAGTGTAATTAAGGTGTTGTTGTTTCCTTGCACAACTTTCAACTAAACTGGAAAAACAAATGCAGCCAGCGCAAATGTACAGTATAATAGGAACTGACAGATGAAAGATTGCATTGTGTAAGATGAGTGATCCAGCCCTACATAGCCCATTTCTTAGTGGCATCAGACCAGCCATTAATGTCAGGGAGGTCTTCTTAACTGTTCTCAGCCTTGGCAGCAGTAAAGATGCTACATTTACCTCATTACCCCTGGTGGGGGTGGGGGAGAGGAGAGCGAATCAACTCTGCTTCCTGCACCTAATTGTTATGCAGTGACCCCTCCTGAAAGTGCACGTGGTTATCTGCTGTGCCCAGGGTTGGGCTCAACTGTTGTGGCTCTTTTATTGAATAGCCTGCTGATATTTCCTGCACAGCTGGAGAATAGCTACTTTGGTGAGGTATTGGGGCTGTGGTAATGCACACCAGCAAGGAATAAATGTCTTTGAGAGAGGAGCAGGACAGAAAAGTGGCTGAAAAAGGAGGGGAGAAGACAGAAATTGGCTGGATAATCCTTGAGTGGTCTGGCTGGCTATGACTCCATAAGGAATATTGGAGGCGTGGCCAATAACAAGTTAATGATCCAGAAAACTGATGTTGAATGTACTTGGGTCAATTCCTTAAAGTTACAATGCAGCAGAATTTGTTATTGAGACCATGAACCTTCCCCATAGCAGATAACCATTCAGCTGTAGACATGACCTAAGGAATTGGTCTGAAGGGTATTCATTGTCAGCTGTGGATTCAATGTACTTTAAAATTGAGGTCAAATGTTCCCTCTGAATTCTGAGGAAATATGTTTAACCGTTAAAATCCAGATGTTCTGTCACTGACCTCATTCCCGGTAAATCAGAAATGCACTTTCTCCAGCTGTTACATCCCTCTTATTGTGAGGAGGCCAAAACTACATGCACTATTTCAAATGTGACTTAAATCATCTTTTTGTCTAGAGTCATCCTGACTTTACTGTCTACCTTTCAGTCATCTTTCTATTCATAGTGCCACTTTCACATGGGCTCTAATTTGCTTAGCCAATTTTTTATGTGGTGCTTTATCAAATGCTTTTTTGGAAGCCAATATAAACTACATCTTCTGCATCTTCCTTCTCTTTACATTGTTCTCAAAAAATTCTTTCATGTTAGTCAAACCTGACCTACCATTCAGAAATTCACGTTGACTATCTCTGATCAGCCATTCTAAATATTCATTTATTTTATCTTTAATTATAGTCTGTAGTCATTTTCTTATTCATGAGACAAGACTAAATGATCGATAGTTGCCTGCCTTATCCTTTTCTGCCTTTTTGAACAGACGTACCATTTCCCCCCCTCCAGTCCCTTTCACAGCTCCCATCTCTAATGAATTTTGAAAAATCATGGTTAGTCCCTCTGCTACCATCTCACTGACTGCCTTTAGTATTGTGGGGTACATGCCATCTGGTCCTGGAGACTTATCAATATTTCTAGTGTATATGAAATTAATCCTGATGCACCTTCTAATATTTTTTTTTCCAGGTATGCAGTTGTACGATTCCGCCAATATTTCAAAATGAAGCCTGAAGTCATGAACCTGAAGCTCCCTGAATGACAGCAATTCATCTATTGCTATTGAAAGAACGTGAAACAGGTTGAATGAATTGGGTGCACTGCAAAGTACTGTTGGAATGCCAGAAATGTAATATTTTCTAGAATACCATGTTGTATTCAAACTAGATAGAAACTCAACCAAAAATGTGGCTTGTGGTGCAGTTTAGGAATTGGTACTAAATATGCCATTTAACTATGCTGGAAACTAATATTGGTGATTTTATTTTTACATTTCTAGCAGAAATTGCTATTACACTGCAACTAAAAAGTGTAATGATGCCTCACACTGAATGTTCTCCATCTACAGTACAACTGCTAATAATTGTGCTGAGGCAAACTCACTAAGCAATGTTTTACACACTCCCAGAGATAATGTGAAAATCCCATGACCTTCTCCAATCCCGTATTGCACAAAAGCCCTGCTCGTAGGCTGAGCCTTAGTTTTTTCAACTAGTGCCATAAGCACTGTGCGATCTAAAGTAAAAAAAAAGGTGCTCAGTCAGTAATAGTTTTGGCATTTCTGTACTAGGAAAAGTGATTAAGTCATCTCTGAGGAGATGTCTGCTTGCACAGGAACCTGACTTTTGGACTGATGGTCTAGTTTGCACTCATAGTTCCTTGAGTCATTTGTGGATGCCTCTAGTGGTTCCGGTGGCTGCTGAGGAAGCTTCCACCGTGCGCACCCCCCCTATTATAATACTCTGAAGTACACAGTATGGATGAAGTCTTGTAACTTGTCAAGGATTGGATACGGGAGGATGCGTATCAAGAGCATCTACATATACAGAAAATGCTGGAAATACTCAGCATCTGTGGAGAGAGAAACAAAGTTAATGTTTCAGGTCAATGACCTTTCATCAGAATAGGAAAATGTTAGAGATGTAACAGATTTTAAGCAAGTGCAGGGAAGGGGAGGAAAGAACAAAAGGGAAGGTCTGTGAAACGTTAACTTTGTTTCTCTCGCCACAGATGCTGCCTGACCTGCTGAGTGTTTCCAGCATTTTCTGTTTTCATTTGATTTCCAGCATCCGCAGTATTTTGCTTTTGTCAGAGTATTTACATATTGGATTCACTAGGCAAAATACAAGTGTCACAAAATCAATCTATTACGAGAATAGCTTAAGCATCAGAGTAATAATTAATTTGCCACTAATTGATACTACTTTAAGACTACAAAAGTAGATGTTGATGTTCTGGGGGGGAGGCTGTGCTCTCTTGACCCAGACATCCTGTTCTGAAAACAAAACTAATTATTTATCTCTTCAGTCAAAGCAAATTTTTTTTTTTATAAAGTGCCAGAAAGTTTTGATCCATACATTGCCAGCCTGTCCAGCAAATTTGCAGCCTCATTATGTTTTACATTTTCACCCTAATTTTACCCACAAATTTAAACAACCGTTCTGTTTGCACTGTGGTCTCTATTACCCCCATTCTCACCTTCCAGTTCTGTGTACTATTTTTAATTTATAACTTTAGTTTAATTTTTTTCCCCACTTCGTCTAACTCGCTGACCTATATTGGCTCCTGGTCCCTGAACGCCACAAATTTAAAATTCTCAACTGTTTTTCTGCAACTATGGCCTCTTGTGCATCCCCCGCTTCTTTCACCCCACCATTGGCGACCATGCCTTCAGACATCTAGGCCCTAAGGTCTGGAATTCTCCCCTAAGCCCCTCCAGCTCCTTCTCCGCTAAGACCCTTCTTAATATCCATCTCGCTGGCCAAAATTTTTCTCCGAGATTGTGGGAGTTGAGTTACATACTTTTGAAGTCCTGGAAAAGATGAGTTACAGCAGGCGATGGTGTGACATATTTGATTTCAACACCGTTTCTACAGGAGTGTGTGCAGGAGGCTGTATTTAGAGCTTAGGAGAAACGAGGAGAGTTCAGCCTGCTGTTCGTTTGTGAATGGGTCCTGAAACAAATCAGGCCATTTATCCAAACCTGAATGCTGTCTTGGTTGTCATCTTCATGCGTGTCTAATGCTGCTTTTGAGCCTCTCTGCTTGTGGCCTTGAATTTATTATGGTTAAGACAGTCATACTGTGGACATTAGTTTCAGTACATCAAGTCAGTGCATCTCAGGTTTTCACAATAGATCCACCATATTTTATTTAGCATTTAGATTTGGGTATTAAAGCACTTTAATCAAAACTTTAGATACATGCCTGGAATTTCGGTGGGGTATCTCCCACCGTAACTTTGGCAAAAACCCTGCAGAAATGGGATAAACAGCTGTTTACACTGTTCATGCGGGGCTTCTGCCAAAGTTATAGTGGTAGATCGGGAAAATTACGCAGAAATTCCACCCCACAGTATCTAAAGCTTTGACTTAAAATTGCTTCAATTGCATAATTCCTCCTTTCTTAAGCTTCCATGGAAGAATTATTTCTGCCACCATAAAATGGGATGTCAGTGTCTTTGGAGCTCTGACATACCCCACCAGTTGGACTAAAGACGTACAAAATAAACTTTCATGAAATTCATCACCAGTGCGCTGTTAGATAAAGGGATATAAAATTATCCTTCTTCGGAATGACGGGTTGATGACGGCTGAGTTCCTGTAGGTTTAATTTGTAAAGCATCGGTATTGACAATGCTCTTTCTGGTACATTGATTGTTCAGGAAGGTTTTAATATCTTTATAGTCAAGGTCACTGGTTTGGGGGTTTTCACAGGAAACTGGACAGAATAGTGAAATGTAGTCTACAAGATACTGGAAAGAATCCCATTTAATTAATAGCCTGAATTGTAAAGTGGATTGAACTGTATATCGCACAAATCACCAGCAATGAACCTGAATCTCATTTAATTAAAAACAGAATTTGGTTTCTTCAGTCACTAAGTAATTGACTCTGATCGTACTTAATTCACACCCATTTTTGACACTATGTGATATCCTGAGATGGAGGTTAAAGTATAGTTACTTTCAGTATCTTTAAAGTACCTTGCTCACCATTTCTAACCATGATTTGGAATGTTTGTTAAACAGTAATAAACTTTCCTTTGCATAACCACACTACAGGCTGCCTTAAAGAATTGAGGGCTGGAATATGAGCAAAGCTTTGTGTCATAAGGGATTGGTGGAAGATGAGTATCAGAGGTTTGAACCTATAAAACTCATGAAGTACTTGCTTAGTAATTTCTCTTCCACCTGACTTTTTTTTGTCTCCCTGTCCTTTTTGTTCCAGCTAGTTGATGCATCCAACCTAGAGATGTGGGGAGTAACTATATTCAAAGTATGAGGAAGATTGTACTAATGGTACTAATACTTAAGTAAACTGTTGCAGTGCAAAAGTAATACGATCCTGTTTGGTGTTTTGGGTACTTGTAAAGCTGGAGTTATTTCAAAACCTGTAGTATCTAAAGTAGATTTCTATTAATTTAAGATAACTGGAAATACTAACCTTCTCAAATCCATACAGCAGTGGATAGGAACTGTACCTCAAATCTGATAAATGATTATTGTCAGTTATAGTGCAACATAATATGAACCTAACGACCACCTTCTGTCAGTGAATGTTTGGAATGAGTCCTTGGATGTAAGCATGGTATTAACAAAGTGCTTTGGAAAAGTATATATTGGTGCTGCAGTACTTGTACAAATCTCTGGATTTTATTTAAAACAATACTTTGTAAATGGCTAAATTGCAGGGTATTGAAATTAAATAGTTATTTAAACTTAAGTACAATATTAGTTTTAAATTTAGTAATTCACACTCTTTCTATTAAAATGGCCTTTTCTTTCTGTTCATAAAATAAATTTTCAGTTGAGTAACCACGAATGTGAAATATGTTAACGGTGTTGATTAGCTTTATCATCCCTGAGAAAGGGAACGTGTTTTGAATGCACCAGTATCCAACTGGATAGTTGCATAATGTTTGCACTTCAGTAACAGAAACAAACTTGATTAAGTATCTCACCTAAAGTTTGAAAAGGGTGTTTGCATTATTCTTGTAGATAATGAACTGTTATGAGCTAAACTGCAAGATCCTTGTACTCGGCCAGATGTATGCTGAGACCGAACCTATGTACAGGATGTAGAGTTAACTTCTGTATTTTATAAAGAATGTCACTTGTATTTTTGTTTTATGCTGATGCACAGTTGTTTTCCTAAAATTAGCTAATATTGTTGAAACAAAACGTGTGGTTTGTAACCGAATACAATTTTGTGTGCTTGCAAAATATCTGAATCTAATTCCTATAGTTAGGTTTTTCATGAACTTGTGTTTTTATTGGTGTGGATGGGTACATAATTACTGTAGTGAATACTAAAACTGCTATGGACAAAGAATAAACCTGTGTTGAAGTAAGCATAGGTTCACAATCTCTTTGCAAAATGTTAGTTAAGAGTAGATGTAAAATCTAAATGGTCTCTCCTGGTTGAAAAGTTTTGGTATTGCATTCTAATAAAGCAATAGGGGATTCTATTTTCCAGTTCATTAGTCCTATTTCACAAGTCACGTCTTATTTTTTCTCTCTGGTTTTGCATACAATTTTAAACTGTTACTTGGAGCTTGTTGTATATGGAAGTGTACAGTTGTGATATTTGTGAAATTATATGTTTTTATGTAAAGTTTAGTGTCTCAAATTGCATAACTTCACCTTTTGACCATGTTTGATGCTATTATACAAGACACAGAGATTGGTGTATGTGCATTTAA
The DNA here is from genome assembly GCA_030390025.1 of Squalus acanthias. Classification (NCBI taxonomy): domain Eukaryota; kingdom Metazoa; phylum Chordata; class Chondrichthyes; order Squaliformes; family Squalidae; genus Squalus; species Squalus acanthias. The sequence continues at coordinate 81,883,663 of CM059434.1, read as the reverse complement.
TGGTCAGTGGAGACTTTAACTGAGATTAGTGCGAAGCTTAACCTTTCGTAATTTCACTTCATCTTTGAAGCGTGTATTCTTTTCCTGAGAACAGTACAACCCGAGGCGATTAGCCCTCGTTGCATTAAGCTCCAATACTACCCTTTAGAATTTTGTGTTGGTATTCATTTGGACCATGTGGAAATATTTTACTCTTTATATACAAACTCAATTTTAATGCAGTCTGTGGGATCCTCTCATCTTTATATTGGGGGATAAAGGAAAGGAAAAGCAAATTGCCAGAAAGTGTAGTTATGTGCTTTTGTTAGATTGGATTATTTGGTCACTGAAGTTAACTGGAAAGGCATTCAATAAGCTTCCGAGTGATGTGCCCTTTTAACAGTTCAGTCTTACAGTTTCTCTCACTCGCACTCTAAATGCCCCTTTATATAAAAAAAAATCAACATTACACCCAGGAAAGTCCTATACATTCCAACATCGAAATCTACATTTTTGTGCAAAGACCTACCCTTCTAACAAATTCAGCGGTCCTCGCTATTTCTTTTAAATGCTACTGTGTTAAGAACTGCTTTTGCATATGCATATATGTCCAATTATTTTATTTAATGAGCATCCATCTACTGGAGACTGCATAATAATCCATCAACGAAAGTTAACTAGAGTGATGGTGAGAACATGTTCAGTCACAGTAAAGTTGGAGGATTAGTTTTTGTAGCCTTGAGAGTTGAAATTAACCATCAAAAATGGAGCTGTGTAATGTTTCCTAAGATGCTCTCAAAAGATATTAATACATTTTTGTGAAAGTGATGTAAACATTGCTACATTGATTTGTGACCCTGCAAGATACTTTGTGCATCAATCTGCTGCAACTACGTAAAAAATAGAGTGTAGTTAGATTATAGCCAGGCAGCTGTCAAAAAGGTGTGTTTTTAAACCAGCATTACTTTTCAAATGTCACCTAACAGAATTCAGAATTTAAAAAATAATCTCATAACTAATGCAGCACAATTCAAGACTATTTAGCAGTAAAGTCATAGAATGATACAGCACAGAAGGAGGCCATTCAGCTCATCGTGCCTGTGCCGGCTGTTTGAAAGAGCTATCCAATTAGTCCCACTCCCACTGCTCTTTCCCCATAGCCCTGCAAATTTTTCCATTTCAAGTATATATCTAATTTCTGTTGAAAGTTACTATTGAATCTGCTTCCACCACCCTGTCAGGCAGTACATTCCAGATCATTGTAACTCGCTGCATAAAAAGAATTCTCATCTCCCCTCTAGTTCTTTGTCGAGTCTTGAGGTATTTTAATTTTGGCATTAATCACATTGTAATGGAGAGTATGAGGTTGGCTCATGACTTGGAGCAGGTGCTTTTCCAACTTTGCATCTATGGGTATATTTAGACGAGCTTATTTTGGCTGAATTTACCCGTTTTTGTTTATGCATACCAGAATTTGATGTTTTTGTAGTAACTTTACAATGTGATGTAAATCGATTACTAAAAGTGGACCACATTCAACTGGTAAAGAAAGGTATGTCTGCATGGAAATAATGACAAATGTAAATTTGTAAATAAAAGAAAACTCTTGCGTCACCCTGCATACTTTGCTATCAATTGTCTAATTTCTGTGTCACTGTTTTCTAACACTTACCAGGTATGGTATAGTAGTGATTATGGAACTGGACTAGCAACAGAGTGGTCCTGAGTTCAGATCCCATCATGTGAAATTGCCTTCAGTAAATATGTGGGCTAGCACCAGGAAAAAAACACCATAAAAGCTGCCTGTAAGACCCAACTAGTTCACTTACATCCTTCAGGAAATGGAACCTGTTAGCCCAATCTGGTCTGCCTAACTCACTAACTGGTTTGACTCTTCATGCCCTCTGAAGCGGTAATAGAAAATCGCTCCATGAGTGTGGCCCACCATCACCTAAAGGCAGTGATAGGGCAATGTAGCCTTGCTAGCATCGCCCATATCTCGAGATTTAAAAAAAAACAACCTAGAGACAGGAACGTGAAAATCTGGCCCTTGAGATTTGGAATCTCCTAACCACCACTGAAACTGACAGCTGTTCTAGGTTTGTACAAATTACACTGCATATTCTGACACAGTCATGCTGTTTTGCATTGCTATGTGTTTGTACTGATAATGAATGGTGTGGCGTTTTTCTTATTGCAAGGACCTCTGGAGGAGGTAGTTACATCACTCTGGGACCAGTTGCAATTTAACTGATCATTTCTATTAGTAAAGAAATAACTACATTTATATATCACCTCTTCTCAATCATCCCAAAACATGCGTTTAGTTGCTTTTTATGGAATCTTGCTGTTTGCAAATTTACTGTCACATTCACTTACATACTTAAATTACTTTGAACTGGAGTTGATCTATGTAGATGAATGTGAAAGGAAATAAACTTGCATTTATATATAGTGACTTTCATGTCTTCAGGACATTCCAGTATGTTTCACAGCCAATTAAGTACTTCTTGAAGTGTAGTTGTAATGTAGGCTAATGCAAATGTGGCAACCAATTTTCATACAGCAAGATTCCACAAAAAAACAATTGAATGAATGACCAGTTAATCTGTTCTTGGTAGTGTTGTTTGAGGGAGGAATGATGGCCAGAACTTCCTGCTCATCTTCAGACAGTAATTGATCTACCAGAGGGGTCTCTGTGTAGAACCATATAGCACAGAAGGAGGCCATTCAGCCAATTGTGTCTGTGCCAGCTCTTTGATAGCTATCTAATTAGTCCCACTCCCCTGCTCATTTCCTATGGCCAAACATTTTTTTTCCTTTTCAAGTATTTATCCAATTCTTTTAAAAGATATTATTGAATCTATTTCCACCACCCTTTCAGGCTGTGCATTACAGAATATAACAAGTCGCTGCATGCAAAAAAAATTCATCTTCCCTTTCATCCAAAAGACAGCACCTCTAACGTTGCAGCAATCTCTTACTACTTTGCAAATCCTTTCAGTAGAAATATGCACCCTCTTGTAATCACTTAGAGAGCAGCACCATGGGACATCTGAAATAAAAACAGAAAATGCTGGAAATACTCAGTAGGTCAGGCAGCATCTGTGGAGAGAGAAACTGTTAACTTTTCAGGTTGATGACCGTTTATCAGAATGGTCGTCGACCTGAAACGTTAACTTTGTTTCTCTCTCCACGCATGCTGCCTGACCTGAGTATTTCCAGCATTTTCTGATTTTATTTCAGATTTCCAGTAGCTGCAGTATTTTGCTTTTGTACCGTGGCTTATCTGCTTGACTAAGTTCCATATGGTAAAATTTGGGAGTGTAAAACATTTTTTACTGCTCTTCAAGAAACAAGTAATTTAATTTTTAGATCTAAATGTAATTCACAGCCACTCCCTGAAAATGCATACCCTGGACATACAAGTTTTCATCTCAGGAAAATAACTTAGATTTTAATCTTGATAAATGACTTGTATATCAGATACTGTGGCGGATCGCCACCTAAACGGGCACAATCCACTTTTCTGTCCGTGGACAATATATCGGGCACCTTGCCTTTAAGGCAGGAGAAAAGGAGTGGGTGGGGCCTCAGGGATTTTCCAGATAATTCTGTGAGCAGTTGTTTTCAGCCATTTTGACCAGGCAGTTGTATTAAAAAGTTTTATGTCCCACACATGGACTCGGGTCTTAATTCGTGTTTCGCGGCAGCCTCAACGTTGGTGACCCCGACGCTCAGAACGTATTCCGAGCACTGCAATGGCCGACACGAACGCAGTTTCCGTGAAACTGCCGGAGTTTTGGGAAAACCAGCCCGAAGCCTGGTTTCTCCAAGCCGAATCCCGCTTCCGGCTGCAACACATCATCACAGATGGGACACAGTACGACTACCTCGTCACATCACTCGGTAGCTCCACAGTTTCGAAGGTTTGGACAGTGCTGCAGAACCCACCAGAGGAAGGCAAGTATGCACATCTTAAGGCAGTGCTCCTTAAAAAATTTACGGCCTCGGCATACCAGCGAAACTGCCACCTCCTCGACCTTCCAGGCCTCGGTGATGCCTCACCGTCAGACCTCCTCTCCCACATGCTCTCCCTCACCGACGAGAGCCCACCCGGATCCCTCTTCCGCACGCTGTTCATCCGCCAGCTACCTCTCAGCATCCGCCCAGCGATCGTGGCGTCCGGCCTCACGAACCTGGAAGCCCTGGCCGATGAGGCCGACAAGCTGCTGTCCGCTCACTCCAGCCGCGATGTCACTCCGGACCTGGCAGCCAATGCTTGGGCGCGCCCCTCACCGGCCACCACGTGGCCACAAGGACCTGCCACCAGGCCCACAGGGCCTTCGCGCCCCACTAACCCGGGCCACTGTTACCACCACGCATGGTTCGGCACCAGGGCACAACGGTGCACACCTCCCTGCTCTTTCAAATCTGCCCCCGTACCAGCCCCCGCGATGGCCGTGGGCCACGCGGGCTCCCTGCTGTACGTCACGGATGACAAAACCGGCCGCCGGTTCCTGTGCGACACTGGAGCTCAGCACAGCATCATCCCGGCCTCCTCTCTCGACATCCAAAAGGGCGAACGAGGACCGGCGCTGGCTGCTGCTAACTGCTCGGAAATCCGGACGTACGGCACCCGGACAGTCACCCTCGACCTCGCTGGTCGCCACTACCGATGGGAGTTCATCACTGCCAAGGTGCTCTCCCCTCTCATCGGCGCAGATCTCCTGTGCGCCCACGGCCTACTGGTCGACATCCCTCGTCACCGCCTCGTGGACATGAACACCATGTCCCCCATCCTGGGTGCCATGGCCCCCCCCGTCAACCCGCCGACATGGCGTCACAGTGCCACGCCCGGGCCACGGATGACTACTCGGCACTCCTGGCCGAATTCCCGGCCCTTACCAATCCGACCTTCTCCGTGGAGGCCGCCAAACACGGAGTGGAACACTTCATCCCCACCACAGGCCCCCCAGTGTACGCCCACGCCCGCAGGCTGGACCCGGCCAAACTGGAGATCGCACGGACCGAGTTTGCCACCATGGAACAGCTCGGCATCATCCGCCGCTCCAACAGTCCCTGGGCCTCCCCACTCCACATCGCCCCCAAACCAGGCGGGGGTTGGCGCCCCTGCGGGGATTACCGCCGCCTCAACGACGCCACCACCCCGGATCGGTACCCCGTGCCGTACATTCAGGACTTCTCGGCTAGACTGGCCGGCCGCTCAGTCTTTTCCAAGGTCGACCTGGTGCGCGGCTACCACCAAGTCCCCGTCCACCCCGCGGACGTCCCCAAGACGGCCATAATCACCCCCGACGGCTGTAATCACCCCCTTCGGCCTGTTCGAGTTCCTACGGATGCCCTTCGGCCTCAAAAACGCGGCCCAGGCATTCCAACGGCTCATGGACTCAGTCCTTCGGGACCTGAAGTTCCTGTTTGTCTACCTGGATGACATCCTGGTAGCCAGTTCCTCCAAGCAGGAACACCTCGAACACCTTCGCATCCTGTTCGGGCGCCTCAGCGACCACGGGCTCATCCTCAGCCCAGCCAAATGCCAGTTCGGCCTGGACAAGAGCGACTTCCTCGGCCACCACATCACCCATGCTGGGGCCATTCCCCTGCCCACCAAGGTGCAGGCCGTCCAACAATTTCCCCGCCCCACCACCATCAAAGGCCTCCAGGAGTTCCTCGGGATGGTGAATTTCTACAACCGCTTCATCCCCAAAGCGGCGTCCCTCATGAGGCCCCTGTATGGAGCCCTCCGGGGCAGGAGCGGCAAGATGGCGGTCGAATGGACGGCAGACGCGTCCGCCGCCTTCGACTCCACCAAGACCACGCTCGCCAACGCCACCCTGCTCGCGCACCCACGGCCCAATGCCAGGGTAGCGCTCACCACGGACGCCTCCGACCACACGGTCGGCGCCATGTATGAGCAGTGGGTCGACGGCGCCTGGCAACCACTTGCCTTCTTCAGCCGCCAACTACGCCCCCCGGAGGTCAAGTACAGCACCTTCGACCGCGAGCTCCTCGTGCTGGTCCTGGCGGTCTGCCATTTTCGGTTTTTGCTGGAGGGCCACCCCTTCACTGCGTTTGTCGACCACAAGCCCCTGACATTCGCAATGGCAAAGACAACCGACCCCTGGTCCGCCAGGCAGCAGCGCCAGCTCGCGGCAGTGTCCGAGTTCACCACGGACATCCAACACGTCTCCGGCCGAGACAATGTGGTAGCCGACTGCCTCTCCCGCCCCGCCATCCACGCCGCACACCTGGCAGTCGACTACGCTCAACTCGCAGCAGACCAGATCACCGACCCTGATCTGCTCTCCGCACCTACCAACCTACCAGGGCTACGCCTGGCCGACGTCGCCTGTGGCCCGACCGCAGTCACGGTCAAATGCGACATATCCCTATGTCAACCTCGGCCCGTCGTCCCAGCGTCCTGGCGCCGCCGGGTATTCGAGATTCTCCACAACCTCTCCCACCCCGGCGCCCACGCATCCATCAAATTGGTAGCCAACCGCTTTGTCTGGCGCGGCCTTCGCAAGGATGTGCGTACTTAGGCCAACTCCTGCCTAGCCTGCCAACGGGCCAAGGTACAGCAACACACGAAAGCACCCCTCGAGGAGTTTACCGTCCCCTCGCGGAGATTCGACCACATCCACGTGGACATCGTCGGGCCCCTGCCGCCGTCGCAAGGCCACACGCACTTGCTGACGATTGTTGACCGCGCTGGCCCGAGGCAATTCCACTGACCTCTACCACCACCGCTGACATCGCCAGAGCCTTCGTCAGCACCTGGGTCGCACAGTTCGGCGTGCCCTCCGACATGACGTCGGACAGAGGTCCGCAATTTACCTCTGAACTCTCGACCGCCATCGCACGCAATCTCGGGGTGACCATTCACCGCACCACAGCGTACCACCCCCAAGCCAACGGACTGTGTGAGCCAGCCTCCAGGACGGCGCCTGGACCGACCGACTTCCGTGGGTCCTCCTCGGCCTGCGCACCGCGGTTAAAGAAGACCTCCACGCATTGGCAGCAGAGCTCGTGTACGGTCAGCCGCTGCGCGTACCCGGCGAGTTCCTGCCCACCACCACGACACCCTGGTCAGCCGACCAGCAATGCCACGACTTCGCCTCACCGGTGCTGCAGTTCGCCCCGGTGCCCATTGCCCGACACGGCGAATCCACCTCACACGTCCCACTAAGCCTGCACCAGGCACGGTTCGTTTTCGTCTGGCACGACGCCCACCGCGGACCCCTTCAACCCCCGTACAACGAGTCCTACAAGGTGCTACAGGCTGGGGACAAATTTTTCACCCTGCAAGTGGGCGTCAGGACCGAAAAAGTGTCGGTTGACCGACTCAAGCCAGCACACTCGGAGCCCGGTGAGCAGGTCCCTGTAGCTCGTCCACCACCACGCGGCCGACCTGCCCTCAAGCCGGTTCACCCGGCTGCTCCACGCCCGGCCGTTCCACGTCCACCGGCGTCCTACAAGAGCCGCTCCGGCCGGCCCATCAGACCGCCGCACCGTCTCGTCCACACCTCCTAAGCGGATTGCCACCTAAGCGGGCACAATCCACTTTTCCGTCCGTGGACAATATATCGGGCACCTTGCCTTTAAGGCAGGAGAAAAGGAGTGGGCGGGGCCTCAGGGTTTTTCCAGATAATTCTGTGAGCAGTTGTTTTCAGCCATTTTGACCAGGCAGTTGTATTAAAAAGTTTTATGTCCCACACATGGACTCGGTCTTAATTCGTGTTTCGTGGCAGCCTCAACAATACTGGATTTCTTCTTAAAATGATGTACTAATAGCCATACCAGTGAGGTCAGGTGTGTTTTGTATTTAGCCACATCCATAGTCTGTCAACCTTAACTCAGTGCTGGCATTCTCCTCTCTGACTCAACATTGTGGGTTAAAGCCCCACTCCAAACACTTGAACACATAATCTCGGCTGGCACTTCAGTGCAGTACTGAAGGCGTGCTGCACTGTCGCCAGATGCCCTATTTTGGATGCAAGGTTAAACCGAGGCTCCGTCTGCCCTCTGGCGGATGTAAAAGATCCCACAGCATTATTCGAAGATCAATATTTAGACCTCAACCAACACCACTAAAACAGATTATCTGGTCATTATTACATTGCTGTTTGTGGGACCTTGCTGTGCACATATTGGCTGCCACATTTACCTACAATGCAACAGTAACTACACTTCAAAATATTCCATTGGCTCTGAAGTGCTTGGGATGTCCTGAGGTTGTAAAAGGTGTTATAAATGCAAGGTATTTTATTTCATTAGAAAAGGAATAACCTGATTGTTTAAATATACAGGGGGAAAAATTTGTGTGCGCCAACGGAATTGCCGGTGTCACAGGCAACTTGAGTTAACGGCCGCAGCGCTAATGTTAAAAAATTGGCTCTGGAGGTTGATGTGGAGCGCAGCGCTAACTTACCATGCAACGCCCTCTTGGCGGCGTTAATGGAGGCCTCTGACCCGATGTTCCCGTTCACAGTCGCCATTGCTGCTTCTTACAGCCTCTGGGAGTGAGGCTCTGGAGTTTGCAAGGCATTATGGGCAATTGAAGGGGCTATGAATTAAAGGGGCAATGCATTAAAAACTAATAATTAAAATCAAGTGAAAAAATGCATTTTTGGCCCTTACTGCCTTTCCAAATAGACATAAATATTAAAAATAATTTCCAAATGGCAGTCTTCAGCTCTTAAAGCTGAGTTATCTTCCACACCTAAAAAATGGTAAAAGTACTTCAGCACGAACACAAATGGCTCAGCAAGCCAGGGAAGGGGCTTGCAGGGTCTTGCACTCCAGCTTTGTGCAGGGGGTCAACACTGCAAGAGAGGTCCTCTACCCACAGAGGCCAGGAGGCCTTCCAGAAAGAACGATGTGGGACCACATCGCTGAGGCCGTGACTACCAGCAGTGCCGCCCCCACCACCTGGCTCCAGTGCCCAAAGAAGCTTCATGGCCTCAGACCACTGGTCAAGGTCAGTGAATGCATCTTCAAAAGCCGTCTCCTACCAACTGCATCACTAGCCTCACACACTGCTCAATGCCCCCACCTCTGCCCCCCCCCCCCCCCATCACTCATCTACCAACAATCTGTATCAATCACAAGGCACATCTCCCATTCCTAACCTCACCCCACCCCCTTGGAGAGACGGTGAAGGCCATTCTTGGCAGGGGCATGGCTGAGACCTTGGCCAGTGGCGGAGCTGAAAGGATACAAGATGCTGGTATCCTCACAAGTTATCCTTCTTCTCGCATGCACCTCTTGCTTTCCTGCCCTCCCCTCACCACAACTCCACCCTTGTGCTTTCCTCATTTCACGCACCCAAGAAATGCAGCCTGCCCAGCCAATGGATGACCAAGAAGAAGATTGATTTGACACTCCCAGCCGCCAGCTCCTCACGGTAAACCAGCAAGGCTATTTGCAATGTCCCCCACTAGAAGTCAGCAGCCTTCCACCAGCCATGCTGCAGCCACTGGGGAAGCACTGTGTAACATCAGTAGGACAGGCAAAACCACACACAAGACAGTCCCTAAGAGAATGCATAAAGGTGATGAGTTGATTTCTTGATGTCATATTAGATGGATAGATGTATAAAGTTGGATTGAAAAGTTTGCTTTGTGGTTGCTTTTATTTCAGCATCATGGCCAAGAGGATGCTGTGATGGTCAGTAACTGAGGGAAGGTAAAAAATGAGAAGTCGCACAACACCAGGTTATAGTCCAACAGTTTTATTTGAAATCACAAGCTTTCGGAGGAGCCGCTCCGAAAGCTTGCGATTTCAAATAAAACTGTTGGACTATAACCTGGTGTTGTGCGACTTCTCATTTTTGTCCACCCCAGCATCTCCGCATCATGAGGGAAGGTAAGGTATGGGACTAATGTTGAATAGGGAATTGGGGTTGTGGTCACTGGGACTGCAGGCGGATGATTCCATCCCGGATATCCTGGCCACAAAGGGGCTGTCTGGGTTGCATCCTTCTGTCTGCTTCCTCCTCTTCAGCTTCTTCCTCTTCTGTGTCTTCCTCTTCCCTCTGCGAGCGGATGCTGTAATTCTGAAATGCCAGAACCTCCTTGGTTCCTGAATGGTGGTAGATTGTCGTTACATAAATATACACATATGAAGTACATTTACCTGTATTGTGTGTGTGTGTGTACAATGTTTTCTACGAAAATTAGTGCATGTGGTTAAAACGGTGTCGCCATAGCCTCACCAGTGGGCAGTCAGTGATTTCTATTGAACAACACTGGGTTAGAGTCAAGTAACCCAATCTGAAAAGGTAATATAAACCCAACAACTGAATCAGGCCAGATTATTTTCTATCAGTCAGGTGAATGATTCTTGCACTTTGTGACACCAGGTGGAGGTGGAACGGGGGGGGTCATACTAAATCTGAAATAAAATTGGCCAGCGTTTATGAGGTAAGTGTGGAACAATTCAGCAATTGGATAGATGGTTCTCATAGCATCAGTAAGTTTGGTATATGTGATTTACCGTCTTGTTCTGGTGTGTCGAACCTCTCTGACTAGTTCCAGCTGCTGCAGATGTTTTCAGACACACAGGTGAGGAGTTTTCAGAAGTGATAACGACAGATCCTGGGAACACTACCTGGCCAGTTGAAATGTGATTACATTTATGTTGCGGATTAAGCTAACATACAATGTCTTCCTGCATCAGCTGTGGCCACCACTACGGATTGCGACACTTAATCATACGTACCAATAACGGCTACAGCAAGTGCTATCTATCTGGGTGGGCAAATAGACTGAAGAGGAGGAGGAGCTGTTGCATCTTTCTCCAAAAGGATCCAATACTTACCCTATCTCTGCCATTCTGTGGTGCAATGCACTCATATAATATATATACATCACCTGGTCATATTTGCTTTTTTGAATTGACGCTTAGAATATTTTAATTTAATATATTTACACATTGATTTAAACAGTGTGAAATCTCAGCTATTGCAACATCAGTTGAGGGTGATATTCCAGTCTCTTAAAGTTATACAACTGAGGGTATGATCACTTACAACCCAAAATGAAGTAATGGAAGTCATGACAAATACCAAGTTAACTTACTGCTGGCAGTAATTTAAGAAACCGAGGCAGAAATTAGTTGAAATGAGTTAACTCTACTGTCTTGGATTCCCCTTCTAATGCAAGTGGAAGATGTTTTATGTGGTGCGGTACTGAGCCATGAAGGCCTAAGTTCCATCCCTGGGTAGCAGTGGGTGATACAATTGACCTCAACATTACTGGGCTAAACAGAGGAAAATCTAATTCATGATTGTTACCCTGCATATGCAAATGGTTAGGAGTCAGCCTTGGCTCAGTGGGTAGCACCCTCGCCTCTGAGTCAAAAGACTATGGGTTCAAGTCCCACTCCAGAGACTTGATCACACAATCCAGGCTGACAGTGCAGTGCAGCACTGAGAGGGTGCTCCACTGTCGGAGGTGCCGTCTTTCAGATGAGACATTAAACCGATGCCCTCTCAGGTGAAAATAAAAGATCCCATGGCTCTATTTGAAGAAGAGCAGGGGTGTTCTCCCCATGTCCTGACCAATATTTATCACTCAACCAACATCACAAAAAATTAGATTATCTGCTCACACATCTTTTGCTGTTTGTGGGAGCTTGCTGTGCACAAATTGGTTGCTCCATTTCCTACGTTACAGCAGTGACTTCACTTCAAAAGTACTCCATTAGCTGTAAAGCACATTGGAAGGTCCTGAGGTTGTGAAGGGCGCTATAGAAATGCAAGTCTTTTGCATTGGATTTTTTTAAGAGACAGCTGGAGTGGAACTAACGATTATTTCAGTGAAACTTTGTCCTATCTGATCAACACATCAGGTTTAAAATGCGTATCAAACGTAAAATCATTTAATATATTCTAACAAAAGGAATACACTCAGTTTCCTTGCTAAAGGAAAAGATGTTTCAAAAATCTCAGGGAGCTGTTTATCAGGAGTTACGCAAAAATAATTGCAGATGATAAGGCTATTAACTTCACGGTATTTATCTCTGTCTGTTTTCTGAGTGCTTAGTGTAACAAAGGAATGCAATCACACTGGCGGCCCAATATTAGCTTCATCCTTCGAACAGAATCTTATTGCGGTCGAAACAAGTAACTGCTGACACTTCCACATTGAGAATGAGGGGCTCGGGTGTTCATTCGTCTTGATTAGTATTGCCAACCTAATTACTGCAGGAGGAAACAATAATTAGCTGGAGTCTCACCTCATTAATCACGACATGCTTGTTTCAGACTATTTTCATCTGATAAATGAACAAGGTGTATATTTTAATACAAACTAATCCCTACCTAATTGTACACCGTTTGCAACAGGAAACTTCATATCACTTGAGCATTGGGTTTCAAAACAAGTGTTTAAGCTGCACTACAGAATGCAATTCAATTATTTAACTCTCGACAAGGAATGAATTTGTCCTGCTTCTATGCTCAGAAAAACTGATTAAGAAATCATATGAAAAGAGTCTAAAAATCAATATTGTTTACGATATTATCAATCTGGCAAGCATGTTCCGACTGATGCAGGACTGTCCAGGTTCACCCTCGCAATTCTCACCATTGGCCAGCAGGTGGCCCCAGTCATTGACATTCTGATCTGCCGGGCGCTGCACAGAAATCAAACACACTTCTCCTTTGCCAAGTTTGGTCAAAAGGAGACAGCTAGGCTAATAATAAAACTTTACTCTGAGTCTCTGCAAAAATGCACAGAATTTTCAATGCTGATAGGATAAAGAATATTGCAACAATTATTTATTATGACTGAAATGTCAAGCCACAATTCTCAATGCAGGGGGCATGATTGGAGCACGGTTAAGATGACTAAAATTCACAAAGGCTCGAATTACAAACAGCTCTAATGGGTCAGTTATATGTGGAATATATTGTTTGATGAAACATTTTCCTTTTTGTTTGGAGGAACAATCTTTTCCTCAAAAGGAACCTTTATAAAGAGATAACTTTCCTATCTCTGTGTAGGTCTATATTTATTGAGGTTCTGTTTAAAACAGAGTTTGCACTGATTGGTTGTATTTGTGATGTTGCACTAAATCTCTCATACAAGGCTAGCGGTGACGGATCTTCTCCAAGGGACCTTAACGAGAGGATATGTTGTCACCGTCACAGGAGTGCATTTTTTACAGTTTCAGTCCCTGTACGTGTAGGATACGATTTTTTTCTTGCAATAAGAAACAAAGACCTGCATTTATATAGCGCCTTCCACGACCTCAGGACGTGCAAAATAAGTACTTTTGAAGTGTAGTCACTGTTGGAATGTAGGAAACTCGGCGGCCAACTTTTGCACAGCAAGCTCCCACAAACAGTGATGTGATAATGATCAGATTTTCTGTGTTTTAGTGATGTTGGTTGAGGGATAAATATTGTCCAGGACACCGGGGAGAACTCCCCTGCTCTTCTTCGAATAGTGCCATGGGATCTTTTACATCCACCTGAGAGCAGATGGGGCTGCGGTTTAACGTTTCCTTCGTTGGTAGCATGAGTCACACTAAAGAGAGCTCGATAGACTCATTAATTATCTATGCGATGGCTTCAGGCTAAGTGCGACACACTGTTGCTTTCTCAGAGAACTTCACTTTTTTCTTAAAACACAGGTGTTTAGCCTACCTAGCCACCATCTTAGCTCAAGGCACCCAGTTTGGACAATTCTTTTGAGGAACCTAGATGTCACCTCCAGATGGCGAACTAGGCCGAGCGAACAAGCTTCCAATATGGCCAGTGCCTATTTAGTGGCAGATCCAACAGTCCAGCCCTTTGCTTTTGACCTTCTACGCCATCTGCGGGTAAAGCTCAATCATTTCAGATCTGCGATGATCAGATGTTCTGCCAGTGGCTATGCAGGGCCTTCGTGGCTTCCACCGCCCCCCTCCACCATCTTTTGTTTCATAACTTGTCCCATTGCCATCTCCTTTTGCCTGTCTTTCAATCTCTCCTGCCCTTCATAAGAAATAGGAGCAGGAGTAGGCCATTGGGCCCTTTGAGCCTGCTCCGCCATTCAATGAGATCATGGCTGATCTTCTGCCTCAACTCCATTCACCGGCCCTATCGCCATATCCCTTGATGCCTTTACTAGTCAGAAATCTATCGACTTCTGTTTTGAATATACCCAATGACTGAGCCTCCACAGCCCTCTGGGGTAGAGAATTCCAAAGATTCACCACCCTCTGTGTGAAGAAATTTCTTCTCCTCTCAGTCCTGAATGGCCTACCCTTTATCTTGAGGCTGCGGCCCCTGGTTCTAGACTCCCCAGCTAAGGGAAACATTCTCCCAGCATCCACCCTATCAAGCCCTGTAATAATTTTGTATGTTTCAATGAGATCCCCTCTCATTCTTCTGAATTCAAGAGAATACAGGCCTAGTTTACTCAATCTCTTCTCATTCGACAGTCCCGCCATCCCAGGAATCAATCTCGTGAACCTTCATTGCACTCCCTCTATGGCAAGTATATCCTTCCTTAGGTAAGGAGACCAAAATTGTACACAGTACTCCAGGTGTGGTCTCACCAAGACCCTATATAATTGGTGTAAGACTTCTTTACTCCTGTACTCAAATCCTCTTGTAATGAAGGCCAGCATACCATTTGCCTTCCTAATGGCTTGCTGCACCTGCACATTCACTTTTAGTGACTCATGTACAAGGACACCCAGGTCCCTTTGAGCATCTGCATTCCCCAATCTTTCACCATTTACGAAATACTCAGCCTTTCTGTTTTTTCTACCAAAGTGGATAACTTCACATTTATCCACATTATATTCCATCTGCCATGTTCTCGCCCACTCACTGAGCCTGTCGAGATCCCCTTGAAGCCTCTTCACATCCTCTTCACAACTGACACTGACACCTAGCTTTGTATCATCAGCAAATTTGGAAATGTTACATTTAGTCCCCTCATCCAAATCATTGATATAGATTGTGAATAGCTGGGGCCCAAGCACCGATCCTTGCAGTACCCCACTAGTCTTAGCCTGCCATCCTGAAAAAGACCCGTTTATCCCTACTCTTTGTTTTCTGTCTGTTAACCAATTCTCAGTCCTTGCTAGTATATTACCCCCAATTCCATATGCCCTAATTTTGTTCACCAACCTCTTGTGTGGGACCTTATCGAAGGCCTTCTGAAAATCCAGACATACCACATCTACCGGTTCCCCTTTGTCTACTCCACTAGTTACATCCTCAAAGAACTCCAATAGGTTTGTCAAACAGGATTTCCCTTTCATAAATCCATGTTGACTCTACACAATCTTACTATTAGTTTCTAAGTGCCCAGTTATTGCATCCTTTATAATAGATTCTAGCATTTCCCCAACTGCTGATGTGAGGCTAACAGGTCTGTAGTTCTCCGTTTTCTCTCTCCCTCCTTTCTTAAATAGTGGGGTTACATTTGCTATCCTCCAATCTGCAGGAACCGTTCCAGAATCTATAGAATTTTAGAAGATGACAACCAATGCGTCCACCATTCCAATGGCCACCTCTTTCAAAACCCTAGGATGTAGGTCATCCAGTCCTTGGGATTTGTCGACTTTTAGTCCCATTAATTTTGCTAGTACTGTTTTTTTACTAATAATAATTCCTTTAAGTTCCTCATTCTCGTCACACCCTTGGTTTTCTCGTATTTCTGGGAGGTTTTTTGTGTCTTCCTCTGTGAAGACAGAAACAAAGTATTTATTTAATTTCTCTGCCATTTCCTCATTCCCCATTATCAATTCTTCTGTCTCTGACTGTAAAGGACCTACATTTACCTTCGCCAGTCTTCTCCTTTTCACATACCTATAGAAGCTACCCTATCACAGACCTTTCCTTTGTTTTTTCCTCCCCTCCCCCCTTTCCCTGCCCCACACTTGCTTAAATATCTGTTACTTCTCCAACTTTTTCCAGTTCTGACGAAGGGTCATCGACCTGAAACGTTGACTTTGTTTCTCTCTCCACAATGCTGCCTGACCTGCTGAGTGTTCCCAGCATTTTCTGTTGTTTCTTCTGACTCAGAGGCAGGAATACTGCCCCTGAGCCAGTGGTCCCTCAATCCAGATACAAATCCCCCACTGGATGTCACCCCAGGATTTAGAGACCATATTTTAGTCTCCACTTGCTGGGACTGTCTGGAGCAGGGCTTGAACCTTTCATCTTCTGACTCAGAGGTGGGAATAATAATACTAAGCCAAAGGCTCAATCCCGTGCATCTCAGATTGGGAGTTCAAAGCAGAGCTATCATTGCGGAGATGTTGTCGTAGATACGTTAATAGAATAATAATAATAATAATAATAAATACGTCTGAATTCCAGAGATGAGGTGAGAGTGACTGCCCCTGACATCAAGGCAACATTTGACTGAGTGTGGCATCAAGGAACCCTAGTAAAACTGAAGTCAATGGGAATCGGGGGGGGGAAACTCTCCATTGGCTGGAGTCATACCTAGCACAAAGGAAGATGGTTGTGGTTGTTGGAGGTCAAGCACCTCAGCCCCAGGACGTCGCTGCAGGAGTTCCTCAGGGCAGTGTCCTAGGCTCAACCGTCTTCAGCTGCTTCATCAAAGGCCTTCCCTCCATCATAAGGTCAGAAGTGGGGATGTTCGCTGATGATTGGACAGTGTTCAGTTCCATTCACAATTCCTCAGATAATGAAGCAGTCTATGCCCGTATGCAGCAACACCTGGACAACATTCAGGCTTGGGCTGATAAGTGGCAGGTAACATTCGCGTCACACAAGTGCCAGGCAATGACTATCTCCAACAAGTGAGCATCTAACCACCGCCCCTTGACATTCAACGGCATTACCATCACTGAATCCCCCACCATCAACATCCTTTACTGGACCAGCCACCTAAATACTGTGGCAACAAGAGCAGGTCAGAGGCTGGGTATTCTGTGGCGAGTGCCTCACCTCCTGACTCCCCAAAGCCTTTCCACCATCTACAAGGCACAAGTCAGGAGTGTGATGGAATACTCTCCACGTGCCTGGATGATTGCAGCTCCAACAACACTCAAGAAGTTCAACACCATCCAGGACAAAGCAACTCGCTTGATCGGCATCCCATCCACCACCCTAAACATTCACTCCCTCCACCACCGGCGTACCGTGGCTGCAGTGTGTACCATCTACAAGATGTACTGCAGCAACTTGCCAAGGCTTCTTCGGCAGCACCTCCCAAACCCGCGACCTCTTCCACCTAGAAGGAGAAGGGCAGCAGGCGCATGGGAACACCATCACCTCCAAGTTCCCCTCCAAGTCACACACCATCCTGACTTGGAAATATATCGCCATTCCTTCATCGTCGCTGGGTCAAAATCCTGGAACTCCCTCCCTAACAGCACTGTGGGAGCACCTTCACCACACGGACTGCAGCGGTTCAAGAAGGATGCTCACCACCACCTTCTCAAGGGCAATTAGGGATGGGCAATAAATGCTGGCATTGCCAGCGACGCCCTCATCCCAAGAATGAAAAAAAAAGAAAAGGATTGTTTTTCCAAAGACTTTTTTCTGACTCATTGCAAAAATTAAGCTTTTAAGGCTGCTGTGGGCAGATATTGTAGCATTAATGCCAATGATTTTAAGCTGATCTTCACTCAAAAAATATATATATTTTTACAATGGTCAACAATTAAAAGACATAATTGTCAAAAGACATAATTGGCACTCATCCATAGGTGTGTGTTATATTTTGACTTTTGCAGTCTTATTACACACCCATTGAGCATACAATTCAATTATTTCAGGTGCCATTTTGCTGAAAGATTTGGTGTGAAGAAATGCGAAGAATCTTTTGTTTTGCTACCGAATGACAGTTATGGGTTGGGTTCTGGAATCTTTTTAAGTTCTTGTCTGAGGGATCTGCAGTAAAAGGCATGTTGTGACACACAGTGTTTTATTTCACTATGGGTGTGGGAGAAAGGGCCTTGGCTCTTGAACAAACATTTCTGGGCGTGCGTCTCTCTTCTTAGAAGTATTACCGTTGACTTCAGTGAATATACTTCGATGGGAATATATTACCAAGTTATAAAGAAGAAAGAAACAATTGCATTTATATAGCGCCTTTCACAACCTCAGGATGTCCCAAAGCACTGAACTCAATAGTGTCCATCCAACTGAGGTGCAGCAGTGTGGTGCTCAGTCCAATTAATGATGCATTTCACTCCACCATTTTCATTTTCAATCTAGCTTGGAACTGGAATTCTTTCTGACGGTTGCTTTCTTTAGACCAGGCGTACAGTTTGGTCACATTCTCTTATTTACTACTGCGTTACACTACTGCCACCTTGGTAGATAATGTAACTTGGTGGTGAATTGATCATAGAATCATACAATGTTACAGCGCAAAAAACAGGCCACTTCTCACGTTACTTGCTGCCCAGGAGCCACTCAACTAACTCCCCTCTCCCTCCTCCCCTCTCACTCCTCGTACCCTTTAATATTCCTCCTCTCACTCCTCGTACCCTTTAACATTCCTCCTCTCACTCCCCGTACCCTATAACATAAGACGTAGCACATAAGAAATAGGAGCAGGAGTAGGTCATTTGGCCCCTCGGGCCTACTCCGCCACTCAATATCATGGCTGATCTGATCTTGGCCTCAACTCCACTTCACTGCCCGCTCCCCATAACCCTTGACTCCCTTACCTTTCAAAAATCTCCTTAAATATATTCAATGACCCAGCCTCCACAGCTCTCTGGGGGAAAGAATTCCAAAGATTCATGACCCTCATAGAAGAAATTCCTCCTCATTTCCAATTTAAAAGGGTGCCCCCTTATTCTGAAACTATGCCCCCTAGTTCTAGATTCCTCCACGAGGGGAAACATCCTCTCTGCATCTACCCTGTCAAGCCCCTTCAGAATCTTATGTTTCAATAAGATCCCCTCTCATTCTACCAAACTCCAATGAGTAAAGGCCCAACCGTTCTTCATAAAACAACTCCTTCAGCTCTGAAATCAACCTCGTGAACCTTCTCTGAACTGCCTCCAATGCAAGTATATCCTTCCTTAAATAAGGAGACCAAAACTGTATGCAGTACTCCAGGTGTGGTCTCACCAACGTCCTGTACAGTTGTAACAGGACTTCCCTACTTTTATACTCCATTCCCTTTGCAATAAAGGCCAACGTTCCATTTGCCTTCCTAATTACTTACTGTATCTGCATGCTAACTTTGTGATTCATGTACAAGGACCCCCAGATCCCTCTGTACCTCAGCATTTTGTAATCTCTCCCCATTTAAATAATAATTTGCTTTTTTATTTTTCCTACCAAAGTGGATAACCTCGCATTTTCCCACATTAAACTCCATCTGCCAGATTTTTGCCCATTCACTTAGCCTATCTAGGTCCCTTTGGAGATTCTTTGCATCCTCCACACAATTTGTTTTCCCACCTATCTTTGTATCATCAGCAAATTTGGCTACATTACACTCAGCCCTTTAATCCAAGTCATTAATATAGATTGTAAATAGTTGAGGCCCCAGCACTGATCCCTGCGGCACCCCACTAGTTACACTTTGCCAACCTGAAAATGACCCATTTATCCCGACTCTGTTTTCTGTTAGTTAGCCAATCCTCTATCCATGCTAATATGTTACCCCCAACCCCGTGAGCTCTTATCTTGTGTAGTAACCTTTTATGTGGCACCTTATCGAATGCCTTCTGGAAATCCAAATACACGACATCGACTGGTTTCCCTTTATCCACCCTGCTCGTTACATCCTCAAAGAATTTCAGCAAATTTGTCAAACATGATTTCCCTTTCATAAAACCATGCTGACTCTGCTTGACTATATTATGATTTTCTAAATGTCCTGCTACCACTTCCTTAATGATGGACTCCAGCATTTTCCCAATGACAGATGTTAGGCTAACTGGTCGATAGTTGCCTACTTTCTGTCTCCCTCCTTTCTTTAATAGGAGCATTACATTTGCGGTTTTCCAGTCCGCTGGGACCTCTCCAAAATCCAGGAAATTTTGATAGATTACAACCAATGCATCCACTATCTCTGCAGCCACCTCTTTAAGACTCTAGGATGCAGGCCATCGGGTCCAGGGGACTTGTCCACCTTTAGTCCCATTAGTTTGCCTAGTACTTTCTCTCTAGTGATAGTGATTGTTTTAAGTTTCCCCCCCCCCCCCCCCCACCTCAATAGCCCCTTGATTATCCATTATTGGGATGCTTTTAGTGTCTTCTATGGTGAAGACCGATACAAAATATTTGTTCAAAGTCTTCACCATTTCCCTGTTTCCCATTATTAATTCCCCAGACTCAACCTCTAGGGGACCAACGTTTACTTTAGCTACTCTCTTCCTTTTTATATACCTGTAGAAGCTCTTACTGTCTGTTTTTATATTTCTTGCTAGTTTACTCTCTTTATAATTTTTTTAGTTGTCCTTTGCTGGTTTAAAAAAATTCCAATCCTCTGGCCTTTCATTATTCTTCGCAACATTGTATGCTTTTGTTTTCAATTTGCTAGCATCCTTTACTTCCTTAGTTAGCCACGGATGGTTCATCCTTCTCTTAAGAGTCTTTCTTTCTCACTGGAATATATCTTTGCTGAGAGTTATGAAATATCTCCTTAAATGTTTGCCACTGCTTTTCTGCAGCCTTACCCTGTAATATATTTTCTCAGTCCACTTTAACCAAGGCTGCCTTCATACCTTTTTAATTACCTTTGTTTAAGTTCAGGACACTAGTTTGAGACCTAGCTTTCTCACCATCAAACTGAATTAGAAATTCTACGATGCTATGATCACTCTTCCCAAGAGGATCCTTCACTTCAAGATCATTAATTAATCCAGCCTCGTTACACATTACCAGATCTAAAATAGTCTTCTCCCTGGTTGGTTCCACAACATATTGTTCCAAGAAACCATCCCGTATACACTCTATGAACTCTTCCTCAAGTCTACCTTTGCCAATTTGCTTTGTCCAATCAATACGAAGATTAAAATCTCCCATGATTATAGTTGTACCTTTCTTATAAGCCTCTATTATTTCTTGATTTATACTCTGTCCTACAGTGTGGCTACTGTTTGGGGGCCTGTAGACCACTCCCACCAGTGACTTCTTACCCTTATTATTTCTTATCTCCACCCAAACTGATTCTACGTCTTGATCTTCTAGGCCGATTGCATTTCTCATTACTGCACTGATCTCATCCCTTATTAACAGAGCTACACCTAATCCTTTTCCTTTTTGCCTACCCTTAGGAAATGGCAAATATCCCTGAATATTCAGTTCCCAGCCTTGGTCACCTTGCAACCATGTCTCTGTGATGGCTATCAGATCATACCCATTTATTTCTATTTGTGCTGTCAACTCATCTATCTTGTTATGAATGCTGCGTGCGTTCAGATATAGAGCTTTTAATTTTGTCTTTTTACCATTTTTCCCTACTCTGACCCCTCTTTCTGATGCACTCTTATGTGTACACGCTCTGTCCCTTCCTGTCACACTCTGGTTATCATTACCCCTATCGCCACCCTGCACTTTTGCCTTCTTATTTTTCATTGACTTTTTAAATTTCCGCTCAGCATATCCCTCCCCCCCACTATTTAGTTTAAAGCCCTATCTACAGTCCTAGTTATTCAATTCGCCAGGACACTGGTCCCAGCCTGGTTCAAATGAAGCCCGTCCTGACGGAACAGCTCCCTCTTATCCCAGTACTGGTGCCAGTGCCCCAGGAATTGAAACTCATTTCTCCCACACCAATCTTTGAGCCACTCGTTCATCTCTCTGATCTTATTTACCCTATGCCAATTTGCACGTGGCTCAGGTAGTAATCCAGAGATTATTACCTTTGTGGTTCTGCTTTTTAATTTATCCCCTAGCTGCTCATACTCACTCAGCAGAACCTCTTTCTTTGTACTACCTATGTCGTTGGTACCTACATGGACCATGACAACTGGATCTTTCCCCTCCCACTCTAAGTTCCTCTCCAGCCACGGTGCTGTGGTCAGTTTGCTCATCCTCCCTGCAGTCCCTGCTCTCGTCCACACAGGGAGTAAGAACCTCGTAACTGTTGGACAAGAGCAAGGGCTGAGACTCCTCCACCATTACTTCCTGGATCCCAATACCTGCCTCGCTCAGAGTCACACCCACCTGTCCCTGACTATGGACCAAATTTGAATTAATTAATCTAAGGGGTGTGACTGCCTCCTGGAACACAGCGTCCAGGTAACTCTCCCCCTCCCTGATGTGTCGCAGTGTTTGAAGCTCGGACTCCAGCTCATCAACACGGAGCCGAAGTTCCTCAAGCAGCCAACACTTACTGCAAATGTGGTTGCCGTGGACCTCAATGGTGTCCACCAGCTCCCACATGTTGCAGCAGTAACACATCGCCTGCCCTGCCATCTCTAATGTATTTATTTTAATTAAGTGTTTAAGTTTTGAACTTTTAGTTATTAATCCCGGCTCTTAATTTAAACCAATGCCCAAGAAAACAGAGGAATACTGACCAACCAATCACTTCCCTGCTTTCCTGTGACGTCACTCCTTGTTTTTGTTGTCAGGTCCGCTGCCTTTGCTCTCGGGCCTTCCTCTGCCGTGATGTTTATTTGCTTCGCCTCCGCTCTCATTCCCGTTCAGGTCCGCTGCCTCTGCCTTTTCCGTGTGATGTCACCTTTTATTTTTCTCCGAATGGGGTTGGGGAGTCTCACAGAGCCGAACTCCTGCTGGTTCTCTGTCCCCTCTCGCGCAGATTTTTAACTCTTGCTCTCCTGGAGGCTGACAAAGATAGAAAAAGAAAGGAACACCTCCCTCCCCTCCTCACCAAAGTCCCTTACTCACCAAACTCGCAGGTTTCCACTCTGTTCCAAGCTGCACTCCCTGACAACTGCACTCTAGCCTCCCTTATTTATACTACTGAGATTTATGAGTCAGCTCTCTGGCAGTTGCAGATCCAGACTAGACCAGTTAATTAACTAACTAGCCCCACCCACTCTCCAGCACAGAGCTTGCATTGCCATCCACAAGCCTGGAAGAAACTTAAAACTTAAAAACAGTAAATTTAAGTTAAATGCTAATTGCAAGCACACAAGACTAGATTTTTATATAAAAAAGAGATTAACACTTAAGATTCACTCTCTTAATCACCAAACTCACAGGTTTACACTCTGTTCCAAGCTGCACTCCATGACAACTGCACTTTAACATTCCTCCTCTCTCTCCCTGTACCCTTTAACATTCTTCCTCTCTCTCCCCGTACCCTTTAACATTCCTCCTCTCTCTCCCCGTACCCTTTAACAATCCTCCTGTCACTCCCTGTAACCTTTAACATTCCTCTCTTTAAAGTAACTAATTCCTTTTTAAATGAATTTACAAGCTGTACTTCTACAATAGTTTGTGGCAGATACTTCCACATTCTAACCATGCTCTGTGTAAAGACATTGGGGTATAAATTCATCTTGGCAGCCCAGTTTGCACCCCACCCAGTTTTCCCTTCCACCAGGCAGCCGATTCGCTATCTCCCTTTTGAGCTACCTCCCCAGTTGAATTTATACCCCATTTATTCTAACCTCCCCATTCAGTTCTTTTTGTGATTATCTAAAACTTCTGCTCTCTTGTTACAAACAGCACATATCTGGAGTGAACTTTGTAGTCTCTTTACCCAATAGTTGCGCTTCGATCTCCTGCCTCCTTTACTGCACAGCAGTCCCTTCTGTCTGACTGACCCGCTAACCAGAAACCAGCTTGTACAAATTATCTGTTCAGCCTGACAAATAACATATTCTAGGTGTTTCAAACTGGAGATTATGGTCTTTAGGTGTCAGCCGTGGCTCAGTGGTAGCATTCTTGACACTGAATCAGAAGGTTATGGGTTCAAGCCCCATTCCAGAGACTTGAGCACATAATCCAGGCTGACAATTCAGTACTGAGGGAGAGCTGCACCGGCGGAGTGCTGTCTTTCGGGTGAGGTGTTAAACCAACAACAACAACTTGCATTTAGAAAGCATCTTTAATGCAGTAAAACATCCCAAGGTGCTTCCCTGGGGCATTGTCAGACAAAAATTGAAAACCAAAGAAGGAAACATTAGGGCAGGTGACTAAAAGCTTGGTCAAAGAGGTGAGTTTCTTGGAAGGTTTTAAAGGAAGAGGTAGAGATGCGGAGAGGTATAGGGAGGGAATTCCAGATGTTAGCACGGCCGCCAATGGTCGGACGAAGGGAGCATGGGATGCACAAGAGTCCAGCGTTGGAGAAATGTAGAGTTCTTGGAAGGTTGTGAAGCTGGAGGAGATTACAAAGATAGGGAGGGTTGAGGTCATGAAGGGATTTAAAAACAAGGATAAAATTTTTACAATTGAGGCATTGGTGGACCAGGAGCCAATGTAGGTCAGTGAGCACAGGGGTGATGGGTGAACAGTACTTGGTGCGAGTTCGGATACGGGCAGCATAGATTTGGATGAGCTCAAGTTTACGGAGGGCAGAAGATGGGAGGCCGGCCAAGAGAGCGTTGGAATAGTCAAGTCTAGAGGGAACAGAAGCATGGATGAGAACAAGGCTCATCTGCCCTCTCAGGTGGAAGTAAAAGATCCCATGACAGTGTGTCAGTGACCGGGGAGGGGTGTGGGGGGTCTACGGGAGGGGGTACGGAGTCTTTGACGGGGGTACGGTGTCTGTGGGAGGGGGTACGGTGTCTGTGGGAGGGGTACGGTACCTGTGGGATGGGGCACGGTGTTTGTGGGAGGGGACACGGTGTCGGTGGGAGGGGGTACGGAGTCTGCGGGAGGGGTATGGAGTCTGTGGGAGGGGGTAAGGAGTCTGCGGGAGGGGTACGGTGTCTGTGGGATGGGGTACGGTGTCTGTGGGAGGGGGTACGGAGTCTGTGGGAGAGGGTACGGTGTCTGTGGGAGGGGCACGGTGTCGGAGGGAGAGGGTACGGAGTCTGCGGGAGGGGTACGGTGTCTGTGGGAGGGGGTACGGGGTCTGTGGGAGGGGCACGGTGTCGGTGGGAGGGGGTACGGAGTCTGCGGGAGGGGTACGGTGTCTGTGGGATGGGGTACGGTGTCTGTGGGAAGGGGTACGGTGTCTGTGACGGGGGTACGGTGTCTGCGGGAGGGGGTATGGTGTCTGTGGGATGGGGTACGGTGTCTGTGGGAGGGGTACGGAGTCTGTGGGAGGGGGTACGGAGTCTGTGGGAGGGGGTATGTTGTCTGTGGGAGGGGGTACGGAGTCTGTGGGAGGGGGTACGGAGTCTGTGGGAGGGGTACGGAGTCTGCGGGAGGGGTACGGTGTCTGTGGGATGTGGCACGGTGTCTGTGCCTGGGGTACGGAGTCTGTGGGAGGGGGTACGGTGTCTGTGGGAGGGGGTACGGAGTCTGTGGGAGGGGGTACGGAGTCTGTGGGAGGGGGTACGGAGTCGGTGGGTGGGGGTACGGAGTCTGTGTCTGGGGTACGGAGTCTATGTGGGAGGGGGTACGGTGTCTGTGGGAGGGGGTACAGTGTCTGTGGGAGGGGGTACAGTGTCTGTGGGAGGGGGTACGGTGTCTGTGGGAGGGGTATGGTGTCTGTGGGAGGGGGTACGGTGTCTGTGGGAGGGGGTACGGTGTCTGTGGGAGGGGGTACTGTGTCTGTGGGAGGGGGTACTGTGTCTGTGGGAGGGGTACGGTGTCTGTGGGAGGGGTACGGAGTCTGTGGGAGGGGGTACGGTGTCTGTGGGAGGGGGTACGGTGTCTGTGGGAGGGGTACGGTGTATGTGGGAGGGGTACGGTGTCTGCGGAGGGGGTACGGAGTCTGTGGGAGGGGTACGGAGTCTGTGGGAGGGGTACAGTGTCTGTGGGAGGGGGTACGGAGTCTGTGACGGGGGTACGGAGTCTGTGGGAGGGGTACGGTGCCTGTGGGAGGGGTACAGTGTCCGTGGAAGGGTTTACGGTGTCTGTGACGGGGGTACGGAGTCTGTGATGGGGGTACGGTGTCTGTGGGAGGGGTACGGTGTCTGTGGGAGGGGTACGGAGTCCGTGACGGGGGTACGGTGTCTGTGGGAGGGGGTACGGAGTCTGTGGGAGGGGTACGGAGTCTGTGACGGGGGTACGGTGTCTGTGGGAGGGGGTACGGAGTCTGTGACGGGGGTACGGAGTCTGTGACGGGGGTACGGAGTCTGTGGGAGGGGGTACGGTGTCTGTGGGAGGGGGTAGGAGTCTGTGGGAGGGGTACGATGTCTGCGAGAGGGGTACGGTGTCTGTGGGATGGGGTACGGAGTCTGTGACGGGGTACGGTGTCTGCGGCGGGGGTACGGAGTCTGTGACGGGGTACGGTGTCTGTGGGAGGGGTACGGAGTCTGTGACGGGGGTACGGTGTCTGTGGGATGGGGTACGGTGTCTGTGGGAGGGGTACGGTGTCTGTGGGAGGTGTACGGTGTCTGTGGGAGGGGGTACGGTGTCTGTGGGAGGGGTACGGTGTCTGTGTCTGGGGTACGGAGTCTGTGACGGGGGTACGGTGTCTGTGGGAGGGAGTACGGAGTCTGCGGGAGGGGGTACGGTGTCTGTGGGAGGGAGTATGGAGTCTGCGGGAGGGGTACGGTGTCTGTGGGAGGGAGTACGGAGTCTGCGGGAGGGGGTACGGAGCCTGTGGTGAGGGCCGAAGTTGATTGCTTCGATCTTCCCCATATTCCGCTGGAGAATATTGTGGCTCATCCTAGACTGGATGTTGGACAAACAGCCCGAATGTGTCGAGGCAGTGGAGGGGTCGAGAGAGGTGGTGGAGAGGCTGGGTGTCATCAGTGTACACTTGGAAGCTGACCTCCTGTCTGTGGTTGATGTCCCCAAGGGGCAGGTTCTGCTGAAATGGTCCAACCACTGATGTGCACCGTGCGAATGATGCTTATGCTTTCCTTGCCCCGCAAATAAAGAAGCTTCGAGCACCTCCGCAGCCTTCTATCAACATACTGCTGACAGTCAAATTGTTCTTTTTCCCTCTCTTTCATTATGTAGCATTGCTTTGTGCTTTCAAGTGACAAGTTCACAGTAAAGTGTGCTTAACATCCTTTATGGTAAAGGAAACACTGCTCTTGCTTAATTGTCCACATCACCTTTTGTACCTTTCTGACTGCTCAGTGGGTAGAGCCTTTGTTATTTGAACGTTAGTCAGATGGGAACAAATTATCCCAGCTTCGCAGACTCAGACACAGCTATCATACGCAGTGATTTTGCAACTTGCACCCAAAGCTTAAGTCGATTTGCATAATATTTGTTTATAGTATGCATGCATTCAATATTAGTTTAAGTCTGTGTATGCCCTATTTGTGCCACTTATCTTAAAATGAGCATTGAAATGGGCAGCAGGTGCATGGGAACAACACCACCTCCAAGTTCCCCTCCAAGTCACACAGCATCCTGACTTGGAAATATATCAGCCGTTCCTTCATCGTCGCTGGGTCAAAATCCTGGAACTCCCTCCCTAACAGCACTGTGGGAGCACCTTCACCACACGGACTGCAGCGGTTCAAGAAGGCGGCTCACCACCACCTTCTCGAGGGCAACTAGGGACGGGCAATAAATGCTGGCCTTGCCAGCCCCGTCCACATCCTGAGAATGAATGATTAAAAAAATCTTAATTGGCTGGGGGAGGTTAAGAGAATCGTTCGTACAGCAGCTCTGTTGTGAGGGTCGATGCGCTGGGAATTTCTGATTACTGGTAAAAAGCTGAAGTAAATGAAAACAAAATTTCATTTCAAAAGCATGCAGAGATAATTCAGTCCCCATTTCAAAGTTATGCATTTTTATATTTCCATTATAAATTCCTGTGTCCACATTTATAATGGAGAACTGCCTGTGTAAACTTGCCATGCTGTAATTACACCCTCCCCCCCAGTGATGGCACTGCAGTGTCACCACAGGTGTGTGAGTCTAATTACTGTGCGACAAGTTAACGTTGGCAGTTCCCATTATAAATGTGGACACAGGACACAGCGGCATGCTGGACAGTTTGTATGGATTATAGATACAATTTAAATGTAGACATTTGCGCCAAAGCGTGTTTGGTGGCACAGCCAACGCCACGTCATTAGCTGACTATGACATTCCGAGCAGATCCCCGAACAGTTGCACAATGCCAATATATAGGTCTAACCTGGCATTGAGTAAGGTTCACTGACATTTCACATCCAGCCTGAACTCCCACTTAGTTAAACATTTACACGCATTATGTGACATGAACATTTCTCGAACTCAATCCATCCGATTGACCTTTTGGTGCGCGGACAGTCCTTTACAGCATTTGGACTGTGCAACAAGAAACAGAAAATACTGGCCAGGGCTGCCTTGAGTGGGGATTGTGCCTCCTGACTCAGAGACGGGAATACTTCGACTGAGCCAGTGCTCATTCCATCCAGACGCGAGCCCCCCACTGGATGTCAACCCAGTATCTAGAGACCATATTCCAGTCTCCACTCCTCGGGACTTGTCTGTAGTGGGGCCTGAACACTTCATCTTCTGGCCCAGAGGCGGGAATGTTACCAACTAATCCAAAGGCTAACTCCAGCTATAGAGTAGAGCGAAAGACATTTGCTGAACACCGTGGGTTGATTTTCTGTAGGGGATCCTCCCGATCGTCCGTCGTTATATTGGTAGTAGATCCCGTGGAAACCCTGAGGGAATGGTGTAAGCACCACTCATCCCATTTCTGCGGATATTCCGTCGAAGTTGCAGCAGACAATCAGGAGAACTCCTGCAGGAATTAATGCTGCATACTTTTTTAAAATTCATTCTCAGGATGTGGGCATCGTTGGCAAGACCAGCATTTATTCCCCGTCCCTAGTAGCTCTGAGTGGCTTGCTGGACCACTTAAGAGTCAATCACGTTGGTGTGGGACTGGAGTCACGTGTAGGCCAGACCAAGTAAGGACGACAGGTTTCCTTCCCTAAAGGACATTAGTGATACAGTTGGGTTTTTACGACAATCCAACAGATTCATGGTCGCTTATTACTGATTCCAAGCTTTTTATTCCCAGATTTTTTAACTCAATTCAAATTCTCAAGCTACTGTGGTAGGATTTTAACTCACGTTCGCTGGATTACCAATCCTTAACCACTACACTACCGTACCCTATTAATACAATTAATATTTTAATACAAGCTGTACTCTGAATAATCCAGTGGATAGAAATCATAGGATTCTTTTTGGTACAAAGGAACTGGAACAGCTGCACACGAGTTACAAAAGAAAAAAACAACAAATTAGCCCAAAATTGTGCAACAGTTGTAAAACATAAATTACTGCCGATGCTGGAAATCTGAAACAGAAACTGCTGGAAACGCTCAGCAGCTCAGTCAGCATCTGTGGAGAGAACAGGCAAGTTCACGCTTTAGGTACAGACCCTGCTTCAAAACATAAGGAGGAGGCCATTCGACCCCTCGAGTCTGTTCTGCCATTCAGTTAGATTGTGGTTCATCTGAACCTCAAATCCATTTACCCGCCTTTGCTACATATCCCATAATACGCTTACCGAAGAAAAATCTATCCACCTTGACTATTTCAATTGTCCCCCAGCAACCACAGCCGTTTGGGGGAGAGAGTTCCAGATTTCCACTACCCTTGGTGTGAAAAAGTACTTCCTGAATTCAATCCTGAACGGCCTGGCTCTAATTTTAAGGTTGCGCCCCCTTGTTCTGGATTCGCCCACCAGAGGAAATAGCTTCTCTGTATCTACCCTATCGAATCCTTGTATCACTTTAAACACCTCGATCAGAGCAACCCTCAACCTTCTAAACTCGAGGGAATACAAGTCGTTTATGTAACCTGG
The DNA here is from genome assembly GCA_030390025.1 of Squalus acanthias. Taxonomy (NCBI): domain Eukaryota; kingdom Metazoa; phylum Chordata; class Chondrichthyes; order Squaliformes; family Squalidae; genus Squalus; species Squalus acanthias. Next base: position 81,853,910 of record CM059434.1, on the reverse strand, counting down.
CCTCAGATTTAACCCTTTAAGCCCTGGCCCTTGAACTGTGTGTTTCCAGCATTTTCTGCTTTTCGCTCATAAATTAAACATAAGGAATAGGAGCAGGAGTCGGCCATTTGGCCCTTCGAGCCTGCTCCGCCATTCAATAAGATCATGGCTGATCTTACTGACCGACAGGTATTTTAGGACAGAGCAGAGCCCAAAATCTAACCTGACAACTCAATCAGTAGTGGTTTATAGTATTTTTTATTTAATCTATGTTGCCAACCAAGTGACTTTAAGTATCATTTTTTAGTTCTTCTTTATTGACTAATAAACTTTTTTGACAGTTAAGTGTACACATGAAAGACGATAATAACTGGAACAAATGTTCAGGACTTTACAATCCAATCATTGTCGAACTGAGAATTGTACTCTAGTTGTTAAGGGTAATTTCAGCAGTACTAATACAACAACAACAACAACAACTTGTATTTATATAGCGCCTTTGACGTAGTAAAACGTCCCAAGGTGCTTCACAGGAGTATTATAAGACAAAAAATTTGACACTGAGCCACATAAGGAGGAATTAGGGCAGATGACCAAAAGCTTGGTCAAAGAGGTAGGTTTTAAGGAGCCTCTTAAAGGAGGAAAGAGAGGTAGAGAGGCGGAGAGGTTTAGAGTCATAGAGTTATACAGCACGGATAGAGGCCCTTCGGCCCATCGTGTCTGCGCCGGCCATCAAGCCCTGTCTAATCTAATCCCATATTCCAGCATTTGGTCCGTAGCCTTGTATGCTATGGCATTTCAAGTGCTCATCCAAATGCTTCTTGAATGTTGTGAGGGTTCCTGCCTCCACAACCCATTCAGGCAGTGAGTTCCAGACTCCAACCACCCTCTGGGTGAAAAAGTTCTTTCTCAAATCCCTTCTAAACCTCCCGCCCTTTACCTTGAATCTATGCCCCCTTGTTATAGACCCCTCTACTAAGGGAAAAAGCTCCTTAGTATCCATCCTATCTATGCCCCTCATAATTTTGTACACCTTAGGCAGGAATTCCAGAGCTTACGGCCTAGGCAACAGAAGGCATGGCCACCAATGGTTGAGCGATTATAATCAAGGATGCTCAAGAGGGCAGAATTAGAGGAGCGCAGATATCTCGGGGGGGTTGTGGGGCTGGAGGAGATTACAGAGATAGGGAAGGGGGCGAGGCCATGGAGGGATTTGAAAACAAGGATGAGAATTTTGAAATCGAAGCGTTGCTTAACCGGCAGCCAATGTAGGTCAGCGAGCACAGGGGTGATGGGTGAACGGGACTTGGTGCGAGTTAGGACACGGGCAGCAGAGTTTTGGATAAGCTCAAGTTTGCATAGGGCGGAATGTGGGAGGCCAGCCAGGAGTGCGTTGGAATAGTGAAGTCTAGAGGTAACAAAGGCATGGATGAGGGTTTCAGCAGCGGATGAGCTGAGGCAAGGGCGGAGACGGGCGATATTATGGAGGTGGAAATAGGCAGTCTTAGTTATGCCATGGATATGTGTTCGGAAGCTCATTTTAGGGTCAAATATGTCACCAAGGTTGCGAACAGTGTCAAGAAAGATTGGGTCAACTGAACTTGTATCCTCTGGAGTTCAGAAGAATGAGGGGGGATCTTATAGAGACATTTAAAATCCTGACTGGTTTAGACAAATTAGATGCGGGCAGAATGTTCCCAATGTTAGGGAAAACTAGAACCACGGGTCACAGTCTAAGGATTAAGGGGAAGCCATTTAAGACTGAGCTGAGGAGGAACTTCTTCACCCAGAGAGTGGTGAATCTATGGAATTCTCTTCCACAGAAGGTTGTTGAGGCCAGTTCGCTAAATATATTCAAAAGGGAGTTAGATATAACACTCACAACTAGGGGGATCAAGGGGTATGGCGAGAAAGCAGGAATGGGGTACTGAGGTAGCATGTTCAGCCATGAACGCATTGAATGGCGGTGCAGGCTCGAAGGACCGAATGGTCTACTCCTGTACCTATTTTCTATGTTTCTATGTTTCTATGTTCAGCCTCAGACAGATATTAGGGTGACTGATGGAGTCGGTGGCTAGGGAATGGAGTTTGTGGTGGGGACCGAAAACAATGGGTTCGGTCTTCCCAATATTTAATTGGAGAAAATTTCTGCTCATCCAGAACTGGATGTCGGACAAGGAGTCTGAAAATTTGGAGACTGTAGAGGGGTCGAGGGGTGAGGTAGAGCTGGGTGTCGTCAGCGTACATGTGGAAACTGACGCTGTGTTTTCGGATGATGTCGCCAAGCGGCAGCATGTAGATGAGAAATAGGAGGGGGCCAAGGATAGATCCTTGGGGACACCAGAGGTAACGATGTGGGAGCGGGAAGAGAAGCCGTTGCAGGTGATTCTCTGGTTACGATTAGATAGATAAGAATGGAACCAGGCGAGTGCAGTCCCACCCAGCTGGACGATGGTGGAGAGGCGTTGGAGAAGGATGGAGTGGTCAACCGTGTCAAAGGCTGCAGACAGGTCGAGAAGGACGAGGAGGGATATTTGCCTTTGTCACAGTCACAAAGGATGTCATTTGTAACTTTGATGAGAGCCGTTTCGGTACTGTGGCAAGGGTGGAAACCTGATTGGAGGGATTCAAACATGGAGTTGCTGGAAAGTTGGGATCGGATTTGGGAGGTGACAACACGTTCAAGGACTTTGGAGAGGAAAGGGAGGTTCAAGATGGGGCGGTAGTTTGCAAGGACGGAGCGTCAAGGGTTGATTTTTTGAGGAGAGGGGTGATGACGGCAGATTTGAAGGAGAGGGGGACAGTACCTGGAATACCTTCACACATATTCCAAGGTAATTTTAACACTGATAAATGTTTACCGCCAGCAAACTCTAAACACCAAATTAACCAATTATTAATGACTGAATTTAATTGACTTCAATAATTCTGCATTTTTTTATGTCTTCTCAGGATGTGGGCACCGTTGGCAAGGCCGGCATTTATTGCGCATCCCTAGTTGCCCTGAGAAGGTGGTGGTACTCCAGCACTGGTGTTAAATAGGGAATTCCAGGATATTGACCGAGTGATGATGTAGTAATAGGATTACATAGGATATACAGCACAGAAACAGGCCATTCGGCCCAACCAGTCCATGCCGGCGTTTATGCTCCACTCGAGCCTCCTCCCGTCTTTCCTCATCTAAATCTATCAGCATAACCCTCTATTCCCTTCTTCCTCATATGCTTCTCTAGCCTCCCCATAAATGCATCTATATAATTGGCCTCAACCACTCCCTGTGGTAGCGAGTTCCACATTCTCACCATTCTTTGAGTAAAGAAGTTTCTTCTGAATTCCCTATTGGATTTCTTGGTGACTATCTTATATTGATGGCCTCTAGTTATGCTCTTCCCCACAAGTGGTAACATTCTCTCTGTGTCCACTCTATCAAAACCTTTCATAATTTTAAAGACCTCTATTAAGTCACCCCTCAGCCTTCTTCTTTCAAGAGAAAAGAGACCCAGCCTGTAGATCATTTCCTGATATGTATACCCTCGCATTTCTGGTATCATCCTTGTAAATCTTCACTGCACCCTCTCCAGTGCCCCATATCCTTTTTATATTTGGCGACCAGAACTGTACGCAGTACTCCAAGTGTGGTCCAACCAAGGTTCGATACAGGTTTAGCATAACTTCCCTACTTTTCAATTCTATACCTCTAGAAATAAACTCTGAGATCCCTTTGTTCCTTTCAAGTCAGGGTGGTGTGTGACTGGTTGGGACCATGAAGGTGATGGTGGTCCAACAAAATTGCTGCTCAAGTCCTTCTCGATGGTAGAGGTTACACGGGCGGGAGCATTCCAATTTTTGAAATCCCTTACATTGTAAATCAGTTCCAGCTAGGTCTTTTTTACCACCGACAGACTTAAGTTGATATATTTAATAGATTTCTTTGTAGACATGACAGAATCTGTAATGTAAACCGAATGTTCAGAACTTAGTGATGCATTATGATATATCGTGAAGAAATGCAAATACCTTTCAAACATTTCTGTTTGATTCAATATACGCAACAAACCGATTTCCATTACATTTCACAACATTGAGTCAGTTTTTTTGGAAGCCATAAAAGTAAGTGCTATGCTTTAACTGAGACAAGTGAAGACACCTTTTACATGAACATACGTGGAAGCAGGGCCTGAGGCTAATACAGCATTCATTGTATATGTGACAAAAAGAAATTCCAGAAACTCAAAAGCTACACCGAGGCAGTGGAAGAGACAACAAGCTTCAGGCTGCTTTCCTCATGTGAAATTGGAATAAAGGGCAGGCGTCAGAAGACAGTAAATTCACCGGACCAAAAATTGATTAAAAGAAACCGACAGCCAAACCATAGCATAAAATGTCACAGGTAAATGAAAACCATTTGTTGTGTTGTCAAATGTAGAAATATACATAATTATAGCTCCGTCTTATGATGCCACTGATTTATTTATTTATTATTCTCTTATGATACCACTGACATATTTATTATTAATAGGGGGTTAATTTTGGCCTTGGGAGATCGTGTAAAACGGGCGATATCATTGGAACATTAGGAACAGGAGGAGGCCATTCAGCCCCTCGAGCCTGCTCTGCCATTCAATGAGATCATGGCTGATCTGTACCTCAACTCCATTCACCCAATCTCAAATCAGCTGCCGGTTATACATCTCTCCCGATTTCCATTTCCATTGACTTCAAAAGAAAGGAAAATCGTGAGAGATGTATAACGGGCGGCTGAATCGATATCGCCTGTTCTACACTATTGGCCAAAGTGAAAATGATCCCCATAAAGTGTAAAATAAAAACAGAAGATGCTGGGAATACTCAGCAGGTCAGGCAGCATCTGTGGAGAGAGAAACAGAGTTAACGTTTCAGGTCGATGACCCTGCGTCAGAACATCTGACGCCGCACCCTCCCCCTTCTCAGGTCATCGACCTGAAACGTTAACTCTGTTTCTCTCTCCACAGATGCTGCCTGACCTGCTGAGCAATTCCAGCATTTTCTGTTTTTATTTCAGATTTCCAGCATCCGCAGTATTTTGCTCCCATAAAGTGTAAGTATTGTTCCCCAATAGTTCAGTGGGTAAGTGAATGGCTTAATGTGCCGCTGAACCACACATGTCAGGAAGATCCAGTTTTGAACTCTGACCTCCACCATGGCAGTCACGTGAACACAATTAAGTTCAGTGCCTGTGGGTTAAGGAGAGGACAAGTCAGCCTGGGTCCCCTTTGCCAGTCATTACCCAATGACCCAGTAGAAAGCACAAGTGTGTGAGTGTCAGGTCAGCACAAGAACCACCTGTCCTCACCCCTCATCCACTCACATGATCTTCCAGTAGTGGTATTGGGACAAAAAGCAGGAGTGGATCGCTGGCTACCTTTCCCCCCCGCCAGATACAATACCTGTTCATCTGTCTGTGTACCTCTGTAACTCAATAGGCACATAATTTTCATTTAAAAAGTTTGACTTGAAAACAACAACAACAACAACAACTTGTATTTATATAGCCTCACCTTAGTGTACAGAAACCAAAATAAAGGCCTCCCCTCCCACCCCCAAAAAAGTAACTTGCACGCCTCTCAAGGTCCATAGAACTGTAGAAATTTACAGCACAGAAGGAAGCCTTTCGATCCACTGGATGAAACATTCAACCTTGTTTCACCCTTTTTTCACGCGTAAAGCGAGGGGAAAACTTACCTGAATCAGGCTCTCCCACACCCGGTCCACATCTGAAGTTCCCCAGGCCGTCATATTGGATGGGGCGATTTTTAGTCACCCAGGGCACTTGCCTGAAGCAGGTGTTGGTCTGATTGTTTGTGAAATAGGGGCGCCATGCAATGTCCACCTATTTGTATGGGTTTTAAACAACCTCACCAACAGTCCTTAATGTTTTCCACTGGAAGGCGGCCCTGAAAACTGTGACATTTCTGTTCTTTGTGGAGTTGGGAGAAGCAGGAGTGCTTCCTTGGGCTGCGCAAAATGACTGTGGGCCGCTGCTGGCCAGGGGCCGCACTCTCCCCCTTTTCAGGATCCCCTCCCTCCACGCCCACCCTCCCCATGTTCTACCTGAGGGCCATTGCTGACTTTGCAGCCAACCCAAATTGCCGCTGCTTCCCGAAGCCCAGTTGCCGTCCGCAGCTCGCCGGTTCCATGCGATGAGTCACAGCGCCACATCTGGCACGGGCCCTGCACCAGCTCGACCCGGTGCATGGAGCAATCACCCCGCTCACGTACCACCCGTTTTGGCGCAAGTCCAATTTCTAGCCAATTGTGTTTAAACCGGCTCTCTGCCAGAGTGATCTGAAGCTAATCCCACTGCCCTGCTCTCTGCCCATTGCTCTGCATTTTCCTCTCCTTCAAGTAGTTTGTCTACTCTTCCCTGAAAAGATGCAATGGTCTCCTACCTCAACCGTTCTCTGAGACAAAGCAGTCCACGTTCTAACAATTCTCTGCAGAAAGAAATGTTTCCTAACCTCTCTCCTCACTCTCTTTGCGAGAGGCTTTATAAACTCAAGATTATCCCTCATGGTTTATGCTCTCCTCTGAATCTCTTGAACGTGTTACAGTCTTGTAATAGCCACTTGGATCCCTGGTGACATTTCAGGTCCAACTCTGAAACCCCTTCAGGTCCGATATTACACAGTCCATTAAGGGCATCACGGAAAATGTAGCTACCTCTCGTTACAAACGTCCTCAGCAGTAGCGAGGAAAGACAGACAAAGGCTGGAAAAGAAATAAAATCAATGCCAGATACCATTGAGTGAAATTCAGGTGCTAATCTAACCTTAGTCTTAAAATGACAAAGTTGTACTTCACTCACAGTTTGTGACAGTATCACAGCCCTTTGTAGGAAACAATGAAAATGCTTCTTTAAAAATAATAGTAGATGGTTTGGAGCAGAGAGGCAAAAGAAGAAGCCTAAGTAGGTGACATGAATCTTGTCATTCATGTGGAAATGACTTAAGAAATAATACTGGGCGGCCTGCTGGTGGCGCTGTCCAGGGAGAGTATAAATACTCGGGCATGGGCCCAGCTTGCGCGGGACATTCTTAACAGGAACTAGTAAAGGACACAACTCGACCTCCATGTTGTAAAACAGTTGATTAAAGCTTTGTTTAACGCTTAGACCAAGTGCCTAGTAGTTTTCTTACATCAGTAGGTATATATTCCAGTACACTACTGCGGTAGTGCAGCATTGTCGGAGCTGCCGTCTTTCACATGAGATGTTAAACCTCCTTTGGGATCCTCTCTGGCACTATTTAGAAGAAGAGCAGGAGTGTTCTCCCTGGTGTCCTTGCCAATATTTATCTTTCAACCAACATCACTAAAACAGATTATCAACAACAACAACTTGCATTTATATAGCGCCTTTAATGTAGTAAAACGGCCCGCAGCGCTTCATAGCACCGATTATCAAACAAATTTTGACATCGAGCCACATAAGGAGATATTAGGACAGGTGACCAAGAGGTAGGTTTTAAGGAGCGTCTTAAAGAAGGAGAGAGAGAGGTAGAGAGGCGGAGAGGTTTAGGAAGGGAATTCCAGAGCTTAGGGCCTTGGCAGCTGAAGGCACGGCCGCCAATGGTGGAGCGAAGAAAATTGGGGATGCGCAAGAAGCCAGAATTGGAGGAGAGCAGAGATCTTGGAGGGTTGTAAGCCTGGAGGAGGAGCTTACAGAGATAGGGCGGGGTGAGGCCATGGAGGGATTTGAACACAAGGATGCTAATTTTAAAATTGAGGTTTTGCTGGAGCAGGAACCAGTGTCGGTCAGAGAGCACAGGGGTGATGGGTGAATGGGACATGATGTGAGTTAGGATTCAGGGCAGCAGAGCTTTGGATGAGCTCAGACTTAAGCAATTTATTTCTACATGCTGCCCCTCGGCGACATCATCGGAAAACACAATGTCAGGTTCCACATGTACGCTGGCAACACTCAGCTCTACCTCACCACCACCTCTCTCGACCCCTCCACTGTCTCTAAATTGTCAGACTGCTTCTCCGACATAAAGTACTGGTGAGCAGAAATTTGCTCCAACTAAATATTGGAAAGACCGAGGCCATTGTCTTCGGTCCCTGCCACAAATTCCGTTCCCTAGCTATGACTCAGTCTCTCTCCCTGGCCACTGTCTGAGGCTGAACCACACTGTTCGCAAACTTGGTGTTGTATTTGACCCCGAGATGAGCTTCCGGTCACATATCCGCAGCATAACTAAGACCACCTATTTCCACCTCCGTAACATCGCCCGTCTCCGCCCCTGCCTCAGCTCATCCGCTGCTGAAACCCTCATCCATGCCTTTGTTACCTCTAGACTTGACTATTCCAACGCACTCCTGGCCGGCCTCCCATCTTCCACCCTCCATAAACTTGAGCTCATCCAAAATACTGCTGCCCCTATCCTAACCCGCACCAAGTCCCGTTCACCCATCACCCCTGTGCTCACTGACCTACATTGGCTCCCGGTTAAGCAATGCCTCGATTTTAAAATTCTTATCCTTGTTTTCAAATCCCTCCATGGCCTCGCCCCTCCCTATCTCTGTAAGCTCCTCCTCCAGCCTTACAACCCTCCAAGATCTCTGCGCTCCTCCAATTCTGGCCTCTTGCGCATCCCCCATTTTTATTGCTGTACCATGGGCGACCGTGCCTTCAGCTGCTGAGGCCCTAAGCTCTGGAATTCCATCCCTAAACCTCTCCGCCTCTCGACCTCTCTTTCCTGCTTTAAGACGCTCCTTAAAACCTACCTCGTCACCTGCCCTAATATCTCCTTATGTAGCTCGGTGTCAAACTTTGTTTGATAATGCTCCTGTGAAGCGCCTTGGGAGGCTTTACTACGTTAAAGGCACTGTATAAATACAAGTTGTTGTTATTGTTGTTGTACAAGGCCGGCCCGGAGAGCATTGGAATAGTCGAGTCTAAAGGTAACAAAGGCATGGATGAGGGTTTCAGCAGCGAATGAGCTGAGGCGGGGGTGGGGATGAGCAAGATTACAGAGGTGGAAGTGAGTGGTCTCAGTAATGGAGAGGATATTGCGTCGTCAATCAACTCAGGGTCAAATAGGATGCCAAGATTACGAACAGTTTGGTTCAGCCTCAGACAGTGGCCAGGGAGAGGGATGGAGTCAGTGGCTAGGGAACGGAGTTTGTGGCAGGGACTGAAGACAATGGCTTCGTCTTTCAATATTTAATTGGAGGAAATTTCTGCTCATCCAATACTGAATGTCAGACGAGCAGAATGACAAATCAAAGGCAGAGGAGGGGTTGAGGGAGGTGGTGGTGAGGTAGAGCGCGGTGTCGTCAGCTTATATGTGGAACCTAACACTGTGTTTTCGGATGATGTCGCCAAGGGGCAGCATGTAGATGAGAAATAGGAGGGGGCCAAGGACAGATCCTTGTGGGACATCAGAGGTAACAGTGCAGGAGCGGGAAGAGAAGCCATTGCAGGTGGCTACCACTGGATAGATAGGAATGAAACTAGGCGAGTGCAGTCCCACCCAGCTGAACAATGGAAAAGAGACGTTGGAGGTGGTTGGTGTGGTCAACTATGTCAAAGGCTGCAGACAGGTCGAGAAGGATGAGGAGGGATAGTTTACCACAGTCACAGTTACATAGGGTGTCATTTGTGACTTTGATAAGGGACGTTTCAGTGCTGTGGCGGGGCGGAAACCTGATTGGAGGGGTTCAAACATTGAGTTGCGGGAAAGGTGGGCACGGATTTTTTTAAATTATTTATTCATGGGATGGGGGCGTTGCTGGCAAAGCCAGCATGTATTGCCCATCCCTAATTGCCCTTGAGAAGGTGGTGGTGAGCTGCCTTCTTGAACCACTGTAGTCTGTGTGGTGAAGGTATTCCCACAGTGCTATTAGGGAGGCAGTTCCAGGATTTTGACCCAGCGATGATGAAGGAACGGCGATATATTTCCAAGTCATAATGGTGTGTGACTTGGAGGGGAACTTGCAGGTACTGGTGTTCCCATGCGCCTGCTACCCTTGTCCTTCTAGGTGGTAGAGGTCATGGGTTTGGAAGATGCTGTCGAAGAAGTCTTGGTGAATTGCTGCAGGGCATCTTGTAGATGGTACACACTGCAGCCACGGTGTGCCGGTGGTGGACGGAGTGAATGTTTAAGGTGGTAGATTGGGAGGCAACAACACATTCAAGGACTTTGGAGAGGAAAGGGAGGTTGGAGGCAGGGTGGTAATTTAGTATTTGGTCATTATCACATTGCTGTTTGTGGGAGCTTGCTGTGTGCATATTGGCTGCTGTGTTTTCTACATTACAATAGTGACAACACTTCAAACATACTTCATTGAAAGTACTTCATTGGCTATAAAACACTTTGGGACGTCCTGAGGTTGTGAAAGGCGATATATAAATGCACGTTCTTTCTTTCTATAAAGAGAGAGAGTAGGTAGAAGAGAATCAAATTAAAGTTGAAATAAAAATGGCCAGAGAGAGAGAAACTAGGAGGCAAAGAGGTTGACAGAACAAGTGCAGGTGAAATCCTCACATCTTTCCATTTTAAAGTAAAATAGTGTTTTAAATATCTAATTTAGTTTAGGGTTAGTATTCTTGCTGTCTGAGTAGCTTTATTGCTATAATATTACTTTCAACGTCATGGTGCGTGAACGGAAAGCAAGCAAAACTAGTTGGTCCAGGGAAACCGGAGATTCTCTGAACATGCCAGAGGTCTAAGGGTTAAAAATACCGAGCTCGCAATTCAAGAAATGCTCTTATCCCTTCAGTAAGATCATTGCCTTGTAATTCACTGCGAGCAGTACAATGTCCACTGGGTAATATGTATCATTTGTTATGTATATATGATAACGAGGAGGCACTCTGAAGGTATTATTCTCTTTGTTTTATCACATGACAGGTATATTTTGTTCTTTGTAGATGACTACTAGTTTCTGGTTTTTCTTACATTACAGCAGTGCACTGTAAAAACAATGTTGACTGGTAGGATATCAAGCTCATTGTCTACACAAGTGATGTGCATACGAAGAGACCCCGAGGTGTAATTGATATGCAAATTCTATTAACTGCATTGGTGTTAAGGAGACACTTATGTCAGGTGTGGTTGTAGCTATAGAATCCTAAAGAGTCACTAAACATGACAAGATAGGTTAATATTCTTCAATTTTATTGAGAAATTCAATTGAGTACTCCTTGTGCACAATGATGCTGTTATCAATGTAACATGGTCAAAGATCATTGCACAGAACACACGCCACTTTACAAGAGCTGCTGTAACTGGTTGTCCTGTGGGACGTGTAGTGTAAAAAGCTGCCTATTAGCTAGATGGAAGCTCTTTCAATATTAGATTGTCAAATACCTGAACAGTCAGTTTAATGAAACTGAACCTATTATAAAATATTTGAAAAGATTCCTAGTTTTCTGCTGGATTAGGGTATTTGATGATCTGCTTTGGACAAATAATGCATGGGCACTACTTTAGGGGTTTCAGTATTTTGGATGGTAATGCTGATTTTGGTGATCCTGTAAGAGGGCAGCAGTTACCTCCACTCACGATGAAGTGAATCACAAACTGGGGATAAGGTCGGACCCGGTTTATTCGGTTCCTAGCCTAGTTTGCAGCCCTTCTGCTGCACTCCCAACAACATCAACAACAAAACTACTTGTATTTATATAGCGTCTTTAACGTAGTAAAACGTCCCAAGGTGCTTCAACAGGGTGTTATCAAACAAAATTTGACACCGAGCCACATAGGGAGATATTGGGGCAGGTGACCAAAAGCTGGGTCAAAGAGGGAGGTTTTAGGGAGCGTCTTAAAGGAGGAAAGAGAGGTAGAAAGGCGGAGAGGTTTAGGGAGGGAATTCCAGAGCTTAGGACCTGGGCAGCTGATGGCACGGCCGCCAATGGTGGAGTGATTAAAATCGGAGATACTCAAGTGGCCAGAACCGGAGGAGCGCAGTTACCTCGATGGGTTGTAGTGGGGGATACCCTGGGAATGGCCCGAACTTGTTGTCTCCAATAAATCCACCAGTTGGAAAAAGAGAATAAAACAAGCCAGCAGCAACAGGCGGTTTTCATTTCAGACCTCGTGCATCTTCTCTTCCCCACCTCCCCAAACCCCCTCCACCCCCAGCCTCCTGCCAACCTTCTCCCATTTTCTTGACTTCTTTTCTTACCTGGGTTTTTCACCCCTCCAGCAATTTGCACATTCTCTTATTCTTCTAATAACCTTCCGTTGCTTCACTGTGACGATATTTTATATCATCGGGCAGGTTCCTGCTATTCTATTAAACTGTTTGCAGGCCATCCAACCCATTAAGTTCTTCTGGGTGATGACACTGTCTCTTCTTCTCTCCCCCTTTTCCTTTTCTTTCTCTCTTGAAGCCAATAAAATGGCCTGTTTACTTCACAGCTTCTGGTTCTGAGGATAGGTCTACAACTAAAGTGTTGACCTCACAGTTTCTGGTCCTGAGGATAGGTCTACACCTAACATGTTGACCTGTCTTTTCCCTGTATGGATGCCAATGGGCCTGCTGTGTATTTCCAGCGGTTTCGCAGATTTCCATCATATTGCAGTTTTGTTCTTTTTATTCGTACTGACATTTGATCCTTGCTGCTGTTGTTGCAAAGACTTCACGACTGGGAAGGTTCAATAAGGCCTCAGACAGTAAAGGACTGTAGGTCATAGGTTTGCAAACTGGGGTCTCTGAATGCTAGGAGGTCGGCAGGGAGATCCAAGGGGTTCCAGAGGCCATCAGATTTCTGTCTGTCTATGTGTTTTATTGACTGACTAGGATGCTATTTTTGTTGCTGTATAATAACAAAACATGTTTTCCGAAATGATAACGCTGTTTTCCTTTGGGTCGCTGACATTGCCATTCAGAAGTTAGGACAGGAGGTCTCAGGGGTGTCAAGATCTGTAGGGGAGGACCTCACAAGGAAAGTATTGAAAACCGCTGCTCCAGGGAGCCAGAGCATTCAACCGATGGAGCTTTGTTTCTGTTCAATGAATCAGTCAGCAGCTTCAATTCATGCTTATACTAGGGCTACGAATAGCAGCCACTTCCAGAGGGAATGCTTCCGTTACCACACTCGGTGATCCACAGTATATTAGTGTAACCTATGATATTAATGTAGGCAGTTAGTAAGAGACGGAAAGGAAAAATCATTTAATACAGAGAGACGAGTCATTCTAGCTAATGTTATAAAGCTCTTATGAATCTGTAATCCACTCAAGGGATGAGAACTTTTCAAAATTCATCAAGTTAAATATATATATTGACTATTAAAATGTTTAAAGACTTGATACTTGAAAAGTTCTCTGTTTCCCAAGTGGGTCTTTCCAGTTGACAACTTGTTGCCAGGGTTACTGGGGATATGGAGATCCTACTCTTAGTATATTCTATTTTAATGCAGGTAATTTTCTCTACTGATTGGTCACAAGGGATAGCCTGATTTTTAATACTTCCACGGCATTGCAGTTTTTGATTAATGGACTTGAAATTCCTATCATATTTAATGTATTGTTCATTTAAAATTCATTACCCTCTTGATGGGAAGAGGTAAGTGGGTCTCTTTGGGGTCAAGGTGGCTCCAAGATGACACACCTGGCGATGGCAGCTCAGAACCAAGTCAGTTCAAGCTCACTCTCGCCTCTGAGTCAGAAGGTTGTGGGTTCATAGTCCCACTCCAGAGACTTGAGCACTTAATCAGGCTGGCATTTCAGGGCAGTACTGAAAGAGTGCTGCACTGTTGGTGGTGCCGTCTTTCGAATAAGATGTTAAACGGTCTGTCCTCTCAGGTGGATGTAAAAGATCCCATGGGACTATTCAAAGAAGAGCAGGGGAGTTCTCCCAAAGTCCTAGCCAACACTTATTCCTCAATCAACACCTGAAACAGACGATCTGGTCATTTAATCTATTGCTATGTGCAAATTGGCTGCTGTGTTTTCTACATTACAACAGTTACGACACTTCAAAAGTACTTAATTGGTTGTTAAGAACAACGCGGGGTGCTAACTTTTTCTTGGGGCGCTAGTTTTAGTGCCGTAAATTCAGTAGTAGCGCCCCAAGCAGGAGGCGGGGCGCTACTGGAAACGCTCCACCTCCTTCCTGGGGCGCTACAAGTGAATATCGCGGCGCTATGTGCAACAGCGCCAAGCACGTCGGCACGTAACGCCGTGTCATTGCAGGCCTCCTCCCCTGATTAAAAGGGAGGGGCCTAGCGCTGCACGCACCGGGGACCCTGCTGGACCACGGGGGAGCGGGGTGCCGGAAAAAGAGCCCGGCACTCAAGAGGAGCTGAGCGATCGCGGCCGGCACCCCGAAGAAAAAAGGGGAAGGGGGCAGCTGCTGGCAGTCGGCCAAAAAAAAATGGCCGCCCAATACTTGCCCTTTAACTAGCGCCGCCGCCGCTGCAAAAACGCCGCCCTGACCCTGTCGGACATATCGTCCGGCGATAGGTCAGGGGGCACAAACGGGGCGCTGCGCACGGCGATGATGTCATCACCGGCGGTGCAGCGCCACGGGGCGCTACCAGCTACCACCGCCGCTAACCTCCTGCTGAATTTCGCGGGAGGCATTAGCAGCGCCGCGCCCGGGCGCTAGGGGCTTTGCGCTCCATCAGTGCCCCCAGGGGACGCTAACAGGAGGCACAAAGCAACCTAATTTGTAGACTCATTAATCTGATACCTGAGCCACGATAATGGGGACTGGCAGGAAAATTTTGGTGGCCACTTTTTGGGAAAAGCCACATTGCCCAATTTTTCTCTTTATAGCACGGGCAGTTTTTCAATCATTTTGCATACAGTAATGAGGCTCCCGAATGATTCAGGTGGTCACCAGGGTCGCAGGGTGGAATCCCCAATAAATATGGTGGCAGAGCAGGAAGGGGGCAGTAAGCTCACCACAGCTATTTTAACTCTGCCAGGCAGCCCGTCACTGATGGGTGGGCCGAGTAAATATCAGCCTTAAAGTCTCTAATTATCACTGATTATCATCTGCGTTTTGTCGAGTTAGAGATGCAAACATTCTAATTACTGACCCCTGCAAGACACAGAGAGCGTGAGACAGACGGTGTCTTTCTTTAGCCTAATTTGAGTTATTTAAAAAGAAATAAGTTGAATTTCTCCAATTATCACTTGGGTTTGTTGATGGTTAGAAAATGTAAACATTCTAATTAATGTGAGATGCAACAAAGAAGCTAGAGACACAGAGAGACAGACAGATAGAAGAAGACATATAGAGAGACAAAACACTGGTACATTTTCAGGAACTAATTATAAAACACCAAATTTAATGTTTGCAGAGGTGTTGTTAGAAAGTTACAAATCAATGCTCCATTCCTGGGATGTCTTGATCTCCACCCAGTTCTTTCAGGCCTGTGAGCTCTCCCTCCTCTCAGAGCTGACTGATGCCAGCAAACTACCAGTGAGCCAACCCCAGTTCCCTCCTGCCTCTGCCCTGCCATCCCCCTCTGACCAGATGGCCTTGTTTGGGGCGGGTGGAGGTTCCAACCCAAGCAAGGCCCCAGAAACTGCCAGGAAGTCTGCCTAACTTTTGACCCTCCTGCTGGACTTACTGTGGAATTGTGCTGGAAGAAATGTGGACTTTCAGCCCCATCGTGCATCACAGCAGCTGATATTGGCGGGTTGTTGAAAACACACCTTACTGTAACTGCTGAGGGGTCAAAATATTTACCTGAAAAATCATGTTGTACAAGCTGTATGGTATTCACAAACCGGTTATGAAATACTAAGAAATATGGAACTGGAGATGGACGGGACTGGATGATTATGAGAGGTAGAATACAGTCCTTTCACCTGGGCTACTATCCAGGCCGGATTGATTGCAAGTACGTCTCCTCTGTTTGATGACTCTGAGGTCCCGACAGTAAATGACATTGGGTAACATCAGCCCAGTTCCTGGTTGCCTAGGTTCCACAACACCAAACTGGCCATAGCTTGGCACTAATATAACTGGCACTATGTTGGTGTTCCAATTCAGAGAGACCGCAAGGACTGCCTTGGTAGGAAATAAAGCATAAGTGTGGTTGGGGGCATTCTGAAATTTGGTGAGTTGAGGCAATAGAAAGTTTGGAAGGCACCCAGTTCATGCTTGTATTCTGCCTGGGAGTGCTTGATGAGCAGCGTACCCTATGGGAAGGGATCCACTCCCCAGCATTAAATCCACCACCATGAGCGCACAGTGGGGGTCATTTTGACTTTGTGCGATAGTGTAAAATGGGCCATAGCAAATCGGCGGCCCGCTTTACATCTCCCCCGATCTTCATTTTCATTGAAATCAAATAAAGATGGGGAGACATGTAGAGCGGGCTGCCGATTCGCAATTACCCGTTTTGCGCGATCGCACAAAGTCAAAAGCGACCCCCCACCCAATATTGCTTAACCATTTCAAAGAGGCTGCTAACTTCCTGCATGATTTATATTTAAATTCAGATTGTAATGCAATTCCTTCATCAGTCTACTGTTTTATTTAAAAAAAATGCTTATTAAAAATAATTTCGTGTTCCAGCTGGGGAGTCGGTTCCTTCACTGATCGGGATCAACCTCCGCCCATCCGGACAACTGGAGTGGCTTGCACTGAAAGTGAATTTAGTGCATCTGTCACGATACCACATACTGCCTGTTGAACGGAATCAGACTGCAGGTGGGTAGGAACCAGCAGCTGCTCACTGCTGAGCCCACCCACGTACACAAGGGCGACCCTGGTGAAGTAGCAGGAGTGCAGCGCTTCTTGTTAGAACAATTTTCTCGAGGCGAAAAAAAAACCTGTTCCATGTTTTCATTTGTTAGTCTGTTGGTAATAAGATAATAATATTTGTGATCCTGTTGCCTGCAATATTAAGGCGGGCAGCCCCTTTACATTTTCCCTGCTGACTTCAAACCAGCCAGAATTCGGTGGCATTGGCATGACAGGTCACCATCTCACGAAGATGCTAGTGACAGGTGGCATGTGACGAAAATAGTCGTGCTTTGTGACCTGCGGATATAAACACATATGCGGCGTGCCGTGGTGCTGTAGATTACTTGTGAAAAAATATCCTGCATGGGTGTGGAATAAATCAACTTATATTACAACACCATCACCTCAAGCTTGACGCTTCCTTCATGACAACCCTGTCAAGTCACTCACATCTAAAAAAGGAGGCACTTGCCGTTGGTTTTTCAGCCCAGCCGGAGATTGTGAAGTCGCATTTGCATTCGGCACCTGCTGACGAACTTTCGGCCCATATGAAGTAAATGCAGGCGACAGGGTCCAAAGGCAGCGCTGTCCAAACATGGTCAGGGGTAGACGTCACTTGGGGAGGTTCTGCACATTCTGTTGCATCCCAACATCGCAACCTGGGTGCCAAGCAGGCACTGTGAGAACTGCATAGCGCAGTGTGAAACTAAATGGCTGTGGGAAGAGTGGCAAAACGGATGCCCCTCAAGTTTGAATCTCTTTGACTTTCTAAGAAGGATGGCACCTCACCTCGTCTCTGCAGTTGAAGCTTTATGACAGAATAATAAGGTTTAATCCACATATTAGATGTTCTGTTGCCAGTGTAACTTCTGGGCCAAATTCGGTTCAAATATTTGTATTTAATAGATTGATGAAAGTGATACCGTTGAAGTATAATTAAGCTGACAGTCAACATGGCCTGTTTCTGAAAGACAATAACATTCAGACACATTTCACCTGCATTTATTGATTGGTGTCTGACGGTTGCACTGCATACAGCCTCAGAACATCAACTCTTGGAGCCGTTATCCTTTTAACAGAAAAGTAAAGGAATATAATTGTTTATTTTATTCTTTTTGAAGCTGGAAAGATACCTGCAGGTAGCAGTGCGCTGAGATTAAGGAGCAGGCAACCCAAAGTCAACATGGACTGTCAGACTGCGAACGTCAGTCAATCTTTGGTGGACTAGTCATGGCTACAGATTATAGGGCTGAAGAAATATATACAACAACATACACTAAAGGTGGAGAAGAGAAAGGATCTGAGGTGATTCCAGATCATTGGTTGAAACTGTCCAGTCAATGTGAAACTGTTACCTACAAGTCCCGTTGTGCACCAGGAGGCAGCTGAAGAAGATTGGTGAGGCCAAACTTGTGTGCGATTTTGGGCACCCTGCCTTCAAGACGTCTTGGAGCGAGCTTGCAGCGGAGTGATAGGGTTGGTTCTCGAACTTGGGGCTCACAGAACTGAATTTGCTTTTCCTGGAGAAATGGAGGAGACACGATGAAGGTTTTTGAAATGCCAAGAGGAATAGATCATCTAGATACAAGCAAGTTGTTTAATTTGGATTGCAAGTGCAGATCTAGCGGAGAAGCATAACATTGATAAGCCTTCAGTAAGGCTTGAAAATAGATGGAATCTTTTCTCCACAGAGTGCGAGTATATGTGGAACAGACACCCAGCTAAACCAGTTCACGTTGTGTTAATGAACACCTTTAAAAGGTGATGGTTAGAAATGGGATTGAGCATTACTGACAACCCTGGGGTCATTTTGTGAAGTGCTTCTCCCAGCGTGGAGCTTCGCTAGATGGGAGCACAGATCACAGCATTGGTTCTATAGTCTTATAGCCCTATCTCTGATCTGTGCTCCCTTCTAATTACCCCTTACAAGTATAAATGGGGATGATGGAATGCAACATGATGGGTGCTGAGTTGCTGCAACTTGGAGATATCAAGCTAAAGGAAGACAACTGGTCACAGACGATCAGTGTACAATGTAATGTTAGATGAGTGCTCTTGAATTCCATTTACCTTGGCGAGTAGGGAGAAACTTTGCCAAACCTTCCCTCAGTAGATGAAGTAGATTGGGTAAGGTCCATGTTACAGTAAAAGAAAGACTTGCATTTATATAGCGCCTTTCACAACCACCGAACGTCTCAAAGCTCTTTACAGCCAATGAAGTACTTTTGGAGTGTGGGAAACGTTGCAGCCAATTTGCACACAGATAATCTGTTTTTGTTATGTTGATTGAGGGATAAGTATTGGCCAGGACATTGGGGATAACTCCCCTGCTCTATCTTTGAAATAGCACCTTGGGATCTTTTACATCCACCTGAGAGAGCAGACTGGGCCTCAGTTTAACATCTCATCCGAAAGACGGCGCCTCTGACAGTGCAGCACTCCCGTATCAGCCGAGGTTTATGTGCTTAAAGTCTCTGGAGTGGGATTTCGAACTCACAACCTTCTGACTCAGAGGCAGGAGTACTGCCCACTGAGCCGCAGCTGACAGTAGGTTGTTTATAGTCTGCAGATGTGTTGGACTTGATACGTTCCACGCTTTCTTATTTTAATTGTGAATTTAAAATCACCTCCTACAACTTAGCACCAGCAGCTTCACAGACATTTGATTGATTTCCCTGATGATCTAGCTTCTTTTCAAACTGAGGTTTGTTCAGTCTGACTGGCTACAAACGAATAGCTGAGATGATTGCCACTTGAAGTGTGTAAGCAATGGCAATGAGGCAGTCTTAGTCAGAAATGAACTGAGCTCTGGCAAGTCAAGGCAAAAGATCTCTGCAAAATACTTTTGATTAAACAATAATTTGATTTGTGTTTCAGTTCTACACAATGAATGTTGTTCAAAATAGCTTATCTTTTGCTATCAGTGTCAGTCTTGGCTCAGTGGGAACACTCTCGCCTCCAGCTCTGAATGGTTCTGTGGTTCAAGTCCCACTCCAGGACTTGAGCACAAAATTCTAGGCTGACATGCCAGTGCAGTAATGAGAGAGTGCTGCAGTGTTGGAGGTGTATCTTTCAGATGAGATGTTAAACTGAGGCCCCATCTGACTGCTCAGGTGGATATAAAGGATCCTATGGGACTATTAGAAGAAGAGTCTGGGAGGTGTCCTGGCCAACAGTTATCCCTCAACCAAAACAGATTATCTGGTTATTATCGCATTGCTGTTTGTGGGGCCTTGCTGTGTGTGTAATCTTTCCTACATTACAACAGTGACTACACTTCAAAACAGTACTTCATTGGCTGTAAAGCACTTTAGGATGTCCTGAGGACATGTAAAGTACTATATAAATGTTAATTCTTAAGACACACCAGTGCTTCAGTCAACATTATTGCACTGGCAGCAGAATTGTTTTACATTTACAATTTGGTAACATCTATTAAATGGCATTGTAATCCAAACTACTTCCAAGAAAAAAACAGCACAGCTGCAACACCTGATTTTCACTGACTCCAATTTTCATTGACGCCACTCTACACTCAGGAATATAGGAAGAGGAGCAGCCCATTCTGCCCCTCAAGCCTGTTCTGCCATTCAATTAGATCATGCCTCGTCTGTAATTTGACTTAATTTACCAGCCTTGGTTCCATATCCCTTAACCCTTGCCTAAAAAAAATCTATCAGAATCAGTGTTGAAATTTCCAGTTGAGCCCCAGCCACAACAGCTTTTTAGGGGAGAGAGTTCCAGAATTCTACTACCCTTTGTGTGATGAAGTGCTTCCTGACATCACCCTTGTACGACCGAGCTCTAATTGTAAGGTTATGCCCCCATGTTCTGGATTTCCCGTAGTGCTACCTCTGATTCCTTCCAACTTAGCCATTTGATAACCAACAACTTGGTGACTAGAAGAAGATTACACACATACAAAAAGTGAACACTATAGCAGAGTTTACTCAGAGCAAGGTAAAAACTCACATTTTTCCTCAGACTCACACTGGGCAATAGTATAAAATGGGCAATATCGGATCAGGCGCCCATTATACATCTCATATAGAGTAGATACAGGGAGAGTATTTCCACTGTGGGGAAGAGCAAAACTGGAGGCCATCAATATAAGATAGTCACCAAGAAAATAAATAGAGGCATGGGCAGAATTTTCATTGACCCGTGGAGGCGGGTTTGGAGGCGTGTGGGGTGGGAAAATAGCAGATTCGGGGGTCCCGAACCCATCCCGCCCCCAACCCTCATCCATGCCAGTTTCGCTGGAGGCGGGTACCCGACCTGTGCTGGGAGCCGCCTCCCCGAGGCGGGAAGGGGATTAGTGACAATTAACTGCCTGTTAACAGGTAGTTAACAGGCAGTTTGTCGCCTAATCCCTATTTTTAGCCCTGTAGTGTGGGCTACCCGACGGCTCCAAACCACGCCGTTTTAGTGAGGCAGACCATGGGTCTGCAGGGGTTGGAGGGGTCGATATGTCCAGTGGGCAGGTGAGTGATGGGTGCATGTGTGCAGAGGTAAGTGTGTAAGGTAAGTGTAAAGTGTGGAAAAAAGTTTTACTTACCTTAACTTCCTCCTGCAGGTGTTAGCCCTTCAGGTCTCAGGAGTCAGAAATCTCACCGGCACAGAAAGCAGAATGACTGTTGAGCTCTCAAAAGCTGCAGCCTCTGCTTTTTGTTCTGCAGCGATCTCTAAATCAGCCTGAGAGGAAGGAATTAACTTAGTGGACAGATTGTCAGTGTTTGACAGCTTCAAGGAGCTGTCAAACACTGATATTTCATCTGTCAAAAGCTCTTGACAGATGAAATGTCAATCTGTGACGTCACCTGTTGCCGGGTGGCCCTTAAGTGGCCTGCTGAGCCCGCTGGGCGGGCTCAACAAGGTCAATCAAGGGAAAATCGAGTGGGTTGGCTACAACTCGATGGAGGCGGGACTACAACCCCAAAAGTGGGAGTCCGCCTCCTGCTCGCCTCCATTGATAAAATCCAGCCCATAGAGTACAAAAGCAAGGAAGTTATGATGAACCTATATAAAACACTGGTTTGGCCTTAATTGGAGTATTGTGTCCAATTCTGGGCACTGCACTTTAGGAAGGATGTGACGGCCTTAGAGAGGGTGCAGAAAAGATTTACGAGAATGATTCTAGGGATGAGGGACTTCAGTTACGTGGATAGACTGGAGAAGCTGGGGTTGTTTTCCTTAGAGCAGAGAAGGTTGAGAGGAGATTTGATAGAGGTATTCAAAATCATAAGGGGTCTAGACAGAGTAGATAGAGAAACTGCTCCCATTGGTGGAAGGGTCGAGGACCAGTGGACACAGATTTAAGGTGATTGGCAAAAGAACCAAAGGCAACATGAGGAAAAACTTTTTTACGCAGTGAGTGATTAGGATCTGGAATGCACTGTCAGGAAGGGTGGTGGAGGCAGACTCAATTGTGGCTTTCAAAAGGGAATTGGATAAGTACCTGAAAGAAAAAAATTTGCAGGGCTACAGGGAAAGGGAGGGGAGTGGGACTAGCTGAAGTGCTCTTGCAGAGAGCTGGCAGGGGCTCAACAGGCCGAATAGCCTCCTTGTGTGCTGTAACCATTCTATGATTCCATGATTCTAAATCAAATAGAGAATTCAGAAGAAACTTCTTTACCCAGAGAGTGGTAAGAATGTGGAACTCGCTACCACAGGGAGTGGTTGAAGCGAACAGTATATATACATTTAAAGTGAGGCTAGATATGCATATGAGGGAGAAGGAGCTAGAGGGTTATGCTGCTAGAGTTAGATGAGGAAGGATGGGAGGAGGCTTGAGTGGAGCAACCATGGACTGGTTGTGCTGGAGGGCCTGTTTCTGTGCAATATATCCTATGTAATCCTATGATCCTTTTAATGTCACCACAGGGCGGAAAATCAGGTTACAGCTGGAGGTAGTGTCACTCGGAGTTACCATCAATCGGAATATTGTGCCCATAGTAGCAATGCCATCCGAGTGGCACAGAGCCAGTTGAGTGACTAGGGATAGGAAGGATGGATTCCAAGTGACAAGGGCCTAGTCCACTGTGCAATGGAGCTCTTAAAGGGGCAAGTACCTACTTGCGTGTGTCAGCCAGTATCTCAGTGGGTAGCACTCTTTAGGTGGGAGGGGCTAGGAGTGAGCAGGTGCTGCTGGGTGCTTGATTACTGCAGGGAGTTGGAGTGAGTTTGTAAAAAGTTGGTGGTGGTTTTTTTTTCTCCAGGTTTTACGGCCTTTTTGGTCCTTAAACAGCAGCCAGGTGGCTGCTGAGGGGCCCAGAGTGCCGGGCCCCTCAGAGGACAATGCTCCCAGGATGAATTTAATCAGGGGAAAAAATGTTGGGGGAAGGGAGAAAAAAAGGCCCAAAGATTTGGGCCGTGACCGCAGGAGGTTTGGAAAAGAAAACATGGTGGTGGTTCAGTGTGAGGATAAGGAGATACGAGCTTGGGATATTTTCCAGGTGGTACATGAGGACTGCGGCGAGGGAATCTGCTTTGCCTGCCGACCAAAGCCGAATGTTGGGTTCGAGGTGACGGTCAGTGGCCAAGAGGAGGTGGAAAGACTTTTACTGAGTTTGAAGGTTGGTGATAAGTTCTTGGAGGTATCTCTGCTATATTCTGAAGAGGTGGTGGTCTCATTCTTAAACCTGCCAGTTTATATTGAGGACGATGTACTAATAAAAAAGTTGGAGTCGTGGGACATTAAAATTTGCTCGTCAATAAAGGAGAGATACTATCCAGGAACGCGGGTAGCAGATGGAACCCATTATGTAAAGGTGCGGTTCCCAGAGGGGGTGAAGTCATTGTTGTATAGCATGAAATTCGAGACAATTGAAGGAGTGCAGTACTTCCGGGTACTGCATGATAACCAGGTGAAGGTTTGTTATTATTATCTTGGACACGACCATCTTGCAAGAAGCTGTCCAGACTTGTACTGTTATAACTGCGGCGAATCTGGACACATCTCTTGGAGCTGCAAGGCAGAGAGCTGTGGGGTGTGTCACAAAGGCCCCAACCACTGTGAGTGTGAGGCAGAAGGAAGCCCCTTGAGTGATGAGGAGATGGGAGAAGGAGAAGGAGCAGGAGGTGTGAGTGGAGCGGCTGGAGGAGCGGAGCAGGCGGAGGACACAGCTGGTGAATGGAAGGAGAAAAGAACGCAGGAAGAGTCGAAAATTGTGGAGCAGAGAACAGGATGGAGATGGTGGAAAATACATGAAGTACAGTGGAAAAGGACAAAGACAGCAGCGGGCAGCATGGGTCGAGGGCAGAGTCAAGCCATAATACGGCTCGGCTCTCCCTAAAGAATCTGGTGTCCGCGGGGGGAGAGGAGGCGGGAGCAGGGTGCGGGGTAAGTGTAAGTACTCCAAAGAAAGACTGGGAGTCGGACATCTCGAGGAGCAGGAGGGGGCAAGACAAGGAGAGGGTGCAAGAGGCAGGAGCCTTAAAGAGGCAGCAGGACGGGAGCGGGGAGACAAAGATGGCAGAAGGGAGCAATATAGGTGCGCCATTGTCCCAGAGAGAGAAGAAACGGGGAGCGAGGGTCAGCGGTGGAGATGAGGCCGAAGGGAATGGCACTGTTGGAGAAACCGTGATAGCAGGAAGACTCTCTAAGGGGGATTATGTATCTGATGGGGAGCAGGGACAGGAGGTTACAGAAGAGCTCGAGAGTGAGGAGTCAGAGGGGGACAGAGACATGGGGGGTGGGGTTGCATCGTGTGGAAAGGGAAAGGTTAGTGAGGGACAGAAGGAGGGAGATGGGGCAGCTTCTCGGCCCAAACCTAATGTAAGGAAGAGGATGAAACTGCAGGGAAGGTTCAAACAGGAGGTGAAAAAGAGCCGGAGGCTGCAGGAGAAAACAACAGCTGCCCGAAAAGTTGGGAAGGAGCATGAGAGGAGGGAAAGGCCAGAAATTAAATGATGGGGGGATTATCAGGCACACTTCCCTTATTCGGAGCCATGATTACTGATCAATTTTTAAAGTACAATAGATTAGTATATGTTATGGGAGACAAATTAAACTTCAGGTTTTGATGTTAATATGTGTTGGAGGAATGGCTGTGCAGAGTGGCGGAATGGATTTGTATGATACAATGGAATGATCACGATGTTGTCAATGTTTTTAATGTTTAATAAATAATATATTGAAAAAAAGTTGGTAGCACACTCGTCTCTGAGTCAGAAGATTATGGGTACAAGTCCCACTCCAGACACTTGAGCACAAAAAAAATTGAGGCTGACACTCCAGTGTAGCACAACACCAGGTTATAGTCCAACAGATTTATTTAAAATTACGAGCTTTCGGAGCGCTGCTCCTTCTTCAGGTGTTATTTTAAATAAATCTGTTGGACTATAACCTGGTGTTGTGCGACTTCTCATTTTTGTCCAACACCGGCATCTCCGCATCACTCCAGTGTAGAACTGAGGGAGTGCTGCTCTGTCAAAGGCGCCGTCTTTAGGATGAGACGTTAAACCGAGGCCCTGTCTGCTCTCTCGGGTGGACGTAAAAGATCCTATGGCATTATTTCGAAGAAGAGCAGGGGAGTTATCCCCCGTGTACTGGCCAATATTTATCCCTCAATCAACATCACTAAAACAGATTATCTGGTGA
This sequence comes from Squalus acanthias, assembly GCA_030390025.1. Lineage (NCBI taxonomy): Eukaryota > Metazoa > Chordata > Chondrichthyes > Squaliformes > Squalidae > Squalus > Squalus acanthias. The sequence goes on along the minus strand of CM059434.1, from coordinate 81,828,634 downwards.
TTATCACATTGCTGTTTGTGGGAGCTTGCTGTGCGCAAATCGGCTGCCGCGTTTCCCACATTACAACAGTGACTCCACTTCAAAAGTACTGCACCTGCTTAAAATCTGTTACATCTCTAACTTTTTCCAGTTCTGACGAAGGGTCACAGACCTGAAACGTTAACTCTGTTTCTCTCTCCACGGATGCTGCCTGACCTGCTGAGTGAGTGTTCCCAGCATTTTCTGTTGTCATTTCAAAAGTACTTCAATGGCTAGAAAGCGTTTTGGGACGTCCGGTGGCTGTGAAAGGCGTTATATAAATGCAAGTCTTTCTTGTACCCAATAGACGCTCTAAATGTTGCCTTTTTTGCCCTTCACTGATATACAAATGTTTACATTGAACAGAAAATGCTGGAAAAACACAGCAGATTCACCAGCATCTGAAAAGATAAAAGATAGGTTAAGGTTTCAGGTGTAGACCATTTGTCTGCACACGATAAATCAATAAAGATTCATTTGTTGCGAGCCAGATTTTAATTCACATAAAGCTGAGCTGTAAAAGACAGGTGTTAGAATAGATCTGTGATCTATGGTACAGATGTGTTATCTCCCTGGTGATTGTGTCTTATAGGTGTTGGTTTGTGAATGCAATAGTCCCATAACTTATGAATGCTGTAGCAGCTGGTGAGTTATGAAGGACTTTCCCATGAATGAAAGAGCACTGAGAAGGCACATCACTTACCTGATATTCTTTTATTCTATAGCTATCAATTATTTTAGCAGGTAGATGGTCCCTGAAGGAAAATAACCGAATGCTGCATTCTGCGAGCAGTCATTAGGTGAGATGGACCTGATTATTATTTTGATTTTGAACAGTGTATCACTTGCTCGCACAGTAAAAAATATGTTCTGCTCGCACCGACTAAACGCAGGGAATGGATGGTAAGGGCGACATTGATTTTTACTTCACAAATGTGAGAGACAGTATAACTCATGGGAAGTGCCGGTGTAAGCAAGAGCGTTACATAGCCCTTCCCCAGGTGCTAAATAACAATCAAAGGTCAGATCTTCCAGCCAGTAAGTTCAGTCCCAACATGGTGAGCATAGAGTCATACAGCTCAGAAAGAGGCCATTCGGCCTATTGTGTCTGTGCCGGCTCTTTGACAGAGCTATCTAATTAGTCCCACACCTCCGCTCTTTCCCCATAGCACTGCAAATTTCTCCTTTTCAAGAACTGTATATATCCAATTCTCTTTTGAAAATTACTATTGAATCTGCTTCCACCACCCATTCAGGCAGTGCATTCCGCTTGGGTTCCGCCAGGACCACTCGGCTCCAGAACTCATTGCAGCCTTGGTCTAAACATGGACAAAAGAGCTGAATTCCAGAGGTGAGGTGAGAGTGACTGCCCTTGACATCAAGGCAGCATTTGACCAAGTGTGGCATCAAGGAGCCCTAGTAAACCTAAAGTCAATGGGAATCAGGGGAAAAATTCTCCACTGGCTGGAGTCATACCTAGCACAAAGGAAGATGGTTGTGGTTGTTGGAGGTCAATCATCTCAGCCCCAGGGCATTGCTGCAGGAGTTCCTCAGGGCAGTGTCCTAGGTAGAAAACCTTCTTCAGCTGCTTCATCAATGACCTTCCCTCCATCATAAAATCATAAGTGGGGATGTTCGCTGATGATTGCACAGTGTTCAGTTCCATTCATAACTCCCCAGATAATGAAGCAGTCAGGCTTGGGCTGATAAGTGGTAAGTAACATTCGCGCTACACAAGTGCCAGGCAATGACCATCTCCAACAAGAGAGAGTCTAAACAACTCCCCTTGGCATTCAACAGCATTACCATCGACAAATCCTCCATCATCAACATCCTGGGGGTCACCATTGACCAAAAACTTAACTGGACCAGCCACATAAATACTGTGGCAACAAGAGCAGGTCAGAGGCTAGGTATTCTGCGGCGAGTGTCTCACCTCTTGACTCCGCAAAGCCTTTCCACCATCTACAAGGCACAAGTCAGGAGTGTGATGGAATATTCTCCACTTGCTTGGATGAGTGCAGCTCCACCAACACTCAAGAAGCTCAAACATCCAAGACAAAGCAGTCCGCTTGATTGGCACCCCATCTACCACCTTAAACATTCACTCCCTCCACCACTGGTGCACCGTGGCTGCAGTGTGTACCATCTACAAGATGCACTGCAGCAATTCGCCAAAGCTTCTTCGGCAGCACCTCCCAAACCCGCGACCTCTTCCACATAGAAGGACAAGGGCAGCAGGCGCATGGGAACACCACCACCTCCAAGTTCCCCTCCAAGTCACACACCATCCTGACTTGGAAATATATCACCATTCCTTCATAGTCGCTGGGTCAAAATCCTGGAACTCCCTGCCTAACAGCACTGTGGGAACACCTTCACCACACGGACTGGAGCGGTTCAAGGCGACGCCCACATCCCAGGAACGAATAAAAAAAAAATTCCAGATCATAACAACCTGCTGTGTAAAAAAAAATTCTCCTCATCTCCCCCCTGAATTATTTGCCAGTTAGTTATGTCCTCTGGTTACCGACCCTCGGCATGAACAAGCATGGGGAATACCTATTGTGCACGATACTCCAGAGATTCATGTCTTTTGCCAGTAAATATCAGCAGGAGCAGCCTAATGGCACTGCATCGCTGGATTTTCCAAAGTGCAGGGCATCATTGATGCCAACCGTGTGGCCATCTGGGTATCAGATTCCTGCTCTGCCTCTCTCACCACCACTTCCTGCTCCTCATCTGGGCACTGTGACTCACCCAATGCTACCTCCTCCAGCTCACTAACTGTATTCTGTGGGTTGTGTATAACTCTGTGAGGTCTTCTTCTTCTTAGGCAGTCCCTCGGAACCGAGGATGACTTGCTTCCACATTAAAAATGAGTTCTCAGGTGACTGATGAGCCCAATGCGGGACCTACAGTCTCTGTCACAGGTGGGGCAGACGGTGGTTGAAGGGGCGGGTGGGTGGGGTGCTTGGGTTGATGTGCGCTCCTTCCGCTGCCTGCGCTTGGCTTCCGCTTGCTCCCGGCGAAGAGACTCGAGGTGTTCGGCGCCTTCCCGGATGCTTCTCCCCCACCCCGCGCGGTCCTGGGCCAGGGATCCCCAGGTGTCGGTGGGGATGCTACACTTTTTCAAGGAAGCTTTGAGGGTGTCCTTGAAGCAAATGAGAGACACAGGGTGCTGTGTGGTGGTGTCTTGTTCCGGACCACTAGCAGTGCTGGCAGGCTGATCTTGCCTACAACGATTGAAAAGGAACAAATGGAACGAAAGGAAAATAAACAAGCAGTTATATAGTGCCTTATCACACCCTCAGGACGCCACGAAGCACTTCACTTTCGATGAATTATTTCAAAGTGGAAGTCGCTATTGTTATGTAGACAAACACGGAAGCTGCTGCACCCAGCAAGGTTCAACAAGCAGCAAAGGAGACGCCAGCGATGCCCATATCCCGAGAATGATTTTGAAAAGATGCAGCCACTTACTTTTATGGGACCTGATCCCTTTAATGCCGGCCGGCGCTGATGACATGTTATTTTCTGCCTCCACACCAGTTTGTGAGCTCCAATCTGAAGGCCCAATCCATGCCAGGAGCACTGAAATGAGAATCGATCCTGAAGGATTCAGCAAGAGAAAAGATTCAGCATGTCCCCAATACTCATCCATTTAGGTTTGTGGATCTCTGTGAGGAATACTTCATGAAGAACACCCTGGTTACGATTGCTTATTACTGATGTTGCTAAGCAGTCCTTCGTGGATGTCAACAGCGAACCAGTGCCCAATCAAATAAATTAAGTAAATAAACCATTACATTAAGATGGTGTTCAACACAAATCCTCTTTATCCCACTTGATAAAAACTGACCAGTCCATAGACAGGAACAGCATGTGCCCATAAAAAAGAAAGAAAAAAGACTTGCATTAATACAGCATGACCTCGGGACATCCTAAGGTGCTTTACAGTGAATGAAGTACTTTTGAAGTGTAGTCACTGTTGCAATGTAGGAAACATGGCAGCCAATTTGCGCTCAGCAAGATCCCACAAACAGCAATGGGATAATGGCCAGATCTTCTGTTTTTAGTGATGTTGGTTGAGGGATTAATATTGTCTAGAACATCGGGGAGAACTCCCCTGCTCTTCTTTCAAATAATGCCCTGGGATCTTTCACATCCACCTGAGAGACCAAACAGGGCCTCGGTTTAACGAAAGAAGGCACCTCTGACAGTGCAGCACTCCCTCAGTACTGGACTGGAGTGTCAGCCTAGATTTTGTGCTCAAGTCTCTGGAGTGGGGCTTGAACCCACAATCTTCTGACTCAGAGGCGAGAGTGCTACCACTGAGTCATGACAGACACAAGACATGCAGATGAGAGAAATATGGACAACAACATGTTTCCTGCCATTTGCCCTGCAGGTCACTGGATTAAGGGGTTGCTCGTTAGTCTCCCACCACAGCAGACCCCACTGCATGTTTCAAGTTCCTGACTGGATATTGAAACATACAAGATTCTGAGAGAGCTTGACAGGGTAGATGCTGAGAGGTTGTTTCCCCTGGCTGGAGAGTCTAGCACTAGGAGGCATAGTCTCAGGATATAGGGTCAGCCATTTAGGTCTGAGATGAGGACAAATTTCTTCACTCAGAGGGTTGTGAATCTTTGGAATTCTTTACCCCAGACGGTTGTAGATGCTCAGTCGTTGAGTATATTCAAGGCTGAGATCGATAGATTTTTGGACTCTAAGGGAATCAAGGGATATGGGGATCGGGCGGGAAAGTGGAGTTGAGGTCCAAGATCAGCCATGATGTAATTGAATGGCGGAGCAGGCTCAAGGGGCCGTATTGGCCTATTCCTTATGTTCTTATGACTGATGTGACTCCCTAGTGGGGCCTGCCTCCCATATGGCAATGACCCTGGGGCCGGAAATACTGCTGGTATGAGGAGAGCAACGCACATGGTGAAATGACAGGTGGGGGGGGCGGGGGCAGGGGGGGGGGAGGGGGGGCGCAGGGGGGGGGGGCAGGGGGCAGGTGGGGGGGGGTGCAGGGGGGGGGCAGGGGGCGGGTGTGGGTGGGTTGGGGGCAAAGTGCCCACTTGTCTCACTTACACTGGTGCAATGGCTGAATGGAAAACCCAGGCTAAGAAAACAAAAAAGTATGGTGAAGGAGGGTTAACAGTAAGGAGAAAATCGCACAAAAAATGCAATTTCAATGAAAAATGTAAATAACCTTCGAACATAAAGGAAAATACTTACTCTGTAGCGCCCTGTCGCTGTGACACAGGCAAATGTGGTTCTGGAAAGCCAGGATAAGGGTCGATTTTCCATTATGGATGCTGCTGGGGCAGGAAAGCTACACGGTGGGGCATCCACCCAATACACTGTGCTCGGCTGAACTTCCAGGTTCTATTCTAATTAACTATTCTTTGCAAACTCCTGCCTGTGCAGTAGGCTGCCTCGGAGAGCTCGCACAGAGGGAGGTGAGATTTAGAATGTTGCTGTGAGCGCTTAAAGGGAAGCACAGGCAGTGAATTAAAACGGACGTGATAGTAACTTGAGTGTGTGGGAAAGTTACGGAGCAGGAGGTTTTTTTTTTACTAATAGGGTGGTAATAGGTGGAACAGATTGCTGGCACGGGTGGTGGAATAAGTAACCATAATGGGTTTCAGGAAGGATCTAGATAGCTTCTTGTCAACAAATGGGATTCAGGATTATTAGAAATGTGGATAGATAGGCTAAATAGACCAAAGACCGTGCAAAAAAATCCCAAGGTTATATGGTTGAGGCAATGGAGATGCTGCAACATGTACAGTGTGGCACTCCATGGCACCCTCCCTGTCGCAGTGCAACATGTCTGGGAGGAGAGGCAGTCAGAGTCAACTACAACTACAGGACCTAGAAGCAAATGCAGAATAAGATAGTAGACTTGAAGGGAGCTGCCAAGTGAAGACTTCCCAACACTACCATATACCAGGAAGATCGCTCGACTGTGCGTGGCATAAAATGTTGCCTGTCGACAGGCTGCACATCTACTTTTTTTTATTCATTCCTGGGATGTGGGCGTCGCTGGCAAGGCCAGCATTTATTGCCCGTCCCTAATTGCCCTTGAGAAGGTGGAAGGTGAGCAGCCTTCTTGAACCGCTGCAGTCCTTGTGGTGAAGGTGCTCCCACAGTGCTGTTAGGGAGGGAGTTCCAGGATTTTGACCCAGAGACGATGATGGATCGGCCGATATATTTCCAAGTCGGGATGGTGTGTGACTTGGAGGGGAACTTGGAGGTGGTGGTGTTCCCATGCGCCTGCTCCCCTCATCAATCTAGGTGGAAGAGGTCGCAGGTTTGGGAGGTGCTGCCGAAGAAGCCTTGGTGAGTTGCTGCAGAGCATCTTGTAGATGGTACACACTGCAGCCACGGTACACCGGTGGTGGAGGGAGTGAATGTTTAAGGTGGTGGATGGGCTGCTTTGTCCTGGATGGTGTCGAGCTTCTTGAGTGTTGTTGGAGCTGCAATCATCAGGCAAGTGGAGAGTATTCCATCACACTCCTTACTTGGGCCTTGTAGATCGTGGAAAGGCTTTGGGGAATCAGGAAATGAAACAATCGCCGCAGAATACCCAGCCTCTGGCCTGCTCTTGTTGCCACAGTATTTATGTGGTTGGTCCAGTTAAGTTTCTGGTCAATGGTGACCCCCAGGATGTTGATGTTGGGGGATTCGGCGATGGAAATGCCTCTGACTGTCAAGGGTGGTGGTTAGACTCTCACTTGTTGGAGATAGTCATTGCCTGGCACTTGTGTGGCGTGAATATTACTTGCCACTTATCAGCCCAAGCCTGAATGTCGTCCAGGTCTTCATTATCTGAGGAGTTGCGAATGGCGCTGAACACTGTGCAGTCATCAGCGAACATCCCAATTTTGGACCTTATGATGGAGGGAAGAACACTGATGAAGCAGCTGAAGATGGTTGGGCCTAGGACACTGCTCTGACGAACTCCTGCAGCGATGTCCTGGAGCTCTGATGATTGACCTCCAACCACCACAACCATCTTCCTTTGTGCTAGGTATGACTCCCATTGACTTCAATTTTACTCGGGCTCCTTGATGCCACACTCAGTCAAATGCTGCCTTGATGTCAAGGGCAGTCACTCTCACCTCACCTCTGGAATTCAGCTCCTTTGTCCATGCTTGGAGCAAGGCTGTAATGAGGTCTGGAGCCGAGTGGTCTCGGGGGAACCCAAACTGGGCATCAGTGAGCAGATTATTGGTGAGTAAGTGCCGCTTGATAGCACTGTTGACCACACCTTCCGTCACTTTGCTGATGATTGAAAGTAGGCTGATGGGGCGGTAATTGGCCGAATTGGATTTGTCCTGGGCAGTTTTCCACATTGTCGGATAGATGCCAGTGTTGTAGCTGTACTGGAACAGCTTGGCTAGAGGCACGGCTAGTTCTGGAGCACAAGTCTTCAGCACGACAGCCGGGATGCTGTCGGGGCCCACAGCCTTTGCTGTATCCAGTGCACTCAGCCGTTTCTTGATATCCCATTTCTTGATATCACTGCTGCTCTTGAAAAGCACTAAAACAGCATTACAGCTTTGATTGTTACCATACATGTCCATCATCTCAACCCCAGGACATCGCTGCAGGAATTCCTCAGGACAGTGTCCTAGGCCCAACCATGTTCGCTGATGTTTGCAGTGTTCAGTTGCATTTGCAACTCTTCAGATAATGAAGCAGTCTATGACCGCATGCAGCAAGACCTGGATGACATTCAGGCTTGGGCTGAAAAGTGGCAATATTCGCGCCACACAAGTACCAGGCAATGACTATCTCCAACAAGAGAGAGTCTAACCACCACCCCTTGACATTCAATGGCATTACCATTGCCAAATCCCCCAACATCAACATCCTGGGGGGTCACCATTACTGACCAGAAACTTAACTGGATCAGCCACATAAGTACTGTGGCAACAAGAGCAGGTCAGAGGCTGGGTATTCTGCAGTGAGTGTCTCACCTTCTGACTTCCCAAAGCCTTTCCACCATCTATAAGGCACAAGTAAGGAGGGTGATGGAATACTCTCCACTTGCCTGGATGAGTGCAGCTCCAACAACACACAGAAGCTCAACACCATCCAGGACAAAGCAGCCCGCTTGATTGGCACCCCATCCACCACCTTAAACATTCACTCCCTCCACCACCGACGTACTGTGGCTGCAGTGTGTACCATCTACAAGATGCACTGCAACAACTCACCAAGGCTTCTTCAACAGCACCTCCCCAAACCCACGACCTCTACCACCTAGAAAGACAAGGGCAGCAGGTGCATGGGAACACCACCACCTCCAATTTCCCCTCCAAGTCGCTCACCATCCTGACTTGGAAATATATCGGCCGTTTCTTCGTTGTCGCTGGGTCAAAATCCTGGAACTCCCTCCCTAACAGCATTGTGGGAGTACCTTCACCACACGGACTGCAGCGGCTCAAGAAGGCTGCACACCACCACCTTCTCAAGGGCAATTAGGCATGGCAATAAATGCTGGCCTTGCCAGCGATGCCCACATCCCACAAATGAATAAAAAAATTCGTACAACAGGGCATATGTTGAAGCCAATTTTCAGCACACAGATTTATCAAGTGGGGCAAACACTTTCATCACTTCTCCCAGTGAAAAGCAGCAGCAGCTTAATGGGGCAGTAGTGGCTTTTACCAAGTACAAGGGATGGTACACAATCTGGGGTGCTCAGAACAACACTGACATGAATCTTGTCATTCATGTATGAAGTAATACTGGGCAGCCTGCTGGTGGCGCTGTCCAGGGAGAGTATAAATACTCGGGCATGGGCCCAGCTTGCTTAGGACATTCCTCAACAGGAACTAGTGAAGGACACAGCTAGATCTCCATGTTGAAAAACAATTGATTAAAGCTTTGTTTAACGCTTAGACCAAGTGCCTAGTAGTTTTCTTACGTCAAACTCCATGGCCTATATGAACTGAAAGGGCTTCCAGTCCATCAGTGTGACTAGAAACACTGGATCGTGAAGGTCAATCCCCAATTACTAGGCAGCAGTCACAGAGCTTTTATTTTAAGGTAAAGCTCTGTGCAAGGTGAAGGCAAATTGTAAGCTGGGCTCCTGGGAGACCAAGGCTACCAACTTCAGCTATGGCTAATTATACCTGTGTACGAGCAACGAGCAGAAGCAGAGTGTAGATACAACTCCCGTGCAGCTACCAGGATCACGATACAATATACCACTGGCACCTTGAAGCATATGCCTCGGCAAATCAGGGGCTGCCTATAGTACGATCCGCCCCCCCGCCTCCCCCCCCACCCCCCGGGTCTCTAAGATGATAGTTTTCTCCTGTGTGTTACATAACTTTGCAATAGAAAGACCTAACCATGGTGGAGGAGGTCAATTCATAGTCAAAGCCATTTGCCTGCCTTTGATCCATATGGCTTAATAACTTTACCTAATAAAAATCTGTCGATCTCAGTCTTGAACATTTAAATTGTTCCCCCAGCATCCACAGCCTTTTGGGGGAGACAGTTCCAGATTTCCACTACCCATTGTGTGGAACAAGTGCTTCCTGACTTCACTCCTGAATAAAAATGAGAAGTCGCACAACACCAGGTTATAGTCCAACAGTTTTATTTGAAATCACAAGCTTTCGGAGCTATCGATCGCCCCTTCCTCAGGTGAAGTAAAGAGATACAGAATCGCCAAAGCATATATAGATAGAGAACAATGCATGTGTTACTTACAAAAGCAGACGACTACATTTAAATCACCCTGACTGTTTATCTGCCGAGGTGTGACAAAAGGCAATCAGGTCACATCAAAGACATAGCAAGATACAACTGAGACAATGAGGTGGAGCCACAGGGGGTCCAATGTGTCAAAAGCCGCAGTATGGGAAACGATAAACTTTAAAATTTTTACTTTTTTACTGGTTCCCAGTAAAAATTTTAAAGTTTATCGTTTCCCATACTGCGGCTTTTGACACATTGGACCCCCTGTGGCTCCACCTCATTGTCTCAGTTGTATCTTGCTATGTCTTTGATGTGACCTGATTGCCTTTTGTCACACCTCGGCAGATAAACAGTCAGGGTGATTTAAATGTAGTCGTCTGCTTTTGTAAGTAACACATGCATTGTTCTCTATCTATATATGCTTTGGCGATTCTGTATCTCTTTACTTCACCTGAGGAAGGGGCGATCGATAGCTCCGAAAGCTTGTGATTTCAAATAAAACTGTTGGACTATAACCTGGTGTTGTGCAACTTCTCATTTTTGTCCACCCCAGTCCAACACCGGCATCTCCGCATCATGATCACTCCTGAATAGCCTGGCTCTAATTTTAAGATTGTGTCCCCTTGTTCTGGATTCCACCTGCAATGGAGAGCTGCACTCATTAAAAAAAGAAAGACTTGCATTTATATAGCACCTTTCACAACCACCGGATGTCTCAAAGCGCTTTACAGCCAATGAAGTACTATTTGAAGTGTAGTCACTGTTGTAATGTGGGAAACACGGCAGCCAATTTGCGCACAGCAAGCTCCCACAAACAGCAATGTGATAATGACTAGATCATCTGTTTTTAGTGATGTTGGTTGAGGGATAAATATTGGCCAGGACACCAAGGAGAACTCCCCTGCTCTTCTTCAAAATAGTGCCTTGGGATCTTTTACGCCCACCTGAGGGAGCAGACGGGGTCTCGGTTTAACATCTCATCCGAAAGACGGTACCTCCGACAGTGCAGCACTCCCTCAGCACTGCACTGGGAGTGTCAGCCTAGCTTTATGTGCTGAAGTTCCTGGATGTGGGACTTGAACCCACAACCTTCTGACTCAGAGGCAAGTGTGCTACCAACTGAGCCACGGCTGACACTGCGTGTGAGCAATGAAGCCCTCGTACACGCTGTGCATTAGCAGGATACACGGAGCAGGGAATGGCGCACTGTGCATTACGAGCGGGACCCAGCGACCTCGGCACACCTTGGTTTTCAGGGCCCAACTCACGTGGCTACCACTAGTGGAATCAATCTTGCCGAATGGGATTTCTACTCAATAAGAGTTCATAAAATGCGGAGGGGCATTATATGAACAAAGGAGCAAACAGACGTGCATTTATATAGCGCCGTTCACCACCTTGGGCCGTCCCAAAGCGCTTTATAACCAATGAAGTAGCGCTTTGAAGTATGGGCACTGTCGCAGTGTAGGGTAATATTGAAAAATACAATGGAACTCTGATAATATCAATGCAGTGTTGCCAATGCAGACTGACGATAATGATCAGATTGGATCTTGTGAATTGTTGAAGGAAAGCAGATGTGGGAGGTTTTGATTGAAAAGTCAGTGTGCACACACACTTACATTGACTAGTTGCCGGATTCTCGGCAAAAAACAATCTTTTTACATAATAAATCTGAAGAACTATAAGGTCATAGCTTTACTAAGAGCAGTTTTGTCTATTGTCTTTCTAATTAAATTGGTTGGATTTACAGAAGATGTAATTGTTTCTAAGGTTGACCCTCAGGTGACCTGTTGTTTGATGTGGCATGATGTTGGTTTCAGATCGATCTTTTTCCACGAGATGAATAGGCAGTGTAGTCTAGTGATTTCACAGGGCCTCTTTGTCTTTATAGCGTATTCATTTGTCTGGATATAGAACTACCTATTGGTATTTCAACAGGGGCTGACAGGGCACACCATTACGGGCACACTGCTCGATGCAGCACATCAGTTGACCGATTGAATTCCATATGCTGTAAAATAATCTTGTGAGTAGCCTAATCAAATCTGATGGGACCACTGCTGGAACCCTTCAGCTTAAAGAATTAAAAGCAAATCATCTGCAGCAACCCAGATGTCGATAAAGGTGAGACACAGATGAGTGGGAATGTGCAGTGATCTTGATCTAAGAACAGAACCAGGTTTTGGTCACTACATACACATGGAGCATTGAAGGTTGGCTTACAAAAAGCAGTTCTTACTTGATACTGTCCAAAATTTTCAGCGGGATCCCTGGAAAGTTTTCTTCGAGCTGAATTGATGAACTTCCAGTAAAGATGCCATTTGCAGTTACTACCGTGCTGTCATTTTCTTCCAAGCTGAAGTGAGCTGCCACTATAGTCTTTGAATAGTGGGTGGACAACCCCCCCCCCCGGAGATATCTGCGCTCCTCTAATTCTGCCCTCTTGAGCATCCCTGATTATAATCGCTCAACCTTTGGTGGCCGTGCCTTCTGTTGCCTAGGCCCTAAGCTCTGAAATTCCCTGCCTAAACCTCTCCGCCTCGCTACCTCTCTTTCCTCCTTTAAGACGCTCCTTAAAACCTTAAGACCAAGCTTTTGGTCACCTGTCCTAATTTCTCCTTACGTGGATCACTGTCAAATTTTTTGTCTTACAATACTCCTGTGCAGCGCCTTGGGACGTTTTAAAGGCGCTATATAAATACAAGTTGTTGTTGTTGTTGAGTTGGTACATAACTCTCATCAAGGCCTGGGATATTGGTGCCAAGGGAATTAAGGGGGGTGAAATTGATCTTGGGCCTTGGTGCAAAATGGGCGATAGCGAATCGGCCGCCTGTTTTACACTCCGCCCTATTTGCTTTTCCATTGGCTCCAATAGAAAAGACAACGGGACGGAGAGTAACATGGGCGGCTGATTCACTGGCGCCCGTTTTGTGCTACCACACAAGACAAAAATTTCACCCAATGTCTTTTTGATGTTTTGCACGCAGTATCAGTGTAAAGCAACCCCAGAGTCAGGTAAGCACGGGTTGGAACGTCACTTAAAGCTTCCCCTAATCTGCCTCGTTCTTTTGAAAAGTACCTGCCAGTGAATCAGTGTGACGTTTCTTTATCCCATACCAGCAGACCTTGTCGTCTGTCTGAGGTGATCCTGCCAATTTTGGGACCGAAATTCCTCTGTGTGTTGAATCTAATGTGCGTGTTTAGTGTGAGTTAAGAAGTATTACTTTCATGCATTAAGATTAATGGAGCATTTCATAGTTCTTCCCACTATTCCTAAATCTGGTTAAATGTATATTAATGCAGAGACTTGGTGTTAATGGTCTTTGCACTTGTTAAGCAGCATTTAACAGTGGCTGTGCAAATTTACTGTTGCTTATTTTCAAGCATACGACAACATTAATGACAGCTGCGTAAGAGGTGGCTTTACGGCAGCAGATCGAGCCTGTGGAGGAGAAGACTCTGAAAAGAGCTTCACCACATGGGTGCATCAGAAAGTCTCAGTTATACCAACAGAAAATGTTGAAAATACTCAGCAGGTCAGGCAGCATCTTTGGAGAAACAGTGTTAACGTTTCAGGTCGATGACCTTTCATCAGAAGCGGAAAAAGTTGGAGACAGAATAGGTTTTAAGCAAGTGCAGGGGCAGGGAAAGGGAGGAGGGGAGGATAGAACGAAAGGGAAGGTCTGTGATAGGATGGAAGGCAGGAGAGATTAAAAGACAAAAGGGATGGTAATGGGACAAGTAAAGAAACAAAAGGTGGGTCCAGAGGAGGTGTAAATTACAACAGCAGAATCATTACCAGCACCTGCTGTTCAAAAAAATGGGAGCAGTGGTCATGATCTGAAATTGTTGAACTCAATGTTGAGTCTGGAAGGCTGTAAAGTGCCTAATCGAAAGATGAGGTGCTGTTCCTCGAGCTTATGTTGAGCTTCATTAGAACAGTGGAGGAGGCCGAGGACAGAGAGATCAGAGTGGGAGTGGAGCAGAGAAATAAAATGACAGATGACCGGAGGCTCATTGTCACACTTGCGGACTGAACGGAAGTGTTCCCCAAAGCGGTCACCCAATCTGCATTTGGTCTCCCCAGTGTAGAGGAGTCCGCATCGTGAGCAGCGAATACAGTATACTAAATTGAAAGAGGTACAAGTAAATCGCTGTTAGTCTCAGTTAGTTGGAGGAGGAGAAACAGCAGAGAAGGTTCAGAAGCCATAGGAGGAGGACCACTATGACTTGCTCCTACCCAGGCACCATGCCTACTGCAGATGACCAAGCTACTTTGACCTCACCAAGTAGTACTGAGTCAGGAGGCTATGCCTCAGCAAGGAAGCCATAGATGAATTGTGCCTTTTATTGGAATCAGGGCCCACCCAAGGAGAAAGATCAACACTGCAATGTCCGTAAAGGTAAAGTTGACAACAGCGTTCAACGTTTTGCCATATGCTATTTCCAGATAACAGGAGGAGACTTGGCAAACATCAAGTAGTTTACAGTTCACTGCTGCATAACTGAGGCGAAAGATGTCCTGTTTTGACACGACGCTGACTGAATGGGCTCCTTCTGTCCTGTATGATTCTATGACAATAAATTCACCAGCAGGAGTGGTGCATAGGATTTTATAGCAAAGACTAGTGGATCTCCCATGGTGGGGCCTTATCACCGCCCCTTCAGAGTTCCAGGTCCTGGACACTAACTTCCTCTGTGAGAAATAGCCACTTGACTGAAGTCTGGAGCGTCACCACTGCCAATGGGGAAAACTGAAAGACCAACAAAGAAAGGATGTGAGCAACATCTCACCGATGCACCGCCATTGTTTGTACCAACAGCTTTATTTGAAATCACAAGCTTTAGGAGCGCTGCTCCTTCGTCAGGTGAACACTGTTTCTCCACAGATGCTGCCTGACCTGCTGAGTATTTTCAACATGTTCTGTTTGTATAACTGAGACTTTCTGATGCACCCATGTGGTGATAGCTCTTTTCAGAGTCTTCTCCTCCACAGGTTTACAGGGGCGTTATCAAACAGAATCTGACACCGAGCCACATAAAAGACGAAGGAGCAGCCGCTCCGAAAGCTTGTGATTTCAAATAAAGCTGTTGGACTATAACCTGGTGTTGTGCGACTTCTCACATTTGTCCACCCCAGTCCAACACCGGCATCTCCACATCATTGTTTGTACCGTGGGAGAAAATCTACCTGATGTAAACACGTTCTGCAATGTACCGTGTGGAACAGACCTCATGCAGTTGAGCTGCCTGGGTCCCAAGCTCTGGAATTCCCTCCCTAAACCTCTCCGCCTCTCTAGCTCGTTCTCCTGCTTTAATACGCTCCTTAAACCTTCCTCTTTCATGTGGCTCGGTGTCAGATTCTGTTTGATAACGCCC
Source organism: Squalus acanthias (assembly GCA_030390025.1). Lineage (NCBI taxonomy): Eukaryota > Metazoa > Chordata > Chondrichthyes > Squaliformes > Squalidae > Squalus > Squalus acanthias. Next base: position 81,813,502 of record CM059434.1, on the reverse strand, counting down.
CTGTAAACCACCTTGGGACGTTTTACTGCGTTCAGGGCGCTATATAAATACAAGTTGTTGATGTTATCTATTTTATGATCCATTGCTTACTTGCCTGTTACAGTAAAACTGCTATCATGAATGACCATTCCTGCAAGTGTTATCACATGTAATATATGTTTGGTTATAAAAAGATTTCATGCATGATTAGCAAGGTACTAAAACAATTTCAAAATAGTTTACGGAATAGGAATCTGAAACTGGATCATTGAATGGAACCAAAGCCATAATTTCAAATCCAAGATCTGGTACATGAAAAGAACTGAAAAAGGGGAGAATTTTACAGACTCGCAGCTTCAAGCGTGCCAGATTTCAGTTAAAAAGAGTAGGAAAGTGTTAAACATTCCTTGCACACTCTACAAAAACTTTGGATTCTTTGCACTTGCTTTGTTGCTCCATAAATACCCAGCCAGGTTATGCAATAAATAATACCTGCAAAAAGGACACATTCACTTCAGTAGAATGTGTACAATTTTACAAAGACATCACTGGAAGATGGCATACACTTAGAAATAAAGACTCCACCCCTTTGTTCCCTGGTATAACATATATGCATAACAAATAATGTCTACTTCTCATTGTATGAGGCATGATCTTTTTCACTCTATAGGCCTTTCATTTCCAAACAAAGATACTGCACCTAGGTGTAACTGCAGTCATGCTCTCAGTCATTTCCAGTTATGTGTGGCATCTAAAGCAGCTTCTTTTCGCAACTACTGAAAGGAAGCTTTATACAAATGTACTTATTCAAAGAGTGAACTGTCTTCAGTTCCGAATAGCAACAATTAGGCTTGAGCACATCAGGGAGCCAAGCTCTGAATTGTACATTAATCTCGCGTCAGCAGGTACATTTTACAGGTCTCTCAGTCTGGAGTTTGAATTTGATTTCAGTCACATTCACACTCGGGCAAAGAATCCCATTTACAGGCCCCTGAATCGTCAATGTGAATATCAAAGGTTGCTGATCATACTTGGCTGGCGCTAATAATACAGGTTTCACACATCCTTCGGAATATGGGTTGGCTTCTGGTGGCAGTTACTTGTTGTGACAGTGGGCATCGCCCGCCAGATTCTGAGTTCAAATTTAAGCTTAAGGAAGACTAAGGGGTGATCGAATCAATTTTTCCTGATAGGTGTAAATGTTTTTTTGCATCTTCTCCAGTGCCTCTATATCCTTTTTATAACATGGGTATCCACACCTAGCAGAGCAGGGTACATGACACAAGAAACTTCGACCCAGAGATTTTGCTGGGATCATTCCAAGAATGGTTGACCCTGTGTCAAATTGTGGGGGTGCTTCAGCAGGGCTCGCCCCAATCTGCCCATGTAAGGAAGAGCAACCCACAGTCATCCCAGGTGAGGTTCCCCCCCCCCCACCCCCAGACCCCCGCAGAACCATCAGGGTTGAGGAAAATGAAGTCTTCGGGAGATGTTCTGCCCCTTCAGAAAAGTAATCAATCCCCTCCGGGATCTTTCCCTTTCTAAAGGTTTGGAGCCTTTCTAAGTTACAGTGGGAGATCAGGATAACCCCTACAGAAATTCTCCCCCATAGCATTTTTTAAATAGAATAGATAAGATAGAACAGCATAAAGAAAAGAAAGAAATATTGTATGTATAGTTTATAAAATCATTATTTCAGTGCCAATAGCATCCTTTAATTGAAATGGGTGGAAATTAGAATTTTGCAGCCTCGTTTTTTTAAATTCTCCCTTTGCTGGCATATCTGTTGCGATCCTTTCTCATTCAATGCCATGGTATGCGATTGTTCCTTATTGAGATGGTTAGGTGGATTCCTGTCTGAATGACAAGGTTGCGCAGTATGCAGCACACTGCAAATAACATGCACATCTCATACTGAAAAGCCTTCCATAGGCAGAATAGCTGGTGTCACAGATGGTCCCTTTAAACCAGTTCCCAGCATTTTAAAAAATGTATTCATTCATGGGATGTGGGCTTTGCTGGCAAGGCCAGCATTTATTGCCCATCCCTAATTGCCCTTGAGAAGGTGGTGGTGAGCTGCCTTCTTGAGCCACAGAGGGCAGCTAAGAGTCAACCACATTGCTGTGGATTTGAAGTCATATATAGACTAGACTGAGTAAGGACAGCATACATTTCCTTCCCTAAAGGACATTAGTGAACCAGATGGGTTTTTATGACAATTTGGTAGTTTCATGGTCACCATTACTGATGCTAGCTTTTTATTCCAGATTCATTTTAATTAACATTTAAATTCCCCAGCTGCCGTAGTGGGATTTGAACTCACGTCGCGCAGATCATTAGTCCAGGCCTCTGGATAACTAGTCCAGTAACATAAACCACTATGCTACCATACCCCATTAAGCATTGCAGTACCTGAAAACATGCTGCCCCTTTGACATGCCTAAGCATGACATCGAAAGCCTGCAAAGCCTTTCTCTATGGTAAAACCATCTCCTCATTGTCTCCCTCATTGCACCCACAGTCTTCTGAGTGCACTATATCAGCATATCCTTCTATTCCTTTCTCCTTCATCTGCTTATCTAGCTTTCCCTTAAATACATCTATGCTATTTGCCTCAACTACTACTTGTGGTATTGCGTTCCACATTCTCATCACTTTTTGGGTAAAGAAATTTGTCCTGAATTCTTTATTGGATTTATTAGTGACTATCTTATATTTATGGCCTCTAGTTTTGGACTCCCCCACAAGTGAAAACATTTTCTCCACGTCTATCCTGTCAAACCCTTTCATTATCTTAAAGACCTCTATCAGGTCACCCCTCAGCCTTCTCTTCTAGAGAAAAAAGGCCCATCCTGTTAAGTCTTTCCTGATAGTTATAATCTCTCAGTTCTGGTATCATCATTGTGATTCTCTTTGCACCTTCACCAATGTTTCTATATCCTGTTTATAATATGGAGACTAGAACCGTGGAAACAAGGAGGTTGCTGGGATACTGGATGAGATAAAAATAGATAAAGAGGAGGTACTAGAAAGGCTTGTGTTAATTAAAGTGGATAAGTCACTTGGTCCGGATGGGATGCATCCTAGGTTGCTGAGGGAAGTAAGGGTAGAGATTGCAGAGGTGCTTCCAATCCTCCTTAGATACAGGGGTGGTGCCAAAGGACTGGAGGATTGCAAATGTTACACCCTTGTTCAAAAAAGGGTAGAAGGATAAACCTGGCAATTACGTGCCAGTCAGTTTAATGTTGGTAGTGGGGAAGCTTTTAGAAACAATAATCCAGGAGAACATTAACAGCCACTTGGACAAGCATGGACTAATAAAGGAGAGCCAGCACAGATATGTTAGGGGAAAATCGTGCTTTACTAACTTGATTGAGTTTTTTGAGGAGGTAAGAGAGAGTGTGGATGAGGGCAGTGCAGTTGATGTTGTGTATATGGACTTTCAAAAGGCATTTGATAAAGTGCTACATATTAGGCATGTTAGTAAAATTGAAGCCCATGGGATAAAAGGGACAGTAGGCTGGACCAGAAAAGGACGGCAGGTTTCCTTCCCTGAAGGATGTTAGTGAACCAGTTGAGTTTTTACAACAATCCGACAGCTTCATGGTCACTTTTACTGACACCAGCTTTTTACTTCCAGATTTTTTTGTTAAACTGAATTCAAATTCTCAAACTGCCATGGTGGGATTCTGAACTCATGTTCCCTGGATTATTAGTCCAGTAACATAACTACTGCACTACTGTACCCGTCTAAAGGGAACAAGATATGCCCCACAACCTCTGCAGTTGGTGAGGAAAGGATTAAAAAACTATGTAAAAAAGTAATCAGTGTCATAACTTTTACACTGGAGTTGCAAACTTAGTATTTTATACAATATAAAAAGCTAGTAAAGTTTATCAACAATTGTAAATATATATGTTGTGTTACCACTTGCTCTATTATTCTTTAATACAATTGTCTAGCAGTTAAAGTCTAAATCAAAGGCCTAGTCTCATGTTATTCAGACGCTTTTAAAAACAAGGAGGTTCCCATGGAGGCACAGGCTAGAACCAATAGCTGCAGTAATTAAAAGAAAGGTTCTCTGTTTGTTATCCTGGGAGTGTACAATCTTAACATTAGACCCAAGCCATTCAGGAGTGAAATCAGAAAGCACTTTTTCACTCAAAAGGTAATAGAAATCTGTAACTCACTCCCCCAAAAGGCTGTGGATGCTAAAACTATTGAAATTTTCAAGACTGAGGTCCATAGATTTTTGTTAGGTAAGGTTATGAAGGGATATGGATCAAAGGCGGGTAAATGGAATTGAAATATGGATCAGCCATGATCTAATTGAATGGTGGAGCAGGCTGGAGAGACTGAATGGCCTACTCCTGTCCCTATGAGTGCTACAGTGGCTGTGAGGGCAAGTTGGAAACACTGTCACTTACCTATGAGCATAGTCTGAAACACGGAAACCAAAAATATATCAAGTAAAACGAGTAAAAGAACCCAAAAACATCACCATGGAAAAGCAGATAGAATACTGAAATTATACACGGCAAGTGTACAGCCGGCTCAGGGCTTGCGAGAAACAAGTGTAGTGATGAACATAACAATGATGGCACAACAATGAAGCAAGCTAATAACAAAGCTGCAACATATGTTGTCTGCTTGGAAGCACTCAGCTTATTGCCTGTGCGAATGATACTAAGCATAACGAGGCGAGCAGCGAATTGTGAGGCTTTCATTCGATTCTGACGATGTCGTCAACCAAGATTGTGGGGTTCAGAAGTATTAGTAGGACCCGGACACTGCCTTAGCTTCAATGCCAGCTATTTCTTCTCCTTTCTAATAGGGTGCAGTTTATTTTTAATTTGGCTATCATTGGCTGGGTTGGCTTAATGAAGCTCTGATATAAGCTAGAGAGGTCTGTGATTCGAATCTGAAGCTACGTGGTATAGTGTCTCTGTTGCTGTAGCATTGTGTGGTTTTGTTTCAGTAGCAGATTGAAGGAAAGTAGACAGTAAATCTATATATTGCAGTTCAAGACAGTTTCAGCGTACTTGACTTCATTTCTCAGTGCTCCGGTAATTACAGATCATGTACATGGAATGCAGGCAACTATCAGTAGAGACAAAAATGAATTAAAAGGGAGGAAACGCTAGCATCAGTCCTATGGGTGGGAAGAGCACTCTCCCTATCAGATGTCGGAGTCACCTTCTAAAGTATCTTATTGAAAGGGCTCCTCTGTTTCGCTGACTAGCAGAGCTTTCTTTGCATTGCACTCATGATTTTGGACATGTTGAGTTCCTGATCTCAGCCTCACCATTTTGGGGAGACGACCAAAGGAGCTTCTGAACAGGTTGGGAGGGAATAGCAGAGGGATAATCACCCTGCCTAGCAGTTGGATAAAGGCTGGCTTCGGAAGAGGCCTGGGAGTGAGCTGCCTGCCCATCCTCTTAGCCCGAGATAGTGTCTGGTTCTAGGAGACCAAGAAGGCAAATAGATGGAAAAAATAGACTGAATACATATAGTATTACAGAACAAAAAAATGTAAAATACTATACAAAGTAGCCTACAAATTGTTGAATTCTGCTTTTTTCTTGTTTTTTTCCTATTCATTCTCGGGATGTGGGCATCGATGGCAAGGCTGGCCTTTATTGCCCATCCCTGGTTACTCTGAGAAGGTGGTGGTGGGCCTTCTCCTTGAACCACTGGCAGTTTGATACAACTGAGTGGCTTGCTCGGTCACTTCAGAGACAACCACGTTGGTGTGGGACCGGAGTCACATATAGGCCAGACCGGGTAAGGATGGCAAGTTTCCTTCCCTAAAGCACATGAGTGAACAATTTTTACAACAATCTGACATCTTCATAGTCATTTTTACTGATATCAGCGTTTTATTTCCAGATTTAAAGAACTGAATTCAAATTCAGGAAATAACATTTTAGGATCCAGTATAGGAGTAATTTGAGACCTGACATGGGGTAAGTGTAGCGTGCTTGGGCAGAACAGGTGACTTTGGACCTATGAATATCATGTGACCCTGACTAACATTTATGAATGAGGATCCTGCCACAGTCCGGCCTCATCCAACGCTGAAACCAATGGTGTTAAAATCGCAGATCAGCAGGAAATGGAGCCGTTCCATTTTAACTGCTGCCCAGCTCCTTTCCCACCGATTGTGTTAAAATCCTCCCGTGTGAGAACACCCCTAACTCTTCTTCGAAATAGGGCTGTGAGATCTTTCCTGTCCACCTGAGAGGGTAGACGGGGGCCTCGGTTTAACGTCTCATCCTAAAGACGGCACCTCTGACAATGCAGCACTCCCTCAGTACTGCACTCTGGAGTGTCAGCATAGTCTTTGTGCTCAAGTCTCTGGAGTGGGACTTGAACCCACAACCTTCTGACTCAGAGGCAAGAGGGCTACCACTGAGCCAAGGCTGACATAGTGGGCAATCATTCCAGGGTCCGCATTGGACAGGGGCATGGCAGTGGTAAGCCTGCCTCTGCTTCTGACCATAAAACTCCTCTTCATCCTCTTATCTCCCTGAAGACAATGCAAATTCCCAAAGGTATGTCCATATTATCCACAGGATGTACTTAAGGCAAACTGTCTCCAATGGGAGGAGAGTGAAACTTCAATTCAAAACTGTTAAAAGACAACATAATAAAGATGCAATTCAAATGAACAACAAGCTAACAAAAGTGCAAGGGAAAGAAAGGAATAAAAGGACTCCAAAATGAGCTTTCATAAACCACACAATCAGTCAGTGTTAAGAGAGCTTCTGGTGACTTTGCTTCAGCTTTTAAAGGCAGACAGACTGGCCTTGTACTGACGGTGCCTTGCGTCAGAAGACTCAGAGCAGGAAGGACACACACCTCCAACGAAGGCTGCGCTAAGGCTAGTACCATGGAGCAATGCAAGTCTCCCATACCCCTAGCACAGGTCCATGAGAAAACCTAGGGCTAGCACACATCGGGCACAAGACGGCAGGCGTCTAACGCTACACCCTGTGTGTGTGTGTGTGTGTGCGCAGAAGCAAAGATACAGGCCCTGTACTACAAAAGTCATTTTACAAGCCTATCCAGTCATCTGATGTGATTAATGGGCAAAGGCTTCAGTTCTTATTTAAATACTTATTTAACATTCCATTAATCAGCAAATAATCACAAGCATCTGTTCACACACTCAGTTCCAACAAAACCTCTGCAACCATTTGCTTCGAGCAATGTAGTTTTCCTTTTAATTCCCAGATACATACAATGCACAATAAGGTCTGAGAGCCTCTATAATCATTTAGCTGTGTGTTTATAAATGTAATTTAGCTGAACTAACGTCAGAAAAGTGAACATTTTCTGGCAAACTCGTTCTGCATATATCAGGATTCAGCTGCAGTGGGTTTCCGCTTGTACTGGACGCACAAAACTACCGCATTCATGTAATGACGAGCCTGCTAGATATTTGATTGTGTAATTAGGCAGATAACAGATGTTTACCTCAATCTGTTAAGTTTTATATTTCATATTGCGCGGTGGAGCCTTCTGCAAAAGAAAAAGTTCTGTCGATCGTGTTATCCTGACTCTGAGAGTCTGTGTGCTGAAGGATGGAGATGTGTCGGGGCGGGGAGTAAAAATAAATTGAAGCCGCACTTAAAATATAATGTGTAGGCTTCACTGGAACTCAGCACCTGAATGCTTCATGCCAAATAAAAACAGCTGTTGTGATTTACATTTGACCCAACAAAAATACGTAATTGTTCACACCTGCGGTTTATAGGTTTTGTCCAACGCTGTCACAATGAATCACTCCCACACCTGTAATGGATTATTGCAGCGCTTTCTTCACTCTCCTTTATACTCGCAAATGTCATTTAAAAAAGAAATCTGCTCTCCAGTCGCAATGATTCACTGCCGCGTTCAGCATGAAACAGCAGCTTCATTTCTTTATACCCTGGTCGACTAATCAAATTTACAGTTCAAGCAAGTCCAGGTAGCGGTGCCCATCTCCTGGATGGCTTTAGCCACAGCCTGCACTCCTTGCACATCTCAGGCAGGGAGGGACTGTCTGCTCCTGAACACCAACCTTTCCCAGGGAACGAGGACTAAACCATTGATCCCAACCTCCCTGTGTCTGTTCAAGCTCGAATTGGTTTGTCATAGTGAAACAAAGCCTTCAAGTTGAACCAGATTTTCATTTTTCGACAACAACAACTTGCATTTATCTGGCGCCTTTAACGTAGTAAAACATCCCAAGAAGCTTCACAGGAGCGTTAAGTAACAAAATTTGACACCAAGCCACATAAGGAGATGCTAGGGCAGGTGATCAAAAGCTTGGCCAAAGAGATAGGTGTAAGGAGCGTCCTAAAGGAGGAGAGAGAGGCGGAGAGGTTTAGGGAATCCAGCGCTTAGGGCCTAGGCAGCTGAAGGTACGGCCGCCAATGTTGGAGCGATGGAAATCGTGGCTGCTCAAGAGGTCAGAATTGGAGGAGCGCAGTGATCTTGGAGGGTTGTAGGGCTGGAGGAGGTTACAGAGATAGGGAAGGGCGAGGCCATGGAGGGATTTGAAAACAAGAATGAGAATTTTAAAGTCGAGGCCAATGTAGGTTAGCGAGTACAGGTGTGATGGGTGAACGGGACTTGGTAGGAGTTAGGTTACAGGCAGCAGAGTTTCAGTGAGCTCAAGTTTATGGAGGGTGCAAGGTGGGAGGTCATCCAGGAGAGCATTGGAATAGTCGGGCGTGAAATTGGGAGCAGTAGTGCTGGCCATTAAGGCCAAAAAAATTGCAACTCCCTCGCTTCCGGCACGGAACGCAGCAACCACCATTTTGGGCAAGTCGGCAGCGCTGCCGTTGCCTGTGCCCGCATTTAAATGATGCAGATCGTGATGCCAATCAGCGCGCAACGCCTGAATTGATGCACGATCTGTGATTTTTGACAGCACTGCTCTTAATACCGCCCTCTCCAAATCACACATGGAAGAATATGCGTGTCGCAATACAACAGAGATGCTGCCAGCGCTTCTTAAAGGGACACAAACATCTTTCAGATAAGTTTAGATTTTTTGCTTTTGGACTGGATTTTTTAACATTTTATTGGAGTAATGGCTTGGTGCAATACATTTAAAAAGCTGTTAAAGTGTGCAGGGAGTGCTGCTGGACGTTTGCAAGGCTTTGGCTGTTAAAGGAAGGCCTCTGAGAACACCACTTGCTCACAGTCCTGGGGGCTCTCTTGCAGTCCCCTTTGGGCTGCAACATCATATGGAGAGGGAGCAGAGGCAGCATTGAGCAGTGTGTGAGGCTAGTGGTGCAGTTGGCAGGAGACGGCTTTTGAAGATGCATTCACTGACCTTTGACCACTGGTCTGAGATCATGAAACTTCTTTGGGCACTGGAGCCAGGTGGTGGGGGCGACACTGCTGGCAGTGACGGCCTCGGTGATGTGGTCCTACTTCGTTCCTTCTGGAGGGCCTCCTGGCCCCTGTGGATAGAGAACCTTTCTTGCAGTGTAAACCCCCTCCACAAAGCTGGAGTGCTGCGTGCGAGACCCTGGGTGCCCCTTCCCTGCCTTGCTGAGCCATTTGTGTTAGTGCTGAAGCACTTTCCCCATTTTTTAGGTGCGGAAGGCAATTCTTTTTGATAATTTTTTTTAGAAGGCTGTTGAACATAAGAACATGAGAAGTAAGAGCAGGAGTAGGCCATACGACCCCTCGAGCCTGCTCCGCCATTCAATAAGATCATGGCTGATCATCGACCTCAACTCCACTTTCCTACCCGATCTCCATATCCCTTGATTCCCCTAGAGTCCAAAAATCTATCTATCTCAGCCCTGAATATACTCAAAGACTCAGCTTTCACAGCCCTCTGGGGCAGAGAATTCCAAAGATTCACAACCCTCTGAGTGAAGAAATTCCTCCTCATCTCAGTCTTAAGTGGGCAGTAAGGGCTAAAAACTGCACATTTTTACATAATTTTTACTTTTTCATTTCAGAAAGCATGGCCCCTTTGAGAAACCAACAATTCTTTCTGAAAGCGAGGCTGTCCTAGCTGCACTGATGCTGCGGCCAAGCCACATTGGGACCTCCTGAAGGGACCAACGCTGCCAGGACGGCGTTGCATGGTGAATTAAACACTGGGCTAATATTAATTAGTCACCAGCGCCAATTTTTCGGTCCAGCCGGCGCCACCATTTTCGGCAGCCGTTAACACCTGGCCACGGTGGCACCGGCAGTTTTTGTGGCGGTCACGAACCTCTAGGCCAAAGACTTTACAGCCAATGAAGTACTTTTGAATTGTAGTCACTGTTGCAATGTAGGACTGTTGTAAGGAACTGACTAGTGTACAACCAATGAAACTATTAAATCAGGTTACTCACAGGTGGTGGACTAGACACTCTGATTAAAAATGCTTATTTTTTGTGATAAACCCATTTTCAGCTGTATTAATAAAACTACACCAGGTTACCGCTCTTAAATACATCAAGAAATATATTTTAATGCAAGGGAAAAGATTAAAAATTACGGCGATTGCGCTGCCGGATTGCGCTGGTTCATGGAAGATTTTACATCTGTGATTATGCAAATGAGTTTGGGTGGAAACTTGAACCATAAACTTCACTTCGGAAAAATTTCAAGCGCAATTTGCGCCCAGATTGCCGATTGCGCCCAAAGCGGAAACTGTACCCATTGGTCGTCACATCTCTTTCAAAGGGAACTTGACAAGCCCCTGAGAGAAGAGGACATTGGTATTTGTAGAGGGTAAGCTGCTAGTTAGCGTGATCGTGATGTGTCCCGGCCACCACAAGCTCCTGATTGCTGAACTGAGGAGAGATTGAGAGTGGGAGAGGAAATTCCCCCGGGGTTTCTTCCTTGGCTTGGACAAAGGTTTTTTTTTGCCTCTCTCATGAAATAACGTCGCTAGAGGGTGTTATGTCTGAATAAACACTCAAATTGGTGTGGGAATAACTAGCTGCTTTTATTTTCCAGACCCTCAACAGCATTCCCATCAAAGAACAATGAAGTAATACAGGAGAAGTGAAATTTCTACAACATGGTTACTCCCCTCAGGGGGCCATCTAATGTTGAGTTACCAACATGCAAGTACCATACATGTCAGATGGGTGAGTGGAGAGTGTGTGGGGTTACACTGTTGATTGGGTGATGGTCTTTTTGTATTTTTGTGTGCCAATATACATTTTTTTTGATGGTGAATACCTATAAAAGCAATTTGGATAAATCCATTTTTGCTTGTATTTGAAAAGAATAGTTGTGTTCTGTTCTTGTGTGCGCTCTTTCTGTATATGCAAGCAGTCTACTTGGCGGAGTGTGTGTGACCTGGTTTCCCCAGTGAGGCCGAGCTGCCATGCCAAGGCCACTGGCTACCCCAAGCACACATCACAGCTCATTAACGCTGGAAATCTCATCATAATTCATTGAACCAAAGATGAGAGCAATAATTCAATGGAAGCTTGTCTTGCTGATTACTGTCCCGACAGTCCTTAGTCTTATTGAGCTCTGGGCCAATCCTCTTATCACAGCACGTGTCCAAGTGCACTGTGACCTTTAGAAGGCTGCTACATGGGATGGGTGTCGTGGTGGTGGCCCAGGCAGGATAAATGCATCAGTTTGCATCCAGTTCAATCAGTTCAGGTCACTATTGAGCTTTAATCAATTTGGTTTCAGTTGGCTTTGAACTCCTTGTAAAATTGAACACCGTTTTATTCTTCCAGAAGTTGATACTTGATCGCACACACACACACACACAAATGACACTGAACCAAGTTGCTACTTGTGCTCCTGGTTTGGACGTTGTGGCTCAGAACTCAGTGAGCTGTGGTCAACTCAGGTCAAGTAGAAATAAAAACAGAAAATGCTGGAGATACTCAGCAGGTCAGGCAGCATCTGTGAAGAGAGAAACAGCGTTAACGTTTCAGGTCGATCACCCTTCGTCAGACGAAGGGTCATCGACCTGAAACGTTAACGCTGTTTCTCTCTCCACAGATGCTGCCTGACCTGCTGAGTATCTCCAGCATTTTCTGTTTTTATTTCAGATTTCCAGCATCTACAGTTTTTTCTTTTTGTATCAGGTCAAGTAGAGTTGGGTTGATTCCAATCTAGTGTCCAGTCACTTCCTCCTAATCAGTGTCAGAGACTCCTTCCTAGTCTCCTTCAGCACTCTGCGCTAAATACCGATCACCCCAGGGGATTTCTTGTTTTCGAGCCCTTTTAGCCTGTCTAGGACTTCCACCTCAGTTATATTGATGTCATTAATGCTACCTGGCATAACTCTGTTTGGAGAGGGCATGTCGCCAGTGACTATGCTAATTAGGGGCCGAGTGCCTGTTTTAGGACCCTGCTGCCAAATTTGGCAGAAACTGGGCTGCACAAATAACACAAAAGTGAATCTAATACCAAAATTCACATCACCTAATCCAAGGATGGAGAAGTGTGCCGTTGGTAAATTCAGATGCCAGCTACTGCTGTAAAACAACCGCCATGCCCAAGCTGTGAAATAATTGCCTTAATGGGAGCAGGCAAGCTCATTACCATGTGGCCTGTTATTTTGCGAAGACCTTTTGCAGAGACAGTGCTGGTAAATAAAGCTGTGTTGCATTCCTTGGTTGTAGAACCAACTTTCTTTTGGTCCTATCAGCTTCCCCTGTGGAGTTTCACGTCTCACTAATATAAAGCTAGCTGAAAAATGAAATTAATACGTTCTCTTTCATCTCACCTTTGTTCTAACCTTCCAGATTACAGGGGCTTGACAGACGTCTATTCTGTAAGTTACAAAGACACCGGGAGTGCCCGTTACATTAACAGAGCGTTCTGAACTAAAGGGAAAGAGGGGGGCGGGGGCGGAAATCAACAATCTCTTAGAAGTCTATGAATTTCCAACAGATAATTGAAATTCTTCGAAATGACAAACAGAAGCTTGGAGAATGCGCACGGTGGGTCGTCGTGACGTTTACTGACAAGTCACCAAGGCTGCAGCTCATAACAGAAGAAATGTTTATTAGTTCAGCTTTAAAGATCTAAAAATGTAAAGTCATTTTCTATTAAACATAATCAGAAAAAACCCAGCAGTGTTGGAGGCCAGCGTAGCTCGCAATTGTACAAGTGTCGAGCTCATTCTAATTCTGGATGTTTAGAATTATAGCAGAACAGGCATGTTGTAATCAAGCGCGATTGTTATACCAGACCTGACACAAGGGGGCTGGTAGTCCAGGAGTGATTCCGAAATGGCTTCTTCTAGTCCACGGTCATTATCATCAGTTGTCAGTTTATTCTGTGACAGCTAATGTAATGTTTTCAACAACTCAAGTTTAAAGCATCTTTACCATCATTGCTAACAGTAATTGGGTGGATGTGTTAGCTTGTGGTACTTGCGCTGCATCTGTGGGGAAGGGGAACCGAAATATCTACAGCAACGATTTGGTGGTGCTCCCGCGATGGCCTTGTTGGTATTTTGACTCTCCCGTATGGAACTTGAGCCAACACAGAACAGAGAGTCAAGTTTAATTCTTGTCCTGGAGTGAGTTGGCAGCACTCAGCTGGAGAATCAGCGGGTTCTCTACAATTGGCCAAAGATGTGCGGGTTAGGTTGATTTGGCTATGATAAATTGACCCTTAGTGTTAGGGGGATTAAATACGTGGGGTTATGGGGATAGGGTGGGATATGTGTCGGTGCAGGCTCGATGGGCCGAAATGGCCTCTATCTGCATTGTGGGGATTCTGTGATTCTGTGATTCTGTGATCTCCATAGTTAGAGTGCATTACGTAGACTGTACAGCACAGACACAGGCCATTCGGCCCAACTGGCCCATGCCAGTGTTTATGCTCCACACAAGGCTCATCCCACCCCTCTGCATCCGACCCTATCAACATAACCTTTTATTCCTTTTCTCCCTCGTGTGTTTAAGTAGCTTCCCCTGAAATGCATCTATGCTAGATTCCTCAACTACTCCACATGATAGCGATCTCCAGATTCTAACCACTCTCTGGGTCAAGAAATTTCTCTTGAATTCCCTATTGGATTTATTGGTGACTATCTTATATTTATGGCCCCTAGTTTTGGCCTCCCAAGTGGAAACGTTCTCTCTATATCTACCCTATCAAACCCCTTCATAATTTTAAAGACCTCTACCAGGTCACCCCTCAGCCTTCTCTTTTCTATAGAAAAGAGCCCCAGCCTGTTGAGTCTTTCCTGAAAGGTATAACCTCCCAGTTCTAGTATCATTCTTGTAAAAAGTTTTTGCATCTTCCCCAGTGCCTCTATATCCTTTTTATAATATGGAGACCAGAACTGTGCACAGTACTCCAAGTGTGATCTAACCAAGGTTCGATACAAGTTTAACATAACTTCCCTATTTTTCAATTCTGTTCCTCCAGAAATGAACCCTGGTGCTTTGATTGCATTTTTAATGAGTACCAGCAGGGGACGCTACAATTGCCATAGATCACGTCAGCTGGAGTACCAGCAGGGGGCGCTACAATTGCCCATGGATCGCGTCAGCTGGAGTACCAGCAGGGGGTGCTACAATTGCCCATAGATCACGTCAGCTGGAGTACCAGCAGGGGGCGCTACAATTGCCCATAGATCACGTCAGCTGGAGTACCAGCAGGAGGCGCTACAATTGCCCAGAGATCTCCTCAGTCGACCGGTATAAAGATGGTTATAGCCATAGCGGAACAATGGGGTTTGAGGTACAGATCAGCCATGACCTGATTGAATGATGGAACAGGCTCGAGGGGCTGAATGGCCTCCTCCTGTTCCTATGTTCCAAATCAAGTGCAGGGAATAAAGCCATTTAAGGCCCAAGATTTGATCAATGAACTGCAGTGATCTTTTGCAGTCCTTGTACATTCCTATAATCATATTCCCTTTGGAAACTAAGAGAAAAGCCTATTTTTCACTGTAATGAACCACTAATAAATTTGCAGGAACTGTAACTTCCTGAGAATACGATTGTGTTAACGGTAACAAATTACTAGCACTCAACCATGGCACACTTGCAATCCTTTAACACTTCTTTAAGAAACTAAACTGGTATTAAACTGGTGTTAGCCATGACTCAGTGGCAGCACTCTTGCTTCTAAGTTAGGATGTCGTGGGTTCATGTTCCACTCCTGAGACTCGAGCATAGAATTCAGGCTGACACTCCAGTCCAGTACTGAGGGAGTGCTGCACTGTCGGAGGTGCTGTCTTTTGGATGAGATTTTAAACCAAGTCCGCCCTCTCAGGTGAACGTAAAAGATCCTGTAGGCTTTGCAAAATCCCCCAGAAACTCGAACAGAACCCTAAGTGAAGTGATTTGAGGTAAAACCCTCAGTTTTGGACATTTTTAAAGATCACAAGAAGAAAACCCTGAGGAAAATGACTTTTCGAATCTTACTGTTGGGAAAGACACCTTACACAGACACACAGGCTGCAGAGGGGCGTGGCCAGGCAGTGCAGTAAGCTGTCTGCAGTGTGTTTACACTGCCTTCCTATCAAGGAGGAAAAGACAAAACCAAAAGCCTCACAACACGTCGAAATATGAATAATCCAAGACCTCTTTTGAAATCAATAAAACATTTAGTACTTCATCAAAAACCAATCAACCAGGTATCCACAGGACAGATTTAAAAGCCCGCCAATAGATCTAGGACAATAGGGTTGAGATTTGGCGCGTAGATAAGGCTGTGTTAAATCGGAAAACGATCAGGACATGTTTAACACTGAGCTAAAGCCATTGGAACTGGCAAGCCCGCCAAAACTAGACAATGGACTAAACAAGGCTCATTTGCAACCTAAAGGAATCTGTTTTAGTAAGGGGTTTTGGGCGCGAAAAAGACAATATAATTGAAGCCTGTCCCAAAACTCTTTCTCTTTTGGACCCACTGACAACGCTGACACAGCTCTCCCCCTGCTCCAGCAAAACCACTACAAGCCATCAGGAGGAATGCCAACAAACAGACCATCACACAAGAAGAAACCAGAGCGACTGCCTCAGTGACCATCGGACACCTCGCAGCAACAAGGGCCTTACGAAATCTTTTAATCAAAAGACTCTAAAATTCTGTCAAGGATTCATTGGTGAGCATTATCCCTGATCTCCTGAAACCAAAAACCTAGCTAGATAGTGGGATCGTTGGGAGGGATAAGGTTTTGTTTGGTATATTGTCATTCTCCCTCGCCTGTACCATGTGCTCCCCAATCTGTGTTTAAGTATTAAGTGTGTTTTAAGTTTGTTACCTTTTTCTTTTAATAAAGTAAAAATTCTTTCATCAGAACCTGTTGTCTACTGCATTTTTGTTCACAACCCTTAAATAAGTCCAAAGTCTAGGAACCAGGGGCGTGGGAGCGATTCGAACTGCTCACTGAGTCAGAAAGTGAAGGTTGACCCCATTACCACCCCCTACAATCCCAATGACACTATTTCGAAGATCGGGGGAGTTCTCGCCGGTGTCCTGGCCAATATTTATGCTTCAACCAACATCAATGAAAGAGATTATCTGGCCATGCTCACATTGCTGTTTGTGCGACCTTGCTGTGCGCAAATTGGCTGCTGCATTGACTACATTACAACAGTGACTACACTTCAAAAGTACATCATTGGCTGAAAAGCGCTTTGGGACGTCCTGAGGTCGTGAAAGGCATCAGATAAATACAAGTCTTTCTTCTCTTTACAAATGCCAAAACGTTCATTGATCCAGGTGAAGTGAAGTGCACAAGTTATGTGTAACACGTTGTGAAGACAAGTGAGAGAATCCCGATTTACCAACAAGGCTCTGCACAATGTGACAACCTCCAATAGAGAAGCGTGAGCAGAGTTTGGTGGGGGAGGAAAACCAAGCATGGTGATATGTCACTCAGCTACTCAGAGGACCTACCTGGAAGTCTGGAAGAAGTTGCGTGAGCTCAAAAAGAGTACCAAAGAAGGCATGACTATTACTGCAGAGCAAGAGCACATGACATATGTAGACAGGAAGGAAAATTACAAATAGCAGCAGGTGAAGAAGGTCATAGTTCATCCGTCCAAACAGAAAAACCTAAAGTCCTACTATCACTCCATCCAATAGACGCTTCAAAGGAAAGCTTGCATTTATATAGCACCTTTCACTGAAGGGATAATTACTAGTCCTAGCCCTTTTCGGGCTACCCCAGATCAGGCGTATTCCCCAGATGTTCACCTTCAACTAAAGTTAGAGATAGCCGAATCCTAGAGACGCTTAATTGGGTCTAAAGGTTCAGACTATCTCTCCCTTAAGGAAAGAAACGACTTGAAGATGTTACTGTCCTCCAGATAGCACTTTTAATAAGTTTAACTAGACTGTAACCTTCCGGATATTATGAGGGTCCGGAAAACCTCCCAGAATTCTGCAACTCCTCACAAAAGAGTGTACAGAGATTGAGTTCACGTTGATACAGAAGTACTCTGTGAGACAATTCTAAAAATATATAGATTTATTAAAGAACCGACATGTAGTTAACAGTTGGTGAGTCAATCGCAACTTTAACAGTTCAAAATACAAATAGCTTACATTTCTTATCAGAGATCCTTATTCTCAAATCTTAACTTCATTACATTTCCACTCTTCTACTTATTCTTATTCCAGAATATCCACCAAAATCAAATAAAAGTACCTTTTGATCCCCGAGACTCAAAGAGTTAAAAACTTATAGAGCCTGCCTCTGAAGTTGAGAATCGCTTTGCCCCTTCCAGCGACTTCTGACTTCCTATCTGAAAGCTCCATATTTTATACTCTTTTTGCAGTGGTATATTCTTTGAAGTTTTCTGCTGATGTAAGCTAATTATCTCCGGTCATCTTTCTGTTGACTTCTTTCAATTCTTACTGTCAATTCAGCTGCTAACTTGCAGAATTCTGTCTTTACCTTTAGGTGTTCGAATTTTATCATTAAAATGTTTATGACTGATGTATCTATTTGATGCCATTCTTATGAAGGTCTCCTATTGAATTCTTAAATTACTTTAACTGCTTGTAAGCCAGACTTTGCGTCTCCTTGTGTTCCAAGTTCAACACATAAACAATGTGATTGCTTGGTGCATCTATTGATGTAATATTTACAAAGTCTTCTGTTTGTACCTTTTACTATATGTAAATCAAAAACACTTCAGCCAAGTACTAGATTGTTTCCCCAGCCATCTTAGTTGGTTGTATTACAAACTTATGTTTCCTGTATGTCATTTGATGTTACTTTTACAAAGACACATGGTTTGTTAATGTTCTGTGTTTCTGTTCGAAGTGTTAGTTTTTAACACTTTAAACTGGGTATAGCTATTGTGTTGGTTCCAAACTGCAGACTTCTTGGAACCACCAACCCTCTGTTTCAATGAGGCCATTGTCTCAGTGTCAATAACCAATTCCCATTTCAAAAGCTTTGTATGGTGTTTACAGCTTTGTGACTCATCTTATCTCAGAAGCCTGTATTTACAGCTTTGTGTCGTTGAGGTTTTAGATTTTTAAACCCAGTTTGTCATATTTTAATAAAGTTTGAATTCTGTTCGTAGGATGGTGTATTTTTCTGAAATATGGCTCATTCCTTTACATCACTACCTGAGGACATCCCAAAGTACTTCACATGCAATGAATTACTTTTGAAGTGTAGTCACTCTTGTAACATAGGGAAACGACAGCAGCTAATTTGCTCACAGCAAGGACCCACAAACAGCAATGAGATAAATGACCAGCCAATCAGTTTTAGTGATGCTGTTTGAGGCCAAAACACCAGAGGAACTCCTTTGCTCTTCTCTGAATAGTGCTATGGGCTCTTTTATGTCCACCTGAAAGGGCAGACGGGGCCTCGTCTGAAAGACAGCCCCTCTGACAGTACAGTGTTCCCTCAGTACTGAACAGAAGTGTCAACCTAGGTTATGTGCTTGAACCCACAACCTTCTGACTCAGAAACAAGAGGACAATCACTGAGCCAAGGTTGACACCTACTAGTGATTAATGTTTTCCCTTCACTACACTCCCTTGCAGTCTATTCAGGGTGCTGATCACTCTCTATGTTACAAAATGCTTCTCGAATTTTGAAATCCATCCTTTGCCTGTATGAACCTATGCCTCCTTATCCTGCTGGGTTGATTTACCTTGAAGTAAAATGCTCCAGTTTTACTTCTCCTATACTATTTAATATGGTATATAAATACAAGTTGTTGTTGGTGTTGGTATATGAAGTTTTCCTCAGTCATTGTCATAGAGTCATAACGGCACAGAAGGAGGCCATTCGGCCCATCAAGTCCGTGCCAGCTTTCTGTAGAACAATCCAGTCAGTCCCATTCCCCCGCTCTATCCCCATAGCCCTGCAAGTTTATTTCCCTCAAGTGCCTATCCAGCCTCCCCTTGAAAACATTGAGTGTCTCCGCTTCCACCAGTTCCGTCGGCAGCGAATTCCAGGTCCTCACCATTCGCTGCATAAAAAAGTTTGTCCTCACGTCCCCACTGTATCTCTTGCCCAAAACCTTAAATCTGTGTCCCCTAGTCCTTGTACCATCAACTAGTGGGAACAGCCTTTCCCCATCTAGCCTATCCAAACCCGCCATAATCTTGCACACCTCTATCAAATCACCCCTCAACCTCCTTTGCTCTAATGAAAACAAATCCAGCTTCTCCAACCTGTCCTTGCAGCTAAGATCCCCCATCCCCGGAACCATTCTGGTAAATCTCCTCTGCACCCTCTCAAGGACCTTCACATCCTTCCCAAAGTGTGGTGACCAGAACTGGACGCAATACTCCAGTTGTGGCCTAACCAGCGCTTTATAAAGGTTCATCATAACTTCTCTACTTTTGTATTCAATACCTCTATTTATGAAGCCCAAGATCCCATGAGCTTTGTTAACTACTCTCTCAATATGTCCTGCCACCTTCAGGGACCTATGCACATTAACTCCCAGGTCCCTCTGTCCCTGCACACGCTTTAAAACTGTGCCATTAAGTGTATATTGCCTCTCCCTGTTCTTCTGCTAAAATGCATCACCTCACACTTCTCTGTATTAAATTCCATCTGCCACTTATCTGCCCATTCTGCTAGCCTTTCTATATCCTGTTGCAGTCGATTGATATCATCATCACTGTTTGCCACACCCCCAAGTTTGGTGTCATCAGCAAATTTAGAAATTCTACACTGTATTCCAATATCCAGGTCATTTATATATATATATATCAAAAAAAGCAGTGGCCCCAGCACTGACTCTTGGGGAACACCACTGTCTACCATCTTCCAGTCTGAAAAACAGTCATTTACCACAACTCGCTGTTTTCTGTCCTTAAGCCAATTCCTTATCCAAGCTGCCACTGACCCACCTATTCCATGAGCCTCAATTTTGTTAACCAGCCTTCTATGTGGTACTTTGTCAAATGTCTTCCGAAAATTCATGTAGAACATCCATTGCATTCCCTTCATCAATCCTCCCTGTTACTTCATCAAAAAATTCAATTAGATTAGACAAACACGATCTTCCTTTTACAAACCCGTGTTGGCTCTCCTTAATTAGCTTAAACCTCTCCAAATACCCATTCATTTTTTCCTTGATTATTGTTTCTAAAACTTTACCCACCACTGATGTTAAACTGACTGGCCTGTAGTTACTAGGATTGTCCTTACACCCTTTCTTGAACAATGGTGTCACATTTGCCACTTCCCAATCCTCAGGCACCTCCCCCGCATCTAGGGAAGATTGGAAAATTATGGCAAACCCTTCTGTTATCTCCTCCCCCAATTCCCTTAGCAACCTGGGATGCAAGCCATCTGGACCAGGTGACTTGTCCACTCTAAGCATACCCAGCCTTTCTAGTACATCCTGTCTATCAATTTTCACCCCTTCCATTGCTTCTACCTTTTCTACTTCTACCGATATTTTGTCAGCATCCACCTCCTTAGTAAACACCGATACAAAGTACTCATTGAGTATTCTAGCCTTGCCCTGCGCCTCTAAGCATATATCACCTTCTTTGCCTCTAATAGGCCCCACCCCGCCTCTTACTACCTGCTTGCTGTTTACATGCGGGTAGAAGATTTTTGGGTTCTCTTTTATGTTAAACGCCATTCTACTCTCATATTCTCTCTTTGCCAATCTTATTTTCATCTTCACATCCCCACTCAACTTATTGTATTTGGTCTGGTTCTCCCTTGAAGAATTCACCTGACATGCATCATACACCCTCTTTTTTTGTTTCATCATCTTCTCTAATCTTCCTCGTCATCCAAGGAGCCCTTGCTTTGGTTCCCTTACCCTTCCCTCTTGTTGGAATGTACCTAGCCTGTACTTGGAACATCTCCTCCTTAAAGATCACCCATTGTTCCGTTACAGTTTTTCCTGTCAGTCTTTGGTTCCATTTTACCCTGGCTAGATCCTTTCACATCCCATTGAAGTTAGCCCTATCCCAGTTTAGAAGTTCCACTCTAGATTGTTCCTTGCTCCTCTCCATTGCTAATCTAAATCTTATGATACCATGATCACTCGTACCCAAGTGTTCTCCCACAGCTACTTGGTCGACCTGGCCCACCTCATTCCCCAGCACCAGATCCAGCAATGCCTCCTTCCTAGTTGGGCCAAGAACATAATGGTCAAAAAAATTCTCCTGAACACATTTCAGAAATTCCTCCCCCTCCTTTCCCTTTACCCTAGCATTATCCCAATCGATATTTGGGTAATTAAAGTCCCCCAGTATCACCACTCTATAGCTCTTGCATATCTCTGCAATTTCCCTGAAGATTTGCTCCTCTACCTCTCTCTCACTATTTGGAGGCCTATAGAATACCCCCAATAGCGTGATCATACCCTTTTTGCTCCTCAACTCTAACCAAATGGATTCTGTCCTTGTCCCCTCAAGAACATCCTCCCTTTCCAACACTACGATGTCTTCCTTAATCAGCACTGCCACCCCACCTCCCTTTTTTCCTTCCCTATATTTTCTGAACACCTTGTACCCTTGAATATTAAGTGCTCAGTCCTCACCGTTTTTAAGCCACGTTTCCGTTATTGCCACAACATCATATTGCCACACAACTAATTGTGCTTGCAGTTCACCAACCTTATTCACCACACTTTGTGTGTTTACGTACATGCATTCTAAACCCATTTTTGAATTTTTCGTAGTCTTTCTTAGTCTGCTCATATCTAATATGGTACTACTCCCACCTCTAGTACCATCTTCCCTAGTACTATCCAACGCACTCAATCTTTTATGCACCTTATTCCTCTTTTCTACTCCTATATGCTGGTGCTCATCCCCCTGCCAAGTTAGTTTAAACCCTCCCCAACAACACTAACAAACCTCCCCGCGAGAATATTGGTCCCGGCTCTGTTGAGGTGTAAACTGTCTGGCTTGTACAGGTCCCACCTTCCCCAGAAACAGTCCCAATGCCTCAGGAATCTAAAGCCCTCCCTCCTGCACCATCTCTCCAGCCACGCATTCACCTGTTCTATCCTCCTATTCGTGTACTCACTAGCACGCGGCACCGGGAGTAATCCAGAGATTACTACCTTGTCTTTCACAGTTGAAGAGCTCCAGTTTCTATAAGTTCTTCTCTAAGCTGCCTTCAGGCCTTGACTAATTCTCTTGTTACATGGTGACCAAAGCTGGACACAGTACTCAAGATGTGGTCTCATCAGCATACATGTGGTCTCCGTGCACTAGCCTTTGCTTGAATAAGATTTCACATGGGTGTTTAGGCTGGAAACATCCTGCTGTAATAAAATTTAAAAGGAAAATAAAGCAGAGGAAAGGACCATAGGAGAGGAGGGCCAGGGCGATGTGCAGCAGTGCAGTACAAAAACATCGTCAGTAAATGATTTGCTATCAGCCTCTGACAGATTGCAATTTACGGTTACATTTTCAGAACAAGTTGCTAACTGTAAAATGACTCTGTATTTGAACATCTAACAAAATAATTTGCCTGTGATGCAATAGATCCACTTGGACAGCTCAATCTTTGCTGAACTAGAACTCAAGTTAATGCACTCCAAAGTGGGTTCAATACATCAAGGGGAATAAGAACAAGATTCTCCTGATGAACCTTATAGGCATGTATCGTCTTTTCCAATAAGCTTTATATTGGATGGCCGATGATTCCTTCACCTGATTTCTACACGGTTAAAATGGCTGCTGAAACGGCTCTTTCTGGAGACAGGAAATGAAGCAATTTGACCAGATCAGAGTAGGTGACGTCTAGGGGACAGGTTTAGTAGCTGCATTGCCACAGACAGAGTACATTTTCTATCTCTCTTGGATTCTCCTCTTCGAGGTGGATTTCTCTCACCAATTCTTCCAGTGCTGAACCCTGACCCTGGGACTGGGGCTCAATACCATATGCATGGCGGGTTCATGGTGGAATTCCTGCTGCCGAGAGGCAGCTCAGCAGTGCCGAGGGGGATATCGACCGTGCTCCAGTGAGGACACCACGACAGCAGCAGAAGAGCTGGCGAGGGACCTTAAAATGGCAGAAGTGCCCCAAAGTTCGGAATTGTAGTCCCGCAGAAGGCCTCAGCTGAGACCAGGGCCTTTAGTAGGCCAGTGTTAGGGGCCAGATTGGAGGGACAAGAGGCTGCTACAAGAACAGCGGAGATCCAAAGAGGCTTAGGGGTTCATGTACATAGATCATTAAAATATCATGGACAGGCACAGAAAATAATCAAAAAGGCTAATGGAATGCTGGTCTTTATATCTAGAGGACTATAATACAAGGGGGTAGAAGTTATGCTGCAGCTATACAAAACCCTGATTAGGCTACACCTGGAGTACTGTGTTCAGTTCTGGGCACCATACTTTAGGAAGGATATATTGGACTTGGAGGGAGTGCAGCGTAGGTTTACCAGAATGATACCTGGACTTCGAGGGTTAAATTACGAGGAGAGATTACACAAACAGAGAAATATTAGCAAGAATGTAGCAAGTAATGTTTTAAAGTTGAATATAGCTAATTTATACAAATGATATTATACGTGCCATGATGGGAAACAGAACATATTGTAGGAGGGAATTTCCTTGGCATTTTCAAGGAAGATCCATTGGCACTATTTCGAAGAAGAGCAGGGGAGTTCTCCCCAGTGTCCGGTCCAGTATTTATTCTTCAACTAATATCATTAAAACAGATTATCTGGTCATTATCACATTGTTGTTTATGGGACCTTGCTCTGCGCAAATTGGCTGCCGCGTTTCCTACATTACAACAGCGACTACACTTCAGAAGTACTTCATTGGCTGTAAAGCACTTTGGGTTGTCCTGAGGTTGTGAAAGGTGCTGTATAAATGCGAGTTATGGGGAAGCTAGATAACTACATGAGGGAGAAAGGAATAGAAGGATATGTTGACAGGGTGAGATGAAGTAGGGTGGGAGGAGGCTCGTGTGGAGCATAAACACCAGCACAGACTAGTTGGGCTGAATGGCCTGTTTCTGTGCTGTAAATACTATGCAAATCTTTCTTTCTTTTTTCACTGCCAGTGATTTTCCAATGCAGGCTAGCAGTGGGTGAGGATCTGTCCCATCTGCTCTCTTAACAGAGCAAGTAGATGCTAGACATGCACCAGATGCACCCGAAGAGCGCCACTCACCTGAGCACTGTTTATCATCAGCCCCACACAAAGCTGGCAGGAGTGCAATGAGGCAAGAGCAGGGTGAGCCAACGAGCCCAGGTGAGGAGGGGGAGCAGCAGTGGTGGCTAGCAAAGAGACAGCCAGTGCGGTGTGGAGGTGCAGCATTGTGAGTGCCCCTCCTGGCTGGTATCTGGGTATAATGTACTGAGCCTGCTTTTGAACAGAGACTATTAAAGCAGCCATGCTACACTGGGAGCAATCTTACCTGCGGCCTTTTTTTTTGGCGCACGGTTCCTTTAACGGGCTGCGTGGCCCATTTCAATTTTCGCGTCTGCGCGGTTTCTTGCATTGGAAAGCCGGTGAGAAGCCTGCACGGGACCTCCAGACCGCTGTGCGGCCGCACAGCTTCGCGGGAATGTTGACTGGGAGGCACTTATTTTCCTGCACACTACATTGGAAGGTGTCCTGGGTAATATGGGGAAGTCCGACACCCAGATATTCACTGCCGTCTACAACATGAGTGACTTCACGGAACATTGGTTGTCTGTACTTCAGTCTGTCATTGAATATGTGACCATGCCAGTGGCATTTGCAATGGAGACCGCAGCGACACAAGCCATCAGCACAGTAGGAGCCTCTCTCATGAACGCTTTCAATGTGCGGTGAGGCTTTCAGGCCCAAGTTCCAAGATGCGGTTATGGCCAGCATGCAGGCAACCATGGAGGTGGGATTCTGCAGCATCATTGGCACTGACGGCACTACACTCGTACAGATCAGTGGGCATCGTGAAGAGTCGCCCTCCAGCACTGGCATGCATGGAGTAGCACAGGAGGAGCTGGTTGGCACTCACCACAGGGGCGGTTCTCGTCCTGCAGAAGGGATGGCAAACTCCACATCTGGAAGCAACAACCCCACAGCAACCCCAACGAGGGAGGTCTCGGGCATTGGTGCAGGACCACCATGGTTAGTGGCAGATGCAAGTAGCAGGCTTTCTGCACCCTTGCAGCATGTCAGTTGATGAAGTAGTCACGCTGAACGCCGCTCCCTCAACTAGCGGACCATTCAGTCGGAGGATAAATCCACAACCTACAAGTAGAAGTTAACGACACAGAGAGGGCAAATGCATTAAACACATACAACAGTAACATTGCCCAGCTGAGTAAATGTTAGTGCTGTCGACCTTCCATTCTGCCATTGTTTCATTGCATATAATGTAAAGTATCAGTTACCCAAAATGTAAGCAAAATGGCTGAGTTCTGTGGGGGGGGAATTTTCCCAGCCCTGGGGAGGCGGGTATGGAGGCGGGACTGCCGGGAAAATGGCAGAAACTGGGAGCAGGTACCGACCCCGCACCCAAACCGCCTCCATGCCATCTTCCCGGGAGGCGGGTCCTCGAGTTGCGCAGGGACCTGTCTCCTCGAGGCGGGAAGGGGATTAGAGCCAATTAACTGCCTGTTAGCAGGTAGTTAACAGGCAATTTTGAGGCTTTTCCCCATTTTACCCCAGCAATTGTGGACTTCCCGATGGCTGTGAACCGCGCCAGGGTCAGCGAGGTGAGCAGTGGGTCTGCGGGGGTGAGAGGAATTGAAAAGTCCGCTGTAGAGGTGAGTGATGGGTACAAGTGTGGACAGGTAAGTGTGAGAGGTGAGTGTAAAGTGTTGGAAAAAGTTTCCTTACCTTTGCTTCTTCCTGCAGGCTTCAACCTTTGAGGATCCGGAGGTGCCTCATCTCAATGGCAGAGATGACAGAATGGCTGCAGCATTCTCAGATGCAGCAGCCATCTGCTTTCTGCTGAGGAGAGAGGTCTTGGTGAGCCTGTGTGCAAATGCTCACCTTAGAACAGAGATTGTAAGGGGGAAAAATTAGGTCGTGCCCCATTTGGGGCGCAAATATCGTCTGGACGCAAATATTAGTGCCTGGCGCTAATTATCGCCACTGACTGGAAACTTCACTTTTACCGCCCCGGGAGGTGAGTGGAGCGCTAAATCAGGCGCTGCACACCTGTCTTAAGGCGCAAAGGCCAAGGAGTGAGGCGCTACCTCAGAGCGCTGGCGAAGCTCATGTAATGTCAGTCAGCAATGGAACACACACACAATGGCACGGGCCAGTTCTTAAAGGGGATGGTTAACCTTGCTTTCCATCCACATCCTGTTCATTGCAGCCTTGAATCTCGGCCTGGAGAGACTTGCACATCAAATGTGCTGGAAAGAACAATGGAGAGTACCAGGCAAAGAGCTCAGAGTGCAGCTCCCACAGTCTCTGCTAAATCGATACAAGGAATGGCAAATCAAAATGAACCTGCAAAGTGCTGCTCAGTACCCAAAACTCCTTCACACAACGTTGAATCTCTCCAGAAGTCTCTCCCTCTCTCTCTCAGAATGCGTAGTTCAAAAATGGCACCAACAATAAAAGGCAGGAAGCGGTCACCTTTAAATAGCGCTCCCCCTTTCCCTTCATGACTGCAGAACGCTCCCCTCAACCTGTCGTTGCTAGCGTCAGGCGGTAAGGCAGGGGGCGCCACTCAATTTCCGCTCCGGGGCGCCACAAGGGCGTTGCACCATGGAATGACGTTACAATCTGCGCGCGCAGGTGGTCGCAGCGGTAAAGTTTAGCGCCGCCGCACAATGTCTAGTTTAATTCCCGAGCGGCACAAACATCGCTGCGCCCGGGCGTTAGCGGCTTTGCGCCCCATTAGCGCCCTCTTAAAGCACTAACGGGAGGCGCAACCAACTGAATTTTTACCCCTAAGTGTTTGACAGCTTCTCAAAGCTGTCAAACGCTGACAATTCATCTGTCAAAATGACATCCTCTGTCACCGGCTTTCCCTTAATTGGCCGGTAAGCCTGCAAGGCGGGCTTAACAAGTTCAATCAAGGGAAAATAGTGTGGGTTGGTCAGACATCGCTGGGGGAGGGACTGAAACCCGAAAATCACCAGTCCCGCCCCCAATGCACCTCCATTGAGAAAATCAAGCTCTATGAGCCACCTATGGGCTCTTTAAAGGTCATCGCAGCATTAAAGTTCAGGGACTCGATTTTAATAGCCCTGAGGAGGTGGGTTTGGAGGCGGGTCAGCTGCGAAAATCGGAAAAAATTACTTCAGACACCCAACCCGCCTCCATCCCACCCCCACACGATTTTCGTGAGTGTCGGGTCAGCCGCTCCCAAACTGACCCGACTCCAACCGGTGGGACAGGTAGTTAAGGCAGTTAAGAGCCTGTTAACTGCCTTGATTATCCTATTTTGATAGAGGTTTCCCATTTTCGTGCCTCTGGCTCCTGTTTCCTGTCTTGTCAGAAACAGTCCAGCTGCAAGGAGACGAGTTGGTGGAGGACATGATCTGTAGTCATTATTGGTGCAGAACATTAAAAACGCTCCTGTAACATGGCTGGCATTCAAATGCAACAACTTTGTTGTTGGAGGTTTTGGATAAGATTTTGCAAATCTAATGACCTTGTGACTGGTCAAGCTGACACCCATCTGCTGTTTAAACTGATTGGAATAATTTCAGGCCACTTTGAGTGTGTGCTTGCAAGCTTCTTGCCTCAACTGTAATCTATAACAATGGGATGGGAACCATTTACATCCTCTCATCCTGGTCGTCAGATTCGGAGGAAGAGCAGCGCGGCTTAGTGCTGCCGGATGAAAAAGTGGCTCAGCACACAGCCTCCTTGGAGGAAGATGAAGAGGACGAGGAAGAGGATGAGGAGGAGGACGGGGAATGACGCCTTGCGGGGCCGGATGTGGCCAATCCAGCAGCAGGCGACCACATTGCTGGCTGTCAGGCAAGGGATGCACTCAGCCATGCCAGATTCGCGTAAGCTAACGCTTCAACCACAGGTGGCTGGCACATGGAGATGAATATAAGTCCGACATTCACAAAACCCCAGGCATTATCTGTCCAATAAACGGTCGTTTGCGCTCAGCATCACCACCATCATTCTACATGGAAATCGCCCTGAGCCCTCACTCTTGAACTTCCATTTCCCAGAACACAGAGGCCACACAAGGTGATCTCAGCAGATCATTAAACCTTTTTCGACACTAAACCCATGTGCGTCTGCACACAGACCTCGAGCTCACCTCCTCAGCAATTTGCAGCCAAGCTGCCTTGGTTTGCTGAGGAGGCCTCCTCCTTCCGTTTCCAGGGAAGAGGAGCTCCTGACGTCCTCTAACTCCCTCAACAAGAGCATGGAGAGAGCCCTCATTGAACCTGGGTGCAGCCTTAGTTTTTGGGGCTGCCATTCCTGCAGCTCCCAGCACCTTTAAGAGAAAAAAAACATTAATATTATTAAGCAAATGATTGGAACACATCTGGCATCTTTTTCATTTCATAGTCAGATAATAAAGTCATATATCAAAAAATCATGAATCTCTTTCTGGAATAATATGACCAGCAATATCATTCATTAAATTTTGCTCAGAACAGACGCTGTCAACTCCCCTTTCTAGATAATAAAGCACCAAGCCATCCCAATGACATTTGTATGCAAAGGGGACATGGCCCCTTTAAATTTTCAAACAAACAGCGCGTCATCAGACGCGAGAAACTGACATCCTCCAAGCAATTGCCTGGAGAGACCCGCACATCGGCCGTAACAAGGCCAATGAAGCCAAAATTGGAAGTGCTGGGAGGCGGCAGCCGGGAGTGGGTCCGAAAGCTGCCGTGCAGCGGGCCCGCCCTCATCCCGCCTCCGTTAATAAAATCGAGCCCAAGGGTAGTGGTGACCTTCACTAACACTGGTTATATATTTATACTCCATGGAGCGTGCAGCGTAGATTTACAGGATGATGCCAGGGATGGGAAACTATAGTTATGAGAAGAGATTGATATACTGGGACTGTTTCCACTGGGGCAGGGAAGACTAATAGCAGATGCAATTGGGGCCTTTAAAATGATGACGGGTTTTGATGGTCTGAATGGGGAAAGGCTATTTCCACTGGTTGATGAGTCAATGATGAAGGCCATTAAATTAAAATTGTCACTCAAGAGAGGCAAAAAGTTAAGAGACATTTCTTTATCCAGAGAAACTCCAGTGGTGATCTCATTGAAACATACAAGATTCTAAAGGAGATTGACAGGGTAGATGCTGAGAGGTTGTTTCCCCTGGCTGGAGTGTCTGGAACTAGGGGGCATAGTCTCAGGATAAGGGGTCGGCCATTTAAGACCAAGATGAGGAGGAATTTCTTCACTCAGAGAGTTGTGAATCTTTGGAATTCTCTGCCCCAGAGGGCTGTGGATGCTGAGTCTATATTCAAGGCTGAGATCAATAGATTTTTGGACTCTAGGGGAATCAAGGGATATGGAGATTGGGCGGGAAAGTGGAGTTGAGGTCGAAGATCAGCCATGATCTTACTGAATGGCGGAGCAGGCTTGAGGGGCCGTATGGCCTACTTCTGCTCCTATTTCTTATGTTCTTACGTTCTTTACCACAGGGAGTGGTTGAGACGGAGACCACTGCATCTTTTAGGGGAAAATTGGATCAATATTTGAATCAGAGGAAGATACAGGGCTATGGGGATGGAGCAGGGCAGATGGATTCGTTTTGAATTGCTCTAGCAAAGAGCCAACACAGACACAATGGGCCAAAAGCCCTCCTTCTGTCCTTAAAACTTTTACAGTACTAGGAGGGTCAGAGAGAGAGAAGACAGAGAGAGAAAACAGCAAAAGAGAGAGAGAGAAAAGTGAGAGAGGGAAGAGAGAGAGAGAAATACCAAAAGAGAGAGAAAGAACACCAAAAGGGGGCAGAGTGAGGGATGGAAGAGACAAAACACCAAAAGAGGGGACAGAAAGAAAGTCAGAGAGCAAAAGGGAGAGAGACCGAAAGAACACCAAAAGCAGACAGAGAAAAAAGAGGTGAGAGAGTGAGAGAACCCAGATATAAAGAGAGCAAAGCAGAAATGGAGAGAGACAGAAAACTAGAAAAAAAAGAATGAACCAGAAAAGAGAAAGTGAGTGAGAAAACGAAAGACAGAGCGAACCATCAAAGGAGAGAGAGAACTAAAAAGGAAGAGGGAACCAGAAAAGGGGAGCGAGAATAACTCATAAAGGAGAGAGAGTGGAGCAGAAAAGGAGGCAGGAAGCGAAGTGGAAAAGGAGAGAGAGTGGAGCAGAAAAGGAGAAAGAGGGCCAATTCGAAAAAGGTCAGTGTGTAAATCAGAAGGAGTGTGAAGTAGAAAAGGGGAGAGAGAAATAGAGAAAATAAGTCGAAAGCGAGGAAGGGAAGAAGGATATAGAGAGGGAAGGAGGAGAGAGACAGAGACAGGAAAAAACAAAAGAAAAGAGAGAGATTTTTTGCAGTCTCAGTATCTTTAGGTGGAGGGGTGTGAGAGCTGAGAGTTTTTGATTCACTCAGCGAGTTGTAACAAGTATTGAGAATTCCTTTTGTTTCGATTTATTGTTGAGGACAGCATTGCGCGAACACGCTGTGAGAAAACTTGGCCCTAAAAAGCCATAAAAATAAAGTAGAGTTTATCCCCAGAGCTTCAGCATTCTGCTTTAATCAAATGAGGTGTGCCCAGCCCTGCTGGGTGATGTGCTGCAGTGTGAGTCTGGGACCTAAATCTCCATCACTACATTTAAATAAAATAGCTAACACATCTAATGTTGGATCCTATTGATATTCAGAATGAAACAAAAGCTGTCCGAATGTTTGTGGTTAAATGCAGTTTTTTATTCCCTTCACATTGTAGCATTTCTTCAGACCTTGCTTGCTAGCTTACCATCATTGCATTGTTCGTTGTGTGCGCTTTTGTTAATAGTCCCACAGGATAATCCCCTCCCAATATTCCTCTTAGAAGCTACAACAAAGCAACATAATCCTGCCTCAATTATACCCATCCCTTTTCTTTACTGCACACGTGACTGTGCAACAGTTGTGCCTAATTCTGAGAAATAATTGCGTATGTTAACATCACACATGCCTGTATCTGATGGTGACCTTGTTTTTACATGCACTGGCTCTCTCTCCTCACACACCTGCTTTTATTGCCCTCTGTGTAACAGCATTATTATAATCGCCATAAACTGCACGGCGTAGCACCCACGGACTGCCAGAGCTGGACCGTGATCTTCCAATCTCTGCAATCCAAGTAGCTTTTCAAATACCGTCAGCACTTTTCAGCTGCCAAATGAGCACTCAATCAAACGTGCGCCCCGTTTTGCTGAGGAAACAATGAGCAAAGAGTAGGAGAAGAGACTGCTGGTTACCTTTATTCATTTATATTATTAATTCGGTCAGTCTGATTTGTATTTTGACAGCGCTAAGGGGAGGGGGGCGTGAATTTACTCCCCACTTCCGGAGTACGTACGGTGCTGGAACGACGTAGGGTGGGTTTCAAAGAGGAAACTCGGGCGCGAGCGATTCCCGCCGCTTGTGTGCCGTTAAATAGCGTCCCCGCACCTCCTCCACAGCACCCCCACCCCCTCCGAGTTTCTAAAATCTTTTTGGCCTCCCCTGCAATCTGCCACGGGGCTCATTTGGCAAGCTAGTCACAGAATCATAAAAATCATAGAATCATACAGCACAGAAGGAGGCCATTCGGCCCATCGTGCCTGTGCCGGCTCTTTGGTAGAGCGATCCAATTCGTCCCACTGCCCCCTGCTCTTTCCCCACAGCCCTGCAAAATTTTTCTTTTTAAGTATTCACCAATTCCGCAGCAGACATGAGCTTGCTGTTTGTTGCTCCTCACACTCTGGATTAACCTGAACCCGTATAAAAGGGGCAGAGCAGCTTCCCCTGTCACCTGATCCCGCGGGACTGAGGGGCTGGGGAGCATTGAGAAGTCCCCAAGCTTTATTTACTGATTCAAAAGCAAAAATACTGCAGACGCTGGAAATCTGAAATGAAAAGAGAAAGGGCTGGAAACACTCAGCGGGTCAGGCAGCATCTGTGCAGAGAGAAACAGAGTTAACGTTTCAGGTCGATGATCTCTCGTCAGAACTGAAAGAAGTTAGAGATGAACAGCTTTTAAGCAAGTTACAGAGCCAGGGAAAAGGGGCGGGGTGGGTCAGGGAAAGAACAAAAGAGGCTTTTGATAGGATAGAGAGCAGGAGTAATTAAATGACAAAAGGGATGATGGTGCAAGGCAAAATTAGATCTTAATGAGACAACGTCACAGCTGTACAGAGCTCTGGTTAGACCACATCTGGAGCACTGCATTCAGATCTGGGCACCAAACCTCAGAAAGGATATATTGGCCTTTGAGGGGGTGCAGCGCAGATTCACCAGAATGATACTGGGACTAAAAGGGTTAAACCATTATCGGGGACAAAATAACCTTTCATTTGGAAAGGCATGGGTTAATCAAGGAGAGCCAGCATGGATTTGTTAAATCGTGAATTTTTTAATGAGGTAACAGGGAAGGTTGATCAAGGTAGTGCAGTAGATGTTGTACTACCACCAAGAAGGACAAGGGCAGCAGGCACATGGGAACACCATCACCTGCAACTTCCTCTCCAAGCCACACACTGTCCTGACTTGGAAATATATCGGCTGTTCCTTCATCGGTGGGTCAAAATCCTGGAACTCCCTCTCTAACAGCACTGTGGGAGCACCTTCACCACACGGACTGCAGCGGTTCAAGAAGGCGGCTCACCACCACCTTCTCAAGGGCAACTAGGGATGGGCAATAAATGCCGGCCTTGCCAGCAACACCCACATCTCGGAACAAATTAAAAAAATATGGGGGGAAAAATTTGGTTGCTCTGCGGCTCCCGTTAGTGCCCTAAGAGGACGCTAACGGGGCGCAAAGCAACTAGCGCCCGGGCGCAGCACCGCCAGCGCCTCCCGTGAAATTCAGCGGGAGGTTAGCGGCGGCGGTAACCGTTAGCCCCCCGTGGCGCTGTGCCACCGGCGATTACGTCATCGCCGTGCGCAGCGCCCCGCTCGCGCCCCGGCCGCGATCTTCGGTGGCGCCTCCCGACTTACCGCTGGACGCTATGTCCGCCGGGGTCAGGGGGGCCTACCTGTGGCCGGTGCGGCGCTAGTTAAAGGGGAGGTGGCGGGCGGCCATTTTTGTTGCTGGCTGCCTGCCAGCACCTGCCCCCGTTGCTGTCCCCGGCCCCCGTGAAGACCCCCCCCCCCCCCGCGGGGTGCCGGCTGCTCCCTGTGAGCCCGGCACTCCCAGCTGGGCCCCGGGTCGCGCTGTGCCTGGCCCCTCCCCTATACAGCGGCACGTAGTGCGCAATATTCCCTCGCAGCGCCCCAAGAGGGAGGCGGGGCGCTTCTAGTAGGGGTGCCCCGGCGAAGTTAGCGCCCCAAAGTGGGCGAGACTCAATTTTTCCCCCATGGACTTTCGCAAGGCATTCGACAAAGTGCCACACCGGAGGCGTATTCAGAAGATGGAAGCACATGGAATTAAGGGGAAAGTGGTGGTACAGATACAACATTGGCTCAGTGACAGGAAGCAGAGTGTGGTGGTGGGCGGATGTTTTCAGACTGGGAGGTGGTTTGCTGTGGTGCTCCCCAAGGGTCAGTTTTGGGTCCATTATTCTTTGCAATTTTTATAAACAACCTAGACTCGGGTGTAGGCAGTAGTATTATAAAGTTTGCAGATAATACAAAACTTGGCAAAGTAGTAGATAATGATGAGGATAGTTATAGGCTTCAGGCTGACATAGACGGGATGGTGGAATGGGCAGAAGCGTGGTCGATGGAATTCAATGCGGAGAAGTGTGAAGTGATGCACTTTGGGAGGACAAATATGGAAAGACAGTGGCCGAGAAATTGGACTGCGACACGCAATTTGCCAGTGTCACCGCGGCCTCAGGTTAACGGCCGCTGAAATGGTCATGCCGGTAGAAGGGAAAAATTTGTGCTGGGGACTAAAGATTTTTAGCCCAGCGCTATACTCAATGTGTAAAGCCCCCCTGGTGGTGCTACTCCAGGCATCAGTGCCGAATGAGGCGTCCAGAAATGGCATTGCCTCTTCCAACAGCCTCTGGAAGCGAGGCTATGAGTTCGCTAGGCATTGTGGGATATTCAAAGGGAAATGCATTGTTGTTTGCTTAAAAGGGCAATGCCTTCTGAACTGATAAAAATAAAAATGAATTTAAAAAATCCAGTTTTCAGCCCTTATAACTCTACCGCCTTTTAAAAAAAATGAACATTTGAAAAAACATTCCCAACTGGGAGTCTTCAACAAGCTGAATTCCCTTCCGAACCTCAAAAAATGGGAAAAGTGCTTCAGCACCAACAGAAATGGCTCAGCTAGCCAGGGAATGGGCCTCCAGGGTCTCGCACGCAGCACTCCAGCTTTGTGCAGGTGGTCAACACTGAAAGACAGGTCCTCTACCCACAGGGGCCAGGAGGCCCTCCAGAAAGATCGATGTGGGACCAGATCACCGAGGCCGTGACTGCCAGCAGTGTCGCCCCCACCACCTGGCTCCAGTGCCCAAAGAAGCTTCATGACCTCAGACCAGTGGTCAAGGTCAGTGAATGCATCTTCAAAAACCGTCACCTACCAACTGCACCACTGGCCTCACACACTGTTCAATGCACAACTCTCCCACCCCCAATCACTCACCTACCAACAATCTGCACCAATCACGAGGCACATCTGCCATTTTAGCTTCGCCCACCCCCCTGGAGGCGACGGTGCTGGCCATTCTTGGCAGGGGCATGGCTGAGCCCTTGGCAGTGGCGGTGCTTAAAGGATACAAGATGCTGGTATCCTCATACATTATCCTCGTTCTCGCATGCACCTCTTGCTTTCCTGCCCTCCCCTCACCACAAGTCCACCCTTGTGCCCTCCTCATTTCACACACCCAAGAAATGCAGCCTGCCCAGCCAGTGGGTGACCAAGAAGAGGGAAAGGAGAGTGAAGAAGAAGAAGAAGAAGAAGAAGAAACACCGTCACTCGATTTCACACGCCCAGCCAACTGCTCTTCAAGGTCGACCAGCAAGGCCATCTGCAGTGCCCCCCACTGAAAGTCAGCAGCATTCCACCAACCATGCTGCAGCCACTGGGGTAGCACTGCGTGACATCACTAGGATAGGCAAAGGCACACACAAGACAGTCACTAAGAGAATGCATAAGGATGATGAGTTGATTTCTTGATGTCCTATTGGATGGATAGATGTATACAGTTGGATTAGAAAATTTGCTTTGTGGTGGCTTTTATATCAGCATTGTGGCCAAGAGGACTCTCTGATGGTCAGTAACAGAGGAAAAGTAAGGTGTGGGACAAATGTTGAAAGGGGAATTGGGGTTGTGGTCACTGGTACCGCAGGCGGATGATTCCATCCTGGATATCCCGGTCAGAAAGAGGCTGTCTGGGTTACATCCTTCCTTCTGCTTCCTCCTCTTCTGCGTCTTCCTCTTCAGCGTCTTTCCCTTCGCTCTGCGAGTGTACGCTGTAAATCTGAAATTAAAGCATAAAATGCTGGAAATACTCAGCAGGTCAGGAAGCATTTCGACCTGAGACGTGAACTCTGTTTCTTTCTCCACGGATGTTGCCTGACCTGCTGATTATTTCCAGTATTTTCTGTCTTCTCAGAGGCCTTCCTTTACCATCCAAGGCCTTGCAAGCATCCAGCAGCACTCCCTGCAAACGTAAAAAACTTTTAACACGTATTGCAGCAAGCCACTACTTCAATAAAATAAAAAAAACAGTCCAAAAGTTTAAATGCAAACTTTCCTGAAAGATATGTGTGTCCCTTTAAGAGGTGCTGACAGTGTCTCTGTCAGTCTGCTGGACGCTAGGTTTACATGGTGAGCTTAGGACCCAGCACTGAACTCAGCGCTAAGGTCCAAGCTCGCCAAGGTGATGTTAAGTCAGTGTTGCACATCGACTGATGTCTCCTCTGCCTAATTTAAATTTGCAGGGCCATCGCTCTTACTGGCAGTGCTGCCGGACCTCGGAAAATGGCGGACACCATGGAGCCTGCCGCCAGTTAGCGAAAGAGCGGCAGCTGCCGTCCTTTCGCTACATTCTGACAGTAGAGGGCGGCGTAAAGCCCAGTACACTATAAATGGCACGATGTTGACAAGTGTAGATGACCAGAGAGACCTTGGTGTCCATGTACACAAATCCTTAAAGGTGGCAGGGCAAGTTGATAAGGTGGTTCAAAAAGTCATATGGGTTACTTGGGTTTATAAACAGAGGAATAGAATATAAAAGCAAAGAGATCATGCTAGAACTTTATAAATCACTGGTTAGGTCTCAGCCGGAGTATTGTGGACAATTCTGAGCCCCACACTTCAGGAAAGATGTAAAGGCCTTAGAAAAGAGGAGGTTTACCAGGATGTTCCCAGGGATAAGGGACTTCAGTTATGAGGAGAGGTTGGAAAAATTAGGACTGTTCTCCTTGGAACAGAGAAGGCTAAGAGGTGACCTAATAGAGGTTTTCAAGATGATGAGAGGTTTTGATAGAGTAGAGAGAGAAAAACTATTCCCTCTGGCGAGTCGGTCAATAACCAAAGGTCATAGATTTAAAATCATTGGTGAAAGATCTCGAGGGGAGATGATGAGAATTTTTTTCACTCAGAAAGTTGTCAGGATCAGCTCCAGTACAGCTACAACACTGGCATCTATCCGACAATGTGGAAAACTGCCCAGGTATGTCCTGTCCACAAAAAGCAGGACAAATCCAACCCAGCCAATTACCGCCCCATCAGTCTACACTCAATCATCAGCAAAGTGATGGAAGATGTCATCGATAGTGCTATCAAGCGGCACTTACTCACCAAAAACCTGCTCACTGATGCCCAGTTTAGGTTCCGCCAAGACCACTCGGCTCCCGACCTCATTACAGCCTTGGTCCAAACATGGACAAAGGAGCTGAATTCCAGAGGTGAGGTGAGAGTGACTGCCCTTGACATCAAGGCAGCATTTGACCGAGTGTTGCATCAAGGAGCCCTAGTAAAACTGAAATCAATGGGAATCAGGGGGAAAACTTTCCACTGGCTGGAGTTCTACCTAGCACAAAGGAAGATGGCCAATTGAAAATTTCAAAACTGAGATTGATAGGCCTCGATTTTAACCCCGAACCTCCCCACCCCCAGGCAAGCAGGAGAGGATCGGGGGAGGGGGGGGGGGAGATAAAATATTAGGATCGGGTTAATCCGACCCCAACCCAACCCATTCCCATCCCTTTAAATTTTAAAGTGCAGAAATCAGGCCATTGACGAGGCTCTCACAAAAGGCAGACGAGGGCCTAATTAACAAAGCAAAGTCGCAGCCTGATGACATCATCGATGTCGCGGTTTAAATTTAATAGTGAGGGGGAGGCCCGAGTTGGCAGCACAGCAGCTGATCCAAGGCGAGAGCTGTCGGTCCCCCGAGCTAAGTAGTTCTTTTATCACACCTTGTGGGCCAGGAGGAGCAGGACTGCTCCCCCCACGTCCCTCAAGGAAGTCTTCGGCCTCCCCCAGACCAGACCGCCAGCCTACCCTCCCAGCCCTCCTCATCGGCGGCCGGTGCTGATGCTCCTTTCCCAGTGCCGGGGACCTGCCCCGAGGGTCCCTGGCTACGGCCTCCTGCCGCTAGTGTTCCTTCCCGCCCGTCGGCCAGGCTGTCCATTCGGCCGGCTGCCGGCGGGAGGCGCCCCTATTATATGCTAATGAGGCCGTGCCGTTAAGATCGGCAGGGTCTCCATAACCATGTCCCTGACCTTGCCCGGTTCTTCGGCCGATTTCAGCCTCACCCTCACACTCCCCGGCTCCCCGCTAATATCAGGGCCATGGATTTTTGTTAGGCTAGGGTATTAGGGGATCTGGAACCAAGGTGGGTAAATGAAGTTAAGGTACAGATCAGCCATGATCTAAAGGAATGGCGGAACAGTCTCGAGGGGCTGAGTGGCCTGCTCCTTTTCCTATGTTGCTACAAGTATATAAATAAAAGATGGTTCCAGAGGAGGTGTAAATGGTTACAGTAGAATAGTAGAGGGCGAGGGAAGCAGGGAAGATGTGGCAAAGGGAAGGCTCCCGGAGCCCAGGAATGTTTATTGATTACTGGCTTCAGAAAACGCTTTTCATCCCTTTTTTTCTTGCTCTGCACTCTGACACCTGCACTTCATCTTGACTGACTGCGACTAGCTCACCCCACCCGGAGATTTACTGATCCACGGCCTTCCCCTCTGCCCCATCAGATTGACTCATAAACAGGAATCGCTCAGGCTCCTTTCAGGCAGTCGTGGGCGAATCTCTGCAACATAAACCAGGGAATAGTAATGGTATCGGGGCAGTAATGGTATCGGGGCAGTAATGGTATCGGGGCAGTAATGGTATCGGGGCAGTAAGTGTATCGGGGCAGTAAGTGTATCGAGGGGCTGTAAGGGTATCAGGGTTCATGAAAGCACCAGAAAATTGACCCGTCTATTTCTTTGGCACCAGCCTCTGTCTGTCTGTCTGTCAGTCTGTCTATCTGTCTATCTATCTATCTATCTGTGTGTCTATCTATCTGTCTGTCTGTCTGTCTGTCTATCTGTCTATCTATCTATCTGTGTGTCTATCTATCTGTGTGTCTGTCTGTCTATCTATCTATCTGTCTATTTATCTGTCTGTCTTGTCTATCTATCTATCTATCTATCTGTGTGTCTATCTATCTATCTGTCTGTCTGTCTATCTATCTATCTGTCTATTTATCTGTCTGTCTTGTCTGTCTGTCTATCTGTCTGTCTGTCTGTCTATCTATCTATCTGTGTGTCTATCTATCTGTCTGTCTGTCTATCTATCTATCTATCTGTGTGTCTATCTATCTATCTGTCTATCTATCTGTCTGTCTGTCTATCTGTCTGTCTATCCATCTGTCTGTCTGTCTATCTGTCTATTTATCTGTCTGTCTGTCTGTCTGTCTGTCTATCTGTCTGTCTATCTGTCTATTTATCTGTCTGTCTGTCTATCTGTCTGTCTATCCATCTGTCTGTCTGTCTATCTATCTATCTATCTATCTATCTGTCTGTCTGTCTATCTATAATATGCTAAATGCAAGAAATATAATATAATATAAAATAATCTTGCATCCGGCATGTGTCTGTCACATTTCTGGTGTCACACTTTGCGACATGTGCATATTTCAATTTGCACCAGATTGACTCAAATTTATAATTGATATCACAGCAAAAGTGAACCTGCCAATCAAGGCCAGGAGAGGCCGGACTAAAACCTACCGAACAGGCTCTACCAAGCAAGGTTCGAAGACTAATAACTACGAGGCGTGTTCGGAGTGGGAGGGAGGGGCGGGTCCGACATCGGGTGCGAAACCCGGAAGAAGTTTCAGCGCGTCAGTCTGTGGTATTTTAATGGAGCCACCTAATTATAATATTATTTGTGGGTTTGGCGTCGAATAAGCAGCAGCAAGTGTGGTGCGAACCCGCATGATGCGATCTCAACTCAAATATTTAAAGGACAAATCCAAAGATGGATCTTGGAGGAGTTAGGAGTTTGCACAAAGAGAGGGAGAAGTTTCATGATGGATTCAGGACAGTCAAGGGCTGGGCCTCGCTTTAACGATGCATCGCTTGATGTACTGCTGGGGGCAGTGAAGAGTCGGAGAGAGATACTCTTCCCCAGCAACGGGAGGAAGAAACCTGCTGCTCCCACAAAGAAGGCGTGGTTGGAGGTGGCCGAGGAGGTCAGCAGCAGAAGCATAGTGCCATGCTCCTGGATTCAGTGCAGGAAGTGCTTTAATGATCTAACCAGGTCAGGAAAGGTGAGTACAGTTGCACATTCACCTACATCCTGCTGTGTGCATCACCCCACCACCTCACTCTGCCTTCTCAAGCCTACTTCATCACATCACTCCTCACACCCATTCACCTTGCACGCACACCCATCTTTCTCTTTCTATGCACTTCCTCGCATCCCCATCTATCCGTCCATCACTCCCACTCACCCTCATCCTTATGCAATTTCATGTTTC
The DNA here is from genome assembly GCA_030390025.1 of Squalus acanthias. Lineage (NCBI taxonomy): Eukaryota > Metazoa > Chordata > Chondrichthyes > Squaliformes > Squalidae > Squalus > Squalus acanthias. The sequence goes on along the minus strand of CM059434.1, from coordinate 81,773,143 downwards.
TCCCTCATAGTCATTCTCACCAAATGCACTGCATCCATTGGGTGAACATATGCCATTACACTCACTCATAGGTCAGTTCTTTTCCTCGTTGCAGGAGAAGAGGGTACAGAACGTAAGGAAGAGGGTGAGAACTGGAGGTGGGCCTCCACAGATTTCCCAGTACACAAATGCAGAGGAGGAGGCGCTGGAGATCAGTGAAGTTTCAGCGTCCCCGGCTGTTGGAGATGGGGAGACAGGGACCTCCCAGCTACCTGGTAACAATTATATATCAGCGACCCACATGTCATACAACACTCATCCATGTTGACTTGGTTTCAGCAGGGAGTGAAATATGATCATCTTGATAATGATAAGTTGCAACATTCTTACTTTGCCAGCACTAATTCGTGCCTTTTATCTCCGAAAGGGTCTTCACACGTGCAGCAGAATCCGGTGGAGGTTGCGGACGACAATTCCTCAGAGGAACTGAATCGTTCTGAGGGTGAACCGTCACAGGACTCGTGCTTACCATGCACCAGCTCAGATACTCACCCTTCGGTGGGACCAGTAAGAGAGATAGTTGGGTTTTCACCTGGTGACTCACACTTCACAAGTGAGCAAGAGCAGTGGGTGGTGGCGGGGACAGCATTGGAGAGTCAGCTTCGGACGGTGCAGGGCTGTCCAAGCTCTGTTCAGCTGCACACAGATGCTGTATCCCGGGGGCCGTCAATGAAGAGGAGAATCATTGAGCAGTAGCAGAGAATGGGTGATGTACTGACAGGCCTTCCAAGCACAGTCAATGATTGCAGAGAGATTGGAGGAGTCTGCCTCAAGCATGCGTGTGTTGATATCACAGGGCACTGCGATGATGTCTTCTTGCATTGATAGAGTGGCCAGTGCTATGGAACATCAAACGCGGCAATCAAATGAGTCCATGCACCCCTTGACCACAGCTGTGCAAACTCTGGATGCGAACATGTCTGCCGCCTTAAATAGCAATGACAGATACCTTAGCCTGGGCCTTACAGGGCCGCACTGATCTGCACCAAAGTGCTCTCCAGCACAGTGGTAGCAGTGAAGTGCGGCTGGGGCATGAGAGGGATCATTGCGAAAGGAGACATGGAAGTGGGGACTCAACTCCGGTTCTCACCCATTGCCCCTCTCCTAGTCCGTACCCGCCATGCTGCCTCATGTCCCGATGGCCGAGTCTGCCCCTGCACAGGTGCAGGTGGAACAGTCTTTGGCGGGGCCCTCACGGGCTCCAAAACCCAGGGGACGTCAGTCAAGAGCATCTCAACAGTCAGAGCAGGGCTCTGAGAAGCCTGCCTCTACTGCTGCTCAAACCACGGGAGTTGCACCACATAGGAGTGGAAGGAAAAGGAAGAGGAAAGTTTTGTAGTTGCAAAAGAGTATGCACATGGGTGTAGGAGAAAATGTAATGTTGTTAAGTTCCTGTTGATTAGTTAAAGCACATAAATGTTAATAGTTTGCACCACTTTCCTGTCTTGCCAATTCTTGGTTGTTGGGTGGCAAGTCACCTTTTAACTTGCTTGATGATGAATGGGAAAATATTAATTGATGGGGACCAATGGGGGCATGTTCAAGGGGTGGTTGGTTGTTTGCACGACTGCTTTGTGTCAGTAGCATGGGGGGAAGGGGGAAGAGTGACCATTGCATGTGCTTCTGACATGGGCCCACTGGTGCAACCTAAGTGAACCTTGCATTAATAAGGGAACTCTGAGATCCCAGGCAGCAATGTGAGCAGCTGGTGGTGCATTGCCCTCATCACCTTCCTTCTCCTCATCTTCCTTATCTTCCTCCTCCGAATCGTCCGAGGAGGATCTGAGCTGTTTGCCTTGTTCCTCCTGCAAGTCTAAGCCTCGCTATTGCGCAATGTTGTGCAGAGCACAGCACACCACGACCATTCTGGAGACCCTGGCTGGTGTGTTCTGAAGGGCACCTCCAGATCTGTCTAGGCACCTGAAGTGCATCTTCAGCATGCTGATGGCTTGTTCGATCACACATCTGGTGGTGATATGGCATTCATTGTCGTGCTATTGGGCTTCAGTGTTGTGGCTTCTGACGGGTGTCAACAGCCAAGTTTGTTGTGGGTATCCCTTGGCTCCTAGCAGCCACCCCTTAAGTCTGCTTCCTGGTCCAAAGACGGCAGGGAGCTTGGACTGCCACAGGACAAAAACATCATGGCAGCTGCCCGGGAATCTTGGGCACACCTGCAGAAATATCTTTTTGTTGTTGCACACCAGCTGCACATTGATGGAATGGAAGCCCTTGCGGTTGATGAATACTCCTGGTTGTTCTGGAGGTGCCCAGATTGCTACGTGTGTGCAGTCGATGACGCCCTGCACCTGTGGGAAGCCACCCAGAGCTGCAAACCCGAGCACCCTTTCATTCTGACTGGCATCATCGCAGGCGAAGTTCACATAATTGGCGGCCCTGCAAATAAACTATTGGTCACCTGTCTGATGCATTTGTGAGCCGCTGACTGTGTGAAGGAATAAGCCATATAACCTATTCAGAAAAATATACTATCTTATGAAGGAGTTCTGGCCTTATTACAACATGACAAACTGGGTTTGGAAATTTAGAAACCTAACTATGAAATAGCTATGAAAGCATTCTGGTTATTGAGATAAGACAGTTGTTGACCCTGAATAAATAACCTTATTGAAACAGAAGGTGCAGGCTCCGACAAGCTGAACTTTTGGGAGCAAAACAATGGTTCACCCTGGATAAGGTGTTCTAATTTAAACTTCGTAAGATGGCACATAAGATAAGGAACATCTGCCCTCGTAAAGATGACATAAAATAAGGAACACCTGCCGTTCACATCGTTTTTATATGGTGACCCTAGAACACCTGGAGATGAGACAAGATTCTGGCTGATGTGGCAGTAAGAGTTGCAGAGGTCGGCAGAAAGATGAATAGAGATAATTAACTTGCATCAGCAGAAAACCTGAAAGGAAATACCACTGGAAAAGGGTATAAATATTGAACTCTCAAATGGGATATCAGACTCGCTTTAATCGGGCAAGGCGATTCTCGGCTTCAGAGGCGGCTCTTTAGTCTACCACTCTTTCTACCTCGGGGATCAAAGGTATTTGATATTGATGGATATCCTGTATAAAGAAACCTTTAAGAACTGTCATACTGTAGCGAAGTTAAGATTTAAAAGTAAGATTCTCTGTTAAAAAGATCGTATGTTTTCACTTTTTAGAACTGTTAAAGTTGCGATTGACTGATTCACCAACTGTAAATTGCATGTCGGTTCTTTAATAAATCTCTATATTTTTAGAATAGGCTCATATAAGTCTTCTGTATCAAAAACTCGCAAACTCAATCTCTGTACACACTTTGGTGAAGAGTTTCAGAATTCTGAGGGAGTTTTCCAGACCCTCATAATATCCGGGACGTTACAGTCTAGCTAAACTTATTAAAAGCGCTATCTGGAGGACGGTAACATTCTCGGGTTGTTCCTTTCCTTTAGGGAGAGATAGCCCGGACCCTTAAACCCAATTAAGCATCTTTAGGATTCGGCTACCTCAAACGTTAGTTGAAAGTGAACGTCTGAGAAATACACCTGATCCGGGTTAGCCCTAAAGGGGCTCAGACTAATAAATATCCCTTCAGTCTTCTGCATTTGTGAGCCGCTGACTAGCAGATCCTGTATATACTCCGGCAGAGCCCTGGAAGGATCCGGAGGAAAAGAAATTGAGGGTGGTGGTGATTTTGACAGCCAATGGCAATGTGTGGCCACCAGGTCCAGCAGGCAGCAAGTCTTCTTCTAGGAGGCGACAGACGTCTTTCACCACCTGACATGACAACCTGAGCCTCCTGAAACACTGGTGTTTGGACATGTCAAGAAAACTCAACCTCCGCCTGTAGACCCTGTGTCGCGGGTAGTGCCTCCTGCGAGCTGCACCGCTCCGCCGCTCCCCTCTCTGGCGCTCCCCTCTCCGCCCCTCCCCTCTCTGGCGCTACCCTCTCTGCCCCTCCCCTCTCTGTCGCTCCCCTCTCCGCCCCTCCCCTCTCTGTCGCTCCCCTCTCCACCCCTCCCCTCTCCGCCCCTTCCCTCTCTGTCGCTCCCCTCTCCGCCCCTCCCCTCTCTGCCCCTCCCTTCTCCGCCCCTCCCCTCTCTGCCTCTCCCCTCTCCGCCGCTCCCCTCTCTGCAGCTTCCCTCACTGCCCCTCCCCTCTCCGCCCCTCCCCTCTCTGTCGACCCCCTCTCCGCCGCTCCCCTCTCCGCCGATCCCCTCTCCACCCCTCCCCTCTCCGTCCCTCCCCTCTCTGCCCCTCCCCTCTCCGCCGATCCCCTCTCCGCCACTCCCCTCTCCGCCCCTCCCCTCTCTGTCGCTCCCCTCTCTGCCCCTCCCCTCTCTGCCCCTCCCCTCTCTGCCCCTCCCTTCTCTGCCCCTCCCCTCTCTGCCGCCTCCCTCTCTGTCGCCCCCCTCTCTGCCCCTCCCCTCACCATCCTCCCCTCTCTGCCCCTCCCCTCTCCGCCCCTCCCCTCTCTGCCCCTCCCCTCTCTGCCCCTCCCCTCTCTGCCGCCCCCCTCTCTGCCGCCCCCCTCACTGCCCCTCCCCTCTCTGGCGCTCCCCTCTCCGCCACTCCCCTCTCCGCCCCTCCCCTCTCCGCCACTCCCCTCTCTGCCCCTCCCCTCTCTGCCGCCCCCCTCACTGCCCCTCCCCTCTCTGCCCCTCCCCTCTCTGCCCCTCCCCTCACTGCCCCTCCCCTCTCTGTCGCCCCCTCACTGCCCCTCCCCTCACTGCCCCTCCCCTCTCTGCCCCTCCCCTCTCTGCCCCTCCCCTCTCCACCCCTCCCTTCTCTGCCCCTCCCCTCTCTGCCGCCTCCCTCTCTGTCGCTCCCCTCTCTGCCCCTCCCCTCACCATCCTCCCCTCTCTGCCCCTCCCCTCTCCGCCCCTCCCCTCTCTGCCCCTCCCCTCTCTGCCCCTCCCCTCTCTGCCGCCCCCCTCTCTGCCGCCCCCCTCACTGCCCCTCCCCTCTCTGGCGCTCCCCTCTCCGCCACTCCCCTCTCCGCCCCTCCCCTCTCCGCCACTCCCCTCTCTGCCCCTCCCCTCTCTGCAGCTTCCCTCTCTGCCCCTCCCCTCTCTGCCGCCCCCCTCACTGCCCCTCCCCTCTCTGGCACTCCCCTCTCCGCCCCTCCCCTCTCCGCCCCTCCCCTCTCTGCCCCTCCCCTCACTGCCGCCCCCCCCTCACTGCCCCTCCCCTCTCTGCCCCTCCCCTCTCTGCCCCTCCCCTCACTGCCCCTCCCCTCTCTGTCGCCCCCCTCACTGCCCCTCCCCTCACTGCCTCTCCCCTCTCTGCCCCTCCCCTCACTGCCATTACCCTCTCTGTCGCCCCCCTCTCTGCTGTTCAGCTTCAGGTCTCTCAAGAGCAGGCTGGTGCTGCTGCTGGTCATATTTGGTCCTTCTCCGAGGTCCAATCTAAGGCAGTGAAAGCCATCCTGATGTGATTCAGAAAACCTCCAAAGTGTAGAAAGTAAACTCTCAGCAAAAGTACTGTGAACAAACCCTTTCCCACTCGCAGGTAAGAAAGCAACTGTCAGTCCTGAGTATTCATTGCAGTATTTTCGTGGGTTTTAATCAGCCACCTCAATTGCTGCTGTGTTCTCGCCTTGCTTTCACTGACGAGTTTCAGGAAGCCCGGGAAATCCGTAGATCCGCCATTAAATTTGAAAATGAGTTGTAATATCGCGCCAATTGAACGATTAGCATATGTTAATAGGCAGTCAAACTAGCCTTTCTGCCTTTTCCTCCATCTCATTTACTCCCTCCGTAAAGGGCACTGGGGTCATTATTCTGCCCTCCTTAGGCACAGAGGCACACGCACACACAGGCACATAAGCACCAAGGAAGGTCGGCCACTAATTATTTGCATGCCAGCTTAGTTAAGATTCGTAAACACTTTATTAAATGCCACATGCTCTTCTACTCTTCCCATGAGTGAAAGATTTGCTCGCACTCCCAGGGCGTAACCACATCTAAGCACAGCTGTGCTGGATGGGCCATGTGCTCGAAATCCTTAGAGCAAGTCACCACAAGAGGGGCTTCTGCTCACATCAGACCACCCCATGCAATATGCTGTATGATCGCCAGGCTTTCTAACACATTAGAAACAGGGTCAAAATAGCAGCCCTCTGACACAGCGCAATAATGGCAATCAGCAGAAGGAAGTTTAGTCAGCCCGTGTGTTGTGAAGGTAATGGCGGAGTCAGCAGCAGGGAAGCTATTCCGCAACTTATCAGGAGGAGAAGATGGGAGCATTTGAGAACAGCTGGAACTGCATAAGGAGCAAATTAAACAACTGACTGGAGCCTGAGCAGATCCAGTGACAGTCAGCTAATCATAAAAGCAGATTGACAAGATGAAAAGTTAGATGACATGAAAAATAGAAACAGAAGGCGCAACACGGGGAAATGGCACTTCAGGTGGTCATAAAGTCACGGTGCTGACAGAAAGTCATCAACACTGACAGCACATAATCCAAACTTTGAATTATATCCATCATGTTATATAGTTACAGAGAGTGACCAGGACTTAAATAGCTGGTTGAAATTAAAAAAACCCACAGTAAATGCTTCCTTAGAAATCTTAGGACCAAAGCCCTATTGTTTAATCATTAATCGAATCATTTAAAAGGCGGATGATCAAAAAAAAGCACAGTAATAACAATCTCATTGATCTCTACCGTTTCATTCTCATTTACAGGGAGGCAGGTCAGCACCAGGAACACTTCACCTGGTACCTCCATGGTTACAGGTTTAGTCGGAGACCAGGTGTAAGCCTCAGTCATATGTCTGAGGAGATTTACTTTAAGAGTGGATGTCACAGCAGCTGCTTAAACTGGCAGGCGTGGAGGTGCGAGGACAAGGGGGATTACCTCCCATATATCTGCAGAGGGGGTTAGTATGTCTAGGAAAATAAAAACAAGGAGAAATAAGTGAAGAAAATAAATGAACCAAGCCAGCCTAGTGGTAAGCTGCATCTAAAATGAACGTACATGGCACGAGCCAGCTCTGCAGATGTGGCACTCTGGGCGCGGGTTTGCTTTCTCTCTCCGTGTCGATGCCAGTGCCGCTGTAGAGGACAATCTCCAGTGCCACCAATTTTTTTGTGGCCAAAAGATTTGCCTTTAACGAAAGAAAGAACTCGCATTTATATCGCGCCTTTCACGACCTCAGGACATCCCAAAGCGCTTCACAGCCAATGAAGAACTTTTGAGGTGTCGTCACTGTTGCAATGTAGGAACGCTTGAATCACCTTTCAGTGAGCTCACACATAGAGGCCCAGAAATTCCCCACCGTACCGCCGCGAGTTAGAGCCGCAATCCTGGCGAAAAATGGCGGCCACCACTCTAACACCCTTCTCTGGCGCGGCCGCCATTTTGGAGAGGGCCTTAGCGCTGCCGATAGCAGGGCTGGCCCTGGAGATGCAAATATGGAGAGAGTGCAACTCTGACTTAACGTCACCTCAGCGAACTTCGTCTTAGCGCTGAGGTTTAGTGCTGGGTCCTAAGCTCACACTGAGAAGCGAGCATGCAGCAGACTGACAGAGGTGCTGTCAGCACTTCTTAAAGGGACACACACATCTTTTAGGTACGTTCACATTTAAGCTTTTGGCCTGGATTTTTTACATTTTACTGAAGTAGTGGCTTGGTGCAATACATGTTAAAAGTTTTTTTTAAGTGTGCAGGGAGTGCAGGGGATGCTGTTGGATCCTTGCAAGGTCTCGGATGGTAAAGGAAGGCCTCTGAGAAGATAGAAAATGCTGAAAATACTCAGCAGGTCAGGCAGCATCCGTGGAGAGAGAAGCAGAGTTCATGTCTCAGGTTGAGATGCTGCCTGACCTGCTGAGTATTTCCAGCATTTTATGCTTTTATTTCAGATTTACAGCACCCGCTCGCAGATGGAAGAGGAAGGCGCAGAAGAGGAGGAAACAGAAGGAAGGATGCAACCCAGACAGCCCCTTTCTGGCCGGCATATCCGGGATCAAATCATCCGCCTGCGGTACCAGTGACCACAACCCCAATTCCCCTTTCAACATTAGTCCCACACCTTACCTTCCCTCAGTTACTGACCATCCCAGTGTCCTCTTGGCCACAATGCTGAATTAAAAGCCACCACAAAACAAACTTTTCAATCCAACTTTATACATCTATCCATCCAATATGACATCAAGAAATCAACTCATCACCTTATGCATTCCCTTAGTGACTGTCTTGTGTCTGCCTTTGCCTATCCTACTGATGTCACGCAGTGCTTCCCCAGTGGCTGTAGCATGGCTGGTGGAAGGCTGCTGACTTTCAGTGGGGATTACTGCAAATTGCCTTGCTGGCCGACCTTGAGGAGCTGGTGGCTGGGAGTGTGAAATCAAGTGATGGTTCTTCTTCCTCTTCTTCCTCTTATTCTTCTTCTTCTTCTTCACTCTCCTCTCCTTCTTCTTGGTCATCCATTGGCTGGGCAGGCTGCATTTCTTGGGTGTGTGAAATGAGGAAGGCAGAAGGGTGGAGTTGTGGTGAGGGGAGGGCAGGAAAGCAAGAGGTGCATGCGAGAAGGAGGATAACTTGTGAGGATACCAGCACCTGGTATCCTTTCAGCCCTGCCACTGGCCAAGGGCTCAGCCATGCTCCTGCCAAAAATGGCCGGCCCCGTCTCCTCCAAGGGGGTGAGGTGAAGCTAGGAATGGGAGGTGTGCCTCGTGTTTGGTCGAGATTGTTGGTAAGTGAGTGATTAGTGGGGTGGGGGGAGTAGGTGGAGTTGTGCATTGAGCAGTGTGTGAGGCTAGTTGGTAGGAGATGGCTTTTGAAGTACATTCACTGACCTTGACCTTGAAGGTCATGAAGTTTCTTTGGGCACTGGAGCCAAGTGGTGGGGGTGACACTGCTGGCAATGATGGCCTCGGCGATCTGGTCCTACACCGTTCTTTCTGGAGGGCCTCCAGGCCCCTGTGGATAGAGGACCTCTCTTGCAGTGTTGACCCCCTTGCACAAAGCTGGAGTGCTGCGTGTGAGACCCTGGGTGCCCCTTACCTGGCTCACTGAACCATTTGTGTTAGTGATGAAGCACTTTTCCCATTTTTTTTAGGTGCGGAAAGCAAGTCCGCTTTAAGAGCTGAAGACTCCCATTTGGGAATTCTTTCAATGTTAATTTTTTTTTCAGAAGGAAGTTGAGCTGTAAGGGCTAAAAACTGCCTATTTTTAAATGATTTGTATTTTTTTCATTTTGGAAGGCAGTTCCCCTTTAAGGGACCGAAGTGCTCTCTAAAATGACAGCCTTGCTTTAAGAGCAGGCTGTTCTTGCTGCAATGACGCTACGGCCACGCTACACTGGGGCCTACTGCCGGGACTAACGCCATGAAAATGGCCTTGCACAGTGAGTTTAGCGCTGGGCTAATGTTAATTAGCAACCAGCACCAATTTACCATTCCTGCCAGCGCCATCAATTTCGGCGGCCGTTAACTCCGGCTCGCGGTGGCAGCGGCAGGTTTTTAGCGCTCTCCATTTTCTAGGCTTGTTTAGGCCACTGTGTTGGGGGCTCAAAATCCTCTGGTCTTTCGTTGCTTAACTTGTTTGTGCAAAATTAACATGGCTGCTAATCCATTTAACGGGTTGATGACAATGTGTAAATGGCACACGAAGGAATTTTACGCGAAAGCACTCAGCACTGTGCTACCAGCAGGCGGCAAGGATCGGGTTGCCAACTCTAATTGGGCGCATTCCTGGAGGTGTCATCACATGACCTCTCGTCTCCAACCGCCCCACCCCCTCACTCCCACCATTGATCGCCTGGCACGTCCATCCTCACGCTGCCCCGCCTTCCCACGCCAATTCAAAAGTAAACAGACACTCCGTTAGCCGATCGAATGATTCTTGACTGTCGGTCAAACAGCCTATTTTCCCCCCATCGCCAATACTTTTATAACCAATAAACAAAGGTGTTCAAAGAAAATGGAAATAAAACAGCATTTTTTTTAATGCCCCTATGATCTTTCTCCCGGGTGTTGCTCACAGTAGTGTCCAGGAGATTAATCTTGAATTCCTGGAGACTTGGCAACTCTAGGCAAGGACACCCAACCCCAGGCTAGTGGGGTCCTCTTTAAATATGCAGATTAGGCTCCGATGATGTCATCAGGGCCCGATCTGCTATTTTAACCTAATGTTTGTGCAGGGGGAGCAGTGATGGATTCCCCGTCAGGCCAAACCCTGCCGGGAGCCGGATCAAGGGCCAGAAGAGGAAGGTAAGTTTACATTCGTTTTTCTTCTGTTTCCTAGTGGGTCAGGAGGTGCAGGAGTGCTCCTCCGGGGCCCACAAGGAAACTTTGGGCCTCCCCCGCCCCAGGCTTCGTCCCGTCCTTCAATCGAGATTCCCCTCCTGAAGACTTACCACTGGTCCCTGTCGACGGCCTCCTGCTGCCTGAATTCCCGTTCCCACCCGCCGGCCGGCTGGGCAGTGATTCCTGCCGGCTTCGGGCGGGAGTCCAAGCCTGAATGTGGAAATGAGGCCTGGGAGATAAAATCTCTCTGGGCCTTGTCATGCGAGCTTGTCGCTGGCCCCAGCCTCCTCACGATCCCGATCCTGTTTCCAGCTCTCTCGGAGGTTTAATCACATTTATTAATTGCTCGGCTAATTGCTCCGATTGCTCCTGTTGTAGACATTTTTGCAAATATCAGAAAAAGAGTGATGGACAGGCAGTGAACTTATCTAAGATTCAAGTGAGTGAGCCAAGCATTTCTCCTTCCTTGCCTGCTTGTCCCCAGTCTACAGCAGAGCTGTTCAGGCAGAACTGTCTTTTTAAAGACTGCCCTCTAATTACCATGCACCCCAGCAAATGATACCCATTTTACATGGGATTTACACTAATCACTCCTCCAATGGGTCTTCTTCTTCTTCTTCTTAGGCAGTCCCTCGGAACCGAGGATGACTTGCTTCCACACTAAAAATGAGTTCTCAGGTGACTGATGAGTCCAATGCGGGACCTACAGTCTCTGTCACAGGTGGGGCAGACGGTGGTTGAAGGGGCGGGTGGGTGGGGTGCTTGGGTTGACGTGCGCTCCTTCCGCTGTTTGCGTTTGGCTTCCGCTTGCTCACGGCGAAGAGACTCGAGGTGTTCGGCGCCTTCCCGGATGCTTCTCCTCCACTTTGTGCGGTCTTGGGCCAGGGATTCCCAGGTGTCGGTGGGGATGTTGCACTTTTTCAAGGAGGCTTTGAGGGTGCCCTTGAAGTGTTTCCTCTGCCCACCTGGGGCTCTCTTGCCATGTCGGAGCTCGAAGTTCAACGCCGCCTTCAGTGTGCCAGTGCAGCCTTCGGTCGCCTGAGGAAGAGAGTGTTTGAAGACCAGGACCTCAAACCCAGCACCAAGCTCATGGTCTACAGAGCAGTAGTGATACCCGCCCTGCTGTATGCTTCAGAGACATGGACCATGTACAGCAGGCACCTCAAAGCACTGGAGAGGTACCAGCAACGCTGCCTCCGCAAGATCCTGCAATCCATTGGCAGGATAGGCGCACCAACGTCAGTGTTCTCGCTCAGGCCAACATCCCCAGCATCGAAGCTTTGACCACGCTCGATCAGCTCCGATGGACGGGCCACATCGTCCGCATTTCCGATACGAGACTCCCTCCAATGGGTATGCAAATGGTATTGACCCATGTAAATACCTCTCCAGACCAAATCTTTTCCCTCTTGTGTAAAATCCGACCAACTCACGGGACTCAAATTCATCCCTAGCATCATTAAGAAGTTACGAAAAGTTCGACCATTGAGGACCACACAGCTGAATGGAGAAACGCACCAGCATTTGTACTGCTAAAAAGCAAATGCTGAAAATCTGAAAGGAAAGCAGAAAATATGCTGGAAGCAGAGAGCAGATCGATCAGCACCTGTGGAGAGAGCAGGTTAAGTGAATGTTTCTGGCTCTCGTCCTGCAGCGAGTTTCAAGGGAAGCTGGTAGCAAACTACGGAAGAATGGAGGCCTAGCAAAAACTAGTCTTAACCGCATCAGAGCCAGTCCGAGCCAGCTTGCAGTGTTCTCTGAAAACCAGCTTGTGATAGGAATTGGCAGTGGCCTGATTTCCAAATGTCAAAGGCATTTGAAAGCAGGGAAGACAAAAAATGATTTCAGCCGAGCCTGACCTGGGGTGTTATTGAAAGAGCCAAGACCAGCGTTTGAACTGCAACCCTCCCAAGTATGCACCACACTGTCAGAGGGCAGAGAAGAGGCAAAAAGATAAAGTGCAAATAATGGAAATCTGACATTAAAACAACAAATGTAACCTGCGAATAAACCGCCGATCCGCAGTATTTGGAAATTGCTGATGGACCTGCATTATCGGTTTTTATTTCAGAGATCTGCACCAAAAAAGAAAGACTTGCATTTATACAGCACCTTTCATGACCTCAGGACGTCCCAAAGCGCTTTACAGTCAATGAAGTACTTTTGGAGTGTAGTCACTGCTTTAATGTAGGAAATGCAGCAGCCAAATTACACACAGCAAGATCCCACAAAGAGCAATGAGATAATGACCAGATAATTGGTATTTTAGTGATGTTGGCTGAGGGATAAATATGGGCCAGGACACCGGGGAGAAGTCTCCTGCTCTTCTTCGAATAGTGCTGTGGCATCTTTTATGTCCACCTGAGAGGGCAGACTCAGGTTTAAGGTCTCATACGAAAGACGGCACCTCCGACAGTGCAGCACATCCTCAGCACTGCACTGGAGTGTCAATCTGGATTATGTGCTCAAGTCTCTGGAGTGGGACTTGAACCCACAACCTTCTGGCTCAAAGGTGAGAGTTCTACCACTGAGCCAGGGCTAATGCCTTGATCCTTATATACTCACAGCGAACAAGCAAAACTCAATCCATATTGATTATAACATAAAGAAACCTCAACTCTGGACTATGTTTCAAGCTGAGACCTGATCAGAGGTAGTGCAGCATCATAGACTGTTGGTGGATTCACTGCTGACTAAATTTACATATATCTCATTACCTCCAGTCACACAGTCAAAAGCATCAGGAAGGCTAAGAGATCAAGGGGGCATTTATACGATGTAGTGTTGGTGTGAAGTGCTTTCTCTTAACACTGATGCTGCAGTTATAATGCAAATGCTGCCTGAATCCCGAGTCAGGGCCTGATCCGACATTGGGATGAACTCGAGTGAGATTCCCTCGAGGCAGACCCTTACTCCATTTCATCTCGGAATATATCAGGGCCTTCACACCTGCTTCACACTACACAAGGTCAGCAGAGAAGCTGTGGCTTTCACCCAGTGCTAACCTCTGGATTGTGGCTATACTATAAGAGGTGCTTCCTGTTAGAATGCCAGCCCATTAAGTGTCCAGGTCTCAACAATAACAACTTGCATTTATATAGCGCCTTTAACAACAACAACTAGCGTTTATGTAGCGCCTTTAATGTAGTAAAACGTCCCAAGGAGCTTCACAGGAGCGTAAATCAGACATAAATTGACACTGAGCCAAAGAAGGAGACATTTGGAGAGAAGACCAAAAGCTTGATCGAAGGCATAGGTTTTAAGAAGAGTCTTAAAGGAGAAGAGGCAAAGAAGTTTGGGCAAGGAATTCCAAAGTTTCGGGCCTTGACGGCTGAAGGCACGGACGGCAATGGTGGAGTGAAGGAAGTGGGAGATGCACCAAAGACCAGAGTTGGAGGAACGTAGAGTTCTCGGAGGGTTGTGGGGCTGGAGCAGGTAACAGAGATAGGGAGGGGCGAGGCCATGGAGGGTTTTGAATACGAGGATGAGAATTTTAAAATCGAGGCGATGGTGGACCGGGAGCCAATGTAGATCAGCAAGCACAGGGGTGATGGGTGAACGGGACTTGGTGCGAGTTAGGATAGGGGCAGCAGAGTGTTGGATGAGCTCAAGTTTATGGAGGGTGGAAGGTGGGAAGCTGTCCAGGAGAGCGTTGGAATAGTTGACTCTGGAGGTAAAAAAAGCATGGATGAGAGTTTCAGCACCACAGGGATGGTTGAGAATACCACTGTTTTAATATCTTACTGGAGCATTTAAAATATACATACATGGAATAATTTAACAGAATTCTTTGTAATGCTGTCACAGACCATGGTTTTATTCGAACCCTTCCCTCTCTAAAACTAACACAAGTATGTATTTTGTGATATTTATGCACTAAAATTCAATGCCAAGTAGCCTCCAGATGATCTCATCAGCTAAGTGTGCCTTTTGTTGTAAAGGGAGCAAAAAGGTCACAAGTCCATACAGGTATGCAACTGCAAGCTGCAGCTGCAAGCAGGCACAAAATGCACTGAGTCAGTGTGGGAAGTTGCAATGGCGACGTTTGCAGAGAGCTTGAGGTCAGAACTGCAAAGCTGAATTTAGAGAGCAGATTGACAACTTTGTTGCAGCATGAACACAGAATTGCTGACAATGTTATGTCACCATGTTTTTCCACTGAATAAATCACTCCCAATCCAAAAGGAAAAGTTCGCAAGTAGGTGTTAAAAGCCTCAATGTATGTACTTGCAAGTAACGTGCACCCTACAAGCAACACGTATTCTGTTGTTCAGTACTGCTCCAAGATTCAACAAAGCATGTTATTAGTATTCAATAAAAATGATTTGGAAATAAAAACAAAAACTAATAGACATTTTGTCAATACATGTAAACAGTCTAATGTTTACATAGGATTACATAGGATATACGACACAGAAACAAGCCATTCGGCCCAACCAGTCCATGCCGGCGTTTATGTTCCACTCGAGCATCCTCCTGTCTTTCCTCATCTAAATCTATCAGCGTAACCCTCTATTCCCTTCTCCCTCATATGCTTGTCCAGCCTCCCCTTAAATGCATCTGTACTATTCGCTTCAACCACTCCCTGTGGTAGCGAGTTCCACATTCTCACCACTCTCTGGGTAAAGAAGTTTCTTCTGAATTCCCTATTGGATTTCTTGGTGACTATCTTATATTGATGGCCCCTAGTTTTGCTCTTCCCCACAAGTGGAAATATTCTCTCTGTATCCACTCCATCAAAACTGTTCATAATTTGAAAAACTTCTATTAGGTCACCCCTCAGCATTCTTTTTTCAAGAGAAAAGAGACCCAGCCTGTTCATCCTTTCCTGATATGTATACCCTCTCATTTCTGGTATCATCCTTGTAAATCTTCTCTGCACCCTCTCCAGTACCTCTATATCCATTTTATAATACGGCGACCAGAACTGTACGCAGTACTCTAAGTGTGGTCTAACCAAGATTCGATACAGGTTTAGCATAACTTCCCTACTTTTCAATTCTATACCTGTAGAAATAAACCCTAGCGCTTGGTTTGCTTCTTTTATGGCCTTGCTAACCTGTGTTGCAACTTTTAGTGATTTGTGTATTTGTACTCTGAGATCCCTTTATTCCTCTACCCCACCTAGACTCGCACCCTCCAAGTAATAAGTGACCTCCCTATTCATCCTACCAAAATGTAATACCTCACATTTATCTGTGTTGAACTTCATTTGCCAATTATATGCCCATTCTGCAAGTTTATTAATGTCCTCCTGTAATTTGTTGCAGTCCTCCTCAATATTGACTATTCCCCCCCCCACCTCCACCCCCCAATTTGGTGTCATCCGCAAATTTGGAAATTGTGTTTTTGATTCCAAAATCTAAATCGTTAATATAAATTGTGAACAACAGTGGTCCCAGCACTGATCCTTGTGGAACACCACTACCCAACTTCTGCCACTGTGAACAGCTACCTTTTACCCCTACTCTCTGCTTTCTGTCTTGAAGCCAGCTAGCTATCTATTCTGCTACTTGTCCCCTGACTCCACATTCTCTGGCCTTGTTCATTAGTCTATTATAGGGTACCTTATCAAAGGCCTTTTGAAATTCTAGATAAATTACATCTACTGCATTACCATTGTCTACTCTCTCTGTTACCTCTTCAAAAAATTCAATGAGGTTGGTCAAGCAAGACTTTCCCTTTTGAAATCCATGCTGACTACATAACAGACTTGTTAGCAAAACTGAACTCCACGGGATTAAAGGGGCAGTGCTGCATTAATACGAAATTGGCTAAGGGACAGAAAGCAGAGAGAATCTATGGGGGCGATTTTGTCAATGGGTGCGCATTGGAGGTGGGACTGCTGCTTGTCGGGTTTTAGTCCTGCCTCCATTGATTTCTGGCCAACCCACGCTATTTTCCCTTGATTGACCTTGTTAAGCCCGCCCAGGGGGCTTAGCAGACCAATTAAGGGGAAGCCGGTTACAGAGAATGTCAGCGTATGACGTTTCATCTGGCAAAAATTTTTGACAGATTAATTGTCTGTGAAGCTGTTAAACACTGACATTCCCTGTTGTTTGATGAGTCCTTGTATTCAAGACTCATCAAACCTCTGTTGTGAGCAGAAATTAGATGGTTGTTGCATTGGAGAATGCAGCAGCCATCTGTCATCTCTGCTGGTGAGATGCGAGACTCTCCGCATCCCCAACTGTTGAAGCCTGCAGGAAGAAACAAAGGTAAGTAAACATTTTCTATCATTTTCACTCACCTCACATACTCACCTCTTCACACTTGCACCCATCACTTACCTCCACAGCGCACTTTTGGACCCCTCCGGCCCCCGCAGACCCACTGCTCGCCTCGGTGTCCCTGGCGGGGTTTCCCGACGTCGGGAAGCCCGCACCTCTGCTGGAATAATGGGGATAATCCTTTTAACTGCCTGTTAACTACCTGTTAACAGGCAGTTAAGTAGCTGTAATCCCCTTCCCGCCTCCAGGAGACGGGACCCGGCGCAGGTCGGCTACCCGCCTCCTGGGAAGATGGCACCGAGGCGGGTTGGGGGCGGGATGGGCACCCGCCCCCAGATTCTGCCATTTTCCCGGCAGTCCCGCCTCCATACCCGCCTCCCCAGGGCTGGCAAGATCGTGCTCATAGAATCATAGAATCAAAGGCCGCGATTTTACCATCGGCGGCGGCTTGGAGTCGGGTTGGCTGTTTGGTGGGTTCCGGTCCCACTGCTGGTTTCAGCCGCTCTGAATGAAAAGATTTTCCCTTAACTGGGCTTATTAAGCCCGTCATGCGCGCTACCCGGCTCAATCAGTGGATTCAGGTCTGCTGCTCGTCTCTGCTGACGTCTTCCATCCAGCTGCATTTAAGGGGCCCGTGCAGCCTTGTTGTTTTTCATTCCTATTCTGATGCTTCTCAGTGTGGCAGATAGCGAAATGACTGCTTCAAGACCAAAGGCCTCTCCAAGATTCGATGATGACTCCCTCCATGCTCTTGTGGAGGGAGTGAGAGGGCGCCAAGAGATACTGTTCCCCTCAAATGGATGGAGGAAGCCTCCTCAGCAGACCAAGGCAGCCTGGCTGCAAATTGCTGAGGAGGTGAGTGCCAGGTCTTTGTGTGGTCGCACAGTGCAGGAAAAGTTTCAATGACCTGCTACGCACAGCAAAAGTGAGTATAACATCACACTTACCTTCAATCTGCTCCCCATCTCTTCTCATCACCAGCACTCTGCATTGTCAGCCTACTCCTGCACATCCCAATTTACCCTTACATCCCTTGCATCCTTAACCATCCTTCTCTCTCTATGTACAGAATCACTTCACCATTCTACTATGCACCCCTCACACTCGCTCTCACTGTTATGCAAAGACAACAGCTAACAACGCACAGGGAGGGCCCTTGGTATTGGCACCTCACTCCATCTTTGTCTCCCTCTAAGCATCTATGCTATGGATTCTCTACACTCACTCCAACATTCTCACTCAAACTCCACTTGTGTCCCTCATTGCAGGAAAAGAGAGCCCACAATAAGAGGGAGAGGGGCAGGACAGGAGGAGGGCCACCTTCCATGACACACTTGACCACCGCTGAGGAGGCTGCTCTCGACATCGTCGGAGGAGCAGAGGAGCTGGAAGTGGGAGCGGAGAGACGGGTGCAGTAGAGCAAGCTGGTGACAGAATAGATTTGCAACCCTGTCATTTAGATTGCATGAGTGACTTTTATGGCATCTGATGTTCATACAGATTGAGTTCTGATCATCTGCACAATTCGATGTGTCTGCTACGTTAATATCACATGTCTAACTCATGCCTTTACTCCCCCACAGGACCATCGAGGGCCCCCCTCCCCACTGTCCAGGAGGAAGAGCTGGAAGACTCCTCAGAGGAAGCTGCAACCTCTGTGGGAGCAGTGTCAGCAGAATTGAGCGCACCCAGCACCAGTGCAGAGACGCACACCTCGGTGGGTCATTCGTGAGATAGATTAGTGTTGTCACCTGGTGTATCACAGCTCACAAGTGAGCATCAGCAGATGGTGGAGACAGGGACAGCAGTGGAGAGTCCTCGTCGGAGGCCGCAGGGCGCTCCTAGCTCTGCTCAGCTGCATGTGGACCCTGTGCCTCCGGGTCCATCTAGAAAGAGAGTTGTGCTGAAACTTCAGGAACAAGTGCAGGAGGCTCTGACTGGGTTTGCAACCACGGTAACTGCGAGTATGCAGAGAATGGAGGAGTCCATGTCAAACATGAGCAATGCTGTGGTGCACGCAATGGTGAATGTAGGTGCCGCCATGGAAAGGATGGCAACCTCCATGGAGGACATAAATCGCCAGATGCAAATGAACATGGTGACTCTTCTAAATAGATGGTCATCTATGGAGGATATATGGGCATCTATTGAGGAGAGGGACCAGAGGTACATGGATATCCCCATTATGAGGACTGTCAGTACAGAGACGGGTCCTCATGGTCCCACTGATGTGCAGCAAGGTGCTCTCCAGCTCCTTGCTAGCAGTGAAGTGCGGGCGACCCATGAGAGGGATGTTGGTGGCCGACAACAAGGAAGTGTGGGCTCCTCTCCAAGCGCTCACACTCCCATGCCACCACGGAGCCCTTGGTCAGAGCACCAGATTTCTCACCCAACTGAGATGGCCGTCTCAGCCCCTGCACAACCGCAGGAGGAGCAGACTGTTTCCGAGCCCTTCCAGGCGCCCAAACCCAGAGGGCACCCGCCAAAGGTGTCAAAGCAGGAGCAGCATGAAAGTGAGCAAGGTGCCTCAACATCTGCTGAAGCCACAGGGGAAGCACCACGTAGAAGCACGCGTAAGAGAAAGTTAACACACAAATAGTCACAAGGGTAGTCACTTGGGTGTTTTGATGTAATACAAAGTGAAGATTATCATCGTTATTTCAATTGTAATAAAGTAATGTGATGGCAAAGATTCAAAGTGTTTGCCTATGTGTGCCAAGAAATGGAAGTGTCACAGTGAAGCGTCAGGACGCCTTTCATCTGTAATTATGCTGGTGAGAGTGATAGGAACCCACAGTTTATTGTACAGATGGTGTATGGTGTGTTAAGAAGGTTGGCCAGACACTCATTTCCATATGGCAGCCACATGTGTTTGCTTCATTAACTTAAGCGAATCTGGCATGGATTAGTACATCCCTTGCCTCACGGCCAGCAATGTGTTCGCGTGCTGGTGGAACTGGCACATCCGCTTCCGCAAGGTCTTCCTCCTCCTCCTCCTCCTCCTCCTCTGAGGAGAAGGCTGTGCACTGAGCCACTTGTTCCTCAGGCAGCGGTAAGTCACGCTGCTGTGCGATGTTGTGCAGGTCACAGCAGACCACGATGATTCTGGAGACCCTGGCTGGTGAGTACTGTAGGGCTCCACCTGATCTGTCGAGGCATCTGAATTGCATTTTGAGGCAAGCCGATGGTTTGCTCGATGATGCCTCTGGTGGAAATGTGGCTGGCATTGTAGCGCTCCTCAGCTTCGTTCGATGGCCTTCTCAACGGCGTCATTAGCCACGTCTTCAGGGGATAGCCCTTGTCTCCAAGTAGCCATCCAGAAAGTTGGTTTGGCGGATTGAACAGCGGAGGCACACTAGACTGCCACAGGGTGAACGAGTCATGGCAACTGCCAGGGTACTTTGCGCAAACATGCAAAATGTTCTTCCTGTGGTTACACACCAGCTGGACGTTAAGGGAGCGGAAGCCCTTGCGGTTGACAAATACAGCTGGTTGTGATGGGGTGCCCTAATGGCCACATGTGTGCAGTCTATGATGCCCTGCACCCTTGGCAAGCCTGCCATATTTGCAAAGCCAACCGCACGTGCGGTTACACTTGCTTGATCCGTGGAGAAGTGGATGTAATTGTGCGACTTTGCAAAGAGGGCATCGGTTACCTGCGTGATGCAAGTGTGGGCGGCCAACTGGGAGATGCTGCTGATGTCTGCTGATGATCCCTAGAAGGACCCTGAAACACAAAAATTGAGGGCGGTGGCGACTTTGACAGCCACTGGTAAGGGGTGTCCACCCGCTCCTCTGGGCTGCAAGTCTTGGTCCAGCATTGTGCAGATGTCAGCGTCTACCTCTCGCGAAAGTCTCAGCCTCCTTTGGCATTGCTGCTCACTCATGTTGAGGAAGCTCATCCTCTTCCTGTAAACCCTGTGTTGGGGGTATCTCCTGCGGCGCGGAGCAGCCCTGCGCTGACGCCCTCTGTCCTGTGCAGCATCAGGTGGCTGAGGAGAAGGTTGGCGCTCCTCTTGTTGCTGCTGCTGTTGTGCCTTGTTCTGCTGCTGCTGCGGCTGCTATTCCTCTGATTCTGAAGACCAGGAGGAGAGGGTATAAATGGTTCCCATTCCGCTGGTATATATCTCAGTTGAGGAATATATGTTATAAGCGCTCAGTCAATGTGGGGAGAGGGTTTTCCAAGGAGGTCACAGTGCATATGGATCTCAGCTTAAACACTTACAAGCTCAATAGACCTGCAAAATGTGTTCCAACACCTCAAAACACAAAGTTCTGTCATCTGAAAGTCAGCCATGTTACAGGTCCGCTTTTATGCTGCAGGTGCAGCTGTCAAGAATTCGCGTAGTAGCTGAACCCGGCACAATCAGCTGGCGTGTTTGGCGCACGACGTGGAACACGCTGAAAATGTGGTAAAAGGGGAAGAGCCTGGTTAAATGGGGTTATGTAGGCTGTTAACAAACTGTTAACTGCCTTAAGTGCCTCTCCCGCCGCTTGGTGTCGGGTCTGATCGGGACTCGCAGACCCGACACTTTGCAAAGTTGCGTGGAAGCGGGATGGTGGCGGGTTCGTAACCCGCCGTCAATCATTTAGATTTTCACTCCTGACCCGCCTCCAAACCCGCCCTCTGAGCGCCGGCAAAATCGCAGCCATTGAATGGTTACAGCACAGGAGGAGGCCATTTGGCCTGTCGAGCCCGTGCCGGCTCTTTGCAAGAGCACTTCCGCTAGTCCCACTTCCCTGCCCTTTCTCCGTAACCCTGCAAATTTTTTTCCTTCAGGTACTTATCCAATTCCCCTTTGAAAGCCACGATTGAGTCTGCCTCCACCACCCTTTCAGGCAGTGCATTCCAGATCCTAACCACTCGCTGCGTAAAAAAGTTTTTCCTCATGCCGCCTCATTACTCTCTGTTTCCTGTCACTTAGCCAATTCCGTATCCATGCTGCCACTGTCCCTTTTATTACATGGGCTTCAACTTTGCTGGCATGCCTATTATGTGGCACTTTATCAAACGCCTTTTGGAAGTCCATGTACACCACATCAACCGCATTGCCCTCATCAACCCTCTCTGTTACCTCATCAAAAAATTCAATCAAGTTAGTTAAACATGATTTGCCTTTAACAAATCCATGCTGGCGTTCCTTAATTAATCCCTACTTGTCCAAGTGCCTGTTAATTTTGTCCCGGATTATCATTTCTAAAAGCTTCCCCACTACCGAGGTTAAACTGACTGGCCTGTAGTTGTTGGGTTTATCCTTACACTCTTTTTGAACAAGGGTGTAAGATTTGCAATTTGCGATTCTCCAGTCCTCTGGCACCAGCCCTGTATCTAAGGAGGATTGGAAGATTTTGGCCAGTACCTCCGCAACTACTCTGAGAGTAGTGGTAAACGGTTGTTTTTCAGACTGGAGGGAGGTTTACAGTGGTGTCCCCCAGGGGTCAGTATTAGGACCATTGTTCTTCTTGATAAATATTAGTGACCTGGACTTGGGTATACAGGGCATAATTTCAAGGTTTGCAGGTGATACGAAATTCGGAAATGCAGTGAACAGTGAGGAGGATAGTAACAGTCTGGTGAAATGGGCAGACACATGGCAAATGCAATTTAACACACAGAAGGGTGAAGTGATACATTTTGGTAGGAAGAATGAGGAGAGGCAATATATACTAAATGGTACAATTTTAAAGGGGGGTGCAGGAACAGAGAGACCTGGGGGTGTATGTACACAAATCTTTGAATGTGACAGGACAAGTTGAGAAGACTGTTAAAAAGCATGTGGGATGCTTGGCTTTATCAACAGAGTACAAAAGCTTGAAAGTTATGCTAAACCTTTATAAATTACTGGTTAGGCCTCAGCTGGAGTATTGTGTCCAATTCTGGGCACCGCACTTTAGGAATGATGTCAAGGCCTTAGAGAGGATACAGAGGAGATTTACTAGAATAGTACCAGGGATGAGGGATTTCAGTTAACTGGAGAAGTTGGGATTGTTCTCCTTGGAGTAGAGAAGGTTCTGGGGAGATTTAATAGAGGCGTTTAAAATCATGAAGGATTCTGATAAGAGTAAATAAGGAGAAATTGTTTCCAGTGGTGGAAAGGTCTGTAACCAGAGGACACAGATTTAAGATAATTGGCAAAAGAACCAGAGGCGAGATGAGAAGAAATTTTTTACGCAGCGAGTTGTTGTGATCTGAAATTCACTGCCTGAAAGGGCGGTGGAAACAGATTCAATAGTAACTTTCAAAAGGAAATTGGATAAATATTTGAAAAGAAAAATATGCAGGGCTACGGGGAAAGGACGGGGAAGTGGGACTAGCTGAAGTGCTCTTTCAAAGAGCCGGCACAGGCACGATGGGCCGAATGGCCTCCTTCTGTGCTGTATGATTCTATAATTCTATCACAATCATACATGTAAACGGTCTAATGTTTGCACATGTAATAATATATATTAAAAGCTTTTACAGTTGACAAACTAAGCATGTGTATTGTCTTAATATACAGAGGACCAAGGTATTAGTAACTGATCTCTACATTCTGAGTCTTCAAAATGAAATAATCTGTCAAATCACATGCAATGTTTCCCATATTTTTGTTTTTGTGCCTCATTGAATGTCTCATGCAAAATCAAATGATTTAAAAAGATAATCCCCCTTCTCAGTAGGAGATAACTGAAGCATATGCTGCAGAATTTATGGAGGTGAGGGATGAGCATCTTCCCGCTGATGGTAAAGACTGTGTTCAGGAGATGTGTTCTAAGTACCTTTTATGGTCTAGCAGTCTTTTACCTTGCACATCTCTACCAAGTGAAGAAGTGTGACTATATCCAAAATAAATGCTCTTTGAAATGTGAACTGACGAATATGACTCGCTGGGTTAAACTGGACGCACTAATGAGTGTTCTCTGTTGTTCGCAATCCCTTTGAATGGTGTTTAAAGGAATTACATGTTTTAGGCTGGATTCACTAGCAATGCATCTACTTATTTTGCGACCCTTTTTCCAAGAAGTTAATAAAAATCACAGGGTCCCTTATTATTTTACCAGAGGGCAGCTTTTTAAAAGCACGTGTGATGTACTTATTTAATTCAGTCATTTTGGGGGGAATTTTGTGCTCGTCAACATTCGACACTCTCAGTCTCGAGGAACCACAGAACAAGTTTACAGTGCGGGAGGAATCTGTGCCAGGTCCTCGCTAGAACAATCCAAAACAAATCTCACTCGCTGCTCTGCTTCTCACTTACTTCCTCGCAAAGTTTACTTTGCCTGAAAGATTCCTGATTAGCAGCCTGATTTTTTGCACATTTGTAGCCAAAATGCAATTTTAGGGATTGAGGCTTGCAGTTTTGGGGGCCCCCACGCTGAGCAATTCCCCTAATTTGTCGTGCCGGCTTCTGGAATATGACTGGACCAAGGAGCAGGAAAGCCAGCCGTCCCTGCGTGTCTTGTCTCAGCTACACTGCCAATGCAGAGCTGCTTAATGCCGAATCACGGGCAAGTCTTATGCTGTGTGGACTTACATTCACTGGGAATTAGACCGAAACTGTCCAAGTCCATTTACTCGGGACTCTTAACAGCTGTCACAGAGAGGAGACTTTCACTCCATCTGCCTGAGCTGGATCAAACCCCAGGTACCTGCGGTGAGTGGAACACATTGTTCTCATTTAAAATTTAAACAGAGGCACATCAAACAGCAAAGTTTAGTGTTATAAGTGTTTGGAGGCCAGATGAAGAAAAAAATCTATATATCGCTGCTAAAGCGAACGAATCCCCATAGGTGTTCCCTATTATTCTATTTTACAAGGGAAATTAGGTTAAAAATGAGGGAACTACCATCTGAATTCATCCATCCAGAGAAGTGTTATGTGTGCCTGCAGGGCTCGAGTTGGCAGCTACAGGAGTGTGCGCCAGGATGTAGGAAATCTGAAGTGAGTCAGGCTGAGACAATTGGTTTACTGTAGCATCAAGCTGCCTATAGAGAAGCTGGAAGATGTCCACTTTCCAGTTTGTAGAAGATGAACACATCTAAGAATGGTTTAAGAAACGAATGCATGCCTCCCACTGCATGATGTTGCACTGACAGAGGTAACGGTAAAGAAATAAAGGCGGAATTTGCATTTATATAGCGCCTTTCAGCACCTCAGGATGTCCGAAAGCGCTTTACAGCCAATGAAGTACTTTTGAAATGTAGTCACTGTTGTAATGTGGGAAACGCGGCAGCCAATTTGAGCACAGCAAGCTCCCACAAAGAGCAATTGAATAAATGACCAGATCACTGTTTTAGCTGTTGGTTGAGGAATAAATATTGGCCAGGACACCGGGGATAACTTCCCTGCTCGTCTTCGAATAGTGCCATGGGATCTTTTACGTCCACCTGAGAGAGCAGACGGTTTAACGTCTCATCTGAAAGACGGCACCTCTGACAGTGCAACACTCCCTCAGCACTGCACTGGAGTGTCAGCCAGGATTATGTGCTCAAGTCTTTGGAATGTGGTTTGAACTGGGCTGGATTTTCTCAGCCCTGAGGAGGCGGGCATCGAGGCAGGACAGCCAGTAAAGTAGCAGTAAGTGGGGGCGGATGGCAAACCCGCCCCATCCGCCTCCGTGCCCTTTTGCCAGGAGGCAGGAAGATGTGCTGCTTCGGGTCCCGTCTCCTGGAGGCGGGAAAGGTATTAAATCCTCTTAACTGCCTGTTAACAGATAGTTAACAGGTAGTTAACAGGTAGTGAACACAAGGACTCATCAAACTACAGAGAATGTCAGTGTTTGACAGCTTCACAGAGCTGTCAAACGCTGACATTTCTTCTTTCAAGAAGTCTTGACAGATAGCACGTCAGACGTTGACGTGCTCTGTCAGTGACTTCCTCCCTAATTGACCTGCTGAGCCCGCAGGACGGGCTTAACAAGCTCAATTAGGGGAAAATCCCTCTGGTTGGTCAGACGACGATGGAGGCGGGACATTGACACGACAAGCAGCAGTCCCGCCTCCAACTCGTCTCCATTGAGAAAATCCAGCCCATGTCCTTCTGACTCAGAGGTGTCACCTACTGACCGGTAAGCTTCTGTCAGTTCCGATTTCCTCAGAACCCTGACAAAAGTTTCAAGTTGATTGGCTGTAAAGTGTTTTGGGATGTCCTGAGGATGTGAAAGGTGCTATATAAATGCGTGTTCTATCTTTCTGTTTGTAGTGTAGTGGTTATGGTACTACACTAGTAATCCGAACAATGTGAGTTCAAAACCTACTACAGCAAGTAGTGAAATTGAATTCAATAAATCTGGCAATTTAAGGGCCGGTAGCAGAAAAAAAAAACGACCATGAAAACTGTCAGATTGTTGTAAAAAGCCAACTGTCACCCATATCTGGCCTGTTCTACGTGCGACTCCAGTCTCACACTGTGTGCTTGTTGTGCAAGCCAATTGTCACTTCAAGAAAAATGCCCACCACCTCCTCAGGAATGACACGAAACGCGGTCTCGCCAACATAGCCCACATCCTGAAAATGAAAAGAGACACGCCATTGGCACTGGGTACTGAAGCACAAGTCATGCCATTAGACAGAGTTCACGACTGCAGCACTAAGTGCAATTTCCTCCCTCCGAGTCTACTTGCAACCTCTCAGCGGAAGCATGAAGACATCCAACTACAGAAGCTTACGAAAGGGAAAGGCCAATCAACGCTAGCTGGCCGCGATTCACCATTTACCAAGTGTGCTGGAAAATATATATAAATGATTCTGTCTCAATTTTACAGGCAAGTGTTTTTCAGAATGTACACGGGGACTATTCCAAGGAAACGCAGCATGTTAATGCTCGTAAAAGCTGCCCCTTTCGTGATGATTTGAACCATTTTCAGTTTTGTCTTACAAAAATCCCTCTTCCTGTATTTTGATGCAAAACTGTACAACGAAAGGAAACTTAAAATTACAACCTCAGTTGGGGGGAAAAAAAAACCAGAAGGTTGAAAAATAAATGGGAGCCCATTGTGGGCTCGAACTCACTCCCAGCCTTTCATTCACGATGTGGTAACTGAGGCAGGCCAAATAAGATAAGCTCAAGGCATGTTGTTTTGGTGCTATGCATTGATTCAGTATGTGTAGGAGGTGCTGATTGACTGTGCATTGTTAAGTACATGCAGATGGCAAGTACATAAAAAGCGAGGGAACAAAGGAGAGATTGTGGCACGGAGCTGTCAGTAGTGACAGCAATTCTTGGTCAGAACATGGCATATTAGAGTAATGCAAAAGTACAGCTACTCTGTAACCTTACTGTCAAGTTAAAAGGTATAGCTTCTAAACAGATGTAGTAATATTTCAGCGAAAAGACACGCGCAAAGATGAAATATACTTTATCAATGAATAATCAGCACCGATATGACAGCTTGATGTTCTGAAGGGGTAATGATTGCTTCAGCAGCGCGTTTTGTCTGAGAGGAAATCAGCCGATAAGATAAAGTAAATGTATTTAATTGTTTAACGGTGATTTAGTGCAGGCTGCTAGATTGAGTGATCGCGGCAGAGCAGGGGTTGACACACTGTATATAAACTTGGCCTTGTAAAATGTGGGAGAACGCAATTATGAAGATATTATAGTGGGGTTGGCAGAGTTGGTGAGCAGCAACAACGGCGCGGCGGAAAGCTTCTGGATTCCGAACACAGCCCGGCTGAGGTCAAGCCCATTTGCAATAGCCGAACGCAACAGTTAAAAAGTAGCAAGAAATGGAAGTTGTTAGGAATCGCTGTTTACGTGGGAAAGGAATGTTGGAATCAATAAAGTATAAAGAGCTATAAAATAAATGCACTCGGTACTTTAGAAGCAGATAAAAGATTAAGCAAATTATCTTTTGGAGCTGTTCTGTGTTACCAGCCCTAATGTATCATCTGTTCTACTGCTTCTATGTATAATGGATTTTTACACTGTAATATGTCAAACCACTGCGCCTAAACAAATATAAGATCAAATTATTTTATTGATAAAACAGTGTATGTTGGCATACTAGGACAGACTGAGTTATTGTAACAAGCACACGATACCACTGATACCTTGCTTAGACCACACTTGGAGTACTGTGAACAGTTCTGGTCTCCATATTACAAAAAGGATATAGAGGCACCGGAGAAACTGCAGAAATGATTTACAAGGATGATACCAGAACTGAGAGGTTATACCTATCAGGAAAGATTGAACAATCTGGGGCTCTTTTCTCTAGAAAAGAGAAGGCTGAGGGGTGACCTAATAGAGGTCTTTAAGATTATGAAAGGATTTGATAGGGTAGACATAGAGAAGATGTTTCCACTTGTGGGGGAGACCAAAACTAGGGGTCATAAATATAAGATAGTGACTAATAAATCCAATAGGGAATTCAGGAGAAACTTCTTTACCCAGAGAGCGGTGAGAATGTGGAACTCGCTACCGCAGGGAGTGGTTGAGGAATCTAGCATTGATGCATTTATTGGGAAGCTAGATAAGCACATGAGGGAGAAAGGATTAGAAGGTTATGCTGATGGGGTTAGCTGAAGAGGGGTGAGAGGAGGCTCGTGTGGAGCATAAAAACTAGCATAGGCCAGTTGGGCTGAATGGCCTGCTTCTGTGCTGTACAGTCTATGTAATTCTATGTAATTAAGCTGTCAGATCCTGCCACACTAGGCCCATGGGTGCAGTACTTACACTGTTAATGATACTATCTTCTGCCGAGAATGCATCGAGGTAACAAAGGAAGAATTTGCATTTATATAGCGCGTTTCGCAACCTCAATGACGTCTCAAAGCGCTCCATAGCCAACGAAGCCCTTTTTTGAACTGTTGTGACTGTTGTAGGGTAGGGAAACGCGGCAGCCACATTTTGGCACAGCAAGATCCCGCAGACGGAAATGAGAGGAATGACCGGACGTTCTGTTAACCAGCAGTCAGCCAGAGTGCTGAGCTGTAAGCAAGTGTATTGTGGATGATGCGTCCAGCAGACAGCTGGCCCACTGTAATCCTACAGTCGCTAACCATCCCACAGTGGCAGCGTCCCGTCAGCTTAACAGAGGAGCTGCGGACTGTGCCGCCTGACCTAAGATGGTAAGGAGTTATTAGGAAACCGTTACGTGCTGCATGTGCCCGACTGAGGCAAGTGGATATCCGCTAATACCAACAGGTAATGAAATGATCGCACGGAGCAGAGGGGAAGAGGCTCCGCAACAAAAAAGGCAGAAATGTGAGGGGAAGACACACAAGGATTAAAGATGTTCAGTTGTGACAATGAAGTACAAGCATGTTTAAATTTACAGCTGGAAAGGTCAAATGCTGCCATTTACAATCTACATTGTTAAGATTATGGTAGATATATTACTGGAGCAAAATGAAAGTAATTGTTCTTCACTCACTTGTGTGGTCCAGACCCTCATCAGAGCAGCTGGTTAACAGCTTCACTATATAGACAAGGGGGGGAACACACAGTCTTCCTGTTCCTCTTGTTTAATTTATTTGATGCTACTGACACACTCTCATTGAGCAACCCCTTTTTAAAGCAGTTTTGGGCCATTAAGAATAACAGTGTGCAGGTTTTAGTAATAGCCACTTGGTTTACTGCCAGACATGTCCACATATCTTCTCAGCCATCAGAAGCTATTTTAATTTCACTGTGTACTTTATATATTAGGTAAGGCATTTCAGCTTTGAGGCTAAGCAGTGAGTAAAGGCTGAGTTTCCCAAATATGGCGCTTGTATCATTCGAATGGCATGATTTGGTCTCATGGGTAAACAAAATAAAAACACTGGGGTGCATATTTTGCTAATATTGCCATTTGGTTGGAAGTCGTTACTGAGTTTTATGTTTCTATCTGATGTGCAGTAGATGTGTAGGTGTCTTTGTCATCATACCTCTCTGAACTGTCATGTCGCCTCTATAAATTCTGCCTGGATTATTGTACACACACTGTTCCACTAAGTAAATAAAGTACTTCTCCCTGTATACACAATGGCAACAAAAAGCAGATCACTGCGGATGAACATCCTCATTGAAGTCTTTTAAGTATCTAATTTTAGAGACAAGCACTTGAATAAATTCAAACATGTGGTTTAATGAGATCTAAGTTCAGATTTTCTGATTCTGAGTCCCAGATTTCCAATTAGAAAACATGGTCCATGAACAAAGAGGTCATCGGGGAGTCAGATGAACACTGGTCACTACACTCAGTCCGACATACACTGGTCACTACATTCAGTCCGATATACACTGGTCACTACACTCAGTCCAATATACACTGGTCATTACACTCAGTCTGATATACACTGATCACTACACTCTGTCCGACGTACACTGGTCACTACACTCAGTCCGACATACACTGGTCACTACATTCAGTCTGATATACACTGGTCACTACACTCAGTCCAATATACACTGGTCACTACACTCAGTCTGATATACACTGGTCACTACACTCAGTCCGATATACACTGGTCACTACACTCAGTCCGACATACACTGGTCACTACACTCAGTCCGATATACACTGGTCACTTCACTCAGAGTCAGTCCGACATACACTGGTCACTACACTCAGTCCGATATACACTGGTCACTTCAATCAGAGTCAGTCCGATATACACTGGTCACTACACTCAGTCCGATATACACTGGTCACTACACTCAGAGTCAGTCCGATGTACACTGGTCACTACACCGACAGTCAGTCTGATATTCACTGGTCACTACACTCAGTCCGATATACACTGGTCACTTCAATCAGAGTCAGTCTGATATACACCGGTCACTCCACTCAGAGTCAGTTTGATATACTAAGGGAACGATAGCGTAGTGTTAAGTTCACTGGGCTGGTAATTCAAAGGCCTGGACTAATGATCCAGAGACATGAGTTCAAATCCCACCACGGCAGCTGGGGAATAAATCTGGAATAATTATTAGTATCAGTAATAGTAACCATGAAACTATCGGATTGTCATAAAAACCCATCTGGTTCACTAATGTCCTTACCTGGTCTGGCCTATATGTGAATCCAGACCCACAGCAATGTGGTTTACTCTTAACTGCCCTCTGAAATGGTCAAGCAAGCCACTCAGTTGTAACAAACCTATGAAAAACAATAAAAAGAATGAAACCGGACGGACCACCTGGCATTGACCTTGGCACCGGCTACAGACACGGCAATGGCACACCCAGCACAGTCGACTCTGCAAAGTCCTCCTCACCAACATCTGGGGACTTGTGCCAAAATTGGGAGAACTGTCCCACAGACTAGTCAAGCAACAGCCTGACATAGTCATACTCAGAGAATCATACTTTTCAGCCAATGTCCCAAACTCCTCCATCACCATCCCTGGGTCTGTCCTGTCCCACCGGCAGGACAGACCCACCAGGGGTGGTGCCACAGTGGTATACAGTCGGGAAGGAGTGGCCCTGAGAGTCCTCAACATTGACTCTGGACCCCATGAAGTCAAGCATGGGCAAGGAAACCTCCTGCTGATTACCACCTACCGCCCTCCCTCAGCTGATGAATCAGTACTCTTCCATGTTGAATACCACTTGGAAGAAGCACTGAGAGTAGCAAGGGCACAGAATGTACTCTGGGTGGGGGACTTCAATGTCCATCACCAAGAGTGGCTTGGCAGGAGCACTACTGACCGAGCTGGCCGAGTCCTGAAGGACATAACTGCCAGTCTGGGCCTGCGACAGGTGGTGAGAGACCAACACGAGGGAAAAACCTACTTGACCTTGTCCTTACCAATCTACCTGTTGCAGATGCATCTGTCCATGACAGTATTGGTAGCAGTGACCACCGCACAGTCATTGTGGAGACGAAGTCCCATCTTCACACTGAGGACACCCTCCATTGTGTTGTGTGGCATTACCACTGTGCTAAATAGGATAGATTCAGAACAGATCTAGCAGCTCAAAACTGGGCATCCATGAGGCGCTGTGAGCCATCAGCAGCAGCAGAATTGTAGTCCACCACAATCTGTAACCTCATGGCCCGGCATATCCCTCACTCTACCATTACCATCAAGCCAGGGGACCAACCCTGGTTCAATAAGGAGTGAAGAAGAGCATGCCAGGAGCAGCACCAGGCGTACCTAAAAATGAGGTGCCAACCTGGGGAAGCTGCAACGCAGGACTACATGCATGCTAAAAAGCGGAAGCAGCATGTTATAGACAAGGCTAAGCGATCCCACAATCAACGGATCAGATCAAAGCTCTGCAGTCCTGCCACATCCAGTCATGAATGGTGGTGGACCATTAAACAACTAATGGGAGGAGGAGGCTCCATGAATATCCCCATCCTCAATGATGGTGGAGCCCAGCACATGAGTGCAAAAGACAAGGCTGAAGCGTTTGCAAACATCTTCAGGCAGAAGTGCTGAGTGGATGATCCATCTCAGCCTACTCCTGAGGTGCCCACCATCACAGAAGCCAGTCTTCAGCCAATTCGATTCACTCCCCGTGATATCAAGAAACGGCTGAGCACACTGGATACAGCAAAGCCTATGGGCCCCGACAACATCCTGGCTGTCGTGCTGAAGACTTGTGCTCCAGAACTAGCCACGCATCTAGCCAAGCTGTTCCAGTACAGCTACAACACTGGCATCTATCCGACAATGTGGAAAACTGCCCAGGTATGTCCTGTCCACAAAAAGCAGGACAAATCCAACCCAGCCAATTACCGCCCCATCAGTCTACTCTCAATCATCAGCAAAGTGATGGAAGGTGTCGTCGAAAGTGCTATCAAGCGGCACTTACTCACTAATAACCTGCTCACTGATGCCCAATTTGGGTTCCACCAAGACCACTCGGCTCCCGAGCTCATTACAGCCTTGGTCCAAACATGGACAAAGGAGCTGAATTCCAGAGGTGAGGTGAGAGTGACTGCCTTAGACATGAAGGCAGCATTTGACTGAGTCTGGCATCAAGGAGCCCTAGTAAAACTGAAGTCAATGGGAATCAGGGGGAAAACTCTACACTGGCTGGAGTCATACAAAGGAAGATGGTTGTGGCAGTTGAAGTTCAATCATCACAGCCCCAGGACATCGCTGCAGGAGTTCCTCAGGGCAGTGTCCTAGGTCCAACCATCTTCAGCTGCTTCGTCAATGACCTTCCCTCCAACATAAGGTCAGAAACGGGGACGTTCGCTGATGACTGCACAGTGTTCAGCGCCATTCATAACTCCTCAGATAATGAAGCAGTCCATGCCCGCATGCAACAAGACCTGGACGACATTCAGGCTTGGGCTGATAAGTGGCAGGTAACATTCGTGCCACAGAAGTGCCATGCAATGACTATCTCCAACAAGCGAGAGTCTAACCACCTGCCCTTGACATTCAACGGTATTACCATAGCCGAATCCCCCACCATCAACATCCTGGGGGTCACCATTGACCAGAAACCTAACTGGACCAGCCACATAAATACTGTGGCAACAAGAGCAGGTCAGAGGCTAGGTATTCTGCGGCGAGTGTCTCACCTCCTGACTCCCCAAAGCCTTTCCACCATCTACAAGGCACAAGTAAGGAGTGTGATGGAATACTCTCCACTTGCCTGGATGAGTGCAGCTCCAATAACACTCAAGAAGCTCGTCACCATCCAGGACAAAGCAGCCCTCTTGATAGGCACCCCATTCACCACCTTAAACATTCACTCCCTCCACCACCGGCGTACCGTGGCTGCAGTGTGTACCATCTACAAGATGCACTGCAGCAACTCGCCAAGGCTTCTTTGACAGCACCTTCCAAACCCGCGACCTCTTCCACCTAGAAGGACAAGGGCAGCAGGCGCATGGGAACACCACCACCTCCAAGTTCCCCTCCAAGTCATACACCATCCTGACTTAGAAGTATATCGCCGATCCTTCATTGTCGCTGGATCAAAATCCTGGAACTCCCTACCTAACAGCACTGTGGGAGTACCTTCACCATACGGACTGCAGCGGTTCAAGAAGGTGGCTCACCACCACCTTCTCAAGGGCAACTAGGGATGGGCAATAAATGCTGGCCTTGACAGCAATGCCCACATCTCATAAACGAATAAAAAAATATATATACAGGTCACTACACTCAGTCCGATATACACTGGTCACTATACCCTGTCCGATGTACACTAGTCACTACACTCAGTCCGATGTACACTGGTCACTACACTCAGTCCGATATACACCGGTCACTATACGCAGTCCGATGTACACTGGTCACTACACTCAGAGTCAGTCTGATATACACTGGTCACTACACTCGGTCCGATATACACCGGTCACT
The DNA here is from genome assembly GCA_030390025.1 of Squalus acanthias. Taxonomy (NCBI): domain Eukaryota; kingdom Metazoa; phylum Chordata; class Chondrichthyes; order Squaliformes; family Squalidae; genus Squalus; species Squalus acanthias. The sequence goes on along the minus strand of CM059434.1, from coordinate 81,739,386 downwards.
ACACTCAGTCCAATGTACACTGGTCACTACACAGACCGATATACACCAATCACTACACTCAGTCCGATATACACTGGTAACTACACTCAGTCCGATATACACTGGTCACTACACTCAGAGTCAGTCCGATATACACCGGTCACTCCACTCAGTCCGATATACACCGATCACTACACTCAGTCCAATGTACACTGGTCACTACACTCAGTCCGATATACACTGGTCACTACACTCAGTCCGATATACACCAGTCACTACGCCCAGTCCGATATACGCCGGTCACTACACTCAATCCGATATACACTGGTCACTACACTCAGTCCGATATACACCGGTCACTACTCTCAGTCCGATATACACTGGTCACTACACTCAGTCCAATGTACACTGGTCACTACTCTCGGTCCGATATACACTGGTCACTACACTCAGTCCAATGTACACTGGTCACTACACTCAGTCCGATATACACCGGTCACTACACTCAGTCCAATATACACCGGTCACTACACTCAGTCTGATATACACTGGTCACTACACTCAGTCCGATATACACTGGTCACTACACTCAGTCCGATATACACCGGTCACTACATTCAGTCGATATACACCGGTCACTACTCTCAGTGCGATATACACTGGTCACTATACTCAGTCTGATATACACCGGTCACTACTCTCAGTCTGATATACACTGGTCACTACACTCAGTCCAATACACACCGGTCACTACACTCAGTCTGATATACCCCGGTCACTACTCTCAGTCCGATATACACTGGTCACTACACTCAGTCCAATGTACACTGGTCACAAATCTCGGTCCGATATACACCGGGCACTACACTCAGTCCAATGTACACTGGTCACTACATTCAGTCCGATATACACCGGTCACTACACTCAGTCCGATGTACACTGGTCACTACAGTCAGTCCGATATACACCGGTAACTACACTCAGTCCGATATACACCGGTCACTACACTCAGTCGATATACACCGGTCACTACACTCAGTCCGATATACACCGGTCACTACACTCAGTCTGATATACACCGGTCACTACTCTCAGTCCGATATACACTGGTCACTACATTCAGTCTGATATACACCGGTCACTACACTCAGTCTGATATACACCGGTCACTACTCTCAGTCTGATATACACTGGTCACTACATTCAGTCTGATATACACCAGTCACTACACTCAGTCTGATATACACCGGTCACTACACTCAGTCCAATATACACTGGTCACTACACTCGGTCCAATATACACCAGTCACTACACTCAGTCCGATGTACACTGGTCACAACACTCAGTCCGATATACACCGGTCACTACACTCAGTCCGATATACACCGGTCACTACACTCAGTCCGATATACACCGGTCACTACACTCAGTCTGATATACACCGGTCACTACACTCAGTCTGATATACACCGGTCACTACTCTCAGTCCGATATACACTGGTCACTACATTCAGTCTGATATACACCGGTCACTACACTCAGTCCAATGTACACTGGTCACTACACTCAGGCCAATATACTCTGGTCACTACACTCGGTCCGATATACACCAGTCACTATACTCAGTCCAATGTACACTGGTCACAACGCTCAGTCCGATATACACCGGTCACTACACTCAGTCCGATATACACTGGTCACTACACTCAGTCCGATATACATTGGTCACTACACTCAGTCCGATATACACCGGTCACTACACTCAGTCTGATATACACCGGTCACTACTCTCAGTCCAATATACACTGGTCACTACACTCAGTCCGATATACACCGGTCACTACACTCAGTGTGATATACACTGGTCACAACTCTCGGCCCGATATACACCGGTCACTACACGCAGTCCAATGTACACTGGTCACTACACTCAGTCCGATATACACCGGTCACTACACTCAGTCCGATATACACCGGTCACTACACTCAGTCCGATATACACTGGTCACTACACTCAGTCCAATGTACACTGGTCACTACACTCAGTCCAATGTACACTGGTCACTACACTCAGTCCAATGTACACTGGTCACTACACTCAGTCCAATGTACACCGGTCACTACACTCAGTCCGATGTACACTGGTCACTACACTCAGTCCGATATACACCGGTCACTACACTCAGTCCGATATACACTGGTCACTACAGTCAGTCTAATGTACACTGGTCGCTACACTCAGAGTCAGTCCGGTATACACTGGTCACTAGAGTTACAATCAGTCCATAATTACTCCATAATTTCTTGACTCGGAGACGAGAGTGCTACCACTGAGTCAAGGCCCGCACCTAAAGACTGCATCCCATTGAAACCAATTAGTGGTTATCTAGCCTTGGCCTTATTCTGAAAACTGCTCTTTAACACTTGGCTCTGGGACAGCCATTTTCCCTGGCCATTGCAATACATTATCTGCAGCAAAGCAACCTTTGTACTGTGTGCTTTTTCACCTTTATAATTTAAAGTTCACAAATCTACCCCGGTAGATGATTCTCTCCAATACCCTTCAGAACCATTCAACAAACGATTCTGATTCGGACAGTTGAAGAGATTGCTCATAAACCACCATTTGTTTGTAACCATTTGGTGGATATTTGAGGAGAGCCTCATCCCTGTTGTTTAGCTGAGTTTTAGTTTTTGACTGCTGCTCTGTAGAAGTGGACTGGATTTTTATTATTAAAACCAAAAATGCTGGAAACACTCAGCAGGTGAGGCAGTGTCTGTGGAGAGAGAAACAGAGTTAACGTTTCAGCTCGATGACCTTTCAATCAGAACTGGCAGATGTTAGAGATGAACAGCTTTTAAGCAAAGACAGAGCCAGGGAAAGTGGGGCAGGTAAAGAACAAAAGGGAAAGGTCTGTGACAGGGTGGAGGGCAGGAGTGATTAAAGGATAAAAAGGATGACGGATCAAGGCAAAAGGGGAGGGGAATAATGGAGACAGAAGATGGGTCCAGAGGAGGTGTAAATGGTTACAGAATATCCAAGAGGAAATGGAAGCGGTAATTAAAATATAACGTCCCCTGTCACCCCATTCCGTTCCTCCTGCCCTTTTCCCTGCCTCTGCATTTGCTTAAAAGCTGTTACATCTCTAACATCTTCCAGTTCTGATGAAAGGTCATTGACCTGAAATGTTTTTCTCTCTCTGTTTCTCTCTCCACAGATGCTGCCTGACCTGCTGAGTGTTTCCAGCACTTTTTCTTTTTATTTCAGATTTCCAGCAGCCGCAGTAATTTGCTTTTGAATTTTATTATGCTGCAGTAAGATTTTTTTTTAAATGTGGCTCAGTTGGTAAGTGCATTGGCTACAGTGGACCTGAGTCATACGGACAGGGGAGGTGCCAGGCTGCATCCACAGCCTCTGCTGAGTTAGCTGATCGCAGCCTTTATTTAAGTTACTTGTTGTTTGCATTTACTGACACATTGCCCTGAACTGAATGGCTTATTGGCCTATTTCAGAGGGCATTAAAAGTCAACCAAGCAGTTTTGGATTGGAGTCATGTGTGGGCCAGACCAGGCAGCTTTCATGATCGTTTTTCCTGGTGCTAGCCCATAGGCTACTAGATTAATTGAATGCGATTTCACAACTTGCCATGGTGGGATTTGAACTCACATCCACTGGGATTGGTACTCCAGTAACATAAATACTACCAGGGGAACAACCCTGGTTCAATAAGGAGTGTAGAAGAGCATGCCCGGAGCAGCACCAGGCGTACCTAAAAATGAGGTGCCAACCTGGGGAAGCTGCAACACAGGACTACATGCATGCTAAAAAGCGGAAGCAGCATGCTACAGACAGGGCTAAGCGATCCCACAATCAACGGATCAGATCTGCAGTCCTGCCACATCCAGTCGTGAATGGTGGTGGACCATTAAACAACTAAAGGGAGGAGGAGGCTTCAAGAATATCCCCATCCTCAATGATGGTGGAGCCCAGCACGTGAGTGCAAAAGACAAGGCTGAAGCGTTTGCAACCAACTTCAGGCAGAAGTGCCGAGTGGATGATCCATATCATCCTAATCCCGAGGTCCTCACCATCACAGAAGCCAGTCTTCGGCCAATTCGATTCACTCCACGTGATATCAAGAAACGGCTGAGCGCACTGGATACAGCAAAGCCTATGGGCCCCGACAACATCCCGGCTATCGTGCTGAAGACTTGTGCTCCAGAACTAGCCGCGCCTCTAGCCAAGCTGTTCCAGTACAGCTACAACAATGACATCTATCCGACAATGTGGAAAACTGCCCAGGTATGTCCTGTCCACAAAAAGCAGGACAAAGCCAACCCGGCCAATTACCGCCCCGTCAGTCTACTCTCAATCATCAGCAAAGTGATGGAAGGTGTCATCGACAGTGCTATCAAGCAGCACTTACTCACCAATAACCTGCTCACTGATGCCCAGTTTGGGTTCCGCCAAGACCACTCGGCTCCCGACCACACGGCTCCCGACCTCATTACAGCCTTGGTCCAAACATGGACAAAGGAGCTGAATTCCAGAGGTGAGGTGAGAGTGACTGCCCTTGACATCAAGGCAGCATTTGACCGAGTCTGGCATCAAGGAGCCCTAGTAAAACTGAAGTCAATGGGAATCAGGGGGAAAACGCTCCACTGGCTGGAGTCATACCTAGCACAAAGGAAGCTGGTTGTGGTGGTTGAAGGTCAATCATCACAGCCCCAGGACATCGCTGCAGGAGTTCCTCAGGGCAGTGTCCTAGGCCCAACCATCTTCAGCTGCTTCGTCAATGACCTTCCCTCCAACATAAGGTCAGAAATGGGGATGTTCGCTGATTACTGCACAGTGTTCAGTGCCATTCGCAACTCCACAGATAATGAAGCAGTCCATGTCCGCATGCAACAAGACCTGGACGACGTTCAGGCTTGGGCTGATAAGTGGCAGGTAACATTCACATCACAGAACTGCCAGGTAATGACTATCTCCAACAAGCGAGCGTCTAACCACCTCCCGTTGACATTCAATGGCATTACCATCGCCGAATCCCCCACTATCAACATCAAGAAGCTCGACACCATCCAGGACAAAGCAGCCCGCTTGATAGGCACCCCGTCCACCACCTTAAACATTCACTCCCTCCACCACCGGCGTACCGTGGCTGCAGTGTGTACCATCTACAAGATGCACTGCAGCAACTCGCCAAGGTTTCTTCGGCAGCACCTCCCAAACCCGCGACCTCTTCCACCTAGAAGGACAAGGGCAGCAGGCGCCTGGGAACACCACCACCTCCAAGTTCCCCTCCAACTTACACACCATCCTGACTTGGAAGTATATCGCCGATCCTTCATTGTCGCTGGGTCAAAATCCTGGAACTCCCTCCTTAACAGCACTGTGGGAGTACCTTCACCACACGGACTGCAGCGGTTCAGGAAGGTGGCTCACCACCACCTTCTCAAGGGCAACTAGGGATGGGCAATAAATGCTGGCATTGCCAGCGACGCCCTGATCCCATAAACGAATAAAAAAAACTACCATAATCATTCTATTTGGGACGACAGTAATAATGAATGCTGCACTGTCGGAGGTGCTGTCTTTCGGATGAGTTGTTAAACGTCTCGGGTAGATGTGAAAGATTCCACGGCACTACTCGAACAAGAGCAGGGGAGTTCTCCCTGGTGTCCTGGCCAACATTTATCTCCCAACCAACAGCTAAAACTGATGATCTGCCATTTATCACATTGCTGTTTGTGGGAGCTTGCTGTGCATGAATTGGCTGCCGCTTTTCCTACATTACAACAGTGACTGCACTTCAAATAAAGTACTTCATTGGTTGTGAAGCGCTTTGGGGCGTTCTGAGGTTGTGAAAGGTGTTATATAAATACAAGTTTTTCCAAGTCTTTCTTTTACAATTGCCCATGGTACCCTTGGCTAGAGAGGGAAGAGATGAGACAGAATTCCCTCTCCTGGCTCACAATCTAGTAACCCTTGCTGGGAATTGCAAGTATCTGGATTTGGGAAGGCAGGAGGGAGTTCGGCTGTGATTGGATCTGTCCGTGTAAAGAACGGCCATTTATGAGATGCTGAGGGGAGGGTGGGGGGGAGAGGTCGTGTTTGTTCTGTGTAGAGCCAGGCCCTAGAATGAGTCAATTCCAGGCGAGAGGGAGGAAGGGGGAAAAAAGCAAAAAGCCGTGAGAAAAAAAAAAAGACTGGAATAACTCTTAACACATCGAGAAATAAAAGGAAAACCTGCAGCGAAGGAATGGAAATAACTGAGAAAACAGATTGTAGGGAGTGATTACTCTGCTGGAGAGATCAATGACAGACATCAGACAAACAAGCAGCTACTGGGAAGGACAAGTCAATTTATTCCATCTCCTTATCTGCGATCGGGCATTAACACATATGATAAATGAGAATTCATTCTTGTAATGGAGTCAACTAAAGGTCAGGCCTGCACATGATACCGTTTTAATTTTTTTTATACTTCACTAGCACAATGTTTATTAGACGGAACTAAACTGAATAGGAGGGCTTGCCGGTTTCTTTTAAATTCATGTTTAACGCACATTGTTTCATTCTGTGCATGTGTACAATCCCTCTCTCCCTGTTTACACAGCGGAATGAGTTGGATCAGACCGGACAAAAAGCCTTGTTTATGCTGCTGGAACCAACGCGGTTTGACTTTTTAATACACTTAATCGACGTAATGTTTACAGTGCAGCTATCTTTGCAACCGTCTGATTTTAAAAAGCAGGTCTTCGCAATACTCTTCCCACATTTTAAATTGGTCGGCCGATTGAACGCTGTTTTAACCAATTGGCACTTGAAATTGCTGCGAGTACCTGTCACCCTACTTGTCCTTTCACCCTGTTTGCCGAAGAGGCAGCAGACAATCTGAATCCCTATTTATTCAATTACATTTTGGCCCAGAGACTGAGTGTGCTGCAGGATACAGAGACAAGCAGCACCCACACAGTTCCTCCGATGGGGAGTGACTTTTACTCAGTCAAAAGCTCAGCCCTAGCATTTTTATTCATTCTCAAGGATTTGGGCGTCACTGGTGAACCTGGTATTTATTGCCCTTCCCTAGTGGGCCTTCTCCAGAGGGCAGTTAAGAGTCGACCACGCTGGTGTGGGACTGGAGTCACATATAGGCCAGGCCGGGAAAGGACGGCATGTTTCCTTCCCTAAAGGACATTAATAAACCAATTGGGTTTTTAACGCTAATCTGATAGCTTCATGGTCACTTTTACTGACGCCAGCTTTTTATTTCAACACTTTTTAAACTAAATTAAAATTTGCGAACTGCCAAGGTGGGATTATGAACTCCAGCTCTCTGGATTATTAGTCCAATAACATAACCACTGCAACACCATACCCTCCGACTGTACACACCACTAAGATCCAGGATCCCTGCTGGAGTCAGGCGGCCAGCATTACTTTGCTCGTTGTCACTCACCTTCCATTATTCTAGGGCTTTTGCGGCATTATACATTGTAGGGCCGCTCTCCTCAACACGCAGCCTAGGGTCTGGTCTGGTTGTGGGAGCTCGGGGTGGTAGGAAGGTTGGCCTGCAGGATGGAGCCCCATATCTCCTGGTCTTTCTCCAGCTCCATGCGTGTTACTCCTTCTGACTGGCAGAGGCCCCCATGTGTGCCTAGATCAGATGTATGCTGCAAGGGTGTTGGATTCTTCAACAACAGGGAGAAGCATCACCAGAGTTGTGTGAGCTTGCAAGCGTTAAATTAGAAAAAAAAATGGAAAGAAAGATTAGCTGAAACTTTTAATTATTAATAAACATATAGAAAGAAAGACTTGCATTTATACAGCGCCTTTCATGACCACCGAACGTCTCAAAGCGCTTTACAGCCAATGAAGTACTCTTTTGAAGTGTAGTCACTGTTGTAATGTGGGAAACGCGACAGCCAATTTGCGCACAGCAAGCTCCCACAAACAGCAGTGTGATAATGACATGATAATCTGTTTTTGTTACGTTGTTTGAGGGATAAATATTGGCCAGGACACCGGGGATAACTCCCCTGCTCTTCTTCGAAATAGTGCCCCGGGATCTTTTACGTCCACCTGAGAGAGCAGACGGGGCCTCTGTTTAACGTCTCATCCGAAAGATAGAGTAGATCCGGCTGCATTAAAAGGATCATTTGCTTGTCCCATTTAGTTTCTGCTATTGGAGAATCATAGAAACTGGTCATAAAACCAAATTCCCACCTGCCCCATCTTTTGCTATCTGATAGCACCTCTCCACATTCCATTGAATAAAAGGCTAAGGCACCCAGGCCAGATTTCTTTGGATGGTAGTTGTCTCTTTTTTTCACTGTAGCAAGGATGTACCCTGTCAGCTGTGCATGCCCAGTTAGGTAATTGGATCATCCCATTCAAGGCTCCTGTGTGAATAAAGTCTTGATTGATAAATTACAACAATATTGTACACTGGCGCTTGATGTTAATCATGGTACTCTTCCTGTACACGATGCAATTTGACTTAAATTTGAATAAACAGAATCTTCGGAAACTGGGCTGTTGATTGTTTGGCCTTTTGATTAATTGAATGACATCCCTTCAAAGTGTTCGAATTGCAGTACAAGCTGTAAATTCTACATTTATAAGGTTACATTTGCATTGCCAGACAAAACACATTAAAAAAAGATAAAGGGCAGCTCTATATTCTCACTTTGTGCAGTTTAGCCATTTATTGGTTTGCGGAAAAAGAGATTATCTCCAGGAATGCTCACAGATGAGTAAGGATTAGACTTTCTGGGTCTAGCTGTTTAGCAATGTACATAAAATATTATCCATTTGGAGACATTATGGATAGCCACATATCATCCAGTACAAACTTAAAGTGCGTAAATGCTTTCAGTCGTGTTTTTATGTTTAATTATGTCAACTAATAGATGAGGAATGAGTCCTAAGATTAACGTGAAGAGGAGACAATTATTTGATGGTTTGAGAGACAACCTATAAAAATCTGTATTTCAGTTCCTGGCTTCAACAATCAAACACAGTTCATTTACTCTTTTACTGCATCCCATAGTATGTAGATAATCATTTTTATGGAGGCAATCACATTGCTACAATGTAATAGTACTATCAGATAGTATTAGCAAAATTACACTAGCTTACCTAAGCACAACATTTGATATATTTTTTTTAAAGTCTGATCACTGGTTCCCTACTTTTAGGACATTAGATGCCAGAAATAGTTATTCGGTAGTGAAAAGGCTTTACTTAATAGCAACTCTCAAATAATTTGCAGTAACGTCAGGAAGGTAATATGTCTTGGCGAATGTAACTCCATTCCTTGGGTAGCATCGCATGCTCCCAATTAATCATTAAACTTTTTATTGATTAATTAATGCTCCAGGACTCATTACAGCCACATTGCAAGCAGAAGTACTTGATACCGGGGCTAAAGGGTTCAGTTATGAGGACAGGTTGCATAGACTAGGTTTGTATTCCCTCTGATTGAGGTGTTTTAATGAGTAAAGGATTTGTTAGGGCAGATAGAGAGAAACTATTTCCTCTGGTGAGGGAGTCCAGAACAAGGGGGCATAACCAATGTTCCCTGTAATTTTTTTTGGCACTGCGCGGCCCCTAACTATGTATTCCATTAATTATTACATTTAAACAGGCCTATGTAACCTGAGCTTTTCCAGTGTTCACTCGCGTGCGCACTTTGGCTGCCGCTCCGGACCCGAGCCATTCCACTTTTCCCCCCTATTTTCCTTTTCTCTCTATCCCTCCCTGACCGCTCCCTCCTGTTGTCCTGCCTCCTTTCATCTCTCCTCTCTTGGATACTCTGCCCTCCCTAATCCCTACCCCAATCCTTCATTACTCTTCAACCTTCCTACTCTCCTGCCGCCGTCCCAGGCTTAACTCCCTCTTAGATAAGCCCACAGCTTCCCTCTGTGCCTCTCTTGGCATCCGACTAAGGTCCCATCGAGGCACTCGTCGCTGCCTCCTCACGAGCAGCAACCCAATTGTCCCATCCTACTCTCTCGCCGACCTTCCCGCCCAGCGCGCCCGCTGGGGGCAAATCTTGCCAATCTCTTCCCCATCCAACTCATCCCCCCCAGCGCTGACCCTGTGGACGCTGGCAGTGGGGCAGCCATCACCGACCCTCTCTGCATCACCCTCCAGAATGTCCGTTCACTTGCGAACAAGGCCCTTGCCATCCATGAGCTTATCGTGGATGACTGCATCGACATCATGGCCCTGATGGAAACTTGGTTGAGGGGTGATGACACCTTACCCTTAAATGAAGCCTCCCCGCCTGGCTATACCTTCCATCACTTGCCCCACTCAGATCGCCGTGGTGGCGGTGTGGCTCTCATCACCAAATCTCACCTTGGTCTGTCCCCCTATTCCTCCGGCAATTTCTCCTCCTTTGAGCATCTCACCTTATTCCACCCCTCTCACCTCTCATTTAAAATTCTCTGTTCTCTACCGCCCACCCAAGTACCATAAAAATTTGTTACTGAGATATCTTCACTGCTCTCCTCCCTCAGCCTCTGCACCAAATGACTTCTCATCCTCGGTGATTTCAACCTCCATCTCAATTCATCATGCTCTCTCTCTTTCTCTCTGAGTTCACTCGCCTCCTATCCTCCCTTAATCTCTCCCTCCATGTAAACTCCCCAACCCATATTCACGGCCATCCCCTCGACCTTGCCATCTCTCGTGGCCTCGCTACTTCCATCGTGTCAATCGCAGATAAGGCCATCTCCGACCACTTCCTCGTATCGCTCTTCATCCACATCCCCCTTCCACCCACCCCCAACCCTACTTCCTTCTGTGTCTGCCCCTGGAAAAAACTCTTTCCCAACTCTCTTACAACTGCACTTACGAAATCCCAACTTTGGCTTTTGGCCCTCCATTCACCACTGACATTTCTGCAGCTTCTGCTTAACCACACTCTCACCACCACCTTTGATGCTCTAGTCCCTACTAAAACAATTACTCTCTGGTAAAGCCCTCATCTTCGCTCCCTTAAGTCCAAGGGACGCAGACTTGAACAGATATGGCGGGCAACTAGTTTAGCCATTCAACACCAGATCTGGCTGGACCAGATAAAGCATTATCGGGCCCTGCTCTCATTTGCCAAAATTGCTCACTATTCTAGAATCATTCTGGAATGCAAAGATAAACCCCGGCTCCTATTCTCTACTGCTAACTGTCTTCTTAAACCCCTCTCCCCCGTCTCCTCCACCCTCACCTCCGATATCAAGTGTGAGGAGTTCATGGACTTCTTTGTCTCTAAGATTGAGACCATCTGTTCAGATGCCTCTGTCACTTCCCTTCCTTCCCCTAGCCCACTGGGCCAAACTTCCTCTAAAGTTCCCCCCTGCTCTAGCCCTGAACTCACATCTTTCTCCAGTTTCTCTCCGATCTCCCCTCATGACCTCTCTGTGCTCATCTTGTCCATGAGACCCACTTCCTGCTCCCTCGACCCTATTCCCACCAAACTGCTGACCACTCAACTTCCTTCTCTGGCTCCCATGTTAGCTGATATTGTTAATGGTTCTCTCTCCTCAGGTACTGTCCCCTCTCCCTCAAATCTGCCGTCATCACCCCTCTCCTCAAAAAAACAACCCTTGATCCCTCCGTCCTTGCAAACCACTGCCCCATCTCCAACCTCCCTTTCCTCTCCAAAGTCCTTGAACGTGTTGTCGCCTCTCAAATCCGTGCCCATCTTTCCTGCAATTCCATGTTTGAATCCCTCCAATCAGGTTTCCGCCCTTGCCACAGTACCGAAACGGCTCTCATCAAAGTCACAAATGACATCCTTTGTGACTGTGACAAAGGTAAAGTATCCCTCCTAGTCCTTCTTGACTTGTCTGCAGCCTTTGACATGGTTGACCACTCCATCCTTCTCCAATGCCTCTCCACCATCGTCCAGCTGGGTGGGACTGCACTCGCCTGGTTCCATTCTTATCTATCTAATCGTAACCAGAGAATTACCTGCAACGGCTTCTCTTCCCACTCCTGCATCGTTACCTCTGGTATCCCCCAAGGAACTATCCTTGGCCCCCTCCTATTTCGCATCTACATGTTGCCCCTTGGCGACATCATCCGAAAACACAGCATCAGTTTCCACATGTACGCTGATGACACCCAGCTCTACCTCAATAACTCTTCTCTCAACCCCTCCACGGTCTCTAAATTGTCAGACTGCTTGTCCGACATCCAGTTCTGGATGAACAGAAATTTTCTCCAATTAAATATTGGGAAGACCGATGCCATTGTTTTCGGTCCCCGCCACAAACTCCATTCCCTAGCCACTGACTCCATCCCTCTCCCTAACATCTGTCTGAGGCTGAACCACACTGTTTGCAACCTTGGTGTCATATTTGACCCTGAAATGAGCTTCCGACCACATATCCGCAGCATAACAAAGAGTCCACTTATTTCCACCTCCGTAACATCGCCTGTCTCCACCCTTGCCTCAGCTCATCCGCTGCTTAAACCCTCATCCATGTCTTTGTTACCTCTAGACTTCACTATTCCAACATACTCCTGGCTGGCCACCCACGTTCTACCCTACGTAAACTTGAGGTCTTCCAAAACTCGTCTGCCCATGTCCTAACTCGCACCAAGTCCCGTTCACCCATCACCCCTGTGCTCGCTGACCTACATTGGCTCCCGGTTAAGCAGCGCCTCAATTTCAAAATTCTCATCCATATTTTAAAATCCCTTCATGGCCTCGCCCCTCCCTATCTCTGTAATCTCCTTCAGCCTCCCCCCCAGATATCTGCGCTCCTCTAATTCTGCCCACTTGAGGATCCCTGATTATAACCATTGGTGGCCGTGCCTTCTGTTGCCTCGGCCCCAAGCTCTGGAATTCCCTGCCTAAACCTCTCCGCCTCGCTACCTCTCTTTCCTCCTTTAAGACGCTCCTTAAAACCTACCTCTTTGACCAAGCTTTTGGTCACCTGCCCTCATTTCCCATTATGCGACTCGGTGTCAAATTTATGGTCTTTTAATACTCCTGTGCAGCGCCTTGGGATGTTTTACTATGTTAAAGGCGCTATATAAATACAAGTTGTTGTTGTTGTTGAAGGGGCTGCGTGGGCCATTCAAAATACAGCGCATGCGTAGTTTTTACATTGAAAAGCTGGCAAGCCGAGTGTGCAGGTTCCCTGAAGCGCTGTGCGAACGCCCAGCCGCGCAGGTTACAGGCAACATTGGGCATAACTTTAAAACTGGGTGAAGTCAGGAAGCACTTCTTGATGCAAAGGGTAGTGGAAATCTGGAACTCTCTCCCCAAAAAACTATTGAGGCTGGGGGCGGGGGCAACTGAAAATTTCAAAACTAAAATTGATAGATTTTGTGAGGCAAGGCGATTTAAGGGTTACGGAACCAAGGTGGATAAATGGGTTGAGGTGCAGATCGGCCATGATCTAACTGAATAACGGAACAGGTTCGAGGGGCTGAATGGCCCACACTTGTCCCTATGTTCCTCGCACAGTGAGATCGAGCAACAACGAGCTTTATGTGTTCCGCACTGGATGGCGATATCATGAAAGCCGAGAATGCCCACAAGTTATTGCCTAATCCGCGACATCAGATCTTTAAATATTTGAGAAAATAACAAATGAAAAGACGGACGTGCCAACATAAACTAATTTATCAGGCAGAAAAGATCGTACATGGCTGGATGTCAGCCCCGAGTGCATGCTCCCTGAAGAGTGTGGCAGTCCGCCAAGACAATGCAACACTGCATCGCTGGAGCTGACCCAGGTGGTGGAAAGTGTCGCATGTGAACATAAAACAGGACTTCAAATGCAGACGAAGTTCAAGAGGCTATATTTGTACCGTGATTTATAAAGGGGTTAAACAAGGCAAATCCAGTTATCTTCAGGTTGCAAGCTGCATTTCTTTCCTTCTAGATCGAACTTTATGAGAGAAAAAAACACACACAGATGGGCACGTTATTAATAGCACGCATTTCATTTTGTCCTAGTTATGTTTTCTTTTAAATAATTACCTGGGTTAAAAATAGATTACCCTGAATAATCGGTAAATTATCTCCTCGTTTTCTCACCAGGCAAATATCTGAGTGTAGCATTTCCTGAACATTTGCTTGGAATCTTTAGTCTGATAAGAATTACAGGTCATTTTGACAATGCTCTATGTTTGTTTGTCCACCATAAATATCAAAGCGAGACCAGGAATTCTCTTATTTTATAAAATGTCTCATTTAATTATCACACGACCCAGCACAGCACAAGATGGAGTCACATAAACCAATGGCTTATTATTAAATCCGAATGAATTTAACGTTTCTCTGTGGGTTTTTTTCCAGTCTCTCCCTGTTCGGTTTCTCGATGTGTAGAAACCTTATGGAACAGCTCTTCCATTACATCACTTAGATGTATCTCTCCTGCTGCCTGGTTCCCTTGTAGTCATGTGGGGTTTAATCAGCTGTAATGATGGGAACTCACCCTTTCATACTGATTTTCCAACTGCACCTCACAGCTCAAAGCCAGGTCTTCATGATCTAACATCTACATTCTTTCAAACTATATTACTGGCAGCTATAAAGAATGAAAATAAACCATCATTAGGAAGCTGTTCCTTTACTAATATCACCAGATCCAACCCAGTTGATCTGGTTAGAGCAATTGCCGATGTAATTGTTAAGAGTCAGGTGGCTAGAAATATCACTGAAATAATATCACTCCAAAATCGACATACTCTGAAAAACGAGCTACAAAGTTAAGGCCGGAGGTGAGTAAAGTGACTGAAACATGAGTCAGTGGGGTCTGTCCAATTTAAACTGACCTCTGCAAATCCAAGGGGAAATAGGTATTTAACCAATTCTTCCCTCACCCCCATTACTCTCACAAGGCTTTACAAACCCTACCTTCAACCCTAATACAACACATTGAGGAATCTATTCGACTGTAAAACATCTCCCTGTCTCATTGCTTTCCTCCAGGCATTGGGCATGTCTCTTATATCGTCTGTGGCTCCCCAGGAAGACAATTTCCTGCTTCAGGTTAACCTTAATGATGATTTTTGTGCTGTAGGCTTCTGTGATTTATGATCCAGAGTCTCCAGGTAGACAGATCATGATTCACCAGTAATCCATGTCTTCATGATGAACGCCCCAGGTGGACTCATCCTGCTTCTCTATGGTTGATGCTGCATTCCCTCCCAATGGATAGCCCAGGTTCTGGAGGACAGGAGTCTCAAGTAAATTTGGGATTTGCTAAAAAGTAAAATTGAGGCCTGCATCTGCATCTTCACTCCTCTCTCATTTATACATGGGAGCCTGCAGCTTATTTACGTGTGAAAATCATATTCTGCTCCTTCCCCATCTATTGTGGTTCAGAGGGTTTGTGTTATAATGCTAAGAGGGGGGGGTGGGGGGGTGGTGAAGAGAGATTGGGCTGGATACTCTTCATGATCCTGCCTGAAATGGCGGTGTGGGGGGGGAGTAATGACGGAGACTGAGGAAAACTCCGACGATGAGGCCTACCGCTGCCTCAACTGCCTCAACTGGAAGCCCAACGTGCCTATCGGATGACCCCTGACCCAGAGAAGTGAGGCAGAGTCGGAGGGCTGGAGGCTGGGGAGGCCCCGAAGAGGAGAATCTAGTGTTTAAGATATCGTCATCATTTTATTTAAAATGGGGAGGGGGCACATCAGCTTCTGTACTGCACATTACATGTTGCACGACCTCGGAGTGGTGTATACCTGATGGCTAACCATGAGTTAGTGTTGTCTAAGAAAGGAATTTGTTTACGCATCTAAAGGCGTAAACAATTACTCTTATTTAATTTGTAATTTTTCGTCCTTACAATTGTCCCGATCTATTGAAGAAATGTATTCATTACGCTAAGAGAGAAATAAGATTTACATTTCTATAGCGTCTTTCTCGACCTCAGGATGCCCCAAAGTGCTTTACAGCCAATGAAGTACTTTTGAAGTGAAGTTACAATGCAATGTAGGAACTCACTGCGCTATGGGAGGTCATTTCCTCTCCAATGTTCCACTGAACACATTAAAATAAGGTCAGTCTGAAGTGAGTCCACTCTACTGAATAAAATAACACTTTCAGGACCTCAAATTCGCCAAATGGCACAGCGCATCAGCATATGTGCCTGGTCACTAAATACCAGGGGGCTAAGTTCGATAGCCCCCGAAAACAGGTGCGGGGATCGCGATGCGAGATTAACCCTCGCCCGTTCAATGTGATGCAGGCAGCACGCCAACTTCGTGCTGCCTGCTCATTTCCATGATTGTAGTATGCAGATGGCGCTAACCGCGCTGTTCATTATCTGCACGCACCAGCAGGGGGCCCCAAAACCGTGAGAGGTTAGTACCACTTAAAGCTAGCCTGCAACTCTTAAAGGGGAGGTGTATTGTGGCTGGAGCAGGTGCTGGAAGTCGTTCTACAACTGATTCTGATGGAAACACGCAATAATGATGCTGCACTGGAGGCCTTGGTGGAGGAGGTGGAAAGGAGGAGCGAAGTGTTGTATCCGCAGGGGGCCAGCAGGACCTCCAGGCAAACACTCAGAAGGCAGTGGGAGCAGATAGCCGTGGCGGTCAATGCAAGGAGTTAAGCCCCGAGGACCTGGATGCAGTGCTGCAAAAAATTCAATGACCACACACGAATGGTCAAGGTCAGTGAATGCATCTTTAAATGCCATATCCCACCAACTGCACCACTAGCCTCAGCCACTGCCCAATGCACAACACCCCCATCACTCACCTACCAACAATCTCTATCAATCAGGACTCATACCTAACATTCATAACTTCACCTAACCCTCACACATTTAGCACTGCTGCAAACCTCACACCCACGTCTCACAGCTTGCACACACTGCCAGCTATTTAACCATGACAGCCACATCACCCAAACAGATTGCACCACACTCACTGACACACTTCCCTCTCTCTTGCAGGACAAGGTGGTGCACAATCGGAGGCAGCAGGACCTAACTGGCAGAGGACAGGTGCGCCTGCATAACCTTACCCCCATGGAGGAGACAGTGCTCGCCATCATTGGAACTGCCATTGCTGAGGCAGTTCCAAAGCTGGCCAGCGGTGGGACTGAAACCATAGAAGACCATATTAGGTATCCTCATACCTAATATTTCTTCTCAAATCCCACTTCCCCCTCATCCCACTTCTGATTTATAAGCTGCAGATGGTGTAAGCATACACCTCTTGCTCCCCTCTCCCCACCCCCCCTCCCTCCTCTCCCCACAACCTTACCCTTGTGCCTTTCTCCTTTCAGATACCCAAGAACTGTAACCTGGCCAGGCAGTGGTGGAAGAGCAACAAGACAGTAATGATGAAGAAATGCCATAATTCGATTTCACACTCGCAGCCACCAGCTCAGATACTGACATTGCGTGTAATTTAGAGGATGAGGATAGCATAGAGGCAGAATCTGCACGTAGTGAGACACCAGGCATGAGTGGCCTGCAGCCAGGGAATGGGGCAACGATAGCACAGGTGCCAGCTCGCCAGAGGGCGAGGTCGCACACGAGTTCTGCTGCAGAGCACTCAGATGAGAAGCCCGTCAGAAAGCCTGCGTGCACTGTCAAGGAGCATGGAGGAGTCCGGCACCAGCTTGGCACCGGGTTTTGCACAGAGCTTGTGGACCCAACCATGATGCAGCGTCTGATGGCCGATGTCTCAGCTTCCATTGCAGCACAAGCAGCAGCCAGCCAGTCTGAGGGCTGCAGTGGAAGCTCAGACTACTGGCATCATGAGTCTGGAGTCTAGTGTTCACAGAGGCTTGCCGGGTGTCACAGCAGGCCAGCAATCTATCCTCCAACATAAGAACATAAGAAATAGGAGCAGGAGTAGGCCATTCGGCCCTTCAAGCCCGCTCCGCCATTCAATGAGATCATGGCTGATCTTCTGCCTCAACTCCATTCACCGGCCCTATCGCCATATCCCTTGATGCCTTTACTAGTCAGAAATCTATCGACTTCTGTTTTGAATATACCCAATGACTGAGCCTCCACAGCCCTCTGGGGTAGAGAATTCCAAAGATTCACCACCCTCTGTGTGAAGAAATTTCTTCTCATCTCAGTCCTGAATGGACTACCCTTTATCCTGAGGCTGTGGCCCCTGGTTCTAGACTCCCCAGCCAAGGGAAACATTCTCCCAGCATCCACCCTATCAAGCCCTGTAATAATTTTGTATGCTTCAATGAGATCCCCTCTCATTCTTCTGAATTCAAGAGAATACAGGCCTAGTTTACTCAATCTCTTCTCATACGACAGTCCCGCCATCCCAGGAATCAATCTCGTGAACCTTCGTTGCACTCCCTCTATGGCAAGTGTATCCTTCCTTAGGTAAGGAGACCAAAATTACTAGGATTGCTGAGGTGCTGCCCCGGGGAAGTGGCAGTGGCTCCGTGGAGTGCAAACCGGCTGTCCTCTCTCAGGATGACAGCATTCGACCTCCCACCCCGTCACTCCGCCACTGCCCTTGCTGTTGCCTGTCATCTAGCCAGCCCAGACTGCTGTCGCCCATGCCGAGATGGTGCAGTCCGACGCCAGGCCTTCTAGGCCCAGAACTGCTTGAGGTCGTCCTCCAAGGCCATCTGCAGTCTCCTCCCCTGAAAGCCAGCAGCCTTCCACTAGCCATGTGGCAGCCACTGGGGTAGCACTGCATAGGAGCACTAGAACTGGCAAAGGCACATGGAAGACAGGCACTAAGGGAATGCACGTGGGTGATTATTTTATGATTGTATGCAATATGGCATTATTTCATTTATAAATTTTGTGTTGGCTATTATTTTTGCATTGTGGCCAAGCGGACACTGTGATGGTCAGTGACAGAGGAAGGTAAGGTGTGGGACTGTTGGTGAATGGGGAATTTGGGTAGCGTTTACTGGTATTGCACTCAGATGAGTTCTTCATGGACAGCCTGGCTGGAAAGGGGCTGTCCAGATTGCCTCCTCCCTTCCTCTTCCTCCTTCTCCTCTTCCTTCTCCTCCTCCTCCTCATGCTCCTGCTCCTCAGCTGCTCGCCGTATACCTGGTGGCAAGGGCTGCGCCCTCATGATGGCGAGGTTGTGCAGCATGCAGCAGACCACCATGAATCTTGACACCCGCTCTGCCAAGTACTGCAGGGCTCCTCCAGAGCGGCCCATGCAGCGGAAGCGTTGTTTCAGCACGCCAATAGTCTGCTCTATCACATCTCGTGTGGCAGCATGGCTCTCATTGTATCCATGCTGCGCACGTGTGCGTGGGTTGCGCACCGGAGTCATCAGCCATGTCATCAGCGAATAGCCCTTGTCACCCAGCAGTCAATCTCTGGTTTGTCCTGGTGGCTCAAATGCCGATGGCACAGCGGACTGCCCCAGAATGAAGGCATCATGACTGCTGCCAGGATACCAGGGATGGATCTGCATGATGTTGATGGAGTGGAATCCCTTTCAGTTCTGGTACATGTCAGAGTTGAAATGTGGCACCCACAAAGTGACGTGCGTGCAGTCAATGGCACCCTGCACCATGGGGAAGCCTGCAATCCAGAGCGAAGCCATGTGCTCGCTCCGCCTGCTGCTCTCTGGCAAGAGTGAATGAAATGTAGTCAGCTCTCTTTGAATACAGAGCCTCAGTGACCTCCCTCACACAACAGTGGACGGCAAACTGCGGGATGTTGCAAATATCTCCAGCTCCAGCCTGGAAGGAGCCCAACGCATAAAAGTTCATCACCACGGTCACCTCCACAGCCACTGGCAATGCGGTCCTCGCCCTGCTCTGAGGTTGCAGTGTTAACTGCAGCAGGTGGCAGATTTCAGTGAGGACATCCTTACTGAAATGTAGACGTCTCACATTGTTCCTCGCTGAGGTTCAGGTAGGAGAATTGCTCCCTGAACACCCTGGGCAGATATGACCTCCTACTGTGAGCCCTTCTCCCCCTCCTCCTCCTCCCTCTTCCAGCAGCTTGTCCTGCTCTGTGTGCCCTCTGCTCATTCTCCTAGTCATGCTGTATTTCAAGGGGAATTCCTACTAGTGCACCCATGTCTGGCAGCAAGTGGTTTGTGCAGAAGCCTTGAACTCAGGAGAAAGTCCTTCAGCACCTGCCACACCCTCCCTGTAGACTTTGGCAACTTTAAACAACTATAGAAAGTACCAAACACTTGCACAATCGCAGCAACAGCCAGAAGAAATCGACCAGCATCTCACCTGTAAGCAGGTGGTGATACCTTTAAATAGCCTTGGTGTGGGGGGTCCTTCCTGCTGCTGAATGCCTGTGCGAGGCTATAAGAGGGCGTTAGCTGGAGCATTGAGTTACAAAATGGCAGCGCTGGTGTCAAATCAACGTTGCACGCTGATTGACGTCATGATCTGCCTACTCTGCATACTTCCGGCAGACACTCACTGTGCACGCTAAAGCCCTCACCAATATGGCGTCTGGTGCGACTTGCGCCAGAAGTGTGCGCAGATGCCGCGGACACCGTTTTGGGCCTCTAAGGGTACTCGTAGCGTCCAAAAAACAGGCGCTGCATGTCCAAATTTTGCGCCCAGGGAGTCAGCCCGCATTGCCAAAATATGTGTGGTGTGGTCACTTTCTCAACATCTATGTGTGTTTCAGGTTCACTGTATTTGTAACAGGAACTGGTGAGAATGGTTACTTGATTTGGGGGATTCTTTAAATGGGCTTTTCAATTAAATGAATCCATTCCATTGAAGGGCAATCATCTAATGATCATATTTATACTTTGTCACAGGCTGGAAGATAACTGCTGACCCTAATCTGTCTTGACTACAATATCTTCCTTTGTGCCTATCTCTTCAATCGCTCGCTCTCTTCAGTCTCTCTCCGCACAGTCTCTCACTCAATCTCCAAAGTTTCTCTCTGCCCCACACTCTCTCTCTCTCTCTCTACTATTTCTCTGCTCTCTTTCCATCCCACTTTCCCAAACTCTGTCTGTGCTCAGCACCCTTTCTCTTCACTGTCTCTCGTTCTCCAAAGTCGCACTCTCTCCATTCCTTACACGCACACACTCTCACCATGTTTTACACACACACACACTCACACAGAATACAGGACAGGAGCAGGGAAATTCATCGCAAGATATTAGGCGCAAATTTGCGAGTTTGTTCTCCTGGAGCAGCGTTTCACCCGCTCGGGATTCATGTCAGGAATTGGGGCAAGTACCTCAAGATTTTCTGTCGATGAAAACTCATGGGGTGGCACCCACAATAGGTGCACCTGGAGGATGAAAGTTTGGGGGTGGGGGGGTGGGTGGAGAGAGGCGGTGGATTTTAACTGAGAGCAGGTTTTGGGTGGGTGGGAGGCTGGCAGAGTGTCAAAATCCCCTCCTGACATCATCAATTTGAGACTGGGACTATTTTAACTCCTGGGCCTCATTTACATCCTGCCGTCCAGCTGCTTGTCTCAAACGGGCAGAAGGATGCAGCTGTCGGGAGGTGAAGCTCAGGCAGCCCAGAAGCCGCCCAGTGGCACCGGGTGGGGCGGGGGTGGAGTGTCGACATGGGTCTCGCGGGTGTTTAAGATTGTCAGTGGCAACTTCGAAGAGGAGCTGAGCTTTTTGGGGCAGAAGAAGATTTTTGACGTATACATCATGTGAAAAATTAAGTTTGAAGGGGCAGTGTCCCATGATGGCGAACGTCAGTAATTGTGTCACCGACTTTTCCACTCCTACCCTTCGACATTTGAATATTTCCAGTCTGTGGATGCCTCAGTGCTGAGAGATTAATAATGAATTTTACAGGATTGTAACTGCGCATTTGTTCGGAGCTCTTCAAACGCTTTTAGATTATTTGTGATCATTAGGTTCGCAAAGGCCTCTTCCTGTATGCGTATAAATATGAAATAAAAAACTAAAACTGACGGAGAATTTCACTGAGTGACTCTTATGTTAACTAAGGCAAGGGATTTGAAGTGTTGCGGGGGAGGGGGGGTTGGCATACAGCTCCTTTCCATCTTTACCCCCAGTGACCGAATCAAGGACCCTCCAATCACGCCCTGAATTTCAAATATTTAACATTTCACGAAGCATAATTTGTACATGATCAGATTCCCTTGTTTTTGACTCACTGTAATATCCCTAAAATGCGATTTCAAAATAGTTACACCTATTATGTGCGAAACCAATACAAAAAGAAACTGCGGCTGCTCAGGATCCAAAGGGCCCTCGTTAATTTAGTCTTGCAAAGGTGCAAAAACTATATTCGCACATGTTTTCTGTGTTGCCTCGCGGGAGAAGCCCGAGTCCAGGCGATGAATGTGTTTTTAAGCAGCTGTAAAAGGATAGTGGCTCAGGCGGGCCGCAGAATGGCACGTCGCAGTGCTGCACCACGGAGGGCCGGGAGGTCGGTTCAGGCCCACGATGCCCCACACTTGGTGGGATTCCCATCGCAGCTCAGTCGCCGAGGGAGGCGCTGAACCAAGGTGTGATGCTCTGCTGTGGGGAGCCAAGGCAGGTGGCAGGATGAGCCGGTCTGCAGCCCTTCAATGCAAAGCCCAGTGGCTGGTACAAGAGTGGCACTGGCCGAGGCTCAGAGCAGGTAGCCTACCTGCCCTCTCAGTTGGCGAATGGTGCCCGGTGTGGAGGTGCTTTCAGTAGAAGAAAGTGAAAGGTTTAAAAATTAAGTTAGACAGCAGCAAAAACCAAAAATGTGATTCTTCAAATTAAGAGTCCTAGGGCTGGAAATTCAGTAGGTTAGCACCCCCAGTTAGCACCTGGTGGGGGCGCTAACGGGGCACTCAGGCATTAGCGCCACGGCGGGGTGAGTCCCGCACCGCACGGCAAATTCGCCGGCCCCGTAGCGCCGGCGATAACAGTTAGCGCCTCGGTCCTTTCACCATGCAGATCGTGACGTCAGCGAGTGTGCAACGCTCACTGGGCGCCCGATCTGCAAACTTCAGTAGCGCCACTTGCCTTACCACCTCGCGCCGACAGCGCCAGGGAGTGGAGGCATGAACCAGCCGGCTGGCGCGGCGTTACTTAAAGGGATGCGTCCCAGCTGTTAAAAAACCTCCGTTCGAAAGGTCAGTTATGAGTGGCAGAGAGCGCAGGATGTATCTGCAGCCAAATAAAGGCTGCGTCATCCCCGGAGTGTTGCGGGCCATCAGGAATTTGTATTTCATCTCACAGCATATCGCCGTTCTGCACTCCCCAAATCATTGGGGGCTGGTGTGCAGACTCCGGTGACCCTCCCCTTTAATGGCTGGAAGGCGCCTGCGCCAATGCTCACTCCCGATTACACAACACCTCATATTCATTATTGCTTGGAGCCTAACGCCACTCACCTATGCCATTAGCGCCTGATTTAGCACTCCCCTGCATTCTTTGAGCGCTGAGACTGAATTTAGCGGGCAGCGAGATTGATTAGCGCCTGGCACTAAATTTCCAACTTCTCAAATGTTAGTGCCCCTTCCTGGGTGATACCCAATTTCTCCCCCCTAATTTCTCAGTTTTGTTTTGATGAATGGCTGTGTTGATTTAATGGCCCAGATTTTGCAGTCAGCGGCGAAGGAATGGCACTTGCCGGTCATCACGCTGACAGCTGCCCAAAGTCTTTTCGCGGGCTTTTGAGTGGCAACTTGTGCTATTTGGAGATCATTTCCAGCGCGGCGCCCTCTACAGGGGATCTGTGGTTTGTGTGAACAAGGCGAGCAACAGCAAGGCTCTTCAACCAATCAGATTGAAGAATCTCACTGAGTCATGCAGAGTCTAAACCAGGAAGTATAAAGCAGGAAGTATAAATTAGATTTAATTCATTGTAAAATCATGTACAGAAAGCAAAATAAAGAGAGGGAAAGAAAGATGGGATTAAGATAGAGAGATAAAAGAGACAGAAAGAAAAAGCAAGAATTTTTTTTTTATATCTCCAACACTAATGAAATTCTGAAGGAATGAGATTCCACACTTGTAAAATAAAATTTTCAGGGCCAGAGAGGTTGTTTGGCAGTAATTATGACCTATCTCGCCGTTAAAAATTTCCTTACACCTGAATCCATCAGCCCTAACTTTTTCTGGCGTAGTTAATAAGTAACTAGTGGGTAAGTACCGCAACTTCACACCTTTACATGGACTTCAATGCCAAGTCTCTCGGTGAGCTTCTGCTATAGCACAGCCTGTGGAGGAGCAGGGTAACTCAGACGGCAACTTCTGGATTTGCATTTAACTGCATATGTGCGGACTCCAGAGGTTGCTGTCTGATTTATTCCATAATAATGCTGAGTGCTGTTAGCCTCACTATTATTCTCAATGCAAAATCCGGAACAATGTAATAGTCAATTTTCCAGAACTCGTCTATACCTTTGGCTGGTGCTGTAGGTTTACTACATAAATTACACATTCACAAGTGTGTCATTCTAACATCATTATCACGTGTCAGCTGTGGCTCAGCACTCTTGTCTCTGAGTCAGAAAGTTACGGGTTCAAGTCCCACTCCAGAGACGGTGCTATGTGCGCCGTTTGGTGCCTTAAATGGTGTTCGCAACGCACATGCACACTTCTGGTTCTCTGCTGCAGCACTCGTGTGCGACCTCGCCCTCTGGGGAGCTGGCACCTATGCTACCCTTTCCCCCTGCCCTGGCTGCAGGCCACTCGTGCCTGGTGTCTCACCACGTGCAGAGCCTGTGTCTAACCTATCCTCTAAAGTATGCGGAGTGTCAGTATCTGAGCTGGTGGCTGTG
Organism: Squalus acanthias; assembly: GCA_030390025.1. Classification (NCBI taxonomy): domain Eukaryota; kingdom Metazoa; phylum Chordata; class Chondrichthyes; order Squaliformes; family Squalidae; genus Squalus; species Squalus acanthias. The sequence continues at coordinate 81,714,728 of CM059434.1, read as the reverse complement.
AGTGTGAAATCGAGTGACTTTGCTGTGTCTTCATGAGCACTGTCTTCCTGCTCCTCCACCAGTGCTTGGCCAGGTGGCAGTTCGTGGCTATCTGAAAGGAGAAAGGCACAAGGGTAAGGTTGTGGTGAGGGGAGGGGGGCGGGAAGCAAGAGGTGCATGCTTACACCATCTGCAGCTTGTAAATTAGAAGGGATAGTTGGATGAGGGGGTAGTGGGATGTGAGAAGGAGGCTTAGGTATGAGGATACCGTCATCTTGGATTGCTTCAGCCCCGCCATTGGCCATGGGCTCAGCGATTGCCCTTCCAAGAATGTCCAGCACCGTCTTCTCCAGGGGAGTGAGATTGTGCAGGCGTGCCTGTGCCCCATCGAGTAGCCCCTGCCTGCTCTGATTGTGAGCCACTTTTTTACTCCATGAGGGTAAGGTTATGCAGGCCCACCTGTCCTCTGCCAATTAGGTCCTGCTGCCTCCGATTGTGCACCACCTTGTCCTGCAAGAGAGAGGGAAGTGTGTCAGTGAGTGTGATGCAATATGTTTGGATATTGTGCCTGTCATGGTTGAATAGCTGACAATGTGCGCAAGCTGTGAGCTGTAGTTGTGAGTCTTGCAGCAGTGGTAAGTGTGTGAGGGTGAGGTGAAGCTATGAATGTGAGGTATGAGTCGTGTTTGGTAGAGATTGTTGGTAGGTGAGTGATGGGGGTGTGGAGCATTGAGCAGTGTGTGAGGCTAGTGGTGCAGTTGGCAGGATATGGCATTTAAAGATTAATTCACTGACTTTGACCACTTGTGTGAGGTCATTAAACCTCTTCCTGCCCTGCATTAGGTCCTCAGGGCGACACTGCTTGCATTGACAGCAACAGCTATCTGCTCCCATTGGGGTTTTCAATTCTGCCTGGAGGGCCTCCTGGCCCTCTCCTGCACCAAGGCCTCCAGTGCTGCATCAGAGAACCTTGGTGCATGCTTTCTCCACTGTTGTGACATTTGCACTGTCTCCCCCAGCCACTTGCATCAGCTGCTGCAGGCAGAATGCACCTCCCCTTTACGAGGTGCAGACTGCCTTTAGGAAGTGGAGGCTAGCTTTCATTGGTGCTAGGCTCACATGAACTTGGGCCCCCTGCTGAGCGTTCAGCCACTCAGCAGCGCGTTCAGCACTGGGCTGAACGCTACAATCATTATGATTCGCAGGCAGCACGAAGGTGGTTTCGGGGTCAATCCAATTTTTAGCCCATTATCTGGTCATTAGCACATTGCTGTTGTGGAACCTTGCTATGTGCAAATTGGCTGGTGTGTTTCCTACATTAGAACACTTCATTGGCTGTAAACGGTTTGGGATGTTGTGATAGGCGCTATATAAATGTAAGTTCTTCCTTTCTTTCTATTGTTGCTGATTAGAATCAGCTGGTCTGGTCGTTTTTATCTTCTGAGTCATGGCACAGTGACCTTTGACATACACATGAAGAGTTCACTTGCAAGAATTTTCTGCAATATGTTGAAAAGATTTGGAAACCCAGACATTTCAAGTATCACTTGAGAGCTCTCAAAATTATCACAGTACTCAACAGGATTATTACCAATGATCTTTGCCAGTAGCTTTTGAGAGAATAGTTATGCCAGTTCTGGTCTCCAGATTATAAAAAGGATGTCGAGGCACTGAGGAAGGTGCAAAAAGATTTACAAGGATGACACCAGAACGGTGAGGTTCTACCCATCAGGAAAGATTGCTCGAAAAGAGAAGGTTGAGGGGGGGGACCTGATCGAGGTCTATAAGATTATGAAAGGGTTTGATAGGGTAGATGTGCAGAAAATGTTTCCACTTGTGGGGGAGACTAAAACTAGGGGCCATCAATGAAAATATTCACTAATAAATCCAATAGAGAATTCAGGAGAAACTTCTCTACCCAGAAAGTGGTGAGATTGTGGAACTCGCTACCACAGGGAGTGGTTGAGGTGAATAGCACAGATGCATTTAAGGGGAAGCAGGATAAGTACATGAGGGAGAAGGGAGTAGAAGGATATGTTGATGGGGATAGATGAAGTAGGGTGGGAGGAGGCTCACGTGGAGCATAAACACCGACACGGACCAAGTGGGCTGAATGTCCTATTTCTGTGCTGGAAATTCTAAGTCGTTAGGGAAGAAATTGGCACCATGCAGGTGAGAGGCATTAGTGACCTTTCTGGGAGGCGGTCGTGGGGTGGGGGGGGCAGAGCTTATCTGTGTGACGCCCTGACTCAATGTGAAGGAATTCATCAGGAGGAGTCTAGTGTGATCTGGATAGCACCAGTTTTATTTGCGCGGGTGGGGAAATACTGTGACTGCACTGAGAACACAGTGAAAGAGTTAATTGGAAGCAACAGGAAGTGATATTCAGCTGCTGGACGACCACAGAGACTGGGATAAATTAATTTGAGAAAAATTGCGTTAAAGGAGAGCTGATGGATAAGCAGTCATGGGAAATCTGTCTACAGGGAGGACAAATGAGAATAACTTGACTTTCATGTGACCCTTAATCTATTTATAGGAGGAAAAATCAGGAAATGAAGTACCTATCAACAGCAGTTTAAGTCAACAACTAAAATTAATTGCTTTTACTTTCAAACTCTTTTCCAGGCCACTGCAGACTTCACACGAAGTTTCGCACTCTCTCTGTTTCACCGCAGTCCCCCCCCCCCAGCTCAAAGGCCAGCCTTTCTAATACCCCAGCCAATTAAATAAATCATTCCAAATCAAACGATTTGGTCATTAATTGGCCGATTTGGGAAGCAATCAGCGAGGGGACCCATCGATTCGGATACAAGTTCTGAATTCCACACGGGGAACAACTAAACCTGTATGTCTTTGTACGCTGGCGACAGTAATACGACACACTGATCTTGCCCGCTGCTGAGGAGCGGACATGGGAAACACCCCATGGTTGAGAAGGCGGCTGATAGGCTGAGGAAGCATGAAGTGCAGAAGAGTTTGAACTAGCTCCCATTATTTTACATCACTGGGCTAATAGTCTTCAGCGGAGTGACGTCAGCTGACAACAGAACAGAGACTAGTGCTCACTGATTCCACCAAGTATAGTCTCCACAAGAACGAGGAAAACATTTCCCAAGGTATTATTATGTGGGGCCCGTGCAGCGTTGTAATTGCAGGCTCTTAATTTTGGATTGTGTTGGACTGGTTGTTTCTGCGGAGACTGGATGTATGAAATCTATGTTGTTTTGGTCTCCACTTAAATGTCAGCCCATGTTCTGTGTCGTGCTATTTTTAAATAAAAATCTAATTTCTCCATTATTTTGCATATTTGTGGCTGAGCTCGGTGCTCTACTGAGTTATGTACCATGGCCAGCTCCAACACTGCATTATATTTTTTTAAATATTAATTCACGGGATGTGGGCGTCACTGGCAAGGCCAGCATTTTTTTTTGCCCATCCCTAGTTGCCCTTGAGAAGGTGGTGATGATCCTTTTTCTTGAACCGCTGCAGTCCGTGTGGTGAAGGTACACCCACAGAGCTGTTAGGTAGGGAGTTCCATGGATTTTTACCCAGCGACGATGAAGGAACGATGATATATGCCCAAGTCAGGATGGTGTGTAACTTGGAGGAAAACCTGGAGGTGGTGGTGTTCCCATGCGCCTGCTGCCCTCGTCCTTCTAGGTGGTAGGATTCATGGGTTTGGGAGGTGCTGTCGAAGAAGCCTTGGCGAGGTGCCCCTGTGGATGGTACAGATGGCAGCCACATTAATGTTACTGTTGTCATACACCCTTCACTGCGGCAGTCCAAGCAAGAAAATCTCCAGCTCACTTGGGTGCCCCATCTTTTACCTGACACTGGTCCATCCATTTGAGCCGGCCTGTTCAGAGCTTGACCTCAATCTCTTCCCAAGTCGCAGTGCAAGCATGCAGTTTATTAAGGTGTCAGCGTGGCTCAATGGGTAGCACTCCTGCCTCCGCGGCAGGAGATCGTGGGTTCAAGCACCCACTCCAGAGACTTGAGCGCATATTCCAGGCTGACACTCCAGTGCCAGTACCGAGGGAGCGCTGCACTGTCAGACGTAACATGTCTTGGCTGAGATGTTAAACCGTGGCCCCATCTGCCCTCCCAGGTGGATGTAAAAGATCCCACGACATTATTGGAAGAAGAGCAGGCAAGTTCTCCTTGGTGCACGGGCCAAAATTTATCCCTCAACCAACACCTAAAACAGATTGTCTGGTCATTATCTCATTACTGTTTGTGGGAACTTGCTGTGCACAAACTGACTGCCGTGTTTCCCTACGTTACTTCAGGGACTACACTTCAACATGTACGTCATGGGCTGTAAAGCACCTTGGGACGTCCTGAGGTCATAATAGGTGCTATATAAATGCAAGTTCTTTTTTTTCTGTTCATTTTTGGCTGTGATGAATTGTAACAGGGTGATGCCCAGGCAATGTGTCCCTGGAGGAGGTTTTTATTCATTCATTCATGGGATGTGGGCGTCGCTGGCAAGGCCAGCATTTATTGTCCATCCCTAGTTGCCCTCGAGAAGGTGGTGGTGAGCCGCCTTCTTGAACCGCTGCAGTCCGTGTGGTGAGGGTACTCCCACAGTGCTGTTAGGGAGGGAGTGCCAGGGTTTTGACCCAGCGACGATGAAGGATCGGCGATATACTTCCAAGTCAGGATGGTGTGTGACTTGGAGGGGAACTTGCTGCAGTGCATCTTGTAGATGGTACACACTGCAGCCATGGTATGCCGGTGGTGGATGGAGTGAATGTTTAAGGTGGTGGATGGGGTGCCAATCAAGCGGGCTGCTTTGTCCTGGATGGTGTCGAGCTTCTTGAGTGCTGTTGAGGTGCCAGGCGGATGTAGAAGTGCAGGGCACAAACACTATGGGAGTGATTTTAACCCTAGTTGCCCGAGGGAAACCGGGCGGCTGGCCAGTGCAAATGGCCCAGGTTATTTACCTGCCCTCCTGCTGCTGTCTGCGATTTTGACTCAGGCTTCTGGACGGGCGGCTGGCATGGTCCTCATTGACATATGTGGAACCGGGTCCGATGATGTCATCGGGGCCTGGCTGCTATTTTAAACGCTGGCCTGAGCCGGGGTGGTGAGGTGGGACGTGGGAGCCACCAGGTACAGTCAAGCAAAAGGATTCTGTGGCAGAAGAGGCCAAGTTTTGTTTTACTATTCTCGTGGGACCGGGAGGAGTCGGAGTTCTTCTCTGGGCCCGCAGGAAAACTTGGGCCCATCTTGCCCCAGACTCCGCTCTCGCTTCCCTCCAGCGAGATGCCCCCCCCCCTGCTGGGTGACCATGGCCCGCCCTGAATGGACAGGAAGTGAACTGGCGACATCTTAATGAGTCCAAGGAGGTAAAATAGCCCGGGCCTCTTAAGAGCTGCGACGAAGTGAGTTCCTAACCACCCACCCCGATCCCTCAAATCTGGCCCCCAGTTAAAAGCAGGGCCTCTGGTCAATTACACAAATTAATCAACTCCCCCCCCCCCCCACCACCAATATTCAGCCACCCACCAGCTACACAAGTGCCACTGTGAGGGAAAGCAATGTGGGCCATGTGACTTCCATGCCCATCTATTACAATGGTGACATCTTGGGGAGTCAAAGGTGCCCAGCTTTCAAGGGACATTACCCCCAATTTGTATTGGGGTGTAGGACGTTCTCTGCTAATCTGATTGTGACTCGGACGATTTATTTTTAATTCTTGCCTTTGATTGTTTTCTCAGCCCAGTCTATTTCCTGTCTCTCCAGCCAGATGCTTTTTTGTTCCTCGCGAGGAAGTGACCAAAATGATCTCAATTCAAGTCGGGTTCTTTTTGCTTCGCTAAAAGCCCCGCCATTCTGACACACTTTTGGGGGAATTTAATCCCCCCAAAACAGGTAGGTTTGCGTCGGGTGGGAAATAAAAAATGAAAAAAATCTCAAACCCGTACAAGAGGTAGGTATCCTGTAACATAATTCAGGGCCAGAGTCCATCTCCTGGACTAGATTCGATCACCTAAAGGTGTCGGAGAGGATTTTCCCAGATTATTTTTTCCCCAAATTGGCCCTGGTTTTTTTTTAATCTCTTTGTTGCCTCTCCCAGGAGATCACATGGCTTCGGGGGGGTGGCGGTTAGGGAGTGTTTATATTATGATGCTGTGCATGACAAATTGTGTGGGACAGGCTGGATGGGCCAGGGTTTTTTTTCCCGTCGATCGTTGTTCATACGTTTGTATCTCCGTAACCTAATGGTGTTACTTGCTGCGTTACAGAGCAATCATTCGGACTGATACCGAGATCCCGTGGGCCGTGTGAACAGGTGAGCAACAGGTGTGGGGGGAGTGCTGAATTAGAACAGTCGGTCCCGCCTTTGTTTCATAGAATCATACAGCACAGAAGGAGGCCATTCGGCCCACTGTGCTTGTGCCAGCTCTTTGAAAGAGCTCTCCAATTAGTTCCACTCCCCCTTCTCTTTCCCCATAGCCCTGCAAATTTTTCCTCTTCAAGTATATATCCAATTCCCTTTTGAAAGTTCCTATTGAATCTGCTTCCACCGCCCTTTCAGGCAGCGCGTTCCAGATCATAGCAACTCGCTGCGTGACGGTAAATGAAGTTAAATCTGTCAGGGAAAATGATAGGCTGACCCGGTCCTTGTTTCTTGTCTTGCCTTTATTTCAATGTTACACTGCGCTAAGCAGGATACGGTCACGCCTCGGCACCAGCTCTTCAGACAGTACCATAGCTTTAATCGAATCATCCCTTTTTATACATTCAAATCTCCCGCTTATTTCCCTTAACTCCATGATTGGTTATAAGTGTGTGCTGCCCTCAGCAGTCTCAGCTGCTCCCAGTTTCGGCCTGTGGTAAATGAGTTTTCAAGCTGCAAATGTAATCAATTGCTGAGGTGATCAGGGCCTTTGTCCTCTGATAATTTAATCACGCGCCCATTATCGTATGTCCCAACTATCCCTTCTGCTCATTTTCAACTTGACTCCTTCCTTCCCATGTCACAACACTGGGTAAAAAAAATCTTTCTGGCCAGCAATTCCACACTCTTCTTGTTTTAGTGAGTTTATATCCAATTACCTTAAGTGGCCTCATCTGCTCCAGGATCATTTTGCTTGACTTTAACTGGTGGTTCCGTTCCCCACCCCCCCCCACTCAGCCCAGCATTAAAATAGCAGTCGGACCCCGATGACGTCATGGAGGCCCTGCTCCACATCTCTCAATGAGGACCCTGCCGGCCACCCGCCCAGAAGCCTGAGTCAAAATTGTCAATGGCAGCAGGAAGGCAGGTAAGTAACCTGGGCCATTTACACTACCCACCCGTTCAGTTTCTGCTGGGCAGGTAAGGTTACAGTTGCCCCCATAGTGTTTGTGCCCTGCACTTCTACATCGCCTGGCACCTCCTGCAGGGACACACTGCCTGGGCATCACCCTGTGGCAAATTCAACGCAACCAAGAATGAAAAGAAAAAAAACCAACTTGCATTTGTATAGCGCCGTTCACAAACTCAGGATGTCCCAAAGTGCTTTACAGCCAATGTTGAAGTGGACTCACTGTTGTAATGTAGGAAACGTGGCAGTCAATTTGTGCACAGCAAGCTCCCATAAACAGCAATGTGATAATGACCAGATCATCTGTTTTAGTGATGTTGGTTGAGGGATAAATGTTGTCCAGGACACGAAAGAACTCCCCTGCTCTTCTTCCATGGGATCTTTTACATCCACCTGAGAGGGCAGACGGGGTCTTATTTTAACGTCTACATCCGAAGCTCCCTGGGTGTTGGAGCAGCCAATTTGCGCACAGCAATGTCCCGCAAACAGCGGCTTGGTATAGCTGCTTGTGGGAGGCAAGCAGCTTTCTTTTCATTGCTGGCCCTCTGAAGTTCTCATCTCTGCCCTCCTCCGCAGAGCTGGGGCAGAACCTTGCCCCCCCCCCCCCGCCCCCCCACCCCCAACCCCCCCACCCCCGGCGAGCTGTCTCCCGGGCTGTCCCTGGCACCACTATCTGCCCCTGCTCACTCGTGCTGGGTGCATCAACACGTGCAGACACCCACCTAACTTACTCACTATCCTAGCTGGGCTGCCAGTGTCTGTGCTGGTGCTGGGTCTGAGCCGTGGCTCAGTGGGTAGCACTCTTGCCTCTTGAATCAGAAGGTTGTGGGTTCAAGTTCCCCTGAGCACACAATCCAGGCCGACACTCCAGTGCAGTACTGAGGGAGTGCTGCACTGTCAGAGCCACTGTCTTTTGGATGAAACATTACACTGAGGCCCCCGTCTGCCCCCTCTCAGGTGAACGTATTTAAAAAAAAACCCAGATCATCTGGTCATTATCACATTGCTGATTGTAGAACCTTGCTGCCGTGTTGCCTACATTACAAAAGTACTTCATTGTCTGTAAAGTGCTTGAGGTCTTGAAAGGCGCTATATAAATGCACGTTCTTTCTTTTATTTCTTTTTTAATGCTGGAGTGCGTGACGGTGCCTCCTCTGAAGGATTGTCCTCCTCCCAAGGTTTCTTCTTCGGGAAGCTGTGGATGCCGAGAAGGACCTGGAGGAAAGAGAAAAGGGACAATCATTAGGATGGCTTCTGAGAATCCGGAGGTCTTTCCTGCGACTCATTCTTCCCATTTCTTCTTCCAGCCAGAACCAGGGGGAAGGGCGTGCAACCTCCCTTTAAGAGGTGCATTGCCACTTTAAGTAGGCCTCTGGAGGGCCCACCAGAAATTGTGCTAAGAAAGTGGGAAAGTTTCCCGTTGAGCAACAGTGGCTCTTAATATTCTGCGGAGCAAATCAAAATACTGTAAATGGGCTAAAAATTTGGTTGCGTGGCGCCCGTTGTTTGGGCGCCACGAGTGCCGAATTAGCTTGAAAATGGCATTGAGCAGTGTGCGCACACTTCTGTTGCGGGCCGCACTGGACGGCATTTTGGTGAGGGCGTTAGTGTCGGCGCTGGGAGCGTGTAACGCTGATTTGATGCCAGCGCTGCCATTTTCGACCTCAACGCTGGAGCTAACACCCTCTCTGAACCTCGCACGGCTGGACACACGCTCAGCAGCAGGAAGGACCCCACACCAGCGCCATTTAAAGGCATCATCACCGACTTACAGGTCAGTTGCTGATTGATTTCTACTAGCTATTGCTGAGTTTGTAGAAGTGTTTGGTGCTTTCTAGACTTCTTTAAAATTGCCAAAAGTCCACAAGGAGTGGTGTGGCACGTACTCAAGGACTTGGTATCGACTTGCAAAGCTTCTGCTCAGACCAGTTGCTCCCAGACATGGGTGCAGTAGTTGGTATCCCCCTTGGCCTGCAGCATGACAGGGAGAATGAGCAGAGGCGACACAGAGCAGGACAACCTGCTAGAAGAGGCAGGAGGAGGATCCGTGTCGGGCTCCTTCCAGGCTGGAGCAGGCAACATCTGTAACATCTCCCAGTTCACCGTCCACTCCTGTATAAGGGAGGTGGGTGTGGACTTTATGCAAAGAGAGGTGAATACATTTCATTCTCTCTTGCCAGAGAGAAGCAGGCGGAGCGAGCATGCGGCTTTGCCGGGATAGCGGGCTTCCCCATGGTGCAGGGTGCCATTGACTGCACGCATGTCGCTTTGCGGGCACCACATCTTAATTTGGAGATGTACTGCAACTGGAAGGGATTCTACTATCTCAATGTCCAGATGGTGTGTGACCACACTCAACGCATAATGCAAGTCAATGCTCGGTATCCTGGCAGTAGCCATGATGCCTTCATTCTGCGGCAGTCCGCTATACCATCAGCATTTGAGACACCACAACAAACCAGAGGGTGGCTACTGGGCGACAAGGGCTATCTGCTGACCACCTGGCTCAGGACTCCACTGCACAACCCGACCACACGTGGACATCATGCCGATAATGAAAGCCATGCTGCCACACAGAATCTGATCGAGCAGACCATTGGCGTCCTTAAACAACACTTCCACTGCCTGGGACGCCCTGGAGGAGCCCTGCAGCACTCACTAGAACGTGTCTCAAGATTGGTCATGGTCTGCTGCATGCTCCACAACCTTGTCATCATGCGGGCACAGCTTTTGCCACCAGGCGTACGGCGACCAGCTGAGGAGGAAGAGGAGGAGGAGGAAATGGAAGAGGAGGAAGCGGAAGGGAGGAGGCAACCCAGACAGCCCCTTTCTGCCCGGGCTGTCCATGATCAAATCATCCAACTGCGGTACCAGTGAATGCAACCCCAATTCCCCATTCACCAAGAGTCCCACACCTTACTTTCCCTCTGTTACTGACAGCATCCTCCTGGCCACGATGCTACAATAAAAGCCACCACAAAACAAACATTCCAAACTAATTTTATGAATCAAACAATTAAAATATTTTATTCAAAAGTCAACTAATCACCCTTGTGCATTCCCTTATTTCCTGTCTTCAATGTGTGTTTGCCTGTCCCAGTGCTCCTACGCAGTGCTACCCCAGTCGCTGCAGCATGGCTGGTGGAAGGCTGCTGACTTTCAGTGGGGGTGACGGCAGGTGGCCTTGCAGGATGACCTCGAGCAGCTCTGGGCCTAGAAGGCCCGGCTTTAGACTGTACCACCTCAGCATGGGTGGCAGCAGTCTGGGCTGGCTGACTGACAGGCAACAGCAAGGGCACTGGCAGAGTGGCAGGGGTGGGAGGACGAATGCTGTCATCCTGAGAGAGAACAGCTTGTTTGTGCTCCACGGAGCCATTGTCACTCCCCCGGGGCGGCACCTCAGCAATCCTAGTAATCTGCTGGAGGACAGATTGCCATACTGCTGTGACACCCTGCAAGCCCCTTTCAACACTGGTGAACCCAGCCATGATGGCAGCAGTCTGTGCTTGCATGGCAGCAAGCTGAGCTTGCATGACTTCAGTCTGCGTTTCCACTGCAGCACTCAGACGTTGTGTGGCTTCTGCTTGTGCTGCAATGGAAGCTGAGACATCGACCATCAGACGCTGCATCATGGTTGGGTCCACAAGCGTGCTGATGCATCTGCCCACCCCTTCCATGCTGGAAAGGATGGGCTCCACGCTCTGTGCAAAGCCCTGTGCAAGGTTATTGCTGGACTCCTCCATGCTCCTTGACATTACATTCAGGCTTTCTGGCAAGCCTGTAAATGTACCAAGCATTTTGTTGTGCATACCCGTCAGCGTTCTTCTGTAGGCCGCCCCATCGAAGTCCTCATCTGAGTCCACTGCAGCAGAACTCGTGTGTGACCTCGCCCTCCGGGGAGCTGGCACCTGCGCTACCCTTTCCCCCTGCCCTGGCTGGAGCACACTTGTGTCTGATGAGTCACCACGTGGAGATCCTGCCTCTAAGCTACCCTCTACAGTCCGCGCAGTGTCAGTATCTGAATTGGTGGCTCTGAGTGTCAGATCGAGTGACGGTGTTTCTTTTTCTTCATCACTCTCCTCTTCCTCTTGCACCACTGGCTGGCCAGGTTGGATTTCTTGGGTCTCTGAAATGAGAAAGGCACAAGGGGAGGGTTTGGTGAGGGGGAGGGGCCAGGGAAAAGCAAGAGGTGCATGCTTACACATTCTGCAGCTTGTAAGTCAGAAGTGATTGTGGGATGAGGGAGAAGTGGGATGTGAGAAGGAGGATTAGGTACGAGCATATCGTCATCATCAATGGTTTCAGCACCGCCGTTGGCCACGGCCACAGTCACAGCCACTCCATTTATGGTGAGCACCGTCTCCTCGAGCGGGGTCAGGATATGGAGGCACGCTTGTCCTACTCCGGTTAGCTGCAGCTGCCTACAATTGTGCGCCACCTTGTCCTGCAAGAGAGAGGGAAGTGTGTCAGTGAGTGTGGTTCACTGTGTTTGGCTGATTTGGCTGTCATGGATGAATAGCTGGCAGTGTGTGCAAGGTGTGAGATGTGGGTGTGAGGCTTGCAGCAGTGTGAGGGTGAGATGGAGCATATGAACGTGAGGTATGAGTTGTGATTGCTAGAGATTGTTGGTAGGTGAGTGATGGTGGTGTGTTGCATTGAGCAGTATATGAGGCTAATGGTGCAGATGGTGAGATACGGCATTTGAAGATGAATTCACTGACCTTGACCACTCGTGTGAGGTCATTAAACTTCTTCCTGCACTGCACCCAGGTCCTCGGGGCTACACTGCTTGCATTGACAGCAACAGCTATCTGCTCCCATTCCCTTCTCAGCGTCTGTCTGGAGGGTCTCCTGGCCCCCTGTGGTGCAGGACATCTCTCCTCTTGTCCACCTCCTGCACCAGGGCCTCGAGTACTGCATCCAAAAATCTGGGTGCCCTCTCTCTGCTATGTTGCGCCATCTTCACTCTTCCTGAGGGTCACACACTCCTCCACAACAACTTCCAGTACCTGCTGCAGCCAGAATGCACCTCCCCTTTAAGAGGTGCAGACTGGCTTTAAGAAGTGCAGGCTAGCTTTAATTGGTGCTAGCCTTGCACAAACATGTGCCCCCTGCTGAGCGTGCAGCCACTCAGCAGCGCGTTTAGCGCTGGGCTGCACGTCACTATCATTATAATTAGCAGGTAGTACGAAGTTTGTATGCTGCCAGAAGTACATTGAACGGATGCAAGTTAATCGCGCATCGCGATCCCCACACCTGTTTTCGGGCGCTATTCAATTTTTTACCCCAACTGTGTTTTATCTAAAACAGACAAAAAACTGTTTTGGTCGAGGATAGGAAGTGTGGCTTTAATTTGACTGGCTGTGTTGGAGACAAAGTGACAGACAGGGCCTGGCTCTCCCCCTCTTTTTAGTACTGGCAGTAAAGATCTATGCTGGGGTTTCAGGGAAGAGGACTTATGGGATTTTCCAATTTCTGTGCCAATATTATCACTACTCCTCTTGAGTAGAAAACCCAGCCAAGTTTCTGCTAAAAAGATGTCAAGGGAACTGTTCAGACTGCTGGTCGTGTCGGTGCCAATTGCCACCAGGCAGAATATTGTATTCTGGTTATTAAAGGTACTTTGTGCAATGTTAAAGCGACTCCACTCATGCCCAATAAATACTGGATGAAACACCAAATTAACCAGTGTCGTGTCAATAGAGGAATTTGATACGAAAGAGTTAAACACTTGTCTGACAATATTGCAGGCATCAATTTCTGAGCTGTGTTTCGCATCAGAGAGGGTGGGAAAGAAATTCAGGATTCTTTAAGCAACTCCCTCCTGACAGATGCCTCAAAAACTGTATTGTCTGAGGCGCAGGGTATTGTCAGGGGCCCGGAGTATTGTCAGAGGTGCGGGGTATTGTCAGAGGCTCAGAGTATTGTCAGAGGCCCTGGGTATTGTCAGGGGCCTGGAGTATTGTCAGGGGCCTGGAGTATTGTCAGGGGCCTGGAGTATTGTCAGGGGCCAGGAGTATTGTCAGAGGCTCGGAGTATTTTCAGGGGCCTGGAGTATTGTCAGGGGCCTGGAGTATTGTCAGGGGCCTGGAGTATTGTCAGAGGCCTGAAGTATTATCAGGGTCCTGGAGTATTGTCAGAGGCCTGGAGTATTGTCAGGGGCCTGGAGTATTGTCAGAGGCCCTGGGTATTGTCAGGAGCCCGGAGTATTGTCAGGGGCCAGGAGTATTGTCAGGGGCCAGGAGTATAGTCAGAGGCGCGGGGTATTGTCAGGGGCCAGGAGTATTGTCAGGGGCCAGGAGTATTGTCAGAGGCGCGGGGTATTGTCACGGGCCTGAAGTATTGACAGGGGCTCTGAGTATTGTCAGAGGCCCTGGGTATTGTCAGAGGCCCTGGGTATTGTCAGAGGCCCTGGGTATTGTCAGAGGCCCAGAGTATTGTCAGGGGCCTGGAGTATTGTCAGGGGCCTGGAGTATTGTCAGGGGCCTGGAGTATTGTCAGGGGCCCAGAGTATTGTCAGGGGCTCTGAGTATTGTCAGAGGCCTGGAGTATTGTCAGGGGCCTGGAGTATTGTCAGAGGCCCTGGGTATTGTCAGGAGCCAGGAGTATTGTCAGGGGCCAGGAGTATTGTCAGGGGCCAGGAGTATTGTCAGAGGCGCGGGGTATTGTCAGGGGCCAGGAGTATTGTCAGGGGCCAGGAGTATTGTCAGAGGCCCTGAGTATTGTCAGAGGCCCTGGGTATTGTCAGAGGCCCAGAGTATTGTCAGGGGCCTGGAGTATTGTCAGGGGCCTGGAGTATTGTCAGGGGCCTGGAGTATTGTCAGGGGCCCAGAGTATTGTCAGGGGCTCTGAGTATTGTCAGGGGCCTGGAGTATTGTCAGGGGCCCGGAGTATTGTCAGGGGCCCGGAGTATTGTCAGAGGCCCAGAGTATTGTCAGGGGCCTGGAGTATTGTCAGGGGCCTGGAGTATTGTCAGGGGCCTGGAGTATTGTCAGGGGCCTGGAGTATTGTCAGGGGCCTGGAGTATTGTCAGGGGCCCAGAGTATTGTCAGGGGCTCTGAGTATTGTCAGGGGCTCTGAGTATTGTCAGGGGCCTGGAGTATTGTCAGGGGCCCGGAGTATTGTCAGGGGCCCGGAGTATTGTCAGAGGCCCAGAGTATTGTCAGGGGCCTGGACTATTGTCAGGGGCCTGGAGTATTGTCAGGGGCCTGGAGTATTCTCAGGGGCTCTGAGTATTGTCAGGGGCTCTGAGTATTGTCAGGGGCTCTGAGTATTATCAGGGGCCCGGAGTATTGTCAGAGGCTCGGAGTATTGTCAGAGGCCTGGAGTATTGTCAGGGGCCTGGAGTATTGTCAGGGGCTCGGAGTATTGTCAGGGGCCCGGGGTATTGTCAGGGGCCCAGAGTATTGTCAGGGGCCAGGAGTATTGTCAGAGGCCCGGAGTATTGTCAGGGGCCTGGAGTATTGTCAGGGGCCTGGAGTATTGTCAGGGGCCTGGAGTATTGTCAGGGGCTCGGAGTATTGTCAGGGGCCTGGAGTATTGTCAGAGCCCTGGAGTATTGTCACAGGCCTGGAGTATTGTCAGGGGCCTGGCGTATTGTCAGGGGCTCTGAGTATTGTCAGGGGCTCTGAGTATTGTCAGGGGCCCAGAGTATTGTCAGGGGCCAGGAGTATTGTCAGAGGCCCGGAGTATTGTCACAGGCCTGGAGTATTGTCAGGGGCCTGGAGTATTGTCAGGGGCTCGGAGTATTGTCAGGGTCTTGGAGTATTGTCAGGGGCCTGGAGCATTGTCAGGGGCCTGGAGTATTGTCAGGGGCCTAGAATATTGTCAGGGGCTCGGAGTATTGTCAGGGGCCTGGAATATTGTCAGGGGCTTGGAGTATTTTCAGGGGCCTGGAGCATTGTCAGGGGCTTGGGGTACTTTCAGGGGCTCGGAGTATTGTCAGGAGCTTGGGGTACTTTCAGGGGCTTGGAGTATTGTCAGAGGCCCGGAGTATTGTCAGGGGCCTGGAGTATTGTCAGGGCCCGGAGTATTGTCAGAACCCTGGAGTATTGTCAGGGGCCTGGAGTATTGTCAGAGCCCTGGAGTATTGTCAGAGGCCTGGAGCATTGTCAGGGGCCCGGAGTATTGTCAGGGGCCTGGAGTATTGTCAGGGGCCTGGAGTATTGTCAGGGGCCTGGAGTATTGTCAGGGGCCTGGAGTATTGTCAGGGGCCTGGAGTATTGTCAGGGGCCTGGAGTATTGTCAGGGGCTTGGGGTACTGTCAGGAGCCCGGAGTATTGTCAGGGGTCCAGAGTATTGATAAATATATACTCTTCCTAAAAGCTGATTAATCTAGAAGTGTCACACCATTCCACAAATTCTTCTCCAGTATATATCAAGAAGTTACAAATGCTGACACATCATTGGGTGATAATTAGTGAATTGCATCAGTCAGAAGTGTAAGCATTCAAATGAAAGGCTGGAATAATCCATACCTGGCATAACCAGGCACAGAAGGAGGCCATTTGACCTGCCATATAATCTACAGGACGCACTGCAACAACTCGCCAAGACCTCTTCAGCCGCACCTCCCAAACCCGCGACCTCCACCACCAAGAAGGACAAGGGCAGCAGATGCATGGGAACACCATCAGCTCCACGTACGCTCCAAGTCACACACCATCCCGACTTGGACATATGTCGGCCATTCCTTCATCGTCGCTGGGTCAAAAGCCTGGAACTCCCTCCCTAGCAGCATAGTGGGAGTACCACAGGCACCACAGGCCCACCACCCCCTCGGGCAAGGGCAACCAAGGATGGGCAATAAATGCCGGCTTTGCCAGCAACGCCCGTATCCCGAGAATGAACTTGAAACACAAGACACCCTGAAAGGACTGAGAACCACCAAAGGACAAACAACAGTTATATTGTGAGAATGTTAAACGTGTGTACTACTCCCTCATGCAGTTTGCTCAACTGTGATCCCTTTTCTGAATCTTCCTCAGACATTACGCTGCAAACCAAATTAACCTAATGTGCATTAACTGAATCTCATGTGGCCGCTATTGGAATGTATCGACAGTTACTGCAGCTCATTGTTTTCCTGCTGCTCAGCAGTTAACTGTTCTATCAGACTGACGCAGCATAAAGTCCAGCTGCCACCACTCTGCACCTGTCAATTTTATTTAAACAAGGAAGTATTTTCCTCTGTTTTTTCCGTGGAAGAAGTAGATAGAATTACAGAATCTTACAGCACCAAAGGAGGCCACTCGGCCCACTGAGCCTGTACTGGCTCTTTGAAAGAGCTCTCTAATTCGTCCCACGTTTTCCCCATGGTCCTGCAAATGTTTCCTTTTCAAGTACATATCAATTCTCTTTGGAAAGTTACGATTGAATCTGCTTCCTTTCAGGCCGTGCATTCCAGATCACAACAACTGACTGTTTCTTTTGCCAATTATCTTCGATCTGTGTCCTCTGGTTATCGACCCTCCTGCCAGTGGAAACAGTTTCTCCCTATTTATTCTATATGTGTTAAGAAGATTGGTAAGACAAGGGAACACAAGAAATAAACCCTGGAAGGTTGTCCTATTGAGAAGTGCAACCAGTCTCTGTAACGAATGTTAAACCCAAAGGTGTCTCTGAAAGGACATAGGAACTCGATAAAAGGGACACACAACGGTCTGAATTTTTATTGTACATAATGAGGCCCCATGCCTTATTCTGGGCTTTCTTTCAATCTGCTGTGTCTGTCTGGTTTTAACTGACTTTAATGGGAAAGAAATTCTACAATCTATTTTGTACGTACACAAATAATATGTGTGCTGACCTCAGGATACTGTGAATGATAACAGAGGATTAATGTGGCTGCCATCTTTATTATTCATACAGTACCAGGCATGGCTTTGATGGGGGCGAAGGCCAATATGACGAGGAAAAGGAGTTTGGGTAGGGGCGGAAAGGGAAGGACAGGGGGAATTGGGTAGAGTGATGATAGGGAGGGAGCAAGGACACTGGGAGGGTTGTGGTGGATGGTGACCAAATAAGGTCATTACGAAGAAGACAAATTGAATTTTGATGGAGTTGGTGCAGAGTAGAGGGACAGGTTGTAAGGATGGAGATGATGTACAAGAATATAAGATTGGAATAATAAAGACCATTAAGCTAAACTCTATAACATCTATCTAACATCCAGCTTTCTTTACATCTTTAACCATTCATTTTTCCACGATGTGGCACTTTCATATTCCAATCAGCAGTTCATCATATTTATTGTTCATAGACAGGTTTATGGGGACTGAATAAGTCAAATCCTGCACTTATTACGTGGGATTTTCCAGAATATTTATCACTGTTTTGGGGATTGCATTCCGCAATTATCCCCATCTGCCCTGTGAAAACAGCAAATCAGTGGGCTCATTTCTAATCTGTTACCATCCCAGTATTTATCTTTAGTTTTTGTTAAAAGGCTTTAGACAGACACAGTATTAACTGCTTTCGCTGGGAGTCTGTAGTAGACGTCCATTATAATTTTGCGATAAAATACTGTTCTGATCTCTAGTCTAACTCTCACCATCCACATTTAACAGCTTCTATACATCTGCATTATCCATTCTCCTCAGCATCTGAGAAGATCATGTCCACCTTTAATATTTTTTCCAATCAAAATAGATTTAGTCTAGTTGAGTGTTGTAACTCGTAGCTTTAAGTCCCAGAATCAGCCTTTGATGCTATTTTCCCAATTGTTTACTGGTGATATCCTATGATTCCAAATATGACTTCAACAGTGATCCACGCAAGGATACGATGATCTTGATGAGAGGGGAGGGAGACCAAGTAGGATTGTGATAGAGAAGAAGTTGAGACCAGGCACGATTGTTCTGGAGAAGAATAGGAGATGAAGCAAGATTGTGATGGAGCACGTGGAAGAAAAGATGAGATTGGATTGTGACGGAGCACAAGGAGGAGAGTCTAGTTCGGGGTATGATGGAGTCGATAGGAACATAGGAACAGGAGGAGGCCATGTAGCCCCTCAAACCTGTTCTGCCATTCAATTTGATCATGGCTGATCTGTATCCTAACTCAACATACCCACCTTGGCTCCACATTCCTTCCCACCCTTGGCTACAAAAATCTAGCAATCTCAGATTCAAAATAATTAATTGAGCTAGCATCTACTGCTTTTTGTGGGAGGGAGTTCTACACTTCTAGCACCCTTTGCGTGAAGAAGTCTTTTCTAACTTCCCACCTGAATGGCCTATAGATGTAGAGAGAGTAGGCAGGAGTAGAATGGAGCAGCTGTAGGGAGAGGAGGCAAGGAGTATGATGGAATAGATGTAGGGGAGAGTTTGCTGGGTTAGATGTAGTAGATGTAGGGAGAATAGGCAGATGTAGTTTTCTCTAGTTTTTCTCCAGTCTCCCCTCGTGCCTTCCAAGCTCATCTTGTCCATGAGACCCGCTTCCTGCTCCCTCGATTCCTACTTCCACCAAACTGCTGACCAATAAAAGTTCCACCAAACTGCTGACCACTCAATTTCCCTTCCTGGCTCCCATGATACTGCTAACGGTTCCCTCTCCTCAGGTACTGTCACCCTCCCCTTCAAATCTGTCATCATCACCCCCTCCTCAAAATATCCACCCTTGACCCCTCTGTCCTTGCAAACTACCGCCGCATCTCCAACCTACCTTTCCTCTCTGGAGTCTGTGGGCAGAATTTTCATTGACCCGTGGAGGCGGGTTTGGAGGCGTGTGGGGGGTTAAAATTGCGAAAACTGGCGGGTGGGCACAAGCCCGCCTCCATCCCGCCTCCACGCAATTTTCATTAAATCATGTCTGCTGGTCCCGACTCCGTCCCGCCTCCAAGAGGCGGGATAGGCTGTTAAGGCCCTTTACAAGCACTAAATTGCCTCTATAATGTCATTTTGAAAGGCCTTTGTGATTTTAACCCTTTTTCCACGTGACGCACGCCTGTTCTGAACCACGAATGTGAAACCTGGCGGTAGCACATTTGGATTGCTGACTATCAGCTGCAGCTCAACCATGAAATAGGAGATGTGATCAGCCATCATTTGCAGTTGGCAGGACTTTGTTGTCTGAGGTCTGGGGGAACTTTTATATGGCATAACCACAGCTGTGGAAGTTTGGAGCCTGACACCCATCTCCAGTGTGACCTCCTGGGAAATCCCTCTCGTTAGCTTGACTGAATGCTTCCTCAACTGAGGCATATACCAGAAGCATGGGAACCATTTATTTCCTTTCCTCCTGGACATCAGATTCGGACGAAGACCAGCCGTGGCAGCAGCAGAACCATGAACAACAGCACCACCAGCAGCAGCAGCATCAACAGGAGTGCCAAGCTGCTCCTCACCCACCTGAAGCTGCACAGGCCAGAAGGCGCCAGCACGTGACCACATTGCTGCCCGAGATGCAAGGGATGCACTTGACCAGATTTGCTTAGCCTGCACAATCAAACACTTTTGCCTTGCACCTTCTTATCAGACCATCGACAATGGCCAGGAACCTGCAGATTCCTATCACTCTGACCACCATACTGACAATTGCAAGTCATCCTAAGCCCTCAATGTGGAAGTCCCATTTGCGAAATGACAGACGCCACAACTTCAGCAGTTTGCCAGCAGAATTTTTAATCACACCAAGCAAGTGCTGGCATTTCAAGATTAAACACAACATTACACCCAAGTGACTACCCTTGTGACTACTTGTGCATTATTTTTCTTTTACGCATGCTCCTACGTGGTGCTTCCCCTGTGGCTTGAGCAGATGTGGAGGCCCCTTGCTCACTTTCTTGCTGCTCCTGCCTCGACACCTTTGGCGGGCATCCTCTGGGGTTGCGAGCCTGTGAGGGCTCAGCAACAGTCTGCTGCTCCTACGGCTGTGCAGGGGTTGAGACGCCGATCTCAGTTGGGTGAGGACTCTGGTGGGGCTCTGACCGAGGGCTTTGCAGTGGCTTGGTCGTGTGAGCGCTTGGAGAGGAGCCCCCACTTCCTTGTTGTCTGCCACCAACATCCCTCTCATGGGTCAGCCCCACCTCAGCGCTTGCAAGTGGATTGAAAGCACCTTGCTGTACATCAGGGGGGCCATGGGGACCCGTATCTGCACTGGAAGTCCTACTCAGAAGGACTTCCATGAAGGTTTGGTTTCTGTGTTCAATAGATGACCATCGCTCCTCAAGAGATGCCAGTCTATTCTGAACAATTACCATGTTTTCTACACTCTGGCGACTTATCTCCTCCATAGTCATAGCCATCCTCTCCTCTACTGTAGCCATCCTCTCCATGGAGGTTGCCATCCTTTCCGTGGTGATGCGTTCATGCGCCAATGACTCCACAAAGGCTCTGCTCATGTTCACTATGGACTCCTCCATTCGCTCCACACTCGCAGCGACCCTGGAGACAAAACCTGCCAGAGACTCCTGCATCTGTTCCTGGAGTTCCAGCACTGCTGATCTTATGGCTGGACCCAGAGGCAGAGGGTCGACATGCAGCTGAGCCGAGCTAGGAGAGTCCTGCGCCCTCCGACTAGGACTCTCCACTGCTGTCCCTGTCTCCACTATCTGCTGATGCTCACTTGTGAGCTGTGATACACCAGGTGACAACACTACTCTATCTCGCGATGTTCCCTCCGAGGTGTGAGTGTCTGCGCTGGTGCTGGGTGCACTGAATTCTGCTGACGCGGCGCCCTCAGAGGTTGCAGCTTCCTCTGAGGAGTGGTGAGGCTCATGCTCTTCCTCCTGGACGATGGGGATGGCTGCTCGCGATGGTCCTGGGGGGGAGTAAAGGAAAGAGTCAGAGATGTGAGTCCAAGGTTACATGCACATTGCATATTGCAGATGATCATAAGTCAGTCTGCTGGAGCATCAGAATCATTATCAGTGACTCATGCAATGTCAATGAGAGAGATGATAAACTATTCTGTCACCAGCTTGGTCTGATGCACCCATCTGTCCGTCCCCCACTTGCGCATCGTCCTCGACTCCCATGATCTCCAGGACCGCCTCCTCCCAGGTGGTGAGCTGGGCTACTGAGGGTGGCCCTCTCCTGTCCTCGCTTTTTCCCTCTTATTGTTAGCTGTCTTTTCCTGCAATGAGGGAGACAAGTGGAGTTTGAGTGAGAATGAAGGAGTGAGTATAGAGAATCCATATCATTGATGGTTAGAAGGAGACAAATTCGGAGTGAGGTGGCAAGACCATGGGCCCTCCCTGTGTGTTGTAAGTTGTTTTCATAGCATCACAGCGATAGGGAGTGTGAGGGCTGCATAGTTGAATAGTTAGGTGAATGTGACCATAGAGAGAGAGGGAATGGGTAAGGGTGCAGGGATGTCAGTGTCAAGTGGGATGTGGAGGAAGAGGTTGTCAAAGCTGAGTGCTGGTGAGGAGAGGCAATGGGGATCAGAATGAGGGTGATGGGAAATTCATACTCACTTTTCCAGTGCATAGCAGGTCATGAAACCTCTTCCTGCGCTGAAGCCAGGTTCTGCGGGTTATGGAAAATGAGTTGACCTCCTCTGCCACCCGGATCCACACAGCCTTGGTTTGATGGGAAGGCTTCTTCCTCCCTGAAGAAGGGAAGAGCACCTCCTTATTAGCTCTGGCTCCCTCAATTAAAGCTTGCAGGGCGACGTCATCAAATCGAGGTGCAGACCTAGGTCTCTGGCTGGCCATTCTTCCTGCAGGTGTCTCTAACATGCAAAGGCAGAATCTTGGCAGTCTGCAGAGGAAGCAAGGCTTGTTGCAGACCCTAAATGCTGCAGCAATGATGACGTCATCGGAAGCGACTTTCAGACTGGAAAAACTCACTGGCCATGGGTTCCCACACGTTGGAACTCAATTGGCCAATTATGTTAAAATTGCATCAATCTCCCACATCGATTTAGATTCGGGTGGCTAACACGAAATGCGGATTACACGACCACAGCCCGCCCCTGAATCAAAATCCAGCCCCTTGAGCGTGTTGTCGCCTCCCAAATCCACGCCCACCTTTCCCGCAACTCCATGTTTGAACTCCTCCATTCAGGTTTCTGCCCCGCCACAGTATTGAACCGGACTTTATCAAAGTCACAAATGTGACTGTGGTAAACTATCCCTCCTCATCCTTCTCGACCTGTCTGTAGCCTTTGACCACTCCATCTTCCTCCATCTTTCCACCTTTTCAGCGTTGTCCAGCTGGGATTGTCTGGATCCATTCTTATCTAACCAGGTGTAGCCAGAGATTCACCTGTAATGGCTTCTCTTCCTGCTCCCGCACTGTTACCTCTGGTGTCCCCCAAGGATCTATCCTTGTCTTCCTCCTATTTCTCATCTCCATGTTGCCTCTCAGCGACATCATCCAAAAACACGACGTCAGCTTCCACATGTACGCTGCCGACACCCAGCTCGACCTCACACCACCTCTCTCAATCCCTCCACTGGCACTGATTTGTCACGCTGATTGCCCGACACCCAGTCCTGGATGAGCAGAACTTTCCTTCGACTAAATATTGGGTCGACCGAAGTTATTGTCTTCGGACACACCATAAGCTCCGTTCTCTAGCCACCCACTCCATTCCTCTCCCTAGTCACTGTCTGAGGCTGAACCAGACCATCCGCAACCTTGGTGTTGTATTTGACCTTGAGATGAACCTCAGACCACATATCTGCTCCATCACCAAGTCCGCCTACTTCCACCTCCGTAACATTGACCGTCTCCGACCCTGCCTCAGCTCATCCGCTGCTGAAACCCCCATCCGTGCCTTTGTTACCTCTAGACTTGACTATTCCAACGCTCTCCTGGCTGCCCTCTCATCTTCCACCCTCCATAAACTTGAGCTCATCCAACACTCCGCTGCCCCTATCCTAACTCGCACCAAGTCCGTTTACCCATCACCCCTGTGCTCGCTGACCTACATTGGCTCCCGGTCCAGCAGCGCCTCGATTTAAAAATTCTCATCCTTGTTTTCAAATCCCTCCATGGCCTCGCCTCTCCCTATCTCCGTAACCTCTTCCAGCCCTACAACCCACCGAGATCTCTGCGCTCTTTCAATTCTGGCATCCCCGATTTTCATCGCTCCACCATTGGCGGCCGTGCCTTCAGCTGCCGGAGCCCCAAGCTCTGGAATTCCCTCTCCACCTCTCTCTCCTCCTTTAAGACGCTCTTTAAAACCTACTTCTTTAGTCAAGATTTTGGTCTCCTGTCCTAATATCTCATGTGGCTCGGAGTTTGATAACACTCCTGTGAAGCACCTTGGGGCATGTTACTATGTTAAAGGCGCTATTTAAATACAAGTTGTTATTGTTGTTGTCGGAAGAGTAGGCAGAGGCTACGATGGAGTACATGTTGGGGAGACAGTAGGCAGGGGTATTATGTAGGGAAAACAGGTAGGGAGGTTCGGAGGGGAGGACAGGCAATAGATCAGATAAAAGAGAAAGATCAAGTCGGTTTGTGATGGAGCAGATGTAGAGGGTGAGCAGGCAGGGTTATAGTGAAACAAATGTAGGAGGTATCAGTCAAGAGGAGTGAAAGAGTTCAGTTAATTTTGTGATGGAGCAGGTTGGATAGAGACAAGAGACTGGGCAAGGTCAGGATGGAGCGGTGGGAGCGAAGATTAGATAGCATTGTGCTTGAGTGGGTTGGAGAGGAGGTTACGTACGGCTATGGCTTGAGGGAAGGTTAATCAGGGTTGCGATAGTGGAGTGGAAGAGGAGGAGAGTGTGCAGAGAATGAGAGGTGGGTGAAGAATGATTGGACTGAAATGATGCTTAGTCGGGGAAACATTTCGTCAGGACAATATACTATTAATCATAATTGGATTAAAAACAGGGTGAAGTCAAGATCCATGATGAGCAATGCAACAGTTAAGCAGTGCATGTTATCCTGTAGTTGAATTAGTCTTGCTATGAACCCTAACCCACTGGTTGCCTTTGTACTAGGACTAGTTAAAAGCCACACTGAAGCTGGAGGTCAGTTCTCAGTTGATATTGGCAGCTGTCGATCATTCTGCCAGTGCCATTTACACTTCATCCAAAGTCATCTTTTGTTTCTTAACTTGTCCCATTACCATCTCCTTTTGCCTTGCACCATCATCCCTTTTGTCTCTTAATCTCTCCTGCCTTCCATCCTATCACAGACCTTCCCTTTTGTTCTTTCCTCCCCTCTCCCTGCCCCTACACTTGGTTAAAAACCTGTTCCATCTCCAACTTTTTCCAGTTCATGACGAAAGGTCATCGAGCTGAAACGTTAACTCTGTTTCTCGCTCCACAGATGCTGCCTGACCTGCTGAGTATTTCCAGCATTTTCTGTTTTTTTATCTCAGTTGATATTGACTCTGCCCAAACCTCTGTGATAGTTGTTCAAATGTGGGGGTGAGGGGAATGAGACATTAAACTCAAGACCCGTCTGCCCTCTCATAAAAGATCCCACGGCACTATTTCGAAGAAGAGCTGGAGAGCTGTCCCAGCATCCTGGCCAATATTTATCCCTCGACCAACATCACTGAAACAGATGATCTGGTCATTTATGTCATAGCGGTTTGTGGGATCTTGCTGCGCACAAATTGTCCGCCGCCTTTCTCGACAGTACAAGTGACTGCACTTCAAAAGTATTTCATTGGCTGGGAAGTGCTTTGGGGCGTCCTGAGCTTGTGAGAGGCGCTGTATGAAAACATGGCCTTTCGGCGTTTTTCTTTCTTTAAGGGTTACTGACTTCACTTGAGAAACAGTGTGTAAAAAAAAAGAAAATTCACAAATGCTTGATAGACTCAAAGGTAGAGCATGACGTTCTTTTTATTAGTGTCTGGAACTGCTAAAGGCTATAGGGGGTAACAGAGAAACAGATGCTGTTAACACATGTCTGTTTTTTCAGAGTACAAGTACTCTCGGTTTTATTGTGGCATGAATGATAACATAAACAAAAAACATGAAAATATACAACTTATATTACACTATGTGTTATGAACAAAATATAAATCTATAATTCTATGTTATATTTACATATCTTTCTTTAAATTTCAAGTGAGATGGTAGATTCAGTTTACTTTGTTTTAAGCTCCACTCGATTTGATTGTCTTCCTGAACACAATCTGTGTCTAATAATTTTTAGAGCCAGTGATGGCCAATAAATACATTTTTTTTTTTTAAAAACAGTACAAGCATCAGTAGAACTGAGTAGTCTGAGATCGGGAATTACAGAATGCAAAATGCCAGCAAAAGGAGAATTCCGAACGAAAAAGGATAAAATAAAAAGCAAAAAATACAAAAGAAAACTCCGACACAGTTTCCGTTGTTGGCGTATAGATCACAAACGGCTCGCAGCCATGAAATCATGGTGAAACCTTACTGGAGCTAAAACAAAGTACTCTTGTAGTCTAGAGTCACATAAATAAACAGAGCGCCAAAAAAAAAAAGAAAATGGTGGAAAGGCCCAGCCGATGTGAGACTAAAGCCCCACACACAAGTCAGAAATTTGTTCACACAGTCAAGGAAAAAAAAACCCAAAAAAACTGGTTTCACATTTTACATAAAGTGATATAAAACACTTGGTTCTTTTTTTCAGCAATTTTTTTTTCTTTTTCAGTACAGAGTGCTTTAGCGAATCAGCTCTAAATGACCATGACAATTAAATAGAAATGAGATTATGAGAGAATGGTCTCATTTCAGTCCCAACAAACAGTCCAATTATTTTCACGCCTGCTGATTAAACATCGTAACATGACATCACTAGGACTTAAAGAACATAAAAGAAAAAACTGTTTATATCTAAAATACCAGGCTTAAATATCTACAGCTACAGAATGCTGCATTGCCAATCAATTAGATAGAACTGAGGAAATAAATTATACATAACTTACTAACTGGGGAATAGCTGACCATCATTGTACACTATTAAGAGGCAGTTAAAATTGAAAAATACAGTCAAAAAATACAAATTAAACACTGACATGCAGTATATGATCAGCTAGTCCACCTTTAACAACAAAACCATTTTATTTTCATTTATCCATAATCGTATTTTTTTTCGGGGGGGGGGGAGGGGGGGGGAAAGAAAAATTCCGACTCCCAAAATCCATTGGCGGTATGGTATCCGTTTCACAAACTGCGCATAAATGCCAGGACGGCACCGTTTGTGGCAAACGGCAAACTCTGGTGGGAATAGGCTTCGCTTCCATGTTTGTTTGTTCCCCCCCTCCCCCCAAGCGCCCATTGGCTGTTGTTTTTTTTTTAAGTGCTACGAACGCAGACAAAAGAAACGTGAGAATTGAAGAAAGTGACCGCCTCAGCGAGGCTGCTGGAAAACGATGTCGGGCCGGGCCGGGGCGGGGGGAGAACTAGCGGCTTGGCGGTGGAGGGAGTCGGAATGGACTTTGAGGACGTGGAATTTCATTCCCCCACACGCTGCTTTGCTATCACTGTCTCCGACACCTTATAAAGTACCATAACACCCACACACACGCACTCACACACACGCACACACACAATCCACGTAATAAAAAGTTTCTCACGCCTTCAGTCATCTCCCCTTTCACCTGAGAACTGCACCTACAGTTTCCTACAGCTGCTGGTATGGAAAGGTGTCTGGGATTGTCTAAGACTCAACGATATCCCTAGCTTAAGACTGTAGGAAAGCGCATGAACTAATTCCAACAATTACAAATTTTGGCACTTGCTAAGAGTTGCATTTTTGAAAATGTGTGCAACGAACAAAAGTACTCTATGAGGGTGCAACAGTGTGTCGATATTCAAGAAAATAGATTCCTTTGAAACAAAGGTAACTTGAGAGCATTTTTTTTTCCTTAATCCATCCAAAAACAAGAACAAAAAAAAAAGAAAAACACCTTTTATTGTGGCACAAAAGAAACAACGAAACACATTCACAAGCCACTTGTTGGCACTTTGTACCTGAGTGAGAATTTATAGAATCTTGTAGAACGACAGTCTAGACAAAGCTCAGGAGGGTAAGACTTCAGTGCTCGGGGATAGCAGCTGATTTTACTGGCATTGTTTTACCCATAGCTTATCATTTTTTTCCCATGCCTGTACCATAGGCCGAGGTCTAGTAGTCAGTAGAGTTCTGACTATATCCTGTTTATTAAGACTAAATAGTTTTAAGTAACAGTCAGTGTATCAGATAGTCAAAATGTGCTTGGCCCCTGGTAGGATGAACCAGACAGGCTGATTTGAACTCGCCGGTGGAGGCTCCTGGCCCCTCCCCCGTCAGTCGGCGTGTGCTGCCACGTGATTTTCGTCGTCGCTGCCATAGTCTGCGTCTGGATCGTCCTCGTCCTCGTCCTCGTACTCATCGTACATCCCTCCGTTCATATCGCTGAGCCTCAGCTCCTCTTTCACCCGGGCCTCCCCCGATTTGAGGCTGTAAGTGCTCTGGATGACAGGCATGCTGGGCTCCGGGCTGCTGGACATGCTCGAGTGCTCCGAGGGGATCCGAGGTGACGGCATCCCTGCCATAGCAATGGCGCCAGGATACACCACTCCAGCCGTAGTAATAGGGATCTGACCTTGCTGCCTGTCGACACAAAGACAAATGTCTGTTAATAACGGCATGGGTCCTTGTTGGAGATTTTAGCTTTGTTTGCACTCTCTTCCTGTCTAGAAAACTTTACTTTCTGTTGTCATATTTTGCCACACTTTTAAGTCAACGTTTTCCATTATACATCCCTATGTCCACATGTATGACAGAAACCGCCTATGTAAACTCATCACGCTGTAATTACACCCTCCCACCAGTGGTGGTGCTGTAGAGCCTCTGTTTTCCTAGAATCATACAGCACAGAAGGAGGCCATTCAGCCCATCGTGCCTATGCCGGCTCTTTGAAATAGCCATCCAATTAGTCCCACTCCCCCTTCTCTTTCCCCGCTGCCCTAGAATTTTTCTCCTTTTCAAGTATTTATCCAATTCCCTTTTGAAAGTTACTATTGAATCTGCTTCCATCGCCCTTTCAGGCAGTGCATTCCAGATCATAACAACACTCTATGATTCACAGTCAAGGCAGAAATTTGGAGAACCTCAATATAGTGCTGAGAAAATCTGTCAGAATCCACTGGAGAATTTGCTGCTGTCACCAATAAAATAATGAATTGGCCCAAACCATCCCCTCTCCCCTCTAGGAGATTCTGACAAAAGTCAACTATTTATAAAGCAAACCAACATTTCCCCTCCATCAGTGTTCATATCCCAGCAGTGGGGAAGTATGTTGAAGTATACATCTCTATTATACAAATTATATAAGGTCAGTGTTTCGTTGATGTATAACATTGTCAAATAAACAGCCTGAAAGGCAGATGGGCCTCAGTTAATTGTGGTATATTGGCAGCATTGCAGTTCCATCAGCCAGCAGTGTCCTTGTGATGAGTCACTGCAAGAACTGTCACATCCCTTGTCTTTCATGGTACAAAACCACCTCTAACAGGAATGGCTTTCCACCACCTAGAAGGACAAGGGCAGCAGGTGCACGGGAACACCACCACCTCCAAGTTCCCCTCCAAGTCACGCACCAGCCTGAATTGGAAATATATCGGCCGTTCCTTCATGGCCGCCGGGTCAAAATCCTGGAACTCCCTACAAAACAGCTCTGTGGGAGTACCATCACCACAGGGACTGCAGCGGTTCAAGAAGAAGGCCCATCGCCACCTTCGCAAGGGCAACTAGGCTGGGCAATAAATGCTGGCCTTGCTCTTGAGAATGATTTTTTTTTAATGGAGAGAAAGGGAACAACAATGGGTAAGACAGTCTCCTCTGCCCACTTGTAACAGAATCACAGACATGTGACGTTTGCGTTTGCTCTGCAGACAGCCAATGGAGAGAATCTTTCCCCCAGGTTGGCACAGTGTAGGTGGATGCAAAAATGCAATGTAAATTATTATGGTTTTCTTTTTGCTTTTAAAATTTAAAGAGAGGGTCGATGTGCCCAACATGGTAATGGGCAATACGACCAGGAAAGGCTCCAAGTTCAATCCTTGGTCTGCGCTGATTGGCTTTATCCCAGGGTGACTCAACAGCGTAGAATTTCTGCAGGGGTTCGCTCAATCTGCCAGATTCATCAGAGTAATACCGGGGCTTAAAGGGTTAAATAATGAGGAAAAGGTTCCATAAACTTGGCTTGTATTCTGTTAAGTTTAGTAGGTTTAGGGGTGATCTTATTGAGGTGTTTAAAATGATAAAGGGATTCAATCGGGTAGATACAGGGAACCTACAGAGATACAGAGTTCTGACGAAAGGTCATCGGCCTAAAACGTTAACTCTGTTTCTCTCTCTACTGATGCTGCCCGACCTGCTGAGTGTTTCCAGCATTTTTGTTTTTATTACAGAGTACCTATTTCCGCTGATGGGGGAATCAAGAACAGGGAGCACAATCTTAAAATTGGAGCCAGGCAATATAGGAGTGAAATCAGGAAGCACTTTTTCACACAAAGGGTAGTGGCAATCTGGAACTCGCTCCACCAAAAGCTGTGGAAGCTGGGGGACAATGTGAGCTTTCAAGGCTGAGATCGATAGATTTTTGTTAGGTAAGGGTATCCAGGGATATGGAGCAAAGGCGGGTAAATGGAGTTGGGGTGCCGATCAGCCATGATCTAATTAAATGGCGGAACAGGCTCAAGGGGCTGAATGGCCTCCTCCTGTTCCTTTGATCCACTGCTGTAAAGCTCTAATCCCAGGGAAACAATGTAAATGACCAATAACACCCTTTCTGCGCGGTTTCTGCCGAATAAGAACATGGTTGATCTTTGAGCTCAACTCCACTTTCCCGCCCAATCCCCATATCCCTTGATTCCTCGAGAGTCGAAAAATCTATCGATCTCAGCCTTGAACATGCTCAACGATTCAGCAGAATTCCAAAGATTCACAACACTCTGAGTGAAGAAATTCCTCCTCATCTCAGTCTTAAAGGGCCGTCCCCATTATCCTGAGACTATGTCCCCCCCTAGTTCTAGACTCTCCAGCCAGGGGAAACAACCTTCTGCTGAAGCTTTGGCAGGAGATGGGGAGTCACCCTCATCGAATGTCCACCCTAGTACCTTTGGGAGAAAAAAACCTGGAGAAAATAATTGAGAAGGGACCATACAAGGAAGACGGCAAGAGTGGCCTTTTGGTTTTGTCACTCCCCCTGTGGAGAAACACTTGCACTCTGCTTGGTGGCTGTTCCCCCTCCCCTCAGCCTCAGTACAGGAGTTGATGACACAGCCAAGTGGGGAATCATGGCTGGACCCATACACTAGTGCTGAGGTCTGGTTAATCGGCATGCTGCCCCATTGTCCCCCGTGTGCAGAGCCCAAACAACCGCTAAGAGCAAGCTTTGCGGACTGGTCTAAAAACGATAAGTGAAAATTGAATTGTGACCTTTCTTACCCAACAGTAAAAAACTGTCGCATTTCTTGACGTCTGTTGCGCATCAATGCTTTGTATTCTCCAATCCTCAGTTTCTTGCCATCCACCACACAAGTACGCTTTGGCCGTGGCTTGTACTTGTAATCCGGATACCTTTCTAGGTGCTGTTTGCTGAGTCGGGCTTGTTCCTCGTAGTACGGCTGCTTCTCCAGGTTCGTCATGGCCTTCCAACGAGAGCCTGTGGTGGCACAAGAGAATGGAACGGGGTGAGTCACAGCAAAGACTCATGGCATCATGTTGTTGGGAAGAAGCGCACAAGGGAAGGCCTCTCTCCCACAACCTGCCGCCCCCTAGGGTCAACTTTTCCGAAAGAGAGTTAGGAGCAGGCCCCAACTGTATAACCAGGTTCTGACAATCTTCAGCTACAGATCGAACAGGACTGCATTGTTCAGAGGGCATAATAATTACAGAGCTCCAATCTAAATTTAACGAGCTCAAATATTTTGCAATACACTGAGCCAAGCTGACACTCACCTCTGAGTCAGAAGGTGGTGGGACCTGAGCCTACAATCTCAGCTGACCCTTCAGTGTGGCATTGAGGACAGTCTGCATTGTCCCAGGTGCTTTCTTTCGGTTAAGAGGTCAAACCAAGGTAGACATAAAAGATCCCATGGCACGTTGTCAAAGACTAGAGGGTGTCCTGGGCCAACATTCATCCCTCACTCAACGCCACTCAACACATTTATCTCACTGTTGTTTGTGGGACCAAATTGGCTGTGGCGTTTGCCTACATAACAACAGGAGGAGTAGGCGTGAGCGCCTAATGACCACCACACCCCACCCCGATCAATTACCTCAGTACCAGAAACCGTTCCCTCGGGTCCCCACCGGCTGCCTCCTGCCACCTGAAATCCTGCTCCCGGATGGGAAGGAGACTCCGCTCCAGGACGCAGGTGAGGCCCGGGACTCTGCTTGTCCCCGCCCCACTCCCCCTCGCTCCCCCTCCGCCCCACCCCTACCCCCCCACCGACCCATATACCACACTCACGCCCCAAGTTAAAATCGGGGCTTATTTTACCAGACAGCTTGCACTTAAGCAAGCACAATGTAGTGAAAGCTCTACAATAGGAACATTAGGAGCAGGCTCGAGGGGCTGAATGGCCTACTCCTGTTCCTAATCTTCCTATGTTCCGACATTTCACTAAGTTGCACTCCCAGCACAGAGTTTCGCCCACTGGGAGCCCATATCAGGGATTTGTCCTCACTGACCCTCCACCATTTTAACAGACAGAAAATTAGGGGCTCACAAAAAATCCCTGCTACGTTCTCCCAGGAGTGCAAGTTCCTAAATTGATGCCTTATAATGTAGTTTCATTTGAAAAGAGGAAATTTCACCATCGCGACCTTTTAGCAAACCGTTATGAAAAACTGGGACTGACTTCCAAATGTGCCTTTTGTTTTCTGGCCTATTTCTGTTGCTTTTTTTTTATTAATAGATAAACATTGTTTTTGTGTATACTGGTTACTGAGCCTGGCCGTGTGAAGGAGCTGAATTAATATTGCTGGGGAATGGGGCTGGTGGGATTGTCCAGTCGCCAGCTGGTCGATTATTTGAATGGTAAATGCATGTTAATTATGCAGAGTTGCTACCCAACAATTACAAAGCCATTTATTGGTCACGTTGACACTCCTGTTGACAGCAAGTTATGCCATCCAATGCTGTAATAAGGCAAATGAACTACATGACCTCTGTTAACTAACGCGACTGTGCTGACAGGAAGTGCTGCAAAATGGCCCATCGAATCCCACCAAGAAAGACATTAAAGGGGGTGCGGGGGTTGGGGGCGGGAGATCCGATCCTGGGATGGGATCCATGAGGATGATTTTTGTGGGGCCAGGACAAGCACCCTGGCCTTACAAAAAGATAATTAGTGGCAAAGTGGACTTGGAACGCTCAGGGAGAGGTCTGCGGAGGTCCCTTTAAGGCCCGATGGTTTGGCCGCTCAGTTCCACTGCCCAGCGTACATTCTGCCCACCAAAAAGACCAAAATTGCACTGGGGTCCTTAACGCAGAGTAGGACCCCGACTTAAATCTTGTAACGAAGCTCCCGTCCATGTAAGGGGGAAGGAGCGCCAGATGCCGGGGGTATCTACCGCTAATCTGCCCGTCCTTGGCAAAACCCTGGAAGATGATTTCGATTCCACGGAAATCAGCGGGATGAAATTCAGCGAGTTCTCTAAAGGCCGTGCGCTCCGTCCTACCCCACGGTGTTGGGTTTCGGAGTGGGCCAGCCACCGAGCTGACAAAAATTGATGTCCCCCCCAGTCTGCAGGTCCGGCAACTTACCTTCCGACGTTATAGATGACATTATTTCATTCGCTGTCCAAAATGATCAAGTGCAAACATTGGGAGCTAACGTGACGTGGATGCACGGGAATGTAAAGCCACAGGTGCGGCGCTTATCATCCATTTTTATCCCGATTGTGTTGCGGAAAGTTTTGCAATCAACCGCAATCTTTAAACCAGCTTCCGGCAAAGTTGTGGAGATAGGGCGGAGAGCAGCTCCAAGGAAATTCCTGGCCATAGTTTCATGTCTACACAAATGATTCATCCACATCCCAATCCATGCCGATTCCTGGGCAGAAACTGTTCACTGTTCTGCCCGTGAAGGATGATGAAGACTGAAAGGCAGAGGAAGAGGAAGTGTGTCATACCCAACACTTGGCTGGCATGACCTAACAGAAAAGGAAGCCCGGAAGAAACCATCTTGATTTGCAAGTCCCGAGACAGGGCTACTTTGCAAAAGGAGCATAGGTTTTTTTTTAAATTGGCTGGTAAACAAGAGATACAGGAACCGCAAGGTTTGGGAGCTGCCCGTCACTCTCTCTGCACATTTAACGGTGCCTAACACTGTGTTAGGCAGTTGCCCTGAAAGCACCCGAACCAATCTGTCACTGGATGTGTTTCTGATGCTGTTTGGAGGCAGGAGGCTGTCCCCCCTAAAATGGACCGCTGCACCCCCATTTTCCACCCGGAAAACGAGCGCAAGGAGGTCCAATTGCACCCCCCCACCCCGCCAGGTTTTTTTTTAATTGCACCTAGTAAACAAGAGGTGCATAAACCACAAGGGTCAGGGATTTGCCCTCAATCCTCCCCCATCGCACCTTTCAAGGCAGCAGCAAGCAGGGAGTGTCCTGAGTGCACAGGGCACCAGCACGGTTTGCAACGCTGTGTAGGATCAGCTTTCGGCAGCTGTGTGGTGACATCCTTGCATCACACTATGCAACTTGGCTGTGCACCGTTAACAGAGCAGCCTGCCACTCATTAAACTGTTGATTGCACTAGTGCACCACCTGCTCCCACCTCCTCAGTGCAACTCAGGGGTGTCACCAGTCAGACTTCCTTCGAGTTCTCTCTTGGCCGCCCCAATGGAATTCTTGGGGCAGCTTCAAGTGGCTGACCTTCTGGAGATCTGTGCGCTGATGCCTCCTTCCTCCAACGTCATGCTTTACTTTTACTGACACTGTTTTTCTACCAGATAACCAGCTTTAGCTGTCTGCTTTTCACTAGGTAAAACTAGCAATGTCAGTTAGCATTTGCTTTTTTTATTGAAGACTTGCGAAATACAAAGTCATTTCCCAACGCTGCCTATTCCACACAGTGTAAGAAAATGTTCCAACCTTTGTTCTTTTACTAGGAGGGAGCTCATTGCAGTGAACAATACTATTATTGGGATAAGGAAAAAAAGAAAGGCTTGCATTTATACAGTGCTTTTCACAATGTTAGGATGTCCCAAAGTGCTTCACAGCCAATGAAGTACTTTTGAACCAGAGTCACTGTTGTAATGTGGGAAACGCAGCAGCCAAATTGCACACAGCAAGCTCCCACAAACAGCAATGTGATCATCTGCTTTAGTGATAAATATTGGCCAGGGCACTGGGGTGAATTCCCTTGCTCTTCTTCGAAATAGTACCGTGGGATCTTTTATGTCCGCCTGAGAGAGCAGACGGGGCCTCGGTTTAACATTTCATCCGAAAGATGGCACCTCCGACAGTGCAGCGCTCCCTCAGTACTGCTCTAGAGTGTCAGCCCAGATTGGAGTGGGGCATGAACCCAGAACCTTCTGACTCAGAGGCGAGAGTGCTCCCAAATGAGCCATGGCTGACACACAAAGAAAGCTTTTGCACTTTGGGTAGGCAGTGTCAGCATCGAACACTCCCAGATCATTTGTATATCACAGCAAGGTGCTGACTGAAACTCTTTCGACTCTGCTCCAACAATAAGCATCAATGCTAACCTCAAAATCCTGGGAAATCTGATGGATGGAGCCCTCCAACAACTCCTGCTCCTAAAAACAGCTGCCGC
This sequence comes from Squalus acanthias, assembly GCA_030390025.1. Lineage (NCBI taxonomy): Eukaryota > Metazoa > Chordata > Chondrichthyes > Squaliformes > Squalidae > Squalus > Squalus acanthias. The sequence continues at coordinate 81,679,755 of CM059434.1, read as the reverse complement.
GACCTTCCTCTGCCCACCTCTGTTTATAACTAGAGCCGCCCACCCTGCCACACGTAACTGATGAGGAGGGGGCTGGGCTTAGGTCTGCGGTGGGTTTCACCGTGTTCCCGCCTCCGCTTTGCCAAGGAAAGGGAAGAGGCGGCAAGTTGGGGGGGGGGGGGGGGTACTGTGGTGGTAGGAGGGCAGGCGAAATGGACTGTGCTGGGACAACAGTAAGTGATCTTATCCCTCCTGCCTCTCTCAACCCCTCCGATAGGCCGGTGATGTACGGCCGGGATCTTTCGGAGCCGAAGACAGCTTTAGACCCAGCACTTTTCCTGGGGATGGGAGCAGGTGGTGAGGGGGTGGCTGCTGCTCCCTTTAAGTTTGGTTCCACCCATTTCAGCAGCTCCAACGTGATCTGCTGAAGCATCAGCAGATCCCACCCCCTCCCCCCGCCCCCACACAACAGAGATGGACTCTTCCCTGGGAGCGCTGGGTTCCACTGTGGATATGTGATTAGCCCACAGGAGAGAAATAACACCGGGTCACCGTGGGCTGGCAGCAGCGGGCAGAAGTCCCGTGTTGCAGTGCTTCTGATGGGAAACTTGACTTTGGTGTCAATCTGTGACCAGTTTGGTGCTGTGGGCCTACACTCACCAGGAGGCAGATTGTGGTTCCCCAAACTGATTTCAGAAAGGCAGACAGGACTTCTATCCATCATTCGGAGCTGGATTCAAACTCAACTCCCAGAGGTAAACTGATAGCACACTACCCCAGCTGCACAACCCAAACCCTCCACATCAGTACAAGGTGGCCCTCCGGCCTGCACACTCACTTTCTGTAGTGTTGCGACAAATTTGCTATGCCTTAATCATCTGGGTCCTCTTTTTGTTGCTGGATCTGCATAGAGATGGCTTGATACGAGGCAGATAATTGATTAGAATAGCTGCATAGTGTGAAGCTGGCTTGATATACCCTTTTAAATATTTTTCCCTCCAATCTTCTCCTCTCCTCCCCTCCCCTAAAAATGCTTTGACTCTGTTCATGGTGCCAGTTAACATGCAGGTACAGCAAGCAATTAGGAAAGCAAATGGTATGTTAGCCTTTATTACAAGAGGATTTGAGTATAAGAGTAAAGACGTCTTACTGCAATTATATAGGGCCCTGGTGAGACCACACCTAGAGTATTGTGTACAGTTTTGGTCTCCTTACCTAAGGAAGGATATACTTGCCATAGAGGGAGTGCAACAAAGGTTCACCAGACAGGTTCCTGGGATGGGGGGATTGTCCTATGAGGAGAGATTGAGTAGACTAGGCCTATAGTCTCTAGAGTTTAGAAGAATGAGAAGTGATCTCATTGAAACATACAAAATTCTTACAGGGCTTTACAGGGTAGATGCAGGGAGGATGTTTCCCCTGGCTGGGGAGTCTAGAACCAGGGGTCACAGTCTTAGAATAAGGGGTCAGCCATTTAGGACTGAGATGAGGAGAAATTTCTTCACTCAGAGGGTGGTGAATCTTTGGAATTCTCTACCACAGAGAGCAGTGGAGGCTCAGTCGTTGAATATATTCAAGACAGAGAGTGATAGATTTTTGAATATTAAGGGAATCAAGGGAAATGGGGATAGTGCAGGAAAGTGGAGATGAGGTGGAAGATCAGCCCTGATCTTATTGAATGGCGGAGCAGGCTCAATGGGTGAAATGGCCTACTCCTGCTCCTATTTCTTATGTTCTTATGCCATGGTCACCAGAAGATATGAGTTTAAACTAATGTAAGAGTAGGAATAGACTGGATGTTGGGCAGTTCTTCTTTCCCAGGGAGTAGGGAGCCTCTGGGATGCGTTGCCGGCTGGTGCAGTGGGTGCTGACTCTCTGCCTTCAAGAGGGAGCTGGACCGGTTCCTGACTGAGATGGCATCATACTGAAGATAAATCGACTTTATCGATAACACTTGGTCCGTGTGATCTCCCGGACTGGTTTTGATCGCTTGAGGGGGTCGGAGAGGAATTTTCCTGCCCGTGAATTTTGTATGTTTTGTATGTTCCTATGTCACTGGTCACCCTCGGTCCCTCATCCAAGTGGCCATTCTTCACGGGCAGGTGAACATTAACGGGCTGTTCATCTATTGGGGCATCACAGCCGAGCTAAACCAAGCCCAGTCATTGTCCTCGCACAACACGCACCATCACACACTTTGCAATGGATGAGAAGCAACGTAATGTCGGTCGTTTGTAAAAGTTAGAGTGGCTTAAAAATCTATTATTGTTCCACGGTCAATCATAATGAATCCCAGTCATTCTGTAAATCATCACACTTTCATATGCATAATAATACACGGGGCAGGTTTGTGATTACACATCTCTGTAACGGAGGGAAAGTATTAAATCCTATTTCAAGTGTGCCTTTAACATCTGCGGTTAGTACATAAAAAGTTGCAGGTTTTCTTATTTTAGTAATTGCTTTAATTGATGTTTTAGTCGATGTGGATTATCTATAAGGCTTTGATTAATTATCTTTGGTAAATGCGAGTTTATGGTAATTACACCAAAAGTAGAGTGAATGCCAAAACAAGCAGACAACAACAACAGCAACTTGCATTTATACAGCGCCGTTAACGTAGTAAAACGCCCCATGGCACTTCATGGGAACATAATCAGACAAAACAATTGAGACTGAGCCACATAAGGAGATATTAGGACAGGCGACCAAAAGCTTGGTCAAAGAGGTAGGTTTTAAGGAGCGTCTTAAAGGAGGAGAAAGATATAGAGAGGCGGGGCGGTTTGGGGAGGGAATTCCAGAGCTTAGGGCCCAGGCAGCTGAAGGCACGGCCGCCAATGGTGAAGGGATTAAAATCGGGGATGCACAAGAGGCCAGGATTGGAGGAATGCAGTGTACTATAAGCACCAACTGAGCAGGAGCATCACCGCAGATAGTGGGACTCCCCTCAACGTCATCAAGTCAGGGGGCTTCAGCCACTCTGTTATTTGAATTTCGAATGGTAATTCAGCTCCTTCACACTGTCAGCTCAGCGACTCCTCCAAACTTGCCCAGAACTCGACACTTTCATAAATATATACGCAAAGCAGCAGCATAGACAGAAAGAAATAAAAAGGATGTTGTCAAAAAGAAAAGCTACTGATGATTCTTTATAATTAATATTTTCTTGGGCAATCATCTGAGGCTTAAAATCAACTTGAGAAAAGGTTGGAGCGATTGTGTCACACTCCTTCGGCACGAAAGACATTAAATATCGACTATCCGAGGCGTGCTGACTGTCAGTGTCCAACGTGACCAAACGAATAGACTGAAAGCAACACAAAAAGTGCTGCTCGCCCACTCTGCAATCTATAGCAGGCAGCACAATCAGCATCAGGCAGCACTCTCCTCTCAGGCTTCGGATGATGCCTGCGAGCAGTATTCGAGCCCCTCAATGAGATCACTGCTTCATAAGGTCTCGTTCGATGAGGCCTACCTCTGTAAGCACACAGCTGCCCTCTTCCTACCATCTGAACTGCCAGAGCTACAACAGTGACCCTTTTGTTTGACGCTGCTCGTTTCCTATTACACGCTCACAAAAAAAAGGGAAATGAACAAATGGACCAACACTGATTTTTTAAAAGGACGGCTCTTCGATCAAAAATATAAAGATTAACATTGAAGCGATTAAATTCAAAAGACATTCTCCTTTTTGTACCGAGTGAATTTAACCTCTTTTCATTTTTTTTGGAAAAGCTCCTTCAGTTTTGCCACAAGATGGTTTTTATGAACCACCAATGAATAATGGCACATTGTGCTTTCATAATACCCTCTTTGAACTGCTGTTGCTTCTAGTCATAGTTTAATCGATTTTTTTTCATATAGTCTCCTTTATTAGCTATTTTTCTCAATTTTGGGGATAAACGTCATATAGTTTTATAATATGACAGTTACATGGCAACAAGAACTTGCGTTTGTATAGCGCCATTAACATAGTCAAAGGTCCCGCGGTGCTTCACAGGAGTGTTATCAGACAGATTTTCACACCGAGCCACATAAGGAGACGTTAGGGCAGGTGACCAAAAGCTTTGTCAAAGAGGTAGGTTTTAAGGAGTGCCTTAAGGGAGGGGCGAGAGAGAGGTGGAGAGATATTGAGAGGTTTAGGGAGGGAATTCCAGAGCTTAGGGCCTAGGCGGCTGAAGGCACGGCCGCCAATGGTGGAGCGAAGGAAGAGGCCTGAGTTGGAGGAACACAGAATTCTCGGAGGATTGTAGGGCTGAAGGAGGTTACGGAGTCAGGGAGGGGCGAAGCCATGGAGCATGCAGTAAGAACACCAAACAGCAAAAGACAATGCAGAAAGAACAAAATGATTAAAAGCACAAATTGGCGTCACTATTTACTACACGAAAAAAAAAAGGCCATTTCATAGTTTGACATCAGCTCTCAAAGCGCTGTCACTCCATGAGAAAAATCTTATCTATCCAGTATCGAACTTCAACTCCTGCGTCGTCCCGGGAAGATTTGTAATCTATGCACACTAAAAGAAGCAGTGGAACATCAAATGTATTCCTTTGGTCAAGAGCCATCACAGCATAATGTATTAAGACGAGATTTTGTTTGTATATTAAGAAATCCTTCGAAGCTTTTTAAAATGTCAGCTGAAACCTCGAGAGTCCGTGCAAAATGTCAGCCTAACACATGCACTGCTTTGCACAATAAACCAGTTTGCCGCTTCAGTGTTCTATTCCTTTATTGCTGACATTAGTTGCAGTTTGTCGTGTTATAAAGTTGCTTTTGGAATACGCTTAGCTGCCTCCTTGGGCTCATGCAATTCAAAACTATCTGATCTCAACTGCTAACCTTCTGAAAACAGAGACTCTACCTCTTGACTGTTGCTGATCCTCTATACAGTAGTCTGCAGGGTATTCTACACTGTCCCAAATTGAAGCGACGTACCTGGACACCTGGACACAAAGGCTGAATGTACCGAGACCAACAGGTCCTGCATATGCGGTGCAGCTGCCAATCTTTTCCAAGTGGGGAAATTGCCTACAGAACAACGAGGCCGCACACTGATACGCTACTGCGATTGGCCGACTCGCTGAATGGCCACGCACTATTTCCTGCTGACTGCCCAGTGGGCTTCAGCGGGTGAGGTCAGTGGTCAGTCAAACTGTGGACCGTCGCCTGTCGATGTCACAAAAAGGCTCAAGGCGGCAGCTTGTGGAGAATTGGTGAAACGCTTTCCTGAGGTACTTTGGGGTGCGGCTGAATGTTAAGGCCTGAGCTGTCAAGTGTTTTAAAAAAAAACACGCTGCACTTCTGTGTTGGGAGTTCACCATTAATGACAGCGGACTGAAACATTCAGCACCTTTGTTCCTTGTGCTCCTCTCATACTTGCTACGTCCAAAAGTCTGTTGTGGCGCTCCAACATGCTATGGCTCAAGAGAGAGGTAGGCCGAAGCCTCTTGACCGTAATTCCTCACAATAGGAATTCAACTTCTTGTCCATGCTGCTATGAGCGACGCTTCCCATAAGGAGAAAGAGGGAAAGGTGGGAGGGCGTTTCACTCGGGAATGCTCTTTCTAATACCTGCTCCTGGAGAGATCCAGGAGGAGTTTCACCTACCTGTCCTCTCAGCTAAAGAATGGTTCATGGTCCAGAGCGACTGCAAACAAGGGTTTGCAAACTGTGGCTCTGGGGCCACATGTGACCCCTGAACTCTGGCAACCCAGGCCTCTCAGTATCTGTATCTCTTATTTACTGGGCTGTTGTTGCAATGTGCTGGCCCTGAAGTTATGGAAATGGCTGTTGGGGAGGTAATTCCTGAAACAGAACATTTGCATCTGTTCATATCAGCAACTTGAGATATATGCAAATTAATAGGAACAGGGATTCGAACATTATACGGGGCCCAAGTCTTCATAGCAAACACCTACACGACCCAAGGCAGCAAAATTTGAACACTGCTGCCCTAAAGAAAGGTGGGAGCACAAATAATTTTTTAAAAAGCAAGGAAGAAATAAATATATTTAAACCGAGTGGTGTAATAATACAAATATTGATTTTGGCTTCAGGGATTTTAACATGCTGTTCTCAATTTGGGTCAATAGTTCCTGCTAGAGTTCTCAAGCACAGTCAATATTTTTATAAATATATTAGTTTATTGTTCAATTGTCTATTATAAGGTGTCAGCTGTGGCTCAGTGGCAGCACTCTCGCCTCTGAGTCAGAAGGTCGTGAGTTCAAGTCCCACTCCAGAGACTTGAGCGCATAATCTCGGCTGACACTCCAGTGCAGTGCTGAGGGAGTGCTGCACTGTCGGAGGTGCCATCTTTTGGATGAGACGTTAAACCGAGGCCCCGTCTGCCCTCTCAAGTGGATGTAACAGATCCCACGACACTATTTCGAAGACGAACAGGGGAGTTGTCCCCGGTGTCCTGGCCAGCATTTATCCCTCAACCAACATTAGTAAAACAGATGATCTGGTCATTATCACATTGCTGTTTGTGGGATCTTGCTGTATGCTATTTGGCTGCCGCGTTTCCTACATTACAACAGTACTTGATTGGTTGTGAAGCACTTTGAGTCTGTGAAAGGTGCTATAGAAATGCTAATTCTTTTCTATTTATTAACTTCACTCTCTAATGGCAACTGCCTCATGAGATCAATTAGAAGGAAAGAGGAAGATGGATTTTCCCATACTCAGGGGAGTCTTTTGGACAGAGCGCATCCGTCCCCAACAGAGCCATGGGTGTCCCGATGCAGCTCGGTGGATTAAGGCTGAGCAATATCAGGACACTTTGGCCTCCATCGAGGTAGGTGCATGGGGGCTGGGGGGTGGTCGCGGGTCGCAATCCTGGAGGGCGGTGGTCCCGGGGCAGCAGTAGCTCAGATTGTTTTTGTGGGGCCTTGCTCCTCCCGGCCCCCACAAATACAATTCCAAACTTACCTTTGGCTGGGCCTCTTCGGCTCCATCGCCCGTGGAACTGATCGGAGTGTGTCCAGCGCAGGCTCTGACCAGTTCAGACCTAAAATAGCGATCGGGGTCCGAGGGCACATCAACTGAGGTCCACCGCCTGGAACAAGCGGGCTCTTTGGACGGCCAGTGGTAGGCCCCTTTTTAAAATGGAGCCGGTCCCCCAGTTTGACTGCTCCCCTCCTGTCATCGACGGGACGGGGGGGCGGGGAACGAGTTAAAACCGATCGCAGTGGCTCGCACCGCACCTGATGCGACTCAAGCTGGAGCCCGTGATATTGGACACGGTTGGAAATCCCGAGAAATTGCTCGCAAAAATCCATGCGGGAGACACAAAACTAACGCAAAGCATTATTTTTATTAAACATTATTTCACACAGGTTGAAAGAAAAGCTTCCTGTTTTTCACACAACACTAGCTCTGTATCTAAATATATCTCTGAATATGAGAAAACAGTCTCCATGAGATCAAACAACACTTTGCTATTCACTCAGAAGGAATAATACATCATCAGAAAACTTCACTACATTATTCAGTAATAATTCAACGCTGATTTCTCAGAGCCTGTAATGCAATAATACATTCCCTTTCTTTCCTCCTTTTTTTCTCCGGTCTTGCTTACTTTTAACTGACTATCAGTGTAAGAGAAAACAAACCGTGTGATCATTTTCTTCCGACTGTAAATAAAACGATGAAAGCTTCCTGCCGGAGATAACAGATTCAGTTTTATTCAGTCACCAAATACCCAATAGGTAAAGGTAATTTTGGGGGTCGGCCCGCCAGACGCCACTCGTGGCTATCAGGCTGCGGTGTGTTTCTGACTCAATAGCCAGCAGATCTCACTGTCCAAAAAAAAAACAAACACCTACACCTATAAAAGGAGTATTTGCAGTTGTTTAAAAGCACCCAATTCTCCCCATCTCTCTCCTGAAGTGGCTCGGTCCTTGCTGGGATAGCCTTCCGCAATCACTGCACACCTCAGTTACTTCATTAATCATGCGTACGCTTTCACTGTGGTGGGTGCCACAGGCAGGCCGACCCTGTCCTCAGCTGACATCCGCACACCTGGATGATGCCTCTCACCCCTCCCTTGAGGTGCTGAGGCCAGCTGTGGCCAATTTCCTCCTCCCTGTCAGCCAACCCAACACCAACTGGAAACAGAACCTGGCACCTTCAACACGTTGAGCCATCGAGGAAGGCCGTGATCACACGTCTTTAATAACGCAGCAATATTTGCCTTAAAAATACATCCTAATCAGAGGAGAACCATTGAAAATAGCAACAGCCGGGTAGCAGGGAGAGAGAGAGAGAGAGAGAGAGAGAGATAGGAGGTAAGTCTGAGCTGGTAATCCACCATATGCTGTGCTCCAGTCTCAGCTGTCCCAGCGTGCTGGGCTAAGGCCAATCACTTTCCACACAGTGAGGGTGGGAAAATCAGAAGGGAGAGTCAGCCCAGCAGACTTCCGAGTAACCGCGTACAAAATGGCAATGGCACACGCCTGGAAGTAGTTCAGCTGCCTGGGCCTTTGGATGTCAAGGCGTGTTACCCGAGAGCACAGAAAGGCAGTCAGATACCTTAAGAAGAGAGAGTGAAGCTCTCAACGAAATAAAAGAAAATAGTGCCAGTTATGGAAATCCATTGCAATCTTCATATATTGGTCGGTTTTCGAGCTGTTGTACCTTTTAAACTGTGCTCAAAAAATGATCACTGTGGACTCCTCCAGCCCCTACTGTTGTTGGTACGTTCAAAGTCCCCCCACCCACCCACTCATCCCCCCTTTACATACAGCATCGAGCCAAAAATTCCTAATTAAAACACCCCTTTAAAAAGCTAAGGGTAATAATTAAAACGAACATTACCTACAGTTCTTCAGCTGCTGGGCAAGTTATCTCTATTTTGACATTAAGGAGGCTGTTTCTTACTGAAAAATTGTAATTTAATTTAGCAAAGTCAAAGAATAAGTGACTCACAAAAAGAATTACATGGTTGTTATCTGTCAGACTGTCAGGACGAATTACACGGACATTATCATCTTAACGATTCAGGCTGCCTTTTGTCTTCTGAGGGATGTTGTTTTTCTTCACACTTATTAATTAATCACATCTACACATAGCTTACATTCTCCTACCTGACAACGAAACTTCAGTCTCAGTGTTGCTAAGTACTGTATTTAATTACAAACTATTAAGCAAAAATGGTCATGATCTTTGGCATATTACTGTCATCCCAGTTTGATCAAATGCTGCCAGGAATGTAAACGATTGTTGTTTCTATAAAAAGAAATATGAAGACAAACACCCAAGACACAGACTCAGTAGGATGCGAGCCAATCAAGATCAACGCTTACCCAGAATCTTACTGATGTTGGAATTGTGCATGTCGGGGAAGGCCTGAAGAATTTTTCGCCTCTCGTCCTTGGCCCAAACCATAAAGGCGTTCATTGGCCGCTTGATGTGAGGCTCGTTACTGCTCCGGCCTCGAGCTTCCCGATAGATCCGGGGCTCTGATACACCCGCATTTCCTGCCGGAACAAGGAACGGTTAACGCCATGTGCTTTTATTTTACGATGTGCATTTTTCTAACAGATGATCTGGTCGTTTGTCTCATTGCTGTTTGCGGGGACCTTGCTGCGTGCAGATTGGTTGCTGCATTTGCAACAACAGCAGCATGCGTTTATACAGCGTTTTTAACACAGAAAAAATGTTCCAAGGCGCAGGCGCTTCACAGGAGCATTATCAGACAAAATTTGGCACTGAGCTGCAGAAGTTGATATTAGGACAGTTGTCCCAAAGCTTGGTCAAGGAGGTAGGTATTAAGTGGCGTCTTAAAGGAGGAGAGAGAGGAAGAAAGGCGGAGAGTTTTAGGGAGGGAATTCCAGAGTTTAGGGCCTAGGCAGCTAAAGGCACGGCCGCCAATGATGGAGTGAAGGAAATCTTACAAAACAACAGCGACTACACTTCAAAACTAATTCATTGGCTATGAAGTGCTTTTGGGATATTCTGAGGACGTGAAAGGCGCTATATAAATGCAAGTTATTTCTTTCTTTCTTAAATGAAACTGTTGACCACCATTTAATTGAATGCAAATATCTCCATCCCTATTCATCTGGTCATTTGGCAGATGGAAACAGACTCCGTTTTGAGATTGAAGCTAACATTTTTGGACACAAATGCACAGAGAAGTGAGATATTACTCTCTTCCACGTTACAGATATAAAATAGCATCTTGTGGGATTAAACCAGACAGTTTGTTTGTTTCAAGTTATAATAGAATGTGAAAAAGTTTTGAAAATTGCTCATCAGGATTTCTCTTATTTTTACAAGTCCAAAAACCTCTCAGAAATGTTAATACAAATATTTTCATTCAACAACAACTTATGTTTATATATATATATATATTGCGCCTTTAAGGTGTTAAAATGTCCCAAGGCGCTTCACAGAAGCGTAAATCAGACAAAAATTGACACCAAGCCAAAGAAGGAGACATTAGGACAGGTGAAAAAAGAGGGAGGTTTTGAGGAGCATCTTAAAGGAGGGGAGAGCGGTGGAGGGGGCGGAGAGGTTTAGGGAGGGAATTCCAGAGCTTTGGGCCTAGATGGCCGAAGGCACGGCCACCCAATGGTGAGGATAAGGAATTGGGGGATGAACAAGAGGCCAGAGTTCTCAGAGGGTTGTAGGGCTGGTAGAGGTTACAGAGATAGGGAGGGGCGAGGCCATGGAGAGACTTGAATGCCAACATGCATTGTATGTACACACTAACATCCAGCATCAATCACCTCCGAAGTTATGTCTCATTATTGTTCATAAATAATAGCCGGACATTCCAGTCCTTGCTGGATCAATATCGTGGAATTCCCTAACCAACACCGTTGCGGGAGCACCAACACCACAAGGACTGGCACGGTTCAACGAGACGGCCCACCACCACCTTCACAGGGAAACTAGGGATGTGCAATGACTACGGACTTGCCAGTGTTGCCCACATCCCAAGAACAAAAATAATCCCGTCAGCGCAGGCTCCCAGAAGCCAATGCATGTCATGTCATGACAGGCACTGAAACTGTACTTCCTGGCGCCGATCCAAGTCTTCCTGGGCTAGTGGACTTAGACCATTAAGTTGATTCAATGCATGTACAGCCAGGTGAAATAGACCTACACTAGATGCTCCGGTTTCCTCCACAATACACATACAGTTAGAGCAGCACCCTGAACTTCGGAGGAAACCAATGTGACGCTGACAGGGGCAGGGGTTTGTACAACTAGGTCTGATGAAGGGATGAAGGATATGCTAACCTGACTTTCCTCTTTTCAAATGCCAATGATTCTGCTACGTACTTCCAACGCTACCTGTTTTATTCCCAATTTCTGGTATTCATGCACTTTCTTTCCATCCTGGTTTATGCGACCTGGCTGGTAAGGCAATGCTGTTTAATGCACTTCCTTCACACTGGCTACGCCTATACAACAGAGGCATTAGGCTTCCTTAAAACCTGCGACCATAATGACCGTAGACGGTACTGGTCAATACTGGGTGCTGGTGCTGGTTAATTAACCCGGCCACCTCCAGAACGTGCTCGTGGTGAGTGTCTGGAGGATGGTCAGTGGCACGCTCGATGGAGGAAATGCCACCAAGAGGCAGTTGAGCTCATCCTTGATTTGGCCAATGGCATCCACAACCTGCAAGTGGCGGAGCCGCAGTACAGAACAAGTCAATAGAAGAGCCATCATGGACAGTCCCAAACACAACACCAGGGTTCAAGCCCCTACCTTGAAGAGGTGTCAAGGACGATCAAAGGAGCTTTGACGATAGTCAACTGATGATGATGATGATGATGATCTTCCCCTTCTTCAAGTATATACAGTACACATCACTTTAATGATTTCCCATTCTTCCCCGAACCCTACGTCTTACATAGAATTACACAGACTATACAACACAGAAACAGGCCATTCAGCCCAACCAGTTTATGCTCCACTCACGCCTCCTCCCATTCTTCCTCATCTAACTCTATCAGCATAACCCTCTTCTCCCTTCTACCTCACGTGCTTATCTAACTTCCCCTTAAATGCATCTACACTATTCACTTCAACCACTCCCTGTGGTAGCGAGTTCCACATTCTCATCACTTTCTGGGTAAAGAAGTTCCTTCTGAATTCCCTATTTGATTTCTTGGTGACTAGCTTATATTGATGACCTCTAGTTTTGCTCTTCCCCACAAGTGGAAACACTCTCTCTATGTCTACTCTATCAAAACATTTAATCATTTTAAAGATCTCTATTAGGTCACCTTTCATCCTTTCCTGATAGGTATAACTCCTTTCCTGGTAGGTTTTAGCTTCACCTATCTGCGTTCTCAGATGTACTTCCTATATGTTGTCCACCTTTGGCTTCACAGCCTGTGCAAATCTACTCAATTCCCTATAACATCCACTTAAAATTGTGTCCCTGTTGAATTCCGGTCGATGACAGATGCAGCGTATATTCCGCAGTTGTCTTCTGTCGGGCCGGTATCACATCTAAAGGGCAAAAGCACTTTCCACCTCCTGTTACAATCTATCTCAAGTCACAGGGTCTCTATTCTGGCCGTTACTACACCGCTAATTGGTTCCTGCAAATCTCAATAACAGCTGAGCAATTATCGTTTGCTTCTAGTTCAATAAATAAAGTGTGCTGTATGTTTTTCCCATTTCCAGTGCAGTTACATATACCTGCTTAATTCTGGTCGTCTTGTAAATCAGTACTGAAGCATGAAGCTGCACTGATGCTGTGCTGGGCTTTAGATCTCATTTCTTCTCATTATTTGCTATTCTCCCATGGTACTCACGTATGCTGATGTATAATGAAGGTTTAAAACTTCCCTTTAAACAGCAATTTTGCCATTCTATCGAATAGGAGAAATCTCGCCTCTTCATAAATTACTAGAAAACCATATTTTCTACTGTGACACTGATGACTGAAAGACTGCAGCATAAAATCTGCATCTTTCAGGCAAGATCAAAACACGCGATTTTTAAACCGAAGTGGTAAGACCTTTAAAATGAATGAAACCATATATAAAAAAAAGAGTACTAACCATCGGATTCTCCACCCATGTTAAAATCCACCATTGCATGCCCAAACTTCCCATCTTCTGGTCGCTTCTCAGTCAGATGCTGGGCGAGACTTTCCAATGAAGTTTTCTCGTGTACCTGTAAGGGAGAAACGCCCACTCATAACCAAAATACGTGGTGTCTGAATCAAAGAAGCGACAGTTTTCTAGTACATATTGAGAACCAAAATAGTTTGTTCTGTCGCGACTAAATTTCCTTCTCCTTTTAGCTACATTTTTAAGTAAGTGGCACCTTGAATAATAAAGCTGGATGTGCCTTTATATATATTTTTTCCATCATTTATTTATTCTTGGCATGTGGGCAGCATCGTCAAGGCTGCATTTATTGCCCGTCCCTCGTTGCCTCGACGACTGAGTGGCTTGCTAGGGCCGAAGGAGGAATTTACAGTCAACCATTTAGTGTGAGACCAGAGCCACATGTTGGCCAGACCGGGTCAGGACGGCAGGTTCCCTTCCCTGAAGGACATCAGTGAACCAGTTGGATTTTTACAATAGTCCAGCAGCTTTCATGGTCACTTTATCTGACGCCAACCCATAAATTGTGCTTAGGAAAGACAAACTATGGACGCAAAAATATAATAATATTCAATAGTTTGGACATCGTGGCAAACCATAGTTGCTCCTAATATTCAATCAGTTTTAATTTCTTTCGATACATTTTTCCCCACTGCCACTTGTCAAAGTAATTTGCATAAAGTCAGTTTTGCAGATGCCTATTATGAATTCTTTTGCAAACTGACCTGTGTTTGTATAATGTCGTATAACTTTTTTTAAATAGTTCTTAATGTCTTATTTCAACATCTTTTCTTTAGCAAAGCTTTTCAGTGCAAAATTCACAGAAAGCCCACAGAAATGACAAGCACGTGTTGAATCTCAGTCCTCAGAGAGTTCTTTGATAACACATAAGTTTGGCCGTGCTGTATTAAACATTGTGACCAATTATGAAATGCTAAGAGGAGCCTTCTGATGTTCGTCCAATACTGCCAGGGGATTTTGGCCAAGGCTCCTCTCTCAGCACCGTCTCCCCAGATGACGGAACCGGGCCTTGAAGTGTTGTAACACTATCCCCGGTTTATGCTCCTGTCAAGGAAGACACTGCACCAAGATCCTCACCTCGCAAAATCGCCCCTTGTATATTCCACCAGACCCCCATTGATAACAAACCAAGCAACAACAACAACAACAACTTGCATTTATACAGCGCCTTCAACGTAGTAAAACGTCCCAAGGTGCTTCACAGGAGCGATTATCAAACAAAATTTGACACCGAGCCACATAAGGAGATATTAGGACAGGTGGTCAAAGAGGTAGTTCGTTTTTAAGACACGTCTTAAAGGAGGAGAGAGAGGTAGAGAGGCAGAAAGGTTAAGGGAGGGAATTCCAGAGCTTAGGGCCTAGGCAGCTGAAGGCACGGCCTTCAATGGTGGAGCAATTGAAATCGTGGTGCGCAAGAGGCCAGACTTGGAGTAGTTCAAGCATTCCATTGGGGGGCAATTTTAACCTAACTTGACGGGGGGAAGCCTGCGGGATCTGGAGCAATACTGGTTTTACACTCCGCTCGATTTTAGTCTCCACTGAGGTCAACATCAACAACAACAACTTGTATTTATATAGCACCTTTAATGCAGTAAAACGTCCCAAGGCGCTTCACAGGAGTGTTATCAAACAAAAAATTGACACCGAGCCACATAAGAAATTAGGACAGAAGAGGTAGGTTTTAAGGAGCGTCTTAAAGGAGGAAAGAGAGGTAGAGAGGCGGAGAGGTTTAGGCAGGGAATTCCTGAGCTTAAGGCCTAGGCAGCTGAAGGCCCGGCTACCAATGGTGGAGCGATTATAATCAGGGATGCTCAAGAGGGCAGAATTAGAGGAGCGCAGATATCTCGGGGGTTTGTGGGGCTGGAGGAGATTACAGAGATAGGGAAGGGGTGAGGCCATGAAGGGATTTGAAAACAAGGATGAGAATTTTGAAATCGAGGCGTTGCTCAACCGGGAGCCAATGCAGGTCAGCGAGCACAGGGGTGATGGGCGAACGGGACTTGGTGCGAGTTAGGACACGGGCAGTCTGATTTTGGATGAGCTCAAGTTTACGTAGGGTAGAACGTGGAAAGCCAGCCAGGAGTGCGTTGGAATAGTCAAGTCTAGAGGTAACAAAGGCATGGATGAGGGTTTCAGTAGCAGATGAGCTGAGGCAAGGGTGGAGATGGGCGATGTTACGGAGGTGGAAATAGGCGGTCTTTGTTATGGCGCGGAAGTGTGGTCTGAAGCTCATTTCGGGGTCAAATATGACACCAAGGTTGCGAACAGTGTGGTTCAGCCTCAGACAGATGCTAGGGAGTAGTCAATGAGGAGTCATATTGGGCGCGGTACAAATCCAGCGTTCCACCCGATCCCACAGGTTAGGTTAAAATTGTTCCCCCATGCATAATGTATTGTATATCAAATCCTGGTCGGAAGGGCTGAATGCTGCAGAGTCTACTGGTGAGCATAAATACAAGAGGGAAAGATAACAAATAATCATCAAATGCCACTTTCAATCCTGTTACTATTCTCCTTCACTGTTAGGTATTTAAGGAAATGATTACAGACACAGGCTGTGCGGCTGAAATTCAGATTCCGACAGTTGCATTCCTCTAATTGTGAGTTCAGAGGATGAAGGGAAATTACCATTAATACCTGGGGAAAGAAAAACCCTGTTGCTGAATTGGAACTTACACATGCTTTTAGATAACATTCTTTCGACATGCTTTTAATGATCCCACCCTGCCAGATGGCAGGCAAATAAATGGAGAGACAAGAGTGATAAAAATAAATGTTTTCTTTTTTAATGGACAATACAAAATGATCTGTGCATACTGTAAGGGGAAGTGACAACTGCTGTCAGAGCGGGGAAGATGATAAACATTTCATTAATATGCAGTTCATCGTGTTTTATTTATAAAGTCAGGTTATTTAAAAAAAACCACAGATCTTTATCAGCATTACGCCGTGATTCTCTGAGTCCTACCAGCTACTATTCAAATTGAACAGCATTCTGTCTAAGGAATCTCGCCCTTCTTTTACTGACCAGAACCAAAATGGTCAGTCCATTTATTCCTATTGAAAATAATCGGAAATGCTTTGCAATAAAAGGGTTAAAAAAATGACAGTAGTTTATCGATGCATCAATAATTCAATCGCATCTTAATAATTTAACTCCTCAGACACAGGTTGGCTTTAAATATTTATAAGGCCAATACTTCTTTAAAAAAGAAATAAAGAAAATTTAGCCCTAAATTATCTAAAGCATTCGGGTTATTTACACGATAGTGGTGTATAAATGTCAAAGCAGACACTGCGACACCTTAGAGGTGCGGAATAGTTCAATATCTGATTTGATATACGGTGACTATAGGCACAAATAAGAAACAAAAGAACTCGCAAATTCATATAGCATCTTATCACAACCTCAGGATGACCCAAAGCACTTTACAACCAATTAATTACTTTTGAAATGCAAATATAACAGTCAATTTGCACTCAGCAAAATCCCACAAACAGCAATGAGATAGATGACCAGATAATCTGTTTTAGTGATGTTGGTTGATAAATATTGGCCAGGACACCGGGGAGAACTCCCCTGCTCTTCTTCAAAATAGTGCCATGGGATCTTTTATGTCCACCTGGGAGGGCAGACGGGGCCCTTGGTTTAACGTCTCATCCGAAAGATGGCATCTCCGAAAGTGCAGCACTCCCTCAGTTTATATCCATGATGTGGAGATGCCGGTGTTGGACTGGGATGGACAAATGTGAGAAGTCGCACAACACCAGGTTATAGTCCGACAGTTTTATTTGAAATCACAAGCTTTCGGAGCGCTGCTCCTTCGTCAGGTGAAGTGAAGTCACCTGACGAAGGAGCAGCGCTCCGAAAGCTTGTGATTTCAAATAAAACTGTTGGACTATAACCTGGCGTTGTGCAACTTCTCACATCAGTTTATATCCTCCAATCTATATTTCCACAGTTTTTGATTTAATAACATCAGTAGCAAATACTTCTGCAGACTTCACCAGCATTGTATTGAATATCTGAACAGCAGCTCATTTTTTTAATCATTTCTTTATAAGCATCTTTTTACTGGAGAATTTCCAGAAAATCCTCAAACGTCTACTGGAGCTTTTTATGGCCTGTTTCAGGGTGCATAACCGGTGGTATGCTGCCAGCGCACAGCCAAACCAGGAGTCCCAAGAACCATCTTAAATTCATCCTCATGCCTCATTCCAGTAGTTAGGGTGAGCTGGCACGCCTCCAGAGGCAGCGCTCCTGTGGCCTGATCCACCTTGAGCTGCTTGCCTCGCCGGCTACGGCCTTCAGGAAGTCAGGGGAGGGATGGTGGGGGCGGGAGGGGCGAAGGAGAATGGGATGGGGGCGTGGGGGGGGGGGGGGGGGGTGCTGAATTCAGAGGCAGCCCACAGTAATGCGGTGCAGCCAGGATGGAGCATTCCTGTTCCTCCCGGCTCCACGTCAAGGCAAGTAGGATGAATGACTTAAATTCTTCTGGCAGTGGTCCCTTTAAGGACCGCTGGTTAGGCCGCTTGTAGACCAGGTAACGCCGAGTGGAACCAGGCCCGACGTCTGCCCTGCCCCGGGCAGACTGATTTCATGGATGGGTCATGAAACGGGCGCAGGGCCCTCATTTCCCTATTAAAATGAGACCTGTACTTATTTCCGGTGGTTGCCAGGGCCATCTAAAAAGGCCCTGGCGATTCCAGCAGGGATCCGGGCCCCCCGTGCTGTCACACAGCTAAAGCTGTCGTCGGTACGCCCGCATTATGCCCATGAAACAGCCAGAGCGATGTTGAATTTAGACCCCGATAAGATTGGGCTAAAAACCTTGACATAAATAATCAAGATCTAAAAAAGTGGATAATTTTGAAGCATTGATTTGCAAAATTAATCAATGTTTATATCAAATCATGAGGTTGCATAAAGAGCCTAAAAGTGATCAGTGAATATTTATTTACTGGGAGATTTTGACCTTCTGAGTTTTGTATAAAACTGTCATTCTTTGAGTGGTTGCAGCGTCAGTTAATATGGTGACCCTATTGATGGTTAGCTAGGCTGTGTTTAATGAAAGCTACACGGCACAGATCTTAATTAACTCTCAAAAAAAAATCCACGTTGTTAATAAAAATCTGTTGAAACGTTTATAGCAAGAGAGATTGCTCCATTACCTGCCTCATAACATGGATTCAGAATCTTACATTTTAGAGCAAATCTGAGTCCAGTATAACTGAACGCTGCGTAGCGTTTGCTCTTAACTTCAATCAGCTCATCCCACCGGAAGATATATCCCGCTACTTCATGGTCTCCCGCTGATCGCCAACACAAGAGACAATGTTGCCAGTATTCCAGACAAACATCTGCAGTCCATGCTTTTTCCCCCCCCAAAGATTTTGACTCCGACACTTATTTAACAAGAACCACATGGGAATACAGTACAATAGTCTAAACATCCAGTCCCTCCATCATCGGTGCACCGTGGCTGCAGTGTGCACTTTCTACGGGATGCACTGCAGCGACTCACCAAGCCTTCATCGGCAGCACCTCCCAAACCAGCAAGCTCCACCACCTAGAAGGTCAAGGGCAGCAGGTGCCTGGAAACACCATCACCTCCAAGTCAGTCTCCATCCTAACTTGGACATATATCGGTCGTTCCTTCATCCTCACTCGGTCAAAAACCTGGAACTCTCTACCTAACAGCACTGTGGGAGAAACTTCACCACACGGACTGCAGCGGTTCATGAAGAAGGCCCACCACCACCTTCTGAAGGGCAACTGGGGATGGGCAATAAATGTCGGCCTTGCCCACGACGCCCCGAGAATAAATGAAAAAATATACCCATTAGGCTTGGGCATGCCATTTCTCCATGCCAATGAAACAAAGCACTTCTATTTGTGTATGCCACATATCATTTGAACATCAGTAATAGAAAAGTCTGACAGGCCTCATAATAGGACATTCCTTGTGCACCATACAAAGTGCATATATTTAAACAAAACTCCTATGTGTGGTACATTAAGTGAGTGAATCCTTCTATAATTAAATATTTTAATTAAAGTGCTAGGAGCCTTTCCTAACAATTTGCTAATTCCAGGTCAATTTCAACCCTTTAATTTAACTTAGAAGTGGCACCCTTATGTGAATGGATCACTTTAAGAAACAAGCTAACAAGAAGGCAATCAGGATGTCATAATGACAGACTTTCAATCAACAGACAGTGTTTTGCCATTGTTAAGATTTCCATACCTAGTTATAAACAGACCATAAAAGACAGGCTACAACTTTCATCTTTGCCAGTTAAAGGCTTTCTGATAATACTGAAAAAAATTAAGAGAAACCATTTTCAACATTAACCTCTCTTTGAAGAACTGCCGAAGCTATTTTGCTAAAATGCTACACAACAGCTTTGTCCGTTCACCAAGGATGAAGTCAATTCCTGCAAGAGTCAGCCGGAAAGGCATTTGCTGGTCCCGCTATTAATAATACATGTGATCTGTCTACCTGCCCCACCTCCAGTGAGGTATGGTTCCCCGCACTCAGTCCAGCGCAAAGAAAATCCCATCTCAATTGATTACACTCTTGCGTCATAAGGTTGTGGGTTCAAGCCCTCCAACAGCATATTATCTTGGCTGACTTTTCTGTGCAGCGCTGAGGGAATGTTGCACAGTTGGAGGAGCCGTCGTTCGAATATGACTTTAAAACGAGGTCCTGCTTGCCTGTGCAGTTAAAGATCTCATGGTGCTATTTCGAAGAAGAGCAGGGGAGTTCTCCCCAGTGTCCTGGCCAATATTTATCCCTCAACCAACATCATTAAAACAGATGATCTGGTCATTGTTCTTTATGGGAGCTTGCTGTGCGGAAATTGGTAGCTGTGTTTCCTACATTACAACAGTGACTACACTTCAAAAGTACTTCATTGGTTGTAAAGCGCTTTGGGACGTCCTGAGGTCGTGAGAGGCGCTGTTGAAATGCAAGCCTTTCTTTTTACACCGGTGAATTACTTCACAATTCTGTCACCCTGTGAGTGAACATTTGCCACCTAAGTTCTCCCAGCATCACAGCCCATAATCCTCCCTCAACCAAGACCACCACAAGCAGATTAACTAATCGTTCATCTCAATTGCTGTTTGTGGGATCTTGCTCTGCGCAATGTGCGATGTAAAGGCAGGTCCTTTTTCTCGTAGGAGCACAGAGCAGGTAGGGTGCCGGTTCATGCAGCGGAACAATGGCAGGCAAGCGGTTGCGCTGAAAGAGGCAAATGCTGCCGGGCGGCAGAGCCGGGAGGAGAGGGGTGGGCAAGAGCAGGCGGGATTTCCCTATGCCAGGAACTCCCACTTCCCTGGCTCATTCGACGTAGCACTCTAAATGGGTGGAAGTCGTCCCTACCAAGAGGAAACGGGGGAAGGGGGGGGGGGGGTTCCAGAACAGAAGAAACTATCTTTATCTTACCCTTAAATGGCAGGGAGTGGGGGAAGGAGGGGAGGCGAAGGAGACAACTTGGGGTCTGGGCAGGCCCCCCGCCCCCATTGGTGGACAGAAGCCGGCTTCATGGGGAAAACTCCAGAAGGGTTTCGCCTGAAGAGACTGGGATTGCGTCTCATGGATTTCTGAGGCTCTCGTCTCTAATGGGCCATCCTATTGCCTGAAGCAACTTAGTCTGAAAAAATATAACAGAACTTGGCTGCCATTCAGACCATATCCTCTGAGGAAGTCATGTTGAGTTTGTTGGTATCATGTACAGTCAGATTTACTTTTATTGTGCATAGATGTGCACTGACTTAAATTAACCCCGAGTCACTGAGGGAATGTTTGTGTGTGCTTTTAATTACAATCTGCTCGGCAGACACACAGGTCAGGTAAACAGTGGATCAAAAATCCCAACAGTCCTACTGATTATTCAAGGAGTGCGACAGAGTGATTTTTTTTCGGGGGGAGACCAATACGGGATTTCCTGGGGCTGTCGCGAATCCTTTAAGTACCGGAGCGTTCAGACTAAAATGCTAGCTAAATAGCAAAACCGAGGGCAAATCAAAAGGCTAGACGCAGACAGGAGAAGGGAAAGAAACAATTCTTATTGCACGTTGTAAACAAATTCCAGTTGAAATACTTGACTAGCATTCAATGGCTCATGTGTATCTTTAGGAAAGACTTGCATTTCTGTAGCGCCTTTCACGACCTAAGGATGTCCCAAAGCGCTTCACAGCCAATTAAGTACTTTTGAAGGGTAGTCATTTGTAATGTAGGAAATGCAGTTAATTTTCACACAGCAAGATCCCACAAACAGCAATGTGATAATGACCAGATAGTCTTTTTAAGTGATGTTGGTTGAGGGATATATATTGGTCTGGACACCAGGAGAGCTCCCCTGCTCTTCTTCGAGTAGCTCTGTGAGATCGCCTATGTCCACCTGAGAGAGAGCAGATGGGGCCTCATTTTAACGTCTCATCTGAAAGACAGGCACCTCTGACAGTGCAGCACTCCCTCAGCACTGCACTGGAGTGTCAGCGTGGATTTTGTGCTCAACTCTTTGGAGTGGGACTTGAACCCACAACCTCCTGTCTCAGAGGCGAGAGTGCTACCACTGAGCCACGGCTGACACCTAAGCAGAATTCTCCGATGTCAGGGAATGAGGTTTTTGTTTGTGAGAGAGGCTTTGGTGTGATGGGTTCTATGAAGCAGTGCTGTATCTTGCCATTTCACTTAGTTCCAATGTCAATGAAGAAAAAACTCGATAATGAGCTAGGTGCTTTGCACTGCACGCAGCAGCCATGTGAAGTAGGGCACATCACCCGCATCGAATGGAACTTCTACAGAGCTAGGGGCTGCTACAGCGTCGGTGAGACTTTTGCTCAAAATTCACTGACACCATTAGCCTTGACTCAATCTGACTGAGTGCCGAGATTGTATTGATACCAGGGATGTTATTCAATATTCCTTTATCCACAATGGCATTTTTTTTGAATGCAAGTAATTTAATAAAGCTCATTGTGTAGTTAGCGTGCTAAAGCTGTCACTTTCGAGTTCGGTGCTAAGGTGGAATGACTGCGGGGGAGGGGACGGTCTCTGTTATGCAATGGAGATTGCTCCATGTATGACTTTTCAAGACCAATTGTTTGTTTAAGGGTTGTTGTGATGACACAGGGCTGTTATCCCATCTGGGACTGGAGTTCACTTTCAAATGGATACTCTCTTTCTTTGGCTCGTTTGGTAGACCTCTCGTCTTGGGAGTCAGAAAGGTTATGGGTTCAAGCCGCACTCCAGGACTTGAGCAACTGGTACTGTAGTTCAGTACTGAGGGAGTGCTGATCTGTTGCAGCCTCCATTAGACCAAGGCCCCGTCTGCCCTCTCAGGTGGATGTAACAGATCCCATGGCACTATTCGAAGAAGGGCAGGGGAGTTCTCCCGGTCTCCTGGGCAACATACGAACATAGGGACAGGAGTAGGCTATTCAGCCCCTCAAGCCTGTCCACCATTCAATCATGGCTGATCTGTATCTTAGCTCCATCTACCCACCTTGGTTCCGTATCCCTTAATACCCTTGCCTAACAAAAATCTTATCGCTCTCAGTTTTGAAATTTCCAATAGAACCCCAACCTCAACAGCTTTTTGGAGGAGAGAGTTCCAGATTTATATTACCCATTGTGTGAAGAAGTGCTTCCTGACATCACCCCATACTAAAGGGAATGCAAGCAGAAAACATTTATCCCTCATCCGAAAACAAATTATCTGGTCATTCATCTCCCTGCTGTTTGTGGGAGCTTGCTGTGCGCCAATTGGCTGCTGTGTTGGCGTACATTACAACAATGACTACACATCAAAAGTAACTCGTGTGAGTAGATTTTCATCTTCACTGCCTGGGTGGTAACCCGACGGAGTGGATCGCAGGCCGTTATGGAGCTCGTCTGATTTTCATCTATTTGATGGCAATGGAATGGAAACCATAGCAGGTTCTGCAAAGGGCGCGCAATCTGTGCCAACAGATTACCACCCAGGCAGCGAAGATGAAAATCTACCCCATTCATTGACTGCTAAGTGCTTTGGGATATCCCGAGGATGTGAAAGGTATTTTATAAATGCAAGCTGTTTTTCTTTTTTTAGTTCAAATAATTTAGTGCAATGTTGGACTTATACCCTCAGGTCCTTGGATTTGTGCAAACTGGCATCATTCATATTTAAATAATGTACCAATATTTCCGACTGTGTGCTATCCACTAAAGAAGGAACTTGTATTCAAATAGTGTTTTTCACAACCTCAGGACATCCCAATGGGCTTCACAGCCACTTTTATTACTTTCAAAGTGTAGTCACTGTTGTAATGTAGGAAACGCGGCAGCCAATTTCCACACAGCAAGCTCCCACAAACTCAATGAGATAGTGACCAGATAATCTGATTTAGTGATGTTGGTTGATGGATAAAATATTGGCCAGAACACTGGGAGAACACTCTTGCTCTACTTCAAAATAACACCATGGGATCTTTTACATCTCATCTGAAAGATGGCACCCCTGACAGTGCGGCACTCTCTCGGTGAAAGCACTGGGAGTTTCAGCCCAGATTTTTGTGCTCAAGTCGCTGGAGTGGGACTTGAACCCGCAACCTTCTGACACAGGAGGCGAGGGTGCTACCCACTGAGCCACGGCTGACACTAAGAAATCAATGAAAAAGAAAATTGGGCGGGGTGTAAACCAGGCAGCCGATTCGCTAGCGCCCGTTTTCCCCCCCCACCCGAGACAAATTTCACCCTCTGCTGCATCGTGCAGACTGTTGGTACTGGAGGACGTTCAACATTTTTTTTTTCATTCCTAGGGATGTGGGCGTCGCTGGCAAGGCCAGCAGTTATTGCCCATTCCTAATTGCCCTTGAGAAGGTGGTGGTGAGCCACCTTCTTGAACCGCTGCAGTCCATGTGGTGAAGGTACTCCCACAGTGCTGTTAGGGAATTCCAGGATTTTGAGTCAGCGATGATGAAGGAACAGTGAGATATTTTCAAGTCAGGATAGTGTGTGACTTGGAGGGGAACTTGGAGGTGGTGGTGTTCCTATGCACTTGCTGCCCTTGTCCTTCTAGGTGGAAGAGGTCGCGGGTTTGGGAGGTGCTGCCGAAGAAGCCTTGGTGAGTTGCTGCAGTGCATCTTGTAGATGGTACACACTGCAGCCACGGTACGCTGGTGGTGGAGGGAGTGAATGTTTAAGGTGGTGGATGGGATGCCAATCAAGCGGGCTGCTTTGTCCTGGATGGTGTCGAGCTTCTTGAGTGTTGTTGGAACTGCACTCATCCAGGCAAGTGGAGAGTATTTCATCACACTCCTTACTTGTGCCTTGTAGATGGTGGAATGGCTTTGGAGAGTCAGGAAGTGAGACACTCGCCGCAGAATACCTAGCCTCTGACCTGCTCTTGTTGCCACAGTATTTATGTGACTGGTCCAGTTAAGTTTCAGGTCAATGGTGACCACAGGATGTTGCTGGTGGAGGATTCATCAATGGTAATGCCATTGAATGTCAAGGGGCGGTGGTTAGTCTCTCGCTTGTTGGAGATAGTCATTGCCTGGCACTTGTGTGGCACGAATGTTACCTGTCACTTATCAGCTCAAGCCTGAATGTTGTACATGTCTTGCTGCATACGGACGCAGACTGCTTCATTATCTGTGAAGTTGTGAATGGAACTGAACACTGTGCAATCATCAGCCAACATCCCCACTTCTGACCTTATGATGGAGGGAAGGTCACTGATGAAGTAGCTGAAGATGGTTGGGCCTAGGACACTGCCCTGAGGAACTCCTGCAGCGATGTCCTGGGGCTGAGATGATTGACCTCCAACAACCACAACCTTCTTCATTTGTGATAGGTATGACTCCAGCCAGTGGAGAGTTTTTCCCCTGATTCCCATTGACTTCAATTTTACTAGGGCTTCTTGATGCCACACTCGGTCAAATGCTTCCTTGATGTCAAGGGCAGTCACTCTCACCTCACTCAGCTCCAGACCTCATTATAGCCTTGGTCCAAACCTCACTTGTTTGGACCAAGGCTGTAATGAGGTCTGGAGCTGAGTGGTCCTGCTGGAACCCAAACTGAGCATCAGTGAGCAGGTTATTGGTGAGTAAGTGTCACTTGATTGCACTGTCGACGACACCTTCCATCACTTTACCGATGATTGAGAGTAGAGTGATGGGGCGGTAATTGGCCAGATTGGATTTGTCCTTCTTTTTGTGGACAGGACATACCTGGGCAGTTTTCCACATTGTCGGGTAGATGCCAGTGTTGTAGCTGTACTGGAACAGCTTGGCTAGAGGTGTGGCTAGTTCTGGAGTACAAATCTTCAGCACGACAGCCGGGATGTTGTCAGGGCCCATAGCCTTTGCTGTATCCAGTGCGCTCAGCCGTTTCTTGATATCACGTGGAGTGAATCGAATTGGCTGAAGACTGGCTTCTGTGATAGTGGGGACCTCAGGAGGAAGCCGATATGGATCATCCACTCGGCACTTCTGGCTGAAGACGGCTGCAAACCCTCCCGCTTTGTCTTTTGCACTCGCGTGCTGGGCTCCGCCATCATTGAGGATGGGGATATTCATGGAGCCTCCTCCTCCGTTAGTTGTTTAATTGTCCACCACCATACACGACTGGATGTGGCAGGACTGCAGAGCTTTGATCTGATCTGTTGATTGTGGGATCACTTAGCTCTGTCTATAGCATGCTGCTTCTGCTGTTTAGCATGCATGTAGTCCTGTGTTGCAGCTTCCCCAGGTTGACACCTCATTTTTAGGTAGGCCTGGTGCTGCTCCTGGCATGCTCTTCTGCACTCCTCATTGAACCAGGGTTGGTCCCCTGACTTGATGGTAACAGTAGAGTGAGGTTGCAGATTGTGGTGGAATACAATTCTGCTGCTGCTAATGGCCCACAGCGCCTCATGGATGCCCAGTTTTGAGCTGATAGATCTGTTCTGAATCTATCCCATTTAGCACAGTGGTAGTGCCACACAACATGATGGAGGGTGTCCTCAGTGTGAAGACGGGACTTTGTCTCCACAATGACTGTGCAGTGGTCACTCCTACCAATGCTGTCATGGACAGATGCATCTGCAACAGGTAGACTGGTGAGGACAAGGTCAAGTAAGTTTTTCCCCTCGTGTTGGTTCTCTCACCACCTGCCACAGGCCCAGTCTGGCAAATATGTCCTTCAAGACTCGGCCAGTAGTGGTGCTACCGAACCACTTGTGGTGATGGACATTGAAGTGTCCTTGCTGCCCTCAGTGCTTCTTCCAAGTGGTGTTCAACATGGAGGAGTTCTGATTCATCAGCTGAGGGAGGGCAGTAGGTGGTAATCAGCAGGAGGTTTCCTTGCCCATGCTTGCCCTGAAGCCATGAGACTTCCGGTGAGACAGGACATACCCAGGGAGGGATGGTGATGGAGGAATCTTGGACATTGGTTGAAAGGTATGATTCTCTGAGTATGACTATGTCAGGCTGTTGCTTGACTAGTCTGTGGGACAGCTCTCCCAATTTTGGCGCAAGTCCCCAGATGTTAGTAAGGAGGACTTTGCAGAGTTGACTGGGCCGGGTGTGCCATTGTTGTGTCCGAAGCCTAGAAGCCGTGCCGGGTGGTCCATCTGGTTTTATTTTTACTATTGTTTTTCGTAGCAGTTTGCTACAACTGAGTGACTTGCTAGGCCATTTCAGAGTCAACCACATTGCTGTGGGTCTGGAGTCACACATAGGCCAGACCAGGTAAGGACGGCAGATTTCCTTCCCTAAAGGACATTAGTGAATCTGGTAGTTTCATGGTCACCATTACTGACACTAGCTTTTTATTCCAGATTTATTTAATTAACTGAATTTAAATTCCCCAGCTGCCGTGATGGGATTTGAACTCACGTCTCTGGATCATTAGTCCAGGCCTCTGGATTACTAGCCCAGTGACATTACCACTATGCTACCATTGTCTATATTAAATAACAGGCACATGAATAGATCGTGACTTTGTGCGATGGTGTAAAACGGCTGACAGTGAGTCGGCAGCCCATTTTACATCTCTCCCCATTCTTATTTCCGTTGACTTCAATGGGAGAGATGTTAAACGTGCTGCCGACTCTATCACCCGTTTTACACTATCGCACAAAGTCAAAATCTGCCCCAGAGTGGTCACTTGTGATGGTAATCAGCATAAGATCAGAATTACACTGTAGTTTTAGAAAGTTAACTTGGTTCCGGCGTGTTATACTGTCTGAGACTTGTTTTAAATAGACTCCTATATATATTGACTAATTTTTCACAGTTTATGCAGTATCTCTTCAATAGAGATGAGTGAAAATCGCAGCTTGTGGAAAGACTGTCACTGAAATAATAACGATAGGAAACAGTTTGCTTTAAACTCAACCCATGTTAGATGTGCATCGTAACCCTTTATCCAGCCATCCACTGTGAAGATTAACTGTGGAAATTGCATCATAACAGATGAGCCATGATTTAATTGAATGGCGAAGCAGGCTCGAGGGGCTGAACGGCCTCCTCCTGTTCCTAATCTTCCGACAACTATTCTGATCTTTATTAAAACTTTACGTGTCAAAAATTTCAGCGCTGCAGAGCTGCAAAGAGTTAATTCTTAGAAACTATTCAGGTAGTGTGGATCTCAGTTGAATCTAATCTACTTTCTGTTCATAAAGCAATTCTCCCAAACCCACTGAGTTTGTCAGCTTGTCTCAGGCTATAGTTAAATGTATGCGCTATGGTTTATGATAGGTTCAACCGAGCTTAATGTAGACATCAGGAATAGTATCCCATCGTCCTGTTGGCCACTCTCAGTCCTCTGATGTGAACATCGATGCCCACAGTTTCAGACCTCAGCTGGCCCTTCCACAGTTCCTTGGCGTATTCTACCTGTAGATGTCACTCTGATTTCGCCTTCTGTTCAGAGCTATAACTGTCTCCCTCCCTTTGTCTTTCCAATAACCCTGCTGAGATGATCAAAACTTTATACTTTGACCATCACTTATGAAAGGTTTATTGAACCTATTAACTCCTTCAATGAATTTGAACACTTGAGGGCCAATTTTATAGAGCAAGAGGAGGCCATTCAGCCCCTCGAGCCTGTTCCACCATTCAATTAGCTCTGGGTTGATCTGCATCTCAACCCCAGTTACCTGCTTTTGCTCCATATCCCTGAATACCCTTCCCTCAGTCTTGAATGTTTCAATTGATCCCCAGCCTCAACAGCTTTTTGGGGGAGAGAGTTCCAGATTTCTACTACCCTTTGTGTGAAGAAGTGCTTCCTGATTTCACCCCTGAACTGCTTGGTTCTAATTTTAAGATTGTGGCTCCTTGTTCTTGATTTCCCCCACCAGAAAAAATTGTTTCTCCTTATCTACCCAATTGAATTCTTTTATCATTTTAAATACCTCGTTAGATCACCCATCAATCTTCTAAACTCACGAGACTACAAGCCAAGTTGATGCAAACTATCCTCGTAATTTAATCCTTTAAGCCCTGGTACCATTCTGGTGAATCTGCCAGACTGAGTGAACCCCTGCAAAATTGGGAACTCATGGACATGGCTGGTGGGCGGGGCTCCCTGCCAGTAGCTTCACTCATAATAACGGCCCTCTGATCTCTACCTGATTGTCCCCTCTCCTCTTGGTTTTCATCAGCCCTAGGAAGGGCCGTTTCCAACCTGATCATACCAGATCTGATGGTCATGCCCAAAACTTCAGCCCATGGCTTTATTATCACCCCTAATTCTAGACCCCGCTTGTCAACTTCACATGGGCGGATCTATTCCCACTGGCTGGAATTTTTACCCTCTGGAGTCTAAATGGGAGATCTAGAAGTAAAAAGACACAGGTTCTAAAGACAGAAAATGGGATCACATGGAAATGTTTGATTTTAAAATCATCTTTATCTACAAATTCACTAATAACTTTGCAGCCACTCTGGGTTCTGGTAGTGTAAGTGTTCAAAAATCCCACAATTAAATTATATACAATAAATCTGTTAATTTGTGGGTAGTAACAACAAAGACACCATGAAAGCTGCCAGACTGGTTCACTAATGACCAGATAACCTGTTTTCGTGCCATTGGTAGAGGGATAAATAATGTCCAGACACCGGGGAGAACTTCCTTGCTCTTCTTCGAATGGGATCTTTTACATCCACCTGAGAGAGCAGATGGGACCTCAGTTTAACGCCTCATCCGAAAGACAGTAACAGTGCAGCACTCCTTCAGTACTGCACTGGAAGTGTCAGCCTGGATTATGTGCTCAACTCTCTGGACGGGGACTTGAACCCACGACTTTCTGACTCAGAGGCGAGGGTGCTATCAACTGAGCTATGGCTGGCAATGAGGCTGGGGGGCGGGATCGGGTTGAGCATGGGAGGAAGCTGCCACTGGTGACCCGCAGGAATGGTCCCCAGCAGTCAGGTGAGTGGATCGGGGAGTGTGGCCAGATTTGATCACAGTCAGGGAAGGGGGAGAATGCCTGGGACAGGGGAGGCCCAAGGGTTCCTTGTGAGGCCCAGAGGAGCACTCCTGCACCTCCTGGTCCACAAGGAAACCTTCAAAAAATGTTTTAAAACATTTACATATCTGGGTCTCTTTCGGCTTTGAAACCTTCTCATGGCAGACTCCCCCAGGCGCGATTTTAATATTAAAATAACCTCGGGGTCGCAACGACATCATCAGACCCCGACATCTGCATGTCAATGAGGCCCTGGCCTGCCTGAGGTTGTCCAATACGCTCCTGTTAAAATGGCGTGCGACGCGAGGCCAATGGGAAGCTGGCGAGTCGCACGTTGGCCTTATTTTAACCACGCCCCTCCCACACGCCCCGTTGTTGTCGAGCGCATGAGGGGGTGGAGATTAAAATCGGGCCTAGCGATTCTACAACTATAAGCCTGGTCAAACAGCCAGCCGTTGGCTTAAAGCTGCTACACTCAGGTAGTCCAAGGCACTAGCCTGCAGTAATCATTATATACCACCCAGAATGACAGTCTATAAACTGGAGGGTTAATCTCAGCCGCCTCATCCGTCAGGGAGCTACCAGTGCATCAAGATGATGATGGATGTGAAATTATTACAGGGCTGTCACTGAGGTACTTACTGCCATTTGTAACTAGCTCTGGAACTGACATGCTTTTTATTAAACATCCACATTAAGTCAACCCTGCTCACTGTCAGACTGAATTCAGCTCTCTCACTGAAAGAAGTAGTCGCAAGAACTATCACACCCCGCGCTGAAGTGAAACACCAAGGGGCCCCTACTCACGACACTGGAATAAATATTGTTACAAATAGATCCTTTGTTAAACCACAAGATGCAAATTCCTGCCACAGATCTTGAGGGGTGAAGAAAAAAAAGGAAGTGCCTGATTGATTTAACAGTTTGAAGATATGAAGCCTGCAAACTGCTGGTAGCCAGAATTTTTTTTTTGCAAGGGAAACACAGGCAAGTTTCACAGTTACTAAAAGGTGTGAATTTACAGCTTCCCAACCGACAGTGTCAAGCTAACCAGCTGTGGGTAAAATAATTCAGCTACCAACCTAAATGAGCCGCTTTGTCTCCCTCTGCGTAGTTTGCCGTCTATCTCCAAATAGGACAGTACATGTCGGGAGATGATAGTGCGGCAACGCTCGGCAGGCTGGCAGCAGACTACAAGGTACAGAGCAGCATTCTTTCTTAACCAGAGACACCGTGCACACTTGAAAGGCTTTATTGTTACTGCGTCAGAAAGGTTAAAATCCTATCCCTTATTTCAGGCACTGGGTTGCTTAAAGCTTCTTCAAAGAGGAACTCCAGTGAGCACATAACCAATGCTCCCTCTAATGTTTTTTTTTCCGTGCACAGTCCCTTTAAATTTGCTGCGCGGCGTCTTCCATACGAGAGCAGCTTGCGCGGGACCTCCCGATTGATGCGCGGCCACGCACCCCGCATCTCTACTCCGCTCTGCAGCTTATATTTGCGTTGGAACATGAGCTGGAATGCGGCAGCAATTTAGTACCCGCGCATTAAACTGGAACGAAACCTTACGAACTGCAGGGAAATCAATTTTATTGCTGGTCATTTCTAAATACCACTCCCCCCCCACATTGCGATATCCAACCTTGGCCCGCAGCACGCTTCGAATAAATGCGAGGATCTAGGAAATAGAGAGATAAAGGAGTAGGTGCTTCTGAAATTCTCTCTGAACTCCCCCCTCCGCCCGCTTCCTATCGCTGGAGTTCCCCTTTAATCATTGCTCTAAACAGGAAGTGCTGAGAGAGTTAATGTCATCATCGAAATTAGCTGAACAGCTTGTATTTTTAGCAGATATGCAAAAAGACCGTTTTCCCTCACTCTGTTCGAGCGTCGCGCACGGGGGTCCAATTTCCCATCAGTCACCTCACAGTCCAAGTGCATTGTCTCATCAGCACCTGCTGAAAATTCTTGTGTCAAGTGTCAAACTTCCTCCATCTTTATAAATTTCTGCCTGATCGCTTCTTTTAAAAAAAACATTGGGAACTCCATCCATATTTCCTGCGCTTTATCATTCGCGATGGATCCCTTCAGCAGACAGGCTGAAACAGTGCTCTGCACTTGTCTTAATTTGAACAGCTTAAACCCATACCTTCTAACCCCAGCTGAAACTCTAGAATTCCTACTCATTTTTAATGACATGCTTGAAATTTCATTTCCTGAAGAATTACTAATATCCACAACGCTGACATCAGGAAGCTAATCCTCCACAAAGTAGCGTGGGGTCCCCTTATAATAATATCCAGTATTAGACCCCTCTACTGTGCCTGAGAAACAAGTACCAGCCGCAAGATGCTATACATTTTCAGCTCCTACACTACCCGCTCGCCTATGTCACACCGCGAGTGTCCCTGCTCTGATTCATAAAATAATGGTAACATGAGGAAAACTATAGACTGTATATTTTAAAAACTAATAACTGTCTGGCACTGAGTCAAAGGCTGGAAATGAACCCTCGTGTCTGTTGAGCTGAATAAAATGACTGCCTTGCCAGTGATGTATGATGCAGAGGATTGGATGGAGTAAAGGTTAAGACAGCGGGACTGGCCTATGACAGAACTGACTGATTCTTACAGACTATGTAAGGAGAAACATTTAAATGGGGTAAAAGTCTGCATCCATCAGAGACCATCAATATCAGTCTGGCGTACGTATGGATTTGAACTGGCGTCATTGGAGATGGCTCTCAGTTTTAACCCTTCACGTATGAAGGGCTGTTCCTGCATGCAGAACAGTAAGCTCGAATTGCCTCAGATCTGCAGTGAGCTTAAGCGTAACATGACGGTAGCTCGATAAATGCAGCAGTAATACATGCATCTGCTGTCAGCTGGTGTGAGTGCGTGCAAGCTGTGTTGGGCAGAAAAGGTATAACGCTCCTGCTGGGATCCAGATAACAGATATTCTAACAGTGGGTTAATATTGGCCCAGAAATTTGTCCGAATACGGGAGAGTACGCACTGTGTACTCACCCATATTCGGTCCCGAAGTGCCGGTTTCCTGTATGCACTGTGCATGCGCGGGAAACCGGCACTTCCGATATTGCGAAGGGGGCGGTTCCTAAGTGAACCGCGTGCGCACTACAGGCTGTGCGCACGCAGCGCACTTAGTTTTTTTTTCAGGTTTGAACGCGAAGGTAAGTGGTGAAGATTTTACACATAAAGAAAGCAGGCGTAAGACCCCCTTTTAACAAGGTAAGTAGTTAATTAAGTATTATTTTAATTTTTTTTCAACAGGTTTATCTTTTTTAGAGACTTTAAAGAAAGGTAAGTTTATTTGTATAACTTTTAAAAAGAATTTAAATTTTTTCAAAAATTTAAATTTTTGTTTAAAGTGGTTAATTTATTTAACTATAGTTATTTTATTAACGTGATGGTTTTTAAAAAAAAAATAATTGAGGTTTAGCTGTTCTTTTGGGGCCAATTTGTATTCATAGCTTTGACAGCTCTTCCTGTCAAAACTATGAATGAAAGATGGTGTGCTGCCATTTGGCTCTAACTGGCCCACGTGATCCCAGAGGTCGCATCGCACTAACTGCGCCTCTGGGACACGCACACACTGCGCGCCGGCACCAGGGAGAGGCCCAGGAACTGAAGTTCGTGTGGGCCAAAACCATAAAGGCAGGCGCGGAGTGCGATATCGCGGGGGATCCTTACCCCCGCGGCAACCATCGAAGTCCAATTTCTGGGCCAATAGGCCAGTTTCAATCATTATCTGTCTATGTTGCTGTGAGTGCTATTGTTAAACTAAAGCATACTTCTCACTTCCTTCTTTCATTCCATTGAACAGAGTTTTCTACTTTGTACTTCCTCTGCCAGAACTTTTGTTTGAACCTCATTTAAAATTTGTTTGGGAAAATTAACCATTTCTCCAGCACAACCAACCACTAGACATAACTGTGCAGCACAATGGCCCAGAAATTCGTTTCCGGCGGTGGCGCAAAACGGGCGTTATGGGATCTGCTGCCCGTTATCTGCAGCGCCCTGACATTCAGCTCCACCGCTGTCAATAGAACTGACTATCAGGCTCTGCGTAAAACGGCCGATCTGATACCGCCCGTTTTGCACCACTCCCCGAGACAAATTTCTAGGCCAATGTATATTCCACCTGCACGGGGGAAGGGCAAAACCAAAAAAAGCACACATCTGTCCTGAGTTTGTCTGTAATACCCCCTCCCTAGCTCTACTGCAAGAGTGGGTCCCACCAAGAGAGTAGATTCCTTACAGTAGTCACAGCAATGAAATCTGCAGTAAAATTTGCTGTGGAGGGGGTGGGAGTCAAGTGACTTTACTCCTTTTGCAAATATTACAGTGTTATAGTGCAGTGTTACAGTACAGAGTTATAGTACAGTGTTATAGTGCAGTGTTACAGAACAGTGTTATAGTACAGTGTTATAGTACAGAGTTACAGTACAGTGTTATACTGCAGTGTTATAGTGCAGTGTTATAGTACAGTGTTATACTGCAGTGTTATAGTGCAGTGTTATAGTACAGTGTTATACTGCAGTGTTATAGTGCAGTGTTATAGTACAGTGTTATAGTGCAGTGTTACAGTACAGAGTTATAGTACAGTGTTACAGTGCAGTGTTACAGTAGTGTTATAGTGCAGTGTTATAGTGCAGTGTTATAGTACAGTGTTATAGTGCAGTGTTACAGTACAGAGTTATAGTACAGTGTTAAAGTACAGTGTTAAAGTGCAGTGTTACAGTAGAGTTATAGTACAGTGTTACAGTACAGTGTTATAGTACAGTGTTATAGTACAGTGTTAAAGTGCAGTGTTGTAGTGCAGTGTTATAGTGCAGTGTTACAGTGTAGCATTATAGTACAGTGTTATAGTGCAGTGTTATCGTACAGTGTTATAGTACAGTGTTACAGTGCAGTGTTACAGTGCAGTGTTATAGTACAGTGTTAAAGTGCAGTGTTACAGTGCAGTGTTATAGTACAGTGTTACAGTGCAGTGTTATAGTACAGTGTTATAGTGCAGTGTTATAGTACAGTGTTATAGTACAGTGTTACAGTGCAGTGTTATAGTGCAGTGTTATAGTAGTGTTATAGTGCTGTGTTATAGTACAGTGTTATAGTACAGTGTTACAGTGTAGCATTATAGTGCAGTGTTATAGTGCAGTGTTATAGTACAGTGTTATAGTGCAGTGTTATAGTATAGTGTTATAGTACAGTGTTATAGTGCAGTGTTATCGTACAGTGTTATAGTACAGTGTTACAGTGCAGTGTTATAGTACAGTGTTATAGTACAGTGTTACAGTGCAGTGTTATAGTGCAGTGTTATAGTAGTGTTATAGTGCTGTGTTATAGTACAGTGTTATAGTACAGTGTTACAGTGTAGCATTATAGTGCAGTGTTATAGTGCAGTGTTATAGTACAGTGTTATATTGCAGTGTTATAGTACAGTGTTATAGTACAGTGTTATAGTACAGTGTTACAGTGTAGCATTATAGTGCAGTGTTATAGTGCAGTGTTATAGTACAGTGTTATAGTACAGTGTTACAGTGCAGTGTTATAGTGCAGTGTTATAGTGCAGTGTTACAGTGCAGTGTTATAGTGCAGTGTTATAGTACAGTGTTACAGTGCAGTGTTATAGTGCAGTGTTATAGTGCAGTGTTATAGTGCAGTGTTACAGTGCAGCACTATAGTACAGTGTTATAGTGCAGTGTTATAGTGCAGTGTTATAGTACAGTGTTACAGTGCAGTGTTATAGTGCAGTGTTACAGTGCAGTGTTATAGTGCAGTGTTACAGTACAGTGTTATAGTGCAGTGTTATAGTGCAGTGTTATAGTACAGTGTTATAGTGCAGTGTTATAGTACAGTGTTATAGTGCAGTGTTATAGTGCAGTGTTATAGTACAGTGTTATAGTACAGTGTAACAGTGCAGTGTTATAGTACAGTGTTATAGTACAGTGTTATAGTGCAGTGTTATAGTGCAGTGTTATAGTACAGTGTTATAGTGCAGTGTTATAGTACAGTGTTATAGTACAGTGTAACAGTGCAGTGTTATAGTACAGTGTTATAGTACAGTGTTATAGTGCAGTGTTATAGTGCAGTGTTATAGTACAGTGTTATAGTGCAGTGTTGTAGTACAGTGTTATAGTGCAGTGTTATAGTGCAGTGTTACAGTGCAGTGTTATAGTGCAGTGTTACAGTGCAGTGTTACAGTGCAGTGTTATAGTGCAGTGTTGTAGTACAGTGTTATAGTGCAGTGTTATAGTGCAGTGTTACAGTGCAGTGTTATAGTACAGTGGTATAGTGCAGTGTTACAGTACAGTGTTATAGTACAGTGTTATAGTGCAGTGTTACAGTGCAGTGTTACAGTGCAGTGTTATAGTGCAGTGTTATAGTGCAGTGGTACAGTACAGAGTTATAGTGCAGTGTTATAGTGCAGTGGTACAATACAGTGTTATAGTGCAGTGTTACAGTACAGTGTTATAGTGCAGTGTTATAGTGCAGTGTTACAGTACAGTGTTATAGTGCAGTGTTACAGTACAGTGTTATAGTGCAGTGTTACAGTACAGTGTTATAGTGCAGTGTTACAGTAGAGTTATAGTACAGTGTTATAGTACAGTGCTATAGTACAGTGTTACAGTGCAGTGTTATAGTGCAGTGTTACAGTACAGAGTTATAGTACCGTGTTACAGTGCAGTGTTATAGTGCAGTGTTACAGTAGAGTTATAGTAGTGTTATAGTACAGTGTTATAGTACAGTGTTATAGTGCAGTGTTACAGTGCAGTGTTACAGTGCAGTGTTATAGTGCAGTGTTACAGTAGAGTTATAGTAGTGTTATAGTACAGTGTTATAGTAGTGTTATAGTGCAGTGTTACAGTGCAGTGTTATAGTACAGTGTTATAGTGCAGTGTTATAGTGCAGTGTTACAGTGCAGTGTTACAGTGCAGTGTTACAGTACAGAGTTATAGTACAGTGTTATAGTGCAGTGTTATAGTACAGTGTTACAGTGCAGTGTTATAGTGCAGTGTTACAGTACAGAGTTATAGTACAGTGTTATAGTACAGTGTTATAGTAGTGTTACAGTGCAGTGTTATAGTGCAGTGTTACAGTACAGAGTTATAGTACAGTGTTATAGTACAGTGTTATAGTACCGTGTTACAGTGCAGTGTTATTGTGCAGTGTTACAGTAGATATATAGGGCAGTGTTATAGTACAGAGTTATAGTACAGAGTTATAGTGCAGTGTTACAGTGCAGTGTTATAGTACAGTGTTATAGTGCAGTGTTATGGTACAGCGTTATAGTGCAGTGTTAAAGTGCAGTGTTATAGTACAGTGTTATAGTGCAGTGTTATGGTACAGCGTTATAGTGCAGTGTTATAGTGCAGTGTTACAGTACAGAGTTATAGTACAGTGTTATAGTACAGTGTTAAAGTGCAGTGTTATAGTACAGTGTTATAGTGCAGTGTTATAGTGCAGTGTTATAGTACAGTGTTACAGTGCAGTGTTACAGTGCAGTGTTATAGTGCAGTGTTACAGTACAGAGTTATAGTACAGTGTTATAGTGCAGTGTTATAGTACAGTGTTACAGTGCAGTGTTACAGTGCAGTGTTATAGTGCAGTGTTATAGTACAGAGTTATAGTGCAGTGTTACAGCACAGTGTTATAGTGCAGTGTTACAGTAGTGTTATAGTGCAGTGTTATAGTGCAGTGTTACAGTACAGTGTTATAGTACAGTGTTATAGTACAGAGTTATAGTGCAGTGTTACAGTGCAGTGTTATAGTGCAGTGTTACAGTACAGTGTTATAGTACAGTGGTATAGTGCAGTGTTACAGTGCAGTGTTATAGTGCAGTGTTACAGTACAGTGTTATAGTGCAGTGTTACAGTGCAGTGTTACAGTGCAGTGTTATAGTGCAGTGTTACAGTACAGAGTTATAGTACAGTGTTACAGTGCAGTGGTACAGTACAGAGTTATAGTACAGTGTTATAGTGCAGTGGTACAATACAGTGTTATAGTGCAGTGTTATAGTGCAGTGTTACAGTACAGTGTTATAGTGCAGTGTTATAGTACAGTGTTACAGTGCAGTGTTATAGTGCAGTGTTACAGTACAGTGTTATAGTGCAGTGTTACAGTAGAGTTATAGTACAGTGTTATAGTACAGTGTTACAGTGCAGTGTTATAGTGCAGTGTTACAGTTGAGTTATAGTAGTGTTAAAATACAGTGTTATAGTACAGTGTTATAGTACAGTGTTATAGTGATGTGTTATAGTGCAGTGTTACAGTGCAGTGTTACAGTGCAGTGTTACAGTGCAGAGTAATAGTACAGTGTTATAGTGCAGTGTTATAGTACAGTGTTACAGTGCAGTGTTATAGTACAGTGTTACAGTGCAGTGTTACAGTGCAGTGTTACAGTAGAGTTATAGTACCGTGTTACAGTGCACTGTTATTGTGCAGTGTTACAGTAGAGTTATAGTACAGTGTTATAGTACAGTGTTATAGTATACTGTTATAGTGCAGTGTTATAGTGCAGTGTTACAGTGCAGTGTTACAGTGCAGTGTTACAGTACAGAGTTATAGTACAGTGTTATAGTGCAGTGTTATAGTGCAGTGTTATAGTGCAGTGGTACAGTACTGAGTTATAGTACAGTGTTATAGTGCAGTGTAATAGTGCAGTGTTACAGGACAGTTATAGTACAGTGTTATAGTACAGTGTTATAGTGGAGTGTTATAGTGCAGTGTTATAATACAGTGTTATAGTACAGTGTTATAGTGCAGTGTTATAGTGCAGTGTTATAGTGCAGTGTTACAGTGCAGTGTTACAGTACAGAGTTATAGTACAATGTTATAGTGCAGTGTTATAGTGCAGTGTTACAGTGCAGTGTTACAGTACAGAGTTATAGTACAATGTTATAGTGCAGTGTTATAGTACAGTGTTACAGTGCAGTGTTATAGTGCAGTGTTACAGTACAGAGTTATAGTACAGTGTTATAGTACAGTGTTATAGTACAGTGTTGCAGTGCAGTGTTATAGTGCAGTGTTACAGTACAGAGTTATAGTACCGTGTTACAGTGCAGTGTTATAGTGCAGTGTTACAGTAGAGTTATAGTACAGTGTTATAGTGCAGTGTTATAGTACAGTGTTATAGTACAGTGTTATAGTGCAGTGTTACAGTGCAGTGTTACAGTACAGAGTTATAGTACAGAGTTATAGTACAGTGTTATAGTGCAGTGTTACAGTACAGAGTTATAGTACAGTGTTATAGTGCAGTGTTACAGTGCAGTGTTACAGTACAGAGTTATAGTACAGTGTTATAGTACAGTGTTACAGTACAGAGTTATAGTACAGTGTTATAGTGCAGTGTTATAGTGCAGTGGTACAGTACAGTGTTATAGTGCAGTGTTACAGTGCAGTGTTACAGTGCAGTGTTATAGTGCAGTGTTACAGTACAGAGTTATAGTACAGTGTTACAGTGCAGTGGTACAGTACAGAGTTATAGTACAGTGTTATAGTGCAGTGGTACAGTGCAGTGTTATAGTGCAGTGTTACAGTACAGTGTTATAGTGCAGTGTTACAGTGCAGTGTTACAGTGCAGTGTTATAGTGCAGTGTTACAGTACAGAGTTATAGTACAGTGTTACAGTGCAGTGGTACAGTACAGAGTTATAGTACAGTGTTATAGTGCAGTGGTACAATACAGTGTTATAGTGCAGTGTTATAGTGCAGTGTTACAGTACAGTGTTATAGTGCAGTGTTATAGTACAGTGTTACAGTGCAGTGTTATAGTGCAGTGTTACAGTACAGTGTTATAGTGCAGTGTTACAGTAGAGTTATAGTACAGTGTTATAGTACAGTGTTACAGTGCAGTGTTATAGTGCAGTGTTACAGTTGAGTTATAGTAGTGTTAAAATACAGTGTTATAGTACAGTGTTATAGTACAGTGTTATAGTGATGTGTTATAGTGCAGTGTTACAGTGCAGTGTTACAGTGCAGTGTTACAGTGCAGAGTAATAGTACAGTGTTATAGTGCAGTGTTATAGTACAGTGTTACAGTGCAGTGTTATAGTACAGTGTTACAGTGCAGTGTTACAGTGCAGTGTTACAGTAGAGTTATAGTACCGTGTTACAGTGCACTGTTATTGTGCAGTGTTACAGTAGAGTTATAGTACAGTGTTATAGTACAGTGTTATAGTATACTGTTATAGTGCAGTGTTATAGTGCAGTGTTACAGTGCAGTGTTACAGTGCAGTGTTACAGTACAGAGTTATAGTACAGTGTTATAGTGCAGTGTTATAGTGCAGTGTTATAGTGCAGTGGTACAGTACTGAGTTATAGTACAGTGTTATAGTGCAGTGTAATAGTGCAGTGTTACAGGACAGTTATAGTACAGTGTTATAGTACAGTGTTATAGTGGAGTGTTATAGTGCAGTGTTATAATACAGTGTTATAGTACAGTGTTATAGTGCAGTGTTATAGTGCAGTGTTATAGTGCAGTGTTACAGTGCAGTGTTACAGTACAGAGTTATAGTACAGTGTTATAGTGCAGTGTTATAGTGCAGTGTTACAGTGCAGTGTTACAGTACAGAGTTATAGTACAATGTTATAGTGCAGTGTTATAGTACAGTGTTACAGTGCAGTGTTATAGTGCAGTGTTACAGTACAGAGTTATAGTACAGTGTTATAGTACAGTGTTATAGTACAGTGTTGCAGTGCAGTGTTATAGTGCAGTGTTACAGTACAGAGTTATAGTACCGTGTTACAGTGCAGTGTTATAGTGCAGTGTTACAGTAGAGTTATAGTACAGTGTTATAGTGCAGTGTTATAGTACAGTGTTATAGTACAGTGTTATAGTGCAGTGTTACAGTGCAGTGTTACAGTACAGAGTTATAGTACAGAGTTATAGTACAGTGTTATAGTGCAGTGTTACAGTACAGAGTTATAGTACAGTGTTATAGTGCAGTGTTACAGTGCAGTGTTACAGTACAGAGTTATAGTACAGTGTTATAGTACAGTGTTACAGTACAGAGTTATAGTACAGTGTTATAGTGCAGTGTTATAGTGCAGTGGTACAGTACTGAGTTATAGTACAGTGTTATAGTTCAGTGTTACAGTGCAGTTATAGTACAGTGTTATAGTGCAGTGTAATAGTGCAGTGTTACAGTACAGTTATAGTACAGTGTTATAGTGCAGTGTTACAGTGCAGTGTTACAGTACAGAGTTATAGTACAGTGTTATAGTTCAGTTTTATAGTGCAGTGGTACAGTACTGAGTTATAGTACAGTGTTACAGTGCAGTGTTATAGTGCATTTTTATAGTACAACAACAACAACTTGTATTTATATAGCGCCTTTAACGTAGTAAAGCGTCCCAAGGCGCTGCACAGGAGTATTTAAAGACAAAAAATTAATTTGACACCGATCCACATAAGGATAAATTAGGGCAGATGACCAAAAGCTTGGTCAAAGAGGTAGGTTTTAAGGAGCGTCTTAAAGGAGGAAAGAGAGGTAGCGAGGCCGAGAGGTGTAGGCAGGGAATTCCAGAGCTTAGGGCCTAGGCAACAGAAGGCACGGCCACCAAAGGTTCAGCGATTATAATCAGTGATCCTCAAGAGGGCAGAATTAGAGGAGCGTAGATATCTCGGGGAGTTGTGGGGCTGGAGGAGATTACAGAGATAGGAAGCGGCGAGGCCATGGAGGGATTTGAAAACAAGGATGAGAATTTTGAAATCGAAGCGCTGCTTAACTGGGAGCCAATGTAGGTCAGCGAGCACAGGGGTGATGGGCGAACGGGACTTGGTGCGAGTTAGGACACGGGCAGCCGAGTTTTGGATGACCTCAACTTTACGTAGGATAGAACGTGGGAAGCCAGCCACGAGTGCGTTGGAATAGTCAAGTCTAGAGGTAACAAAGGCATGGATGAGGGTTTCAGCAGCAGATGAGCTGAGGCAGGGGCGGAGATGGGCGATGTTACGGAGGTGGAAATAGGTGGACTCTTTGTTATGCTGTGGATATGTGGTCAGAAGGTCATTTCAGGGTCAAATATGACACCAAGGTTGCGAACAGTGTGGTTCAGCCTCAGACAGATGTTAGGGAGAGAGATGGAGTCAGTGGCTAGGGAACGGAGTTTGTGGCGGGGACTGAAAACAATGGCTTCGGTCTTCCCAATATTTAATTGGAGAAAATTTTTTCTCATCCAGAACTGTATGTCGGACAAGCAGTCTGACAATTTAGACACCGTGGAGGGGTCGAGAGAAGAGGTGGTGAGGTAGAGCTGGGTGTCGTCAGCGTACATGTGGAAACTGACGCTGTGTTTTCGGATGATGTCGCCAAGGGGCAACATGTAGATGAGAAATAGGAGGGGGCCAAGGATGGATCCTTGGGGGACACCAGAGGTAACGATGCGGGAGCGGGAAGAGAAGCCATTGCAAGTGGTTCTCTGGTTACGATTCGATAGATAAGAATGGAACCAGGCAAGTGCAGTCCCACCCAGCTGGACGACGGTGGAGAGGCATTGGAGAAGGATGGAGTGGTTAACTGTGTCAAAGGCTGCAGACAAGTCAAGAAGGACGTGGAGGGATAGTTTACCTTTGTCACAGTCACAAAGGATGTCATTTGTGACTTTGATGAGAGCCGTTTTGGTACTATGGCAAGAGCGGAAACCTGATTGGAGGGATTCAAACATGGAATTGCGGGAAAGATGGGCACGGATTTGGGAGGCGACAACACGCTCAAGAACTTTGGAGAGGAAATGGAGGTTGGAGATGGGGCGGTAGTTTGCAAGGATGGAGGGATCAAGGTTTGGTTTTTTGAGGAGGGGGTGATGACGGCAGATTTGAGGGAGAGGGGGACAGTACCTGAGGAGAGAGAACTGTTAACGATATCAGCCAACATGGGAGCCAGAAAAGAAAGTTGGGTGGTCAGCAGTTTGGTGGGAATAGGGTCGAGGGAGCAGAAGGTGGGTCTCATAGAAAAGATGAGCGCAGAGAGGTCATGAGGGGAGATCGGAGAGAAACTGGAGAAAGATGTGAGTTCAGGGCTGGGGCAAGAAGTTTGGCCCAGTGGGCAAGAGTGCTATGGTGCAGTTTACAGTACAGTGTTATCATACAGTGTAATAGTGCAGCGTAATAGTGTAGTGTTATTTTGCAGTTTTATAGTGCAGTGTAATAGTGCAGTGCTACAGTGCAGTGTAATAGTGTAGTGTTATTGTGCAGTGCTACAGTGCAGTGTAATATTGCAGTGTAATAGTGCAGTGTTACAGTAGTGTTATCATACAGAGTAATAGTGCAGTGTAATAGTGCAGTGGTATAGTGCAGTGTTACAGTGCAGTGTTATAGTGCAGTGTTATAGTGCAGTGTTACAGTGCAGTGTTATATTACAGTGTTATAGTGCAGTGTTACAGTAGTGTTACCGTACAGTGTTCTAGTGCAGTGTTACTATACAGTGTTACAGTAGAGTGTTGCCATGGTATCCTGAGCCCCCAAACCACAGGCGGAGGAGGCGGAGCTTAGGAGGTTAGCGTGTTTTTATTGGCTGCTCCACCTGCCATGTACTGCAGTGTCACGATCAGCCAGTTGAATGGATGTAAGGGTCACTGGGCTGCTGCCTTACACTCACTCAGTCCAATACCAGACTGGGGCCGCAATAATCGCGCCGGCGCAGAGGGCATTTTTTTTTTAACCCAGGGATTGAGAAAGAAAGAGAAAGAAAGAATTTGCTTTCATATAGCGCCCTTCACGTCCTCAGGATGTCCCAAAGCACTTCACAAGACCAAAGAACCTCCGTCGCTGTTCACCCCCAGTCTGTTTTTGGTGTTTGAGGGATAAATGATGGATGGGACACAAGAAGAACTCCCCTGCTCTTCTTTGAATAGTGCTAGGGGATCTTTTACATCCACCCGAGGGGTCAGAGAGGGCCTTGGTACAACATCGCATCTGAAAGACGGCACCTCCAACAATGCAGCTTACTTATGAAGAAAAGTACCTTGCTGGCCTCCTTCTGGAACCTTGGTT
The DNA here is from genome assembly GCA_030390025.1 of Squalus acanthias. NCBI lineage: Eukaryota > Metazoa > Chordata > Chondrichthyes > Squaliformes > Squalidae > Squalus > Squalus acanthias. The sequence goes on along the minus strand of CM059434.1, from coordinate 81,636,215 downwards.
CTTCCTCCCGACAGGTGTGACCTGTGCGGCGACGCTATAACAGGGTTGTCGCCGTGCCGGCCTGGGGTTAAGATTGCACCCGGGCCCTGATGATGTCATCTGCATATTTAAAGCAGGACCCTCTACACTCCCATGGGTGTCCCGCTAAAAAGAGCGGGTTTATATGGTGACCCGCGGAAAGGCAGCAAGAATGGAGGGGGCATTTTAACTGCCGGGAGGGGTGGGGGGGTGAGGGGGGGCGGGGGGAGGAAAATTCTCCCCAATGCATCAGTACTTAATCAGAGCTCTGAGCGCCAGGCCCAGGAGAAGGGGAAAGCACCCACGTTATGGGTGAGGAGGAGTTGCTCGGGAAAGTCCTCCTGGTGCTCTTGATGGAGGCTGTGTTGATGGATACCTCCAATCCTTCCTTGCTGTGGAGATCTGCCACCACATGGCTGACTCACAACTTCCCACATCACCTCCAATCTAGTATCTGCATCGCAGGGAATCAAACAGGAAGTCAAGTGCACGTGCGGGATTTTAAATAGGCTGGACTATTTGAAGGTGGCAGCACACATTGATAAAGCTGTTAAAAAAATGCATATGGGATCCTTGGCTTTATAAGTAGAGTACAAAAACAAGGAAGTTACGCTAAATCTTTATAAATCATTGGTTTGGCCTCAGCTGGAATATTGGTCTGAATTTTAACCCCCAAAAATGGGTGGGTATTGGTCAGGTGAGGTGTTAAAACGTTAAAAATCTCAGACCCAACCCCAACCCACCCGCCTCCAACCCACCCACATCCGAGTTTAACAGAGGCGGGACAGGGGGCGGGCAGCCAACCCGCTCACAGGAGCCGGGTTGGCCAATTAAATATTATACTGAGGGTGCCAGCCTCTGATTTAACCTGCTTTGATTTAACTCTGGCCGACTGGGTTTCCCAGGCCTCAGGAAACCCGGCAGCTTCGGGGAGACGGTAAGTGCTTCACCACGGCCCCCCAAGCTCCTCCCCCGCCATACACATTCCACCCACCTCCACCACCCCCCAGGTCGGGGATTGGAACCGAAAAACCCCCATGCTCCACCAGCTGCGGCCTCGACTGTCAATCAGGCTGACTTCCGGGCGGGGAACCCGTCAAAGCAAAACTACACAAGCTATGGAGTCAAAACTTCCGGGTTTCCCGACAGAAACTCCACCCCACCTACGCAGCATGCCTGTCAAGATTCAGCTCAATTGTGTTCAATTCTGGGCACCACACTTTAGGAAGGATGTCAAGGCCTTGGAGCGGGTGCAGAGGAGATTTACCACAATGATACCAGGAATGAGGGATTTCATTTATGGAGAGAGACTAGAGTAGCTGGGATTGTTCTCCTTAGAGCAGAGACGGTTAAAGGGAGATTTAATAGAGGCGTTCAAAATTATGAGGGGTGTTAACAGAGTAAATAAGGAGAAACTGTTTCCAGTGCCAGGTGGGTCGGTAACCAAAGGACACAGATTGAAGATAATTGGCAAAAGAACCGGGAGAGAGACGAGGAAAAAATTGTTTATGCAGCGAAATGTTATTCAATAATAACTTTCAAAAGGGAATTGGATAAATACTTGAAAAGGAAAAATTTGCAGGGCTACGGGGAAAGAGCAGGGGAGTGGGTCTAATTGGAGAGCTCTTTCAAAGAGCTGGCACAGGCATGATGGGCCGAACGGCCTCCTTCTGTGCTGTATGGTTCTAACTCCACGGCAACTTCAATGGAGAGTAAAATGGGGCGTGGCATACAACAGGCGCCCAGCCCAGTTCCCATTAGGTTATAATTGGAGGTGTCGAGTCTCTGGATAAAGGTGAAGTGAGACTTCTTGAGATCATACGTACAGACAGGAAAACTGGATGAAAACTGGGCTGCATGCTTCAGAAACAGTTTTAAATTCAGAAAAAGAAAATGGGCAACACATTAAAAAAAAGACTATCCAACCAAAAAAAAAACAAAGCAGGGCACTCCTAAAATAGTGTGAGGTTAGAAAAAATAATGGGGCCTATATATGGGTGCAGTTCTCAAAGGACTGAATCCATTTAAATGGGCAGTAAAAGATGCCAAGCACAGCAGTCTAAGAGGCATTGCTGCCATTCCAGTCATTAGTGCAATACTCGACTTTGTGTTTCCATCCCCATGGTGAATCCAAGAAAGTCTGACCAGCTATAGGTAGCACAAAGCATAATTGTGCTCACTGCAGCTTGTAAGTATAGGTGTACCAGATAGAATAGCCATAGCAAGCTTTTCTTAATATGAAACATATATCCACACATAATAAAAACGATTCAAAAAGGTACGAGGTCAGGCATGGAGTATAGCGGGCATTGCCTCATTAACCGTTCATGGGAAGAGATAAGAAATGTAGTTGGTGTATAGACAGTTGGTCAGGAGACCGTAGGGGAGTCACCGGTATGAAAAAGCTAGTTATGGATTAACTGGAAAGAGACAAGAAGAGAAGGCCATAGTTTCTCAGATAGAGAGAACAATGAACAAGTAACCGATGCATTGTGCAGACATACTGAGAGGGATTACCTAATGAATGGCGCTTTGCGCGGTGAAGTAAAGTATTAGTCTAGCGTACTCCCGTATTAACCAGTAGGTGGGATGGATTAGACGTAATAGCATCATGTCACAGCACGTGATTAACCTTATACAGATATGATGCACTGGAGTTCCTTGGGGACTTCGACCGAGCCTTGCTGCGGCTTGCGATCTGCTGATGAGTCCTCTGCACCCAAGTTATAATCAGTACCAATCTCATGAGCATTGCATTTAGGGGGTCGTGTTATATTATATCATTGATTTGATAAATAAACAGTATTAATCAGATGATTTGGTGTTTCCTAGTCCTCGACCTTGGGGTAATAGGATGAATGACTATCCGATAATACCTCAACATAAGGGCAAAAGGATAAATGACTCCTGTAAAAACCCAACATGGCTGAGGTGTCTAATGGAAGTAGAGAGTGAGAAGTACGCTTTAGTTTAAAACTAGCATAGTGTCGTCTGCTGCAACTTTGGACTGTCAGCGTTTATCATTTATTTCAGTTTCCGAACGGTCTACTCTTCGCAGAGTTGAACCCACCCAGAAACTCTCAAGTTTCCCAGCCACATTGAATTTTACCAAAACCAAATTCCAATAGTGGAGCTCCATCCAAGTTCTAAATGCTGATGCCCCCTGATCCCCTGTGTGCTGCTACTTCCTGCTACACACCCATATTTGAGCAGAGGAGGTAAGGGAAGGTCTGGGCCACACTGTTGTGAATGAATGGCCAATAGATGATGCACATCCAACGGGATAAGATGACTTGAAATGACTATACGCGCACTTGTCCTACCCAAAGCTGGACTGTCCCACAACAGTGCCGTGTTCCACCTAGTGAGCAGGCCATGAATTTACTACAAAACTTGCTCTCAGCAGGGCCAAGAAAAAACAAAGAAAGAACTTGCATTCAAACAGCGTCTTTCACAACCTCAGGACGTCCGAAAGCGCTTTACAGCCAATGAAGTGTAGTCGCTTTTGTAAAGTTGAGAAACACGGCAGCCAATTTGCGTACAGCGAGGTCCCTCAAACAGCAATGTGATAATGACCAGATAATGAGCCTGAAGCTTCTACCCTTCGCCACCTGGTCAAGAGGCAGGTGTCTACTGCCTCAATAGCTTGCTTTTCTTCCACAAACACAAAAAATATGGAGTTGAGAGACTTTGGAAAGAGAAGTCAAACTCACATTCCACAAACCATTTTTTTGTTTGGCAGTCACTGTGTAAGAGAAGTGACACTGTGGACTTGCATTACACAGCCAACTTAATTAAGTTTGACTTCTTGCGTCAAAACTTTCAGGACAATCTTGAAAATAAGCACAACAGAAACCAAGCTCTGAGCCGCAGAGAAGTGATTGAATGAGAAAGATGTGAAGGCAGATGGTTGTACTTTTGTAACTTAATCAAAACACTGTGAATAGTCGGCTGGCTCTGCCTGAAGTCATGTGGGAGAGTAACAGCTGATCTGTATTAAAGAAGATTAACTCGCAGTGCCAAGACTAAGGGGTTGGATTATTTTAATGCAGTGTATTGCAATACAAGCAGTCAGGACAATTACTGCCATTAGTTTTGAATGACTGATCTGTAACTACAACTAACAGCGTATGCGAGCCGGAGACTTCATGAAGATGAATTTCCATACCATCAAAGACATTTTAATGGGCTCCAAATCAAAACCGCAGAGTCTGGTTCGCGAGTACATAAAACTCCAAATGAAGGCTTCCTGTCCAAAAGTATTTTGCTGGTTGTCATTTGACGACTCCCAGCTGGTAGCACAGGGGAATGCACCCATGCCTCTTCTTTACAGAAACCAAGTACAGATGCTCTCTGAACTTGCCAACTGCTGTATCTACAGCTGACTTGAATATACTTAACAAATAACTGCAATTTACTAGAGCTTCGAAGGAACATTTTAGTCACTTTTTATTAGCGTCTCTCACTATGTCTTATTCCCCCTTTCCTACCACAGCTGGTGCGGGAAGTGCTTAAGAACCTTGTTCTGACTACAAGAGCTGCCTATAACAATTAAATGTACTACTCGCTAATGGAGGGTTAATGTTGTGATTAAAGAGAAGGCTTCCTTCTTGTAGGTCCATGGAGACCCAGATTTTTTTTGGAAAAACTTCTAAAAATAAAATATGCCGCAGCATCCTTTCTGCCCGTGCTCCGGTCTTCCCGCGAAGCTCTCAGGGCCTCTGATAACTATTCTAATAACTATTAGCAGGCGCCACAAAGGTTAGCACTTGTTAAAACATTTTTTTTTTAACCCTTTCCCAGCCAACGTGGCCCGAATCGGTGGCATTTTGAAACACGTTGGGGGTCCAAATGAATGTGTCACAGAGGATTCCCACGTGGGATTGGGTCTCTGGTTCTCTGCATGGGGTGTTCCTGGTTTCCGACATTGGATTGGAGGGGGGGGAAGGCACGGCTTGACACATTCCAACAGAGAGAGAAGGAAAATCGATGGACGAGCCACACTAAGGTCGAGCTCATACACCCCAAACCACTGGCCACACGGACTGCAGCGGTTCAAGAAGAAGGCTCCCCACCACCTTCTCAAGGGAAACTAGGGATGGGCAATAAATGCTGGTCTTGCCAGTGATGTCCAGATCCCGCGAATAATACTTGGGCAAGGTACTGGTGAGGGTTGTTACAACTATAGTCCCAGCAAGAGTCAGCAAGAGGGGGCGGGGGAAGAAAAAAAAAAATTAAAAGGGATGAATTTATTAAAAGAACAAGATCAGTCATTTGGCCAAGGGGTGGGAGGGCTGCTAGTCTTTTCACTCAATAAAAGAAACAGCATTCTGCTTTAAATTCGAGAGACGTGACGAGGAGTGTCACAGAGCAGTGAGGCAAGAGATGGTGCTCACACAACCCAACACCGTGAGATTCCGACTGCAGGCATGCTGCTGTGGCTCTTCATTGAGCAGATCCCAGGCACTGACTGCCAGGGCGCGAGAGACACCCAACCAATGTACCCTGTAAGCTGCACGGCCACGCAGCATTCCAGGGGTCCCGCGCAGCATTCCAGGGGTCCCGCGCAGCATTCAAAGGGTCCCGCGCAGCATTCCAGGGGTCCCGCGCAGCATTCCAGGGGCCCCGCGCAGCATTCCAAGGGTCCCGCGCAGCATTCCAGGGGTCCCGCGCAGCATTCCAGGGGTCCCGCGCAGCATTCCAGGAGTCCCGCGCAGCATTCCAGGGGTCCCGCGCAGCATTCCAGGGGTCCCGCGCAGCATTCCAGGGGTCCCGCGCAGCATTCCAGGGGTCCCGCGCAGTATTCCAGGAGTCCCGCGCAGTATTCCAGGAGTCCCACGCAGCATTCCAGGGGTCCCGCGCAGCATTCCAGGGGTCCCGCGCAGCATTCCAGGGGTCCCGCGCAGTATTCCAGGAGTCCCGCGCAGTATTCCAGGAGTCCCGCGCAGTATTCCAGGAGTCCCGCGCAGCATTCCAAGGGTCCCGTGCAGCCGGCTTTTAAGTAGAAAAAACGCACTTGCACGGTATTTTGAATGGGCCGCGCGGCCCGAAAAAAAAAATTACAGGGAACATTGCGCCCAACCCCCCAGACATTCTCAGCCATCCCATAACAGGCAGAGACCCTTTGAATAGATTACCCGCTATTCACGGCCAGGTTTGGTGCTTGGCACGGGGAAACTACATAGAATTATGTAAAGCACAGAAACAGGCCATTCGGCCCAACTGGCCCATGCACCACATCAGCCTCCTCCCACCCTACTTCATCTAACCCTGTCAACATATCCTTCCATTCCTTTCTCCCTCATGTACTCATCTTGCTTACCCTTAAATGTACCTCTGCTATTCGCCTCAACCACTCCCTGTGGTAGCGAGTTCCACATTCTCACCACTCTCTGGGTAAAGAAGTTTCTTCTGAATTCCCGATTGGATTTATTAGTGACTATCTTATATTTATGGCCCCTACAAGGTTTGAGGGACACTGGGGTAACTTCCGTCTTCGCTGCTTGTGGGGGGTAGGGTGGGGGTAAGCTGGCGAAGCACATCACCCCCCCTGTTATTGAACTCGCCTGATTTTCGCTCCTCTGATTTCAACGGAATGGAAATCGGGCAGTGAAGGTGAAAGTTAACCCCTGGCTGTCTTCCAGAAATTGCCTTTGTCAGAGCATTAGTTCTTACGTGTCTACCAGAACCTCAAGTTTGTTGCAAATCTGCGGAACTGCATCAGGAAAGTAACTTTACCGACAAAATGCAAGACCCAACGGTTCACTGATGTCCTTTAGGGAAGGAAACCTGCCGTCCTTACCCGGTCTGGCCTATATGTGACTCCAGTCCCACACCAACGTGGTTGACTCTTAACTGCCCTCTGAAGTGGTCTAGCGAGCCACACTGTTGTATCAAACCGCTACAAAGAATAGCATTGTGGGAACGCCCTCACCATTACCTGCAGGTTCCCCTCCAAGTCACACACCGTCCCGACTTGGACATATATCGCCGTTCCTTCATCGTCGCTGGAGCAAAATCCTGGAACTCCCTCCCTAACAGCACTGTGGGAGTACCTTCACCACACAGACTGCAGCGGTTCGAGAAGAAGGCCCACCACCACCTTCTCAAGGGCAACTAGGGATGGGCAATAAAGGCTGGCCTATCCAGCGACGCCCACATCCCGAGAATGTATTAAAAAAACACATGCGGTACTTAGAAACTTTGCAGAACCACAAGCGATGATTTCTCTGTCTTTACTGTCACGTAAATGTTTCCCAGAAAGCTTCCCTTCTTTCTGACGGCCCGTTACCAAATTTAACATTTCCCGAATTTCACAGAACCGTACTGTAAGCTGTGTTTTGTGTGCTTCTTCACTTATTTTTTTTTTAAATGCCTGTAAACGGTATTAAAATCCCAATCTGCGACGGGTCAATAATTATTTGAATAGATGTGCCACTTCTAGCATTTATACGGGATATCAGTACAGAGGACCGCTGTGGAATGGTCTGACAGTCATCGAGATTTCTATTTGTTCTTCTCTGCTTAAAATACACACTATTTAAAAGAAAGGTCTCAACACTGCAAAACTGGCAGCAACAATATGCAATATAGGCTGTTGTAGGCTTTACAAAATCCCCTATCTGTGCTGTAAATGATAATGCTGTTATTTGGTGCAAAGCGTGAGCAAATTTAATTAGAAATTCCAAACTAAATTAGGCATTGCCTTTCCTCAAATAAGTAAACAAAGTTAATGCAGGCCCATTCTGAACTCTGTTTGTTTCTGATGCCTTCGTGCTAAAAATAGTGTCGCCCTGCCTAAATCAGATGCTAAATTTCATTAAGCGAGACTAAACAGGGGGGGGGGGGGGGGGTTGCAAGCACTGGGACTGCGCCTGGTTCCCTCAATAATAGAAATATTGTCTCGCGAAAGGCAGCCGAGCCGCAAGAAAACGAGTAGGGCTTCCCGATGAAAATGAATCATGCAACCCGGAGCCCAGACACACCAACTGACCTTTTCCATCCTGCAGTTATTTAGCCCCAGACTGTTAATGACGGCAACCTTCCCGTCAAGTGCCTGCTGTTCCCTGCGAAGCTGCTCCTTCATTTGCCGGGCTTCTTGGATCGCTTTAGCCACGGCGTCGTGGTCGTTCAAGTAGCCCGAGGACGTGATGGAAGAGAGGATGTCTGGATAGAAAGGAGCGGGGTGGGGGGGGGGGGAAACCCACAGATTAGCCAACTCACTGAATCGACTCGAGGTGCTGGAAGTGAAGGAGCAAGTGCTTTGTGCTCAACATTCAAAGTTTTACAACACACAGAAGACAAAGCAGTTATTTTTTCAAGAAATCCCAGGCTTCTCTAATTTTATAAACATAAATACCACATTTTGTGGATATTAGAGGCAGTTGTGAGGGGGGAACATGGGCCTAGAAATGAGTCTGGGGCGGTGGTGTAAAACGGGCGGTATCGGACGGGCTGCCCGGTATACGCAGCGCCCGGTGTTCAGTCCCACTGACCGCCCGTCCTGCGCCTCCGCCCAAGACGAATTTCTAGGCCATTAAGTTCTTTCAGAAAATTGCCTCCGATCTTCTTCTACATCTCCTGAAAGTACCAAATTTCTCATGAACCAGCTACCGTTCAGTGTCTCTTGTTGCGTGAGCCGAGAGAGTGAGTTGTTCGACTGGCTGTTCAACTACTTGGTGCCTCACAGCTTAGCCTGATCCCATCGGCACCTCACCTCCACACGGAAGCACGTTCCAGGAGATGCCGTTGGTTAACAATGAGGATTGGGAATCTGATCGAATTCCTCCTCCCTTCCTAGCCCAGGAGAAATGAAGCCAATTACAGTCCCTGCTTGTAACTCAATGCAGAACAGCGAATAACTCCAGGACTCTCCTGATCCATAGGAGTCCACTCCACACTGGGCGGTGTTATTAAAGAAACAACTTGCATTTGTCTGACGAAGGGTCATCGACCTGAAACGTTAACTCTGTTTCTCTCTCTACAGGTGCTGCCGGACCTGCTGAGTATTTCCAGCATTTTCTATTTTTATTGCATTTATATTGAGTCATTTATGACCTCAGGATGTCCCAAAGCGCTTTACAGCCAATCAAGTACTTTTGAAGTGTTAGTCACTGTTGTAATGTAGAACACACAACAGCCAAATTTGCGCACAGCAAGATCCCTCAAACAGCAATGTGATAAAGACCAGATAATGGGGGAAAAATTCGGTTGATTTGCGCCTCCCATTAGCGCCCGAAGAGGGCGCAAAGCAACTAGCGCCTGGGCGCGGCGCCAGTAACACCTCCCGTGAAATTCAGCGGGGGGGTTAGCGGCAGCGGTAACCGTTAGCGCCCCACAGCGCTGCGCCTCCGGCGATGACGTCATCGCCGTGCGCAGCGCCCCGCTTGCGCACGGCGAAGATCTTCGGTAGCGTCCCCCTGACTTACCGCTGGACGCGATGTCCGACAGGGTCAAGGGGGGCCTACCTGCGGCCGGGGCGGCACAAATTAAAGGGGAAGTGCCGGGCGGCCATTTTTGTTGCTGGCCGCCTGCCAGCACCTGCCCCCGTTGCTGTCCCCGGCCTCCTGTGCAGCCCCCCCGCGGGGTGCCGGCTGCGCTCCGTGAGCCTGGCACTTCTCTTGAGTGCCGGGCTCTTTTGCCGGCACTCCGATCCCTGGTGGCCCAACTGGGCCCTGGATCGCGCTGCGCTAGGCCCCTCCCCTTTAATAAAGGGAGGAAGGCCTGCAGTACTGCGGCGCGACGTGCACGTGGCGCTGCTACACGTAGCGCCGCGATATTCACTCGCAGCGCCCCAAGAGAGAGGCGGGGCGCTTCCAGTAGCACCCCGCCTCCCTCTTGGGGCACTATCAGTGAATTTCGGGCATGGGGGCACTAAAAGTAGCGCCCCGGCGAAGTTAGCACCCCAAAGGGGGCGCGACCCAATTTTGCCCATAATCTGTTTTTAGTGATGTTGATTGAGGGATAAATATTGGCCAGGTTACCGGGGATAACACCCCTGCTCCTCTTCGAAACAGTGCCATGGAATCTTTTACATCCACCTGAGAGAGCAGACGAGGCCTCGGTTTAACATCTCACCGAAAGGAGGCACCTCCCACAGTGCAGCACTCCCTCAGTACTACACTGCGAGTATCAGCCGGGATTGTGCGCTGAAATCTCTGGAGTGGGACTTGAACCCACAACCCACTGACCCAGAGGCAAGAGTGCGACCAACTCAGCCAATAATGGAGGTCCCTGACTTCTTCAAAGCTCCAATAAATGAACGGACGAATATCTCACTCCCTGGTTCTGTGAAACCATGACACAAAATACAGCAAGGAGCAACTATTCCAGTGGGAATCTAATTCTAAAATTAACAGGAAAACAAATTGTTTAAAAATGAACTATTCCCTGTCCCACTCCTATCCCACAAACCTATTGAGCCAATAATAACACAGTCAGTGGGTATCTCTCTTGCCTGTGGGTCAGAAGGTTGTGGGTTCAAGTCCCACTCCAGAGACTTGAACCCATAATCCGGGCTGAGACCTCAGTGCAGTACTGAGGGAGTGCTGCACTTTCAGAGGTGCCGTTTTTCAGATGAGACGTTAAACCGATGCACCGTCTGCTCTCTCAGGTGGACGTAAAAGATTCCATGGCACTATTCTGAAGAAGAGCAGGGGAGTTCTCCCCAGTGTCCTGACCAATATTTATCCTCCAACCAACATCATTAAAAACAGATGTAAATACTGAAAATACTCAGCAGGTCAGGCAGCATCCGTGGAGAGAGAAACAGAGTTAACGTTTCAGGTCAATGACCTTTCATTAGAACTGGAAAAAGTTAGAGATCTAACAGGGTTTAAGCAAGTACAGAGGCAGGGAAAGGGGGGAGGGGAGGAAAGAACAAAAGGAAAGGACTGTGATAGGAGAGACTAAATGACAAGGGATGATGGGGCAAGGCAAAAGGGGGATGGTAAGGGGGTGAGTAAAGAAATAAAAAATGGATCTAAAGGAGGTATAAATGGCAATTGCAGAATCATTACCAGCACCTGCTGTCCGAAAAAATGAGAGCTGTGATTATGATCTGAAATGGTTGAACTCAATGTTGAGTCCGGAAGGCTGTAAAGTGCTTAATGGAAAGATGAGGTGCTGTTCCTCAAGCTTCCGTTGAGCTTCAGTGGAACAGAGTAGGAGGCCGAGGTCAGAGTGGAAGTGGTCCAGAGAATTAAAATGACAGGCAACCAGAAGCTCGGGGTCAGGCTTGCGGACTGAACGGAGGTGTTCCGCAAAGCGGTCACCCAATCTGCGTTTGGTCTCCCCAGCGTAGAGGAGACCGCATCGTGAGCAGCGAATACAGTATACTAAATTGCAAGAAGTACAAGTAAATTGCTGTTTCACCTGGAAGGAGTGTTTGGGGCCCTGGACGGTGGGAAGGGAGGAGGTAAAAGGGAAGGTGCCGTGGGAAGGGAAGGGGGTGTTGGGGGTGATTGAACAGTGGACCAGGGTGTCGCGGAGGGAACTGTCTCTTCAGAATGCTGAAAGGGGAGGGGAAGATGGTGGTGGTGGCATCATGCTGGAAATGGCGGAGGATGATCCATTGAATTTAGAGGCTGGTGGAGTGAAAGGTGAAGACAAGGGGAACCCTATCGTGGCTCTGGGAGGGAGGGGGAACGGGTGAGAGCAGAAGTGCGAAAAATGAGACGGACACGGTCGAGGGCCCTGATAACCATGGTCGAGGGCCCTGATAACCATGGTCGAGGGCCCTGATAACCATGGTCGAGGGCCCTGATAACCATGGTGGAGGGCCCTGATAACCATGGTGGAGGGCCCTGATAACCATGGTGGAGGGCCCTGATAACCATGGTGGAGGGGCCTGATAACCATGGTCGAGGGCCCTGATAACCATGGTGAAGGGGCCCTGATAACCATGGTCGAGGGGAATCCTCGGCTGAGGAAAAAGGAAGACGTATCGGAAGCTTTTATTTCTGTTTTTATTTCAGATTTCCAGCATCTGCAATATTTTGCTTTCGTATTAAAAACAGATGATCTGGTCATTGTCACGTTGCTATTTGCGGGAGCTTGTTGTGCGCAAATTGGCTGTTGCATTTTCCGACATTGCAACAGTGACTACACTTCAAAAAGTACCTCATTGGCTGTAAAGCGCTTTGGGAAGTCCCGAGGTTGTGAAAGGCGCTATATAAATGCAAGTTCTTTCTTTTTTTTATTGTTTCTTTCCGTTTCATGCAAAAATATCAGCAGCATCTTAACTAATATTGAAAGCATACATGATGTGTCTAATCTATTCTGTGACCTTTTTTCCTGAAAATGTGACTCCTCTACAGAATTCAGAGCTTGCAGGAAAAAAATAAATGAGTTACAACTAACAATAATCACCGACATTCTTTCATTTCTCTCGTGCATGCCTGCCTGCGAGTTTTTACAGGTACTTGAAACTGTTTGACAAGACAAATAAAAGTAAATAGCAGCTGCAGTGACATCACAAGAAAAGAATTGACCTGAATTTTCTCCCGACGTGTTATTTCATGTCCGCCTTTCATTAAAAGTCACGCCCCAGGAATTTGGTCTAATAATGCAAGTTAATTGTGAGCGGAGATTCCCCTCCCACTTTTCCAGTTTATTGTCAAGTTTACCGGCGCAGTCCAGTGCTGTGACTGCAGTTTTTGTTATCGGAAGCTAAATCTGACACGGTGTGGAATCCTGGCAGACGGGGAGGGCAGGACCAGGGGAGGGAGGGAGGGGGGAGTGGGGGAAGGAGGGGAGTGGGGGGAGGAGCGGAGGGGTGAGTGGGGGAGGGGGTAGGAGGGGCGTGAGGGAGGGGGGGAGTGAGGGAGGGGGCAGGTGGGGAGTGGGGGAGGAGTGGAGGGGTGAGTGGGGGAGGAGGTAGGAGGGGCGTGAGGGAGGGGGGGAGTGAGGGAGGGGGCAGGTGGGGAGTGGGGGAGGAGGTAGGAGGGGAGTGAGGGAGGAGGGGAGTGAGGGAGGAGGGGAGTGAGGGAGGGGGGAGTGAGGGAGGGGGGAGTGGGGGAGGAGGGGAGTGAGGGAGGGGGGAGGAGGGGAGTGAGGGAGGGGGGGAGTGAGGGAGGGGGGAGTGGGGGAGGAGGGGAGTGAGGGAGGAGGGGAGTGAGGGAGGGGGGGAGTGAGGGAGGGGTGGGGTAGTGGGGAGGAGGGGGAGTGATGGAGGATGGGAGTGAGGGAGGAGGGGAGTGAGGGAGGGGGGAGGGGAGTGGGGAGGGGAGTGAGGAGGGGGGAGTGAGGGGAGTGGGGGAGGAGGGGAGTGGGGGAGGGGGGGAGTGAGGAGGGGAGTGAGGAGGAGGGGAGTGAGGAGGAGGGGAGTGAGGGAGGGGGGAGGGAGGAGGGAGTGAGGGAGGAGTGGTGGGGGAGGAAGGGGAGGGGAGTGGGGAGGAGGGAGTGGGAGTGGAGGAGGGGGTGGGGAGGGAGGGGGGGAGGGGGAGGAGGAGGGAGGGGGTGGGGAGGAGGAGAGGGTGAGGAGGGGAGTGAGGGGAGGGGAGTGAGGAGGAGTGAGGGGGAGGAGGGGAGTGGGGGAGGGGGAGGAGGGGGTGGAAGGAGGGGGGAGGAGGGGAGGAGGGGAGTGAGGGGAGGGGGGAGTGGGGGAGGAGGGGAGTGAGGGAGGAGGGGAGTGAGGGAGGGGGGAGTGAGGGAGGAGTGAGTGGGGGGGGAGGAGGGGAGTGGGGGAGGGGGGGAGTGGGGAGGGGGGAGTGAGGGAGGGGGGGAGTGGGGGAGGAGGGGAGTGAGGGCGGAGGGGAGTGAGGGAGGAGGGGAGTGAGGGAGGGGGGAGTGAGGGAGGGGGGAGTGGGGAGGAGGGGAGTGAGGGAGGAGGGAGTGAGGGAGGGGGGAGGAGGGGAGTGAGGGAGGAGGGGAGTGAGGGAGGGGGGAGTGGGGGAGGAGGGGAGTGAGGGAGGAGGGGAGTGAGGGAGGAGGGGAGTGAGGGAGGGGGGAGTGAGGGAGGAGTGAGTGGGGGAGGAGGGGAGTGAGGGAGGAGGGGAGTGAGGGAGGAGGGGAGGGGTGGAAGGGAGGGGGGAGGAGGGGAGTGGGGGAGGAGGGGAGTGGGGGAGGGGGGCAGTGGGGGAGGAGGGGAGTGGGGGAGGGGGGGAGTGGGGGAGGAGGGGAGTGGGGGAGGGGGGGAGTGGGGGAGGAGGGGAGTGGGGGAGGGGGGCAGTGGGGGAGGAGGGAGTGGGGGAGGGGGGGAGTGGGGGAGGAGGGGAGTGAGGGAGGAGAGGAGGAGGGGAGTGGGAGGGGAAGAGTGGTGATGTTGAGGGGGATAGGGAGGGGGAGTAGGTGGGGGGGTATGGGAGAGGGATTGCGGTATGGGAGGCAGTTACCACTTGAACACTAAACAAGCCGTCTCTCTGCCGTATGGATCCCTGCAAACGGCGCACAGCAGATCCATTTTTTGGAATGCAGAGCATCTAGCTCATAATCCATTCATCTGGTAAACAGTGTTCTGTGGGGAAAAAGGACACACACACACAGATTCAGCGTGAAGAGTAAAAGAAGAGGCAGAGGATTGGGCCGGTGCCTTACCTATTGAAGTCATTCGACCAGGAGGGCCGCTTAATGTGGCGGTGATGGCGGGTTTGAGGTGGCCGGGCCCCGTGTTCGCTTTCAGGGAGGGAATCTGCGGGGAGCTTGGCGACACGGGCGATTTTGTGGGGTCGAACGTTTTCGGCTTGGCTGAGAGGTTCAATGGCTGTGTCACCTCGTCCTGAAGACAAAAACAAAGAATAAAATCCACAGGGTGAGTAAGGCAGGGACAGCCGGAGCTCATCGCAAAGTGTGCAAGTATTTATGAAATGCCGTGGCTCATGGCTCCAAAAAACCAATAAACAAGAGGATTTGGCAGTCTTCTTCATAAATACTCATTTTGCCACTATCAGCGCACATAATGAGAATCAAAGAGGTACATTCAGTTGCAAAAACATGCTTTATAAATTAATCAGGCTGCTGATATCATCCCGTTGATGAAATAATTGCATCAAATTAAGATCGGACGTTCACATGACAGGACGGCTGAATCAGATAATACTTGCCTCGCAGCTGCGCCCACACACTCCTGGACTGATTAATAAGATGACAATTAGTTCATGTGGGGCGGGGGCTGCGACTCAAAACAACATTTGTGTTCTTACACAGAGACTGTCCCGCTGCCTTGTGAATTCCGGCAAGGAACCTGGGAAGCCGAGCACTTCGTGTCATAGGAACATGAAAAAACAGGAGCTGCCACTCAGCCCCTCGAGCCTCTTCCACCATTCAATGGCTGTTCTGGATCTTAGCTCCACTTACCCGCCTTGGTTCCGTTATGTTTAATACCCTTTGCCCAAACAAAAAGTCTCATCAATCTCAGTTTTTGAAATTTTCAACTGAGCAGCTTTTATCGCACGAGGTCCTGAAGAGAAAGGACACACTTTTCCAACGCCTGGCTTTTCCATCATTTTCTATGGCATATGACTTTAAATTTTAAACCAAGCATGAAGTCCTTCCTTTCAGCGTAGAAGCTGCCTTCAGAAGGACATGTGGTGAGGAAGCCCTTGCATGTTCTTGCAGACGGGCGAAAGGTCATTCACGTCAAATTGTTGTTTTTGTGATGAGGGTCATAGAGAGCCCCTAAGGGTCACCTGCGTGTCAGATCAGAAGGCCTTAGGCCTTAAATCATTTCCAATAGTCTCTCGGCGTCTAGAGAAAAGAAACAAACAACCATAGCTGGCCTCTACGGCCTCAGATCCTTAAGATGTTCTAATATAACCCAAGACTTATCCATTCCTAGTAACATTGACATCCGTGAGTGAATCTACAGTAATTGTCGGAATTCTACGCTGTTTGAAAGAGACTATATTTGAAGGGCAAGCCAGCCCTTTGCCTACTGCATAGATTCCACTTTTATTTGTTAGTCATCAGATCTCCTTGCCATGGGACCCATGTAGTGGAAATCTAGAATTCTCTCCCCCAAAAGCCTGTGGTTTCTGGGACAATTGGAGCTTTCAAGATTGAGATGTATAGATTTTTGTTTGGTAAAGGTATCGAGAGATTAGGGAGCTAACGCAGGTAAATGGGGTTCAAGGTACAGATCAGCCATGAACTAATTGAATGGAGGAGCAGACTCGAAGAGCTGAATGGCCTTTCCCGTTCCTATGACCCTAATATTCTAAGTCTGTAACCTCCTCCATCCCTACAAACCTCCGTGATCTTGGTGCTGTTCCCATTCTGGCCTCTTGAGCATCCCCGATTTCCATCCGCCCACCATTGGCGGCCGTGCCTTCAGCTGCCGAGGCCCTAAGCCCTAAACCTCTCCGCCTCTCTTTCCTCCTTTAAGACGCTCCTTAAAACCGACCTCTTTCACCAAGCTTTTGGTCACCTGTCCTAATATCTCCTTACGTGGCTTGGTGTCAAATGTTGTTTGATAATCGCTCCTGTGAAGCGCCTGGGGCGTATTTCTACGTTAAAAGTGCTATATAAAAAAAAGTTGTTGTCGTTGTTGTTCTCTATGATATCCAGAGACATGTTTCAAGAACTTTTAAGACTATTCTATACATATTTCATCTTTCCAGATAAAAATCAATGCAGCACAGCATGTATCTCATCTACTGTCAATCTTCAAATTATATTTTCTTCTCTATTGAAACTGAACTCTGACCTGCGCCCAGCAGGGATGCTCAATGGAATCAATGTGTGGCATCACAGTTCATTCATGCTGACAAATTTTCAAGCTCCTTCAAAAACTACAAAAACAATGAGCTCCACATATCTTTAACTACAAAGAGTGCTCCTCACTTATGATTTTAATACAGTTTTGCAGAGAAGAAGGGCCCGTCATTAATAAATTAACATAATTTGAAGGGACTATAACAGTTTGATCCCCTTGGGCAATGCGTGTGGTGGAGTGGTCAATCTGATCACGGTCACAGTGCCTGACGTCACGAGTCCCCAATCTCGGCCGGGCTGTCAGGGAGAAAGCAGCAGGCAGGTCAGCCAGGCACCCCTTCAAGCCCGTGTTAGTAGCACATTCAACAGCAACAACAACAACTTGCACTTGTGTAACGCCTTTAATGTAGTAAAACGTCCCAAGGCTCTTCACAGGAGTATCAATCAGACAGACATCGACACGAGCCAAAGCAGGAGACAGTAGGACAGGAGCTTGGTCACAGAGGTAGTTTTTAAGGAGCGTCTTAAAAGGAGAGGAGAGAGAGGTGGAGAGGCGATGAGCTTTGGGAGAGAATTCCGGAGCTGAGGGCTGAGACGGCTGAAGGCACGGCCGCCAATGGTGAAGTGAAGGACGTGGGGGGATGCACAAGAGGCCAGAGTTGGAGGAAGGCAGAGTTCTCAGAGGGTTGTAGGGCTGGAGGAGGTTACAAAGATAGGGAGGGGCCAGGAGGCCATGGTAGGGATTTGAATACAAGGGTGAGAATTTTAAAATTGAGGTGTTGGTGGACCGGGAAACAATGTAGGTCAGCGAGCACAGGGGTGATGGATGAACAGGACTTGGTGCGAGTTAGGGGTACGGGCAGCAGAGTTTTGGGTGACAGCATCGGCAGAGGACTTGGAACAAGTTGCCGGTCTGCCCTCTTGGCTCAGGAATAACATTTGTGTGGGAGGGATGTGCGTGAGGGCAATTACAGATAATGACATAAAACATTTTAATTAAAAAAATGACCATCCCCAGTCCTCAGGAGAATCCCTTGTCCCCTCACGTCTGGAACCAAAGCTTGAATACAGCTCAGGCTGATGGAATAAAAGATGGAATATAAATCAATTCTCTCTGGAGGGTTCAAAATCAGATGGGGCCAGGGTCGTCTGAACACGGTATCTAGTGTATATATATTTACAGCAAAACAGCAGCTCATTGGTCAGTCTTGTCAGCCAGTGGCTCAGTGGTAACACACTCGTCTCTGGGTTCAAGTCCCACTCCAGAGAACACACACAATCTAGCTGATAACGTCAGTGCAGTACTGAGGGAGTGCTGCATTTTTTGGAGGTGCTGTCTTTCGGATGAGAAGTTAAACTGAGGCCCAGTCTGCCCTCTCAGGTGGACATAAAAGATCCCACGCTGCTATTTGAAAAAGAGCTGGGGAGTTCTCCCTGGTGTCCTGGTCAATATTCATCCCTCAACCAACATCACTAAAACTGATGAAAAGGTCATAATTACATTGTTGCTTGTGGGATCTTGCTCTGTGTAAACTGGCTGCTGCGTTTCCCTGTATTACAACAATATATACATGCAAGTCTTCACCTCTATTGCTCAACACAAATTTGCAGTCTCATTCAGAGGGACCACTGGTGTGGGGAAAAGGAAATTCAAAACAGTGCATCAGAGGGCAGTTTTAAAATAAAGAAAGACTTGCATTTCTATAGCGCCTTCATGACCTCAGGACGACCTAAAGCGCTGTACAGCCAATTAAGTACTTTTGAAGTGTAGTCACTGTTATAATGTAGGAAATGTGGCAGCCAATTTGCGCACAGCAAGCTCCCACAAACAGCAAGTGATGGTGAGCAGTGTCAGGCGATGAGGTTCAGACGCAGCTCACAGGGAGCTTTACTGTACACTTTGTCTTGACCTCTGAGTCTTTGAGACTGACAGTAGGAGCAACAGGTAGAAAAATATTTAATTTTCCCAGTAACAGCATTCCTCACACAAAAAATAAATAAATACAAAAAGATAGCAATGGAAGAGCACTTAGATAACTACCGGCACATCCGTTGGAGGTCAAATGTTGCGATATACAAAGTACAGTAAATATTTTAATAGGAGAATAGTTCTAGACTGAAGATTGTTGCTGGAGCCAGTAAATCAGAGTGGCCTTGCTGGAAAGGTGCTGTCTACATATTTTGACAACAGTCAAAGTACAAAGTCAGTTTTCAGTCACGTTGTTAAGCAGAGCTATAGAATGAACATCTTATCTGATTTGACCCATTGACACTGCCTACTACTGTTCATCCGTCAATAGAGCAACAGCGGCTCAGAATACCATAGCCAATCCACGGTCTACTAAGTGAGCTACACTCACAAGCTGCTCAATGCCACCAACGTGAATCACCGTGAAAGGACTGGGTGAGTTAATGACAGAAATGAGGGGAAAAATATACGGATAAGAAATAAATCCTAAATTTTGGTGCTGTTGGTATGCAGCTGGGCTTCAAACATCTGGGGAGGGGCACGGCCTGTTCCTCTGGTCGCTATGTGTTGGTGGCATCCTAAACGGAGTGGGAAGATTTCCCATGTTGCTATCTCTAACAAAGCGTTGGGTTAATTTTATCGTAACCCGTCCAGCGGGAAGTGATGGGATCGAATCAGCCGCCCATTTGACACTCTCTCCCATTCTAGGTTCCGCTGTCTTTTATGGAAAGTAAAATCGTGTGGGGTTTAAGTCGGGCGGCCATTCCAATTCCGTCAGTTCTCTGCCGGACGGGTTAGGATAAAATTACCCCCGATAAATGCGTTCGAAAAGATGCATTAATGATTTCACTCGAAATAATGATCAGAGGAAGTCCTCCACTAACATGTAATTACCAGAGTTAATCTTCTCCCAAGATGCTTTTACCTCCGAGAGCAGACAACAGGCTAAAGCTTTTCAAAGCTAAATAATGATACTAATATTCCTTTTTAATGTAACACAGCTTTCTTTTAAAGAGTTCTGTTTTTTTTATTTTTTCGATAAACAGCAAATCCCAAACTGCTTGACCTTTCCTGGACTCTTCAAAGAAAAAAGAACTGGCATTTACATAGTGCCTTTCACGTCTTCAGAATAATCCACTACAGTGCAGTCACTGTTGTTTCGTAGGCAAACAAGGCAGCCAGTTTGCACACAGCCAGGTCCCACAAACAGCAAATGAGCTGAATGGCCCACTGATCAGTTTTGCTGGTGTTGGTTGAGGAGTGAATGTTAGCCAGGAGAACGCCCTGCTCGCCTTCGAATAGTGCCGTGGGATCTTGCTCATTCACCTGAACAGGCAGAGGGAGCCTCAGTTTAATGTCTCTTCAGAAAGACGGATAAGTAAAGCAAATAATGAAATTCATGCTTATGTTGACAGCAAAAGCAAGCAGCTTCCACCTTTAGAAGTTTTCCCATTGACGTCATTCCTCTCACCCTCCCACCCCACAGATTTTGAATAAGATTTCTCCCTATAGCTTGTAAAGGAATAGGCCAGAGTTAAAAAAAAATCCCTTTAACAATTCTGAACAAATGCAATGAAATGAAAGTCAATATAACTCGGAAGATGGTCACAGTACCTTGCTTTTGGGTGGAGGGGTGTTTCTGCTTTTCTCTGTCGGGATGTTGTTGGGTGATAGAGTGTTGCTTAGGCTGGCCTGCGACATGCCGTGTAACTTGGCTCCAGGAGACACCTGCATCGCAGCAAGTTGGGCCGCATATAACTGCTGTAACGGGAGCAATGGATATCATTGATAAATACACACGTTCTTTGCCACAGCTGAGGTTACTGCCACAATTTTTCATTGACCGGAATTGTCTCGTTGTCGGCCCAGCACAGTCCACTTCACGCTGGCTTGTACCAAGAACCAAGTAAAGCAATCACACACATGCTCAAAGTCAAGGGCAACTCATTGATGAGTTGAAAACTGATGTAGAACCGGTGCCAAAAGCAACTTTCTTTACTACGCTAGGGCTGGACCAACAATAGCATTTTACTTCAGTATTGTAGCATTTGAAATTTCAGGTTATTTTGCAGAGTCTTTTGTGCAATTGGATTATTACCACCACTTTCTCCCAATGTAACCTTGGCTGTGACGGGTGCCAGTCATTATCTACTCTCTGTGTTGTCAGCTGGCAGGCAGATAAAGAAAGGACTTGTGTTTATATAGCACCTTTTATGACCTCAGGAAAAGCCAAAGTGATTCACAGGCAATTAAGTACTTTTGATGTGTAGTCACTGTTGCAATGTATGAAACGCGGCAGCCAATTTGCACACAGCAAGGTCCCACAAACAGCAATGAGATAAATGACCGCATAATCTACTTTGGTGGTGTTGGTTGAGGGATAAATATTGGCCAGGGTTTACATCTCTTCCAAAAGGCAGCATCTCCAACAGTGTAGCACTCCCTCGGTACTGCACTGAAGTGTTAGCCTGGATTCGGTGCTGAAGTGAACCCATGACCTTTTGCTTCAGATGCAAGACTGCTACCACTGAGCTAAGGCTGACAACTTGGAGAATGCTGGAATTTGTGTGAGGACAGGGTTGGACTGGCCAATGATCCCCCCCCAACCGTCTCCACTCCACACGCCAAATATCCTGCAGGCATTCGCTGCCGAAGCACAGACATGAAAAGTACCCATTTGGGTGAGTACCAAAAGGTTCTGATGTCCCGAGGTCAATACCCTAGTCAACGTCTTCGGCAGAGGTGCATGTGTTAGCCAACCAGGAATTAATTGGTTTACTAGCGGCCCGCCGATAGTGCTAATTACAGAAGCCTGGTTGAGAAATGACAGGACTCTAAATTGCAAACTTGCCAACTTTAGAGGTCAGGTGCTGTGCGGGCCCATCCCTCAAGAAGACAAACAAGCCCCTGAATTATGAGACTCCACTCCCGGGTCGCTTGGCCTCCGTGCCCCATTCTACAATCCACAATCCTGTCAAACAAGTCACTGTGTCAGGATCGATTCCTTGCATTGCTAGGGCTTTACTTCAGTCTGCAAGACAACAGCTTCCCCTTCTATAACAGTCCTCGTATAAAGAGGAACATCTAAGAGTGCTTTACAGGGCTCGGTTTTATCATCTCATTGGCTCGAACGTGTACTTGAATTGTCCCCCCCCCATCTCTGCCAAAGGCACTGTCGAGGCGCTAGGAGGACCCCAGAACCCTTTGCTGCCTCACCCAGATGGGTATCCTTCATGCCAGCGCCTTGGTAGTGAATGTCAGGAGGGTATTTGGCCCATTGGGACCACTGACCAGGGCGGTCCAGTCCAGTCCCCACACGGCATTCACATACCTACATTCTCCAGGAGCTGTCACTGGGTCAGAAGTGGCTCTAGGGGTTGCCAACCCTCCAGGATTGTGCTGGAGTCTCCAGGAATTAAAGATTAATCTCCTGGACACTGTTGTGAGCAACACCAGGGAGTAAGGGGCATAAAAAAAAAATGGTGTTTTTTTCACTTTCTTCAAACACTTTTGTTTAATAGTTATAAAAATATTGGCGATGGAGGGGAAAGGCTGTTTGACCGGACGGGGCGGTTGGAGGTCATGTGATGAAACCTCCAGGAATACGTCCAACCAGAGTTGCGACCCTAAGTGGGTCCCATGGCTGATTTTTTTTCCCCCTGTCTAGCCTGGGGGACACTGGAGCCAATTCCCGACTGCCAACGCAGTTGGGTTTAGCTAATTCTGCACAGATTGAGAATCAAACCTGGCGACCCCCCCCCCCCCTGCCAACGTGTGTTGCGTTGTTAACCAAAGTTACATTCAGCCGCCACGGAGTTAACGGTCATATTTCACACTTGTGGTTATAAACAAAATAATATTTTTCTTAACCTCACCCTCTAATTTAAGGAAGCAAATTTTAACCACCGATTTTCATTTGTACTTATTCTTTTTTATGCTTTGTAATGAATTCTATATTTAAGCATGACTTAACAAAGGCCAGAACCGTTTATTATTTTCAGACAGCTTTTTTGCTTCATCAATGATATCGCACAGCTGTACTTCCCTTTCCTTTGCTGTAATTTCCCCACCCAGTAATTCTTAATAGGGAGACGGAGGGGGGAATATCCCACATCAGGCACTTTCTTTCATGTTGCAATGCACCGTATCATTCCCCAAACAATAGCAAATATAATGCTCACAAGTAAGGAAGTTTGCTTGTAAATCGCAATGTGATTTTAGGTAATTTCAGTCCAATTACACCCACTTTGTTCCTCTGATTGCTCCAGTGTGTGCGAGAGAATAAACATGCTCTTCAGTGAGCTGATGCATACTAAATTGCTGACATCTTGCTGTATCCAGTCCACTGGTTCAAAGCTTATTTGCTGTTTGAATTGAGTTCCATTACAGGGGCCAATAACTATCACTCAGCATCCTGAATGGAGGCATAGTCGACCTGACAGCCACTTACTACTGCACGAAGCATTCACTGGCAACAAAGCTCAGAAGTGACTAAAAAAAAGCGAGCTCTGGGTGAAGATAAAGGATGTGACACATCTGCCCCCTGGGTCAGCCAGGGGTGCGCACAGGCAGAGGAGACCAGAAGGGGAAAGAAAAAAATTTTTTTTACAAGGGAGAAAGAGAGAATAAAAATAAAATCTGGGTCATGGTGAGGTGGAGGAATTTTTTAAAATATGTAATTTCCCGAAAGTAAGGCTGGGAGGTCAGTGTTTATTTTGTGGGGGGGGGGTATGGGGTGGGGGGATGAGGGCATGTTTGCCAAATCAAACACAGAAGTGCATATTAATGCAAAGTGACAGATAACATGATTTACTCATTGCACAAGCAATATTTGTGGTGGGGGGAGGGGGGGGAGCCAGATTTGCAGCTCTAGCTAATACTTCCTCATCAAGAAAAGATGTTGTGTAGGTTAAAAAGAAAAGCCAGCTGTTTCCCCTCCCCCCCCCCCCCCCCCCCTATTGATTTTACTTTGGAGGAAATTGAGTATTAAATTCCGTCCTGGCCAAAACATCTGCACATCCATTCAAAGGAACGGCATCTCCCGTGTAAGTAGAGACACCGAGCTTTCGAAGCACATGCAAGGAACCTGTTCTTACCCGGAGTGCTTTTGTCATATTGAGCAAGGTAAAAAAAAAAGCTGAGCTAGTCACCTGTAATAATGAAAATCGTACAGCTGTTCATTTAGTGCCGGTCTGAGGCAGACAGCTGCCTACTCACTGTCACGGCAGTCACACAATAAAGCAAACTGACAGGAGCACCATTCAACATTTCCATTGAGCTTTGTGTACAGTCGTGTGCTGTGAACGCAAATCCACTGTAACTACGCTAAGAATGGGCCGTCAGAAAAGGAGATACTTTCATCGCCTGGTCCTCGGGGCTTATATTTTAGGTGTCAGCCGTGGCTCAGTGGGCAGCTCTCTCGCCCCTGCGTCAGAAGGTTGTGGGTTCAAGTCCCAGTCCAGAGACTTGAGCACAAAATCTAGGCTGACACTCCAGTGCAGTGCTGAGGGAGCGCCGCGCTGTCGGAGGTGCCGTCTTTCGGATGAGACGTCAAACGTCTGCTCTCTCAGGTGGACGTAAAAGATTCCATGGCACTATTTTGAAGAAGTGTAGGTGAGTTCTCCCTGGTGTCCCGGCCAATATTTGCCCTCAACCAACACCACTTCACCTGACGAAGGAGCAGCGCTCCGAAAGCTTGTGATTTCAAATAAAACTGTTGGACTATAACCTGGTGTTGTGCGACTTCTCACATTTGTCCACCCCAGTCCAACACCGGCATCTCCACATCATGAACACCACTAAAAACAGATGATCTGGTCATTATCACATTGCTGTTTGTGGGAGCTTGCTGTGTGCAAATTGGCTGCCGTGTTTCCTGCAGTACAACAGTGACTACACTTCAAAAGTACTTAATTGGCTGTAATGTGCTTTGGGATGTCCTGAGGATGTGTAAGGCGCTGTAGAAATGCCAGTTTGTTATATTTAACCCCACGGCTCCACAGGTGGCAGGCTGTCATTTATACAAACGCCCAGCTCCGCAAGTTAAATTGTTCTAACGGGAAACATTTCTGACAATCTAGAACAATTCATTTTATTTAACCAAATAGTTATTTTGGGTGAATCTGTTCAAACCTTACAAGATTATAATAGATGTCAACTGACATCTTGAAAGATACAGATAATTATCTGATAAATCTATTCATTCATGTATACCTCTAGGCACAAGAACATTAATAGAATCATTAAAGAATGTAAATGTGTTACCGTCAGTGTATAATTTGCTTTCATTGTTATACTTCTGTACATCAACTGTTCTAATAGTGGGGGCTCTAACCGTCGTCAACCTACCACGGCTGATCATCGCACCAGAGAGGTAGAGAGGTGGAGAGGTTTAGGGAGGGATTTCCAGAGCTCAGGGCCTAGACGGCTGAAGGCACGGCCACCGAAGGTCAATCAAGTCAGCTGATTACATAATTGCAACGGCATCAATCTCCTAAACCACCAGTTCTCTCTTTCTCTCGCTTCCACACCTCTACATCACAAACATGTGTCAAGGTGACAGCCCATGAGAAAAAAGGAAAAATATGTTTATAAAAAATACACTGCTGAGTTCTGCACAGTGTTTAGCACTGGCAGCTTGCTGAGGTAGACATGACAAAAATGGGCTATGATGTAGAGCGATTTTCAGTTCATCCGCAGTTATAATCAGGATGGAGATGTCCTTTAATTAATGCATCAAGTGCCTACTGATGAACACTTACTCAACTGAGGTGATCAAGCCATGTTATTACCTAAAAACCCAGCTCAGTCAGGCTCCTAAAAATGGAAGTCTACGGTTGGCTCTGGGTGGGGCACTGCTTCAGAGCACTTTCTTTACACCTCTGAGGCCTTAGTTCAAATCCAGTCCAGGCTGGTGGGATGAAGTCTCCTGCCTCTGCTGTTTCCACTGATCGGAAGTGATGTCAGGAAGCACTTCTTCACACAAAGGGTAGTGGAAATCTAGGTCAATTGAAAATTTCAAAACTGAGGAAGATAGAGTTTTGTTAGGCGAGGGTATTAAGGGTTATGGAACCAAGGCGGATAGTGGGGTTAAGATACAGATCAGCCGTGATCTAATTTAATGGTGGAACAGAGCTTAGGGCCTAGGCAACTGATGGCATGGCCGCCAATGTTGGGGCGATGGAAATCAGGGAAGCACAAGAGGCCAGTATTGGAGGGACGCAGAGGTCTTGGAAGGTTATAGGGCTGGAGGAGGCTACAGAGATAGAGAGGGGGCACATATTAGTCTGCTTTATTCTTTGGCTCAAAGTAACTAGTTCTATTTAGTAACCCTGTATATTGGAAATATTTAAAGTTATTTTCAAACTATCAGAAAGCACTTCAATTCCCCAGTTCCTTTAGGTTAAATACTCTTTCTGCGAACACAACATAGGGTTTGTATCTGATGTACGTATTTAATTTCAGTTGTACCCACCTCCCTTTCTTGTTATGGGTTGTGAGCAGGTAACATTGGTGTGGGAGGGGAGTGCGGATCACTGTCACTGGTTGGTCACACATTAAAACATTTAATTAAATTGTTCTCGGCCAAGAAGATATATCGCTATAAGATCCCCCTTCAGATACATCCTTTCAAGGCTGATAAGCTCAGATTCCTCCCGTCTTTCCTCAAAAATCAGACCTCTAACTTCAAGCACTGGATTTGTGGATGATCTCTGCACTGCCTCCAGAGCTTGATATCGCCGTTGTGTCTTGGTGGGCAGAACTGGACATGGTACTCCAGGTGTGGTCTGACCAGAGCACTGTACAGTTTTATCACAACTTACTCTGACTTGTGTTCTACTCTTCTGGCTTTATCTAGCTTAACATTCCATTGGCTTTGTTGATTGTTCCTCTATGTTGGTTGGACTTGTTTAGTATCGAGCCTACCTAGACTCCTGGATCTCTTTCAACGTCATCCTTAGCTATTTCCACACCATTCATGGAGTATGGGTGTCACCCATTTTTCCCTTCCGTGTGCACTTGTCTGCATTAAATTCCATCCGCCATCATTCTGCCCACTTACATATTCTGTCCAACTCATTCTGTAATTTCTGAGCTTCCTCCTCTGAATCCACTGTTCCTCCTCTTTTGGTATAATCTGCAAATTTGACTAATTTGTATTGAAGTTTCTGAATGTAAATTAGAAACAGTAGTGGTCCCAACCAACGTTCCCGCTAAGCTGCGTGGCCGCGCAGCGGTCTGGAGGTCCCGCGCAGGCCGCTCACCGGCTTTTGCAGGGAAGAATCTGCACGTGCGCGAAAATTTGAATTGGCCGTGCAGCCAATTAAAGGGACCACGCACAAAAAAATATTAGAGGGAAGATTGGTCCCAACCCCGAGCCCTGGGACATCCCACCTGGCACTTCCCCCACCCGGACATAACTTCTCTAACAAGTACACATTGTTTCTACCCTTCAGCCAATTACTTATTCATTTGCAAGTTTTACCCTGAATCCCCATATCTTTGAGTTTACCTCAAAGCCTTTCAATTGGAACTTTGTCAAAGGCTTTTTTGTAAGTCTAGATTTGCCACATTATAGGGTTTGTGTAACAACTGGAACTTGGGCCGGGATTTTCGTTACCTCGGCGGGTCCGGGGTGGGCGATGTCGGTGGCAGGTCGCGGCCCTGCTGCTGGCTCCATGCCGCTGCCTAAAATGAACTTACGTTACTGGGGCTTGTTAAGCCCACCCAGCGCATTTCCCGGTCCAATTAGAGAAAGTGGGTCTGGTGACATCATTCATGACGTGTCATCAGCCGGTTTCCTTAAAGGGACCATGGCCAACTTTGTTTTGACATTTGTGCTGTCAGTGTTCTACAGCATTGAAATGCTGCAAACACTGACAATCACTGCACAAAGGTGCAGGGCTGCACCCAGGTTCTCCCATGACTCCCTCTATATGCTTATGGAGGGAGTCGCAGCATGCAGGGAGGTCCTCTTCCCTTCCCATGAATGGAAGAGACCTCCCCAGGAGACCAACACAGCCTGGTTGTACATTGCAGAGGAGGGCACAAGCAGGGATGTCGTCAGGAGGACCTGGGTGCAGTGCCACAAACCTTTCAATGATCTCATTAGATCACGAAGCATCAGTACAAAGCCACACTCACCTTCATCCTGCTGTGCCTCTCATCACGCCACTATCACTCTGCCTTCCCTATCCTACTCCTGCAAATCCTTACTCACACCAACTTACCTTGCACCTCCACCCATCCCTCTCTGTCTACATTATCACATCCACATCTCACTAGCCACCTCTCACACTCACCCTCAACCTAGTGAAATTATACCAACTAACAACTCACAAGGGTAGCCACTTGGCTCTTTTATCCAATGTTCATGTAAAGTTTCTGTTAATGTGCTGTCAAACTTTGAAACCTTTATTTTCAATACTTTCCATTTTTGGACAGATTTGTGTGCACCTTTGGAAGTGGCTTAGCGAGTTGCAATGAATGGTGAGACATAACGGTACCCCCTGCAATGGTGGTGAGTGTGAAAGGAATAGTTTGGACATTGTAGGGATGCTTTATGGTGTTGGTGTGGGGTGGTGCCAACCTGGAACATCATGTGGCAGCCAGGGTGTACAGCGTCAAGTGAAGTAAATCTGGCCATGGTGAGGCCATCCTTGGCCTCCAGGGCAGCAATGTGCTCGGGTGCTGATGCCCTCTGTCGGATGATTGCGGAGAAGGTTGGTGTTGTTGTTGGTGCTGCTGGTGTTGCTAATGTTGGGGCTGATCGTGGTCGGATTCTGAGGACCAAGGTGAGACAGTATAAAGGGCACCCATGTTGATGGAATAGATGGCAGGTGAAGTAGAGATGACAGAAGCATTCTGTCAATGGTGAGAACGAATGGAAAGTGGAAAGCCTGCAGAATCTGTGCTGAAAATGGACTGAGAAACAGGTTGTGGCTGAGAAAAGTGACGATCTGTCAGGTGGGAGATTTAATGTACATTTGAAGCTGTCAAGTAATCAGCTGGAGCAATGGCCATTCAACTCCCGGCTCAGGTTGACAGATGTACTTCCCGAGCGGCGTGGACCCTGTGGGCGAGTAGTTAAAGTGAAAAGGTAAGGTTAAAAGCATGATTAAGGGTCTGTCAACATCCCAATAATTGGTTTAATTGGGTCGCCAGCCTCTGTGGATCGGGTCAGATCGGAGATCACACACACACCTGTGGGAAAGGCGCATTGCGGCGGGTTGACAGCGGGGTCCCAACCCGGTCAAAAAAATCAAATTTCCCACCCAACCCACCACCGGTCCCGCCCGCTGACCACCCCCCCCCCCGGAAAACTCCCCCCGTGACGTCTGGAGTGTAACAACTGGAATGTGACTCCTGGAGTGTGACACCTGGGTGCAAGACCTTTACATATATATTAGCAAATGTTCCATGGCGTTGCCCACAGTAAATCGAAGGATACACTGTTTCATAATGACAGGAACATTGCACCATGTAATGCATTGTGCCAAATTACAGCAAGTCGCCAATCACAGCTAGGGAAGTCATTGAGCAGAGGAGGGATGCTTCCCCTATGAGAGTGAGGGAAAAGTGGGGGAAAAAATGACCAGAGTGAGTCACGTTCATCCCTTGGCGGCCATTTCACAACAGAGCTGGCTCGGGTCTAGCCGCAGGTGCCAAGCTGCCCTTTCAATTGGGGAACGGAGTCGGGAATGAGTTTGTGAGGGGAAATAATAAGTGGAAGAAATAAAAAAGGAAAACTGGGATCAATTTTAACCATTAACCATCGTACCTCATAAAGTATATTTTTTTTAGCTGACTAATGCATGGCAAAATACTTCAGGCTTTGTTTGAAGGGTCCACAGAATGCTCTTTATAAAAATGAATTTAACCAAAAGTATTTTGTTTTTAAAAGGAAGATTTTTAAAAATATGTACACGTATGAAGGATCATTTTTAAAGAGGCCAAGAAGGAGACGAGGGGGTCAAATCCCATGTCTGTAAAGACAAATTTAAAATCTCCATTTTCTTGCACATTTGTGAACAATCAGCTTGACACATTTGCGATGCTTCAAAGGGCTGACCTTTGAACCTGGGTAGTTAAGTCAGTGGCGAGGCTGCCTTCCTTTGTTCCCTTTGGCTTCACATTGTGCCAAATGAGATTTATACAGTGGCCTGATTCACCAGGCGGAACGATACTCGATTTAAAAAAAAACAATTTGCGCAAAAGGCAAAAAAATAGAGGCTTCATGCCTTGCTTCGAAAACTGCCGAACATTTCAAGCATTGCGCCAAAATCCCTGACTTTCGCAAGTGCATCCCTTAACACGAGCTCTGGGGACTTGACACTCCAGTGCAGCGCTGAGGGAGCGCCGCACTGCCGGAGGTGCCGGCTTTCAGATGAGACGTTAAACCGAGGCTCCGTCTGCCCTCTCAGGCGGACGTAAAAGATCCCACGGCACTATTTCGAAGACGAGCAGGGACGTTATCCCCGGTGTCCTGACCAATATTTATCCCTCAAACATCATCACTGATAAACAGATTATCTGGCCGTTGCTGTTTGTGGGAGCTTGCTGAGCGCAAATTGGCGGCCGCGTTTTCCTACATTTACAACAGTGACTACACTTCAAAAAAAAATACTTCATTGGCTGTAAAGCGCTTTGGGACATCCTGAGGTGGTGAAAGGTGCTATAGAAATGCAAGTCTTTCTTTAAAACACCGCCCAGTGTGGAGCGGATTCATATGGATCAGGAAGGTCCTGAATTTATTCGCTGTTCTGCACCAAGTAGGGACTGTAATTGGCGTCAGTGTTTCTGGGCTAGGAGGGGAGAAGGAATTCGAGTGGATTTCTTTTGCAAGACAGAAGAGCACCCGACGGTATAAAACTTCATTATAAAATGCCTTCCATTTACTGGACGAGACGGCCAGTGAAATGCTCCGTCGCTGTGCATTGGCCTCTGGAGTTTGGTCTTTAAAGGGTTAAGGCCGAGTTTCACAACACCAATTACAGCAGCTAGACGTATAATTCTTGCTAGCTACACCTTGCAAAGAGCTCAGCTTTTGCTCTTACCCTTCAAAGAAGCGACGCATGCATTACAAATCACAGGAACAACAGCACGTCCAGCTGCTGCTATTGAGGTAAATTCATTACATTCCTCGACTCGAGTGAAAGTATTAAGCACCGGCTGATCTGCTCTCCACAAGCCAATCCTGGCGCAGGAGAGTAATCCATTACAATATGTTCCAACATCTGCCTCCCCATATGATGCATGACCTATTCGATTGACCCTCTTTATACAGCGCCAGCGTTCCTGTTCATTACAGAAGGAGGATGAACAGGGTGTTCAGCTCATCTTCAGGTCATCAACCAGTAAATACATCTCCATTCAAAACTGGACTTGTACACGCGCAGCCTGAATCTCTTTCATTCCCAAGCATAATATTCTCATCATTTATTTTCCAATAGCCAAACCACAAATTGGTTGGCTTCCCCCATTCCCCCCTCCCATTCCTCTTCCACATTTATTCCTCGCTCTCTCTCTCTCTCTCTTCTGTTTATGAGCTCAGTGGGATAGGACCTGTCATTCACCCTATCAGCAAGAGATGTATGGTACATGAAAACGGTGACCTGCTCTCTGTATGTGACAAGATCCTCAGGTCAACCTCCTAAATGGGGGCCCCTGTGACATTCAGTCAGCCTCCAGTGCTTCCAGTGAGGTAAATCTATAGCTAATTTATTATCAATCACCTCTCCTTCAGGCACCTGCGACAATAAACTCTTCCGGGCTTCTTGCAGGCAACGACAATGAAGGCTAGAACAACACAGAGAGAGAGAACGCTCCACAAGCTAACAGCTAATTCAATACGACGTTGTCTTTTAAACAGAGTCCTTAAACTACGGGGCCTTTTTATTATGTAAAAGAAGAATTTTTTAAAACGGCCTTAGTGCCGTGTGTTCTTCAGTGTGCAGAATGTTGTTGAATTATAATTGTATTTGTGTTTTCTCCTTTCGCTCTATAAATACATATGCAAATGACAGGCGCTCTTGCAGCTGTGCAGTATTAACCACGTGTGTAATGCTGATTCTACCTACCCCTGCGGACCGGAGCTGGAGAACACGGGCCTCCTCACCTACCAGAAACCACACTCATGCAGATGAAGGCCGGGTTTAGAACAGCACGAGCCGGTTAGGATCAACTCTGGGGGGTGGGGGAGGGGGTGTGGAAATCGCCCGCTGATTCGGAAAGTGTGCAACAACAAAAAAAGGGCCGAATTTCAATTTGTCCTGTTTGGTAAATAAAAGTAAAAATCCTAAGTGTCCCCTGTTTCGGGTCGCCAACTCTGGTTGGACATATTGCTGGAGGCTTCATCACATGACCTCCCGCCACCTCCCGCCCCGCACTCCCGCCATTGTTCAACCCGACATGTCCATCCTCACGCTGCCCCGCCTTCCCACGCCCATCGGAAAGCGAAAAGACTTCGTTACCCGATTGGGTGGTTCTTGACCATCGGTCAAACAGACTTTTTTTATTCCCCTGTCCGATAACTAAAAAAATAAAAAGTGTTCAAAGAAATTATTTTTTAAAAACATTATTTTTTATTGCCCCTCTGATTTTTCTCCTGAGTTTGCTTGCAGCAGTGTCCTAGAGATAAGTCTTTAACTCCTGGAAACTCCAGGGCAATCCTGGAGGGTTGGCGATCTTACCCTCTTACAAACTACAAATTGGATGGCAAAATCCATGTATAAAGCAGGCCAGTGTGCAGTCTATTAAGGGCATGATTTTACAATTTTTTAATTATTATTTATAAGCAGCCTCCATTCCTGTTCTTGACTCCTGGCTGCATTAATCTAGCCTTTAAGCAGTTATCATTAAAAACACTCATTGAGCAGTTTCAAACGGACGTGACATGGGTGAAACCAAGTCCCTTCAGTGCTTGCACTTAGCCTGATGCCAGGAGAGACTGGGCACATTATAAGGGCAGAGATGTCTCACCTTTAAAGTCTTGAACTGCCCTGTGCACATGGGCAAAATGTACGGACATTAAAATGAGTAAAAGTAATATTCATGGAAGTAGGATCCACAGATTGCCCATAATCCCCTTGGCGTGGATGACTCAGTAAGGGTTATTTTAACTCTGTGCGATGGTCTAACACGGGCGATATGGAATTCGCCGCCCGTTATACATCCCGTTGGATTTTCCTTTCCAGTAAAAGAAAGACTTGGATTTATATAGCGCCTTTCACCACCTCAGGACAACCCAAAGCGCTTTACAGCCAATGAAGTACTTTTAAAGTGTAGTCACTGTTGTAATGTAGGAAACGCAGCAGCCAAATTGTGCACAGCAAGATCCCACAAACAGCAATGTGATAATGACCAGATCATCTGGTTTAAGATGTTGATTGAGAACTCCCCTGCTCTTCTTCGAATAGTGCCATGGGACCTTTTACGTCCACCTGAGAGAGCAGTTTAACGTCTCATCCGAAAGACGGCACCTCTGACAGTGCAGTGGAGGCTCCCTCAGTACTGCACTGAAGTGGCAGCCTAGATTATTGTGCTCAAGTCGCTGGAGTGGGACTTGAACCCACAACCTTCTGACTCAGAGGTCAATGAAAGGAAAAATCAGATGGTGTGTAAAATGGGCGGCTAGTTCGATATTATCCGTGGGCTATTTGCAGGGCTGGAGGAGGTTACAGAGATAGAGAGGGACGAGGCCCGTAAGGGATTTAAACACCAGGATGAGAATTTTAAGTTGAAGGCATTGGAAGACTGGGCACCAATAAAGGCCAACAAGGACAGGGGTTATGGGTGAGGACTTAGTGCGAGATAAGGTATGGTTGGCAGAGTTTTAGTTGCACAGAAATTTACGGCACCTGGAAGATGGGAGGTTGGCCAGGAGGTCTTTGGAATAGTTAAGTCTGGACTTGG
Organism: Squalus acanthias; assembly: GCA_030390025.1. Classification (NCBI taxonomy): domain Eukaryota; kingdom Metazoa; phylum Chordata; class Chondrichthyes; order Squaliformes; family Squalidae; genus Squalus; species Squalus acanthias. Next base: position 81,602,665 of record CM059434.1, on the reverse strand, counting down.
CAAAGGCATGGTTGAGAGTTTCATCCGCAGATGGGCTGAGGCGGGGTGGAGACGGCCGATATTATGGAAGTGGAAGTGTGATAAAGTTACTCTTCAGTGACTCAAGGGAACCCAGAAATATTTGTTGTTCACGAAATTTGTGAATGTGGATCTTGATGCAGGTACAAAGGGATATACTAGGAATACAACATGAGCCTGCATTAATCTGGCTTGGTAGCACCCAACTCCCAAGTCTCCTTTAGAACCTTAAATAAGACATAAGCAATAAATGCTGCCCTTATGATCACCATTCACAAATATGTCATATATATTTCAGAACAGCTTATCTCCTTTTTGATCCATCTATCTCGCTTTCCTTCTCCCAAAAATTGAAAAGCTACATTGGTGATGAACTAGAAAGAAAGAACTTGCATTTCTATATCACGCTTCACATCCTCAGGACACCCCAAAGCATTTCACAACCAATGAAGTATTTTTGAAGTGCAGTCACAGTGTTTTGTAGGCAAATGCAGCAGCCAATATACACACAAGGTCCCACAAACAGCAATGAGATAAATGACTAGATAATCTGCTTTTTAGGGATGTTTGGTTGAGGGATAAATGATGACCAGGAAACTGGGAGTATTCCGCTGCTCTTCTTTGAATAGTGCCACGGGATCTTTTTTGCCCACCAGAGCAGGTAGAAGGATCCTCGGTTCAATGCCTCATCCAAAAGACAGCACCTCCTACAGAAGTGTTATTCTGGATCATGCGTTCAAGTCCTTGAACCCACAGCCATGTGATTCAAAGGCAAGAGTGTTATCACTGAGCCAAACAGATATTAAAACATAAACTCCCAATGAAATTAAAAGATGTGTCTTGAGCAGCACAAGGGTAGTGTGCTTTGGAGCATCGACGTGTAATGCCACAGATTGGAGTGGCATAGTTTGATCTCCCCATTCCTGGAAGTTCCTGATCTCAGCCGTGCTGTGCAGGGATATTCATCTCTTCCCAGGGGGAAGGAGGTAAAAAGACTTGCATTTATATAGCGTCTTTCATGACCACCGAACAGCCAATGAAGTAGTTTTTGAATGTAGTCACTGTTGTAATGTAGGAAATGCGACATCCAAATTGCGCGCAGCAAACTCCCACAAATAACAATGTGATAATGACCAGATAATCTGTTTGTAGTGATGTTGATTGAGGGATAAATATTGGCCAGGACACCGGGGATACCTCTGTTGCTCTTTTTCGAAATAGTGCCATGGGATCTTTTACGTCCATCTGAGAGAGCAGATGGGGTTTCGGTTTAACGTCACCTCCGACAGTGCAGCACTCCCTCAGCGCTGCATTGGAGTGTCAGCCTAGATTTTTGTGCTCAAGTAAGACTTGAATCCACAACCTTCTGACTCAGAGGCGAGAGTGCTACCAACTGGAAGATGGGAGGTTGGCCAACTGAGCTGCTGGCTGACACTAGGTAGAAGGAAAATCAGAGGGCCTGTTGTTGCTGGGCTATGTCTGTATAAGTCCTAGTGACCGTATTAAGAGTGGTATTGGTGAAGGCCTTGGAACAAGTTACCTGCCCCTCCCCTCGTGCTCCAACAAGACAAGAGCTGTAACTTAGGGTTCGGGATGGAGAATTAAAATATGGTTTTGTTGGAAAAACAGAGGTACATATATATCCTGACTAATAAATGAGAAACTAATGCTATTCAATGCGAGACTGGACATCTTGATAAATCTATCGCTGGGAATCTCTTGACATGCATTTTCTGTTTTACTGTGCTGGTTTTCAATGTCAGTTCTTCAGCACAGACCAAGGAGGGTCCAGGTTCAAACCGGGGTCTACGCTGAGTCATCTGATCTCAAGTTTGGATAAATTCACTGAGCCGTCAGAAAGTCTTTGACGGGCTTTTATTTGTCAAAGGCTAAACGTTCATTCACCGCTCCTCCCTAAACAACTCCCCCAAAGACCTGCCCTGTCCTTTAAGCCCCCGAACAACAACATTAACATCCGTCTTACCTGCAGCTGGAGCTGGCCAAGCCCTGGTGTTGCTGCTGCCGCCATGGTCGTGGGGATAAGCTGAAGAGGGTAGGGCTCATCTGTGAAAGAGAACAATGCATGTCTTAGAACGTCTCGGACACACTCCATCTACCAATCCCATGCATAACCCCACCCCCCACTCTTCCCAAAGACCGGTGCTAGTTCAGTCTGTGACCTTTGACTTCCAGCTCTCAAAATCATAAACTGCATCAATATGTCGATGCATAGTGAGAATTATATACAATGAAACTGCATCTTTACCATTGATTTCAGGTTGTCCTTATAGACAGGTCTCAATGCAGGTTCAAACTTGCTACCATCTTTCCAGTGTATGCGTTCCCTGGTAGCTATCCCCTGCCCACTGGGCTCAGTACAATGGGGCCATTCCAATATAATATGTGCGGCATGTATTAACAAATCCCATTGCCTCAAACTGATGTGGTATGCAAGAAATACCTGTCTGGACCGACACTTCCTCTGGATCTAATCCGTATTATGCAAAGCTTGTGTGGATTTAATCCCTTGGTAGCTGAATTTTATATTAACATCTTAATATAAATTAATCTGAAAATCATCCTAGGCCAAATAGTCCAAAATCCCAAAATGTGATAACCATGCAAGTTCCAATGACTTTGCAACTGATGGTTCCAGATATCTGTAATGACTACAGTCTGCCTATTCACCTTCTCATTGGATAGATCTTGACTTTATGCAATAGTCACTTCAATGGAAATAAAAATGGGGAGAGGGGTGAAACGGGCTGCCGACCCACTGTCACCCGTTTTATACTAACGCACAAAGTCAAGATCTACTCCATTCAGTTCAAAAACAGATAACATTCTGACTCTCTTTAGGTTGACAAGGTGAATAATCTTAATTTAAATTGAATTAAAAATGTTGCTCTACTCTTCGCATTTGGTTCAGTTGTCGACTTGGACTGAATTCATTCAAGCAAGCAAAGGGATTCTGGCGGCACCAGAACAGTCTGTTAATAATATGCAGTTTTTAGCACTTCATTTGAAGTCTTTAACTAGCAGACAATTCCCCCTGTGGAGCAGTATCTCTTCTGGTTAACTCCCCTGTGTAATGTCATGTTCAGTTTGATGCCTATTTATGCAGTATTCAGGTGATACCGTGGTGCATTAGGCATCGAGTTTCAAATGTGTAAACCGCCACTGACGCATGGGTGTTTGAGAGAATCCTACATTCTTACAGCACAGAAGGAGGCCATTCGGCCCATCATGCCTGTGCCGGCTCTTTAAAAGAGCAATGGAATTAGTCCCACTCGAATGCTCTTTCCCCACAGCCCTGCAAATTTATCCTTTTCTAGTATATCTCCAATTCCCTTTTGAAAGGTACTATTGAATCTGCTTCTACCACACTTTCAGGCAGCGCATTCCAGATTATAACAACTCGCCGCGTAAAAAAAATTCTCACCTCCCCATTTGCCAATAATTTTAAATCTGTTTCCTCTAGTTACTGACCCACCCACCAGTGGAAATAGTTTCTCCTTATTTACTCTATCAAAACACCTCATCACTTTGAACAACTCTATTAAATCTCCCCTTAACCTTCTCTGCTCTAAGGAGAACAATTCCAGCTTCTCCAGTCTCTTCACATAACCGGTCCATCATCCCTGGTGTCATTCTGGTAAACCTCCTCTGCACCCTCTCTGAGGCCTTGACATTCTTCTTGAAATGTGGTGCCTAGAATTGTAAACAATACTCTAGCTGAGGCCTAGCCGGTGATTTATAAAGATTTAGCATAACTTCCTTGCTTTTGCCCTCTATCATCTTAGAACATACAAGCATACGAAATTGACGGGCAGGAAAAGACCAGCTGTCCATCAAGCCTACGCCACACCATGATGGCTGGAGCATCATGACTATCATGAACATCAGTGGAGGTGCAGCACCATCAGGCTGCTGGATGCACATCATACCCCCTGACACAGTTGAAATACTGGTTCAATTAACGCACTGCTGGTCAAGGTGGAATTCCCCTAGTGCAAACTGCAACATGCTTAGACGCAACATGGCTGATTCCAGGACATAATGTTAACAAGGTGGCTTATCCAGCTGCAATTCATTACAAGAAGCTCAACAATGATTCAAAAATCCATTAACATGAGTTAAATGGGTGTCCTGGAGATGCCATTTTATATTGCTCCACATTAAAAATCAGAATCATACTAATCGGTAACATTTCTTCAGCCGCAAACTAATTTACAATAACCACCAACAGCTGCAGATGAGCAGAATGACAAAAGGTCTGAGAGCTTGAGTGGGTTAACAATCATTCCATGAACTCTAAAGTCTTCAAATCCCTGCATGCCCAACATTGCATGTAAGACACAGTTCGATTGTGCAGGATGTACGTGGGCTTTTGCCCGGTACACGCAGAAAATATAAAACCAGGTCCTCCAGAGACCCAAAAGCCGAAGTCCTCCAGCAAACATATGCCAAATGCCTTATTCCCAGAGACAGCTCGCATTTTAGACCATCTCTATTGATCAGCAGATCACGTTGTTGATTGTGTCAAACAATGTTCCACATAGGGCCTGATAACTTTAGTCTCCGGTAGGATTTATCCAGACTAGAAAGAATTCAAAGATTGGTATTGCAGATACCCAATGCACTTTTCTTTACTGTTGGGATGCGGGGGATAATTGAAAGATGGGAAGTATCATTCAAATCTCTATCCTAATCCTATATTTTATCCTATACAACAACAATAACAGCAACTTGCATTTATATAGCCCCTTTCACGTAGTAAAACGTCCCAAGGCGCTTCTCAGGAGTGTTATCAAACAAAATTTGACACCGAGCCACATAAGGAGACATTAGGACAGGTGACCAAAAGCTTGGTGAAAGAGGTAGGTTTTAAGGAGCGTCTTAAAAGGAGGAGGGAAAGGTAGAGAGGCGAAGCGGTTTGGGGAGGGAATTCCAGAGCTAAGGATTAGGCAGCTGAAGGCACGGCTGCCAATCGCAGGATGAAGGAAGTGCGGGATGCAGAAGACGCCTGAGTTGGAGAAACGGAGAGTTCTCGGAGGGTTGTAGGGCTGGAGGAAGTTACAGAGGTATGGAGGGGGCGAGGCCGTAGAGGGATTTGAACACAAGGATGAGAAATTTAAACTTGAGGCGTTGCTGGAGCGGGAGCCAATGTAGGTCAGCGTGCATTTTTCCTATAGGCCTACATTTTTCTATTGAGTTTGGGGATAGGCGGCATTTCAGGCATGGCGGGATTACCACTCTTCATGGAGATGCCCCTTGGCCCTGACTGAATTTCTAGCTCTGGGGTAATTGTAACGCAGGAGGCGGGCCTGTGCTGGAGAGTCGCAGGGACTTAACAGGCAGCCACCGAGATGCCTAAGGAAAAAGAGAAGCAAAAAGAATTCTTCTTAAGTTGGAAATGTTCCTCGAGATGATGGGGTCTGCATATGGCTGTGCTCTGAACCTTCTCTGCCATACTTCCCTCATTTTGCATGCGACTGGCCATATGAGGGCGGGCAAATCTGAGGTCGCCGGTTCCATTGCAAGGTATTGGTGGGGGGGGGGTGGGGATTGGGGGCGGTGCCGAGCAAGTTTCCACTTGTGCCCTCCCCCGATACCCCGAATAACTGGCATGGGAGCAGGCGGAATATCTCGCCCCTTGTTTTAATTGCGCTTGTTTACTTCAAATCCGCCAAATCCAGTAAAACATCAGGATAGTTGATTCACATTTGGAATAAAGCTTTTACTTTAGTCATAATGGCAGGTACAAAAAAAGATCGAACATCACAGGAACATTTGCGCTCCATATTCCAGCTTAAAGGTGTGATTTTTAGTTGCTGGTGGCAATAATTGGAAATGTATTCACACACAAAACCAAATTCAATTTTCTTTGCATAACAAACAAGAGATAAAAACACACACACACACACACACTATCCGATCCCAACTCCCCATTTTGGATTTGTATCTGTAGAGTCTAAATTCTGACAGTGCACAGCCCTACCATCACACACCAGCCTGACTTGGAAATGTATCGCCGTTCCTTCATCGTCGCCGGGTCACAATCCTGGAACTCCCTCCCTAACAGCACGGTGGGAGCACCTTCACCACACGGACTGCAGCGGTTCAAGTAGAAGGCCCACCACCACCTTCACAGGACAACTACAACGATGGGTAATAATTGCCAACCTTGCCACTGACATCCACATCCCGTGAATGAATATTAAGCCCCCCCCTCCACTTCAGCCCCAACCCCTTTCCCCATCTTCAGTGTCAAATGTAATCCCGTGTTGTACAAGACAGGCCAGGATTAAGTCGAGACATGGTGGGACTTCCCACTTCTACACTACCACTTTAGTGAGAAATGCTGATCTTCGCATTCCTTCTGGTCTGCGACTGGAGGGAAGAGCTTTCAGGCTGTCGGTGCAGTTTTGTTTGACACAATAAGCAACGCGATCCGTTAACCATTAAAGACTCCCATTTTTCTACTGGGTGTAACATTTCGCTGGAAGTGACAGTATACGACAGAAGGACCCACCCAAATATGGGCAGGCGCAGTCAGATTACGCAATAACGATCTCATTTATCGCCTTGGCAACGCCAGCATTAAACAGGCATCTGGCGTTGCTGGGGCAGCCCAACGCCAGGGATGACGTGATTGGCCAAGCATCAATGTGGGAGAACAGAGTGGCGGCACATCAGTGGGATTTGCCAATTTGTCGGAGGCAGCGGGTTTTTTAGGTTAAAAATGAGAGGCCACCCACCTCTTTGAGCTGCTGCAAAGGTCCGGCTCCTGCAAACAATGGACCTCCCGCCACCCCTCCCTCTCCCCCTCCTCCCCCCAAACACAGGCAGCAATACTGGCCAGAGCTCACCCAAGAAATATTGAAGTTGGGTTGAGCCTGGCAGGATCACCAGGGTCAATGATGGCTCAAGTAGGTTGCCATAAACCCCGCCTCTCCAACTGAACACAGGAAGATTCCAGCAAGAGGAGAATCTGAGCCATTATCTCCTATTTATTTAAATATAAAATGAAAATAATTCAAAAATTAAGAAGAAAGCAATTTTGAAATTAATCAAATGATAACCTAAGGGGGGGGTGGAAGATTCCACTACCGTATTATGGGTATATGCCTGGCCCACATATTGTAAGACTGTTCGCTCTCGGTCTGCGATGTTTCATGATTTAACTGCAGTTTCACAATATGTACTTCAAGTATGTGCAGGCGGCAGGCTTGCCCTCAGTGGCAAGGTGCATTGGCAAGATGGAGGAGGGGGCATCTATGATGACCCCATATATCAACCAGTATGGCTGGCTGGAGGTGTCAAATGGAACTGACCTCCTGCTTCAAAGAGATTCAGGGCCGATGCAACCAGTGAGTTATTCCAGGCCACTCTCACGCTCCTGCTAACAGCTAGTAGCCGAGCGGGACAGCAGGAGATTGCGATCAACCTACCCTCAGAGCTGGAGAATCGTGAATAGCAGCAGGAGAAGGAAGGGGGCGGGGGGGAAACGTAAAGTCAAAATAAATAAAAATTAAGTAAAGATATATTTTTTTAAGTGAATGAAAGCTTGGGAAGAAAAGCTTTTCACTTTTAAACAATCAACAGTACTGCTCCTATAAAGAGTTCATCGCTGTATGTGTTCAAAGGAATGCAAGTAAACCCACAGGAGATGATGTGTAAAAATAATCATTTCATTACTGACTGTCAGCCTAAGATTCTGCATCCCTATATAGTCATGTTTTGTAATTATTACAAAATAGGCACATTTTTTATCATTGAATGGAGTAGAGGAGCAGAGAGACTTAAGGGGTTGAGATCCTTAAAAGTGAGAGGTCAAGTTGATAATGTTTTTAAAAAGCATATGGGATCCTAGGTTTTATAAATAGGGATATAGAGTACCAAAGTAAAGAGGTAATGCTAAACCTGTACAAATCATCGGTTAGACCGCAGTTAGAAATTATGTTCCGTTTTGGGCACCTTAATTTCGGAAGGATGCCAAGGAGATGGAAAGGGTGCAGAAAAGATTCACTAAGATTACGCCAGGGATGAGAGGCTTTAGTCATGAGGAAAGGCTAGAGAAACTGGGGTTATTTTCATAAGAGCGAAGAAGGTTAAGAGGAGATCTGTTAAAAGTGTTCAAAATTATGAAGACTTTTGATGAGGTAAATCGGGAAAAATGATTTCCACTGGTTGGTGAGTCAGTAACTAGAGGGCTCAAGTTTAAGATCATCACCAACAGAATTCTTGGGCGCGATCTTGCCAGCCCTGGGGAGGCAGGTATGGAGACGGGACTGCCGGGAAAATGGCAGAATTTGGGGGCGGGTGCCCAACCTGCCCCCAACCCACCTCTGTGCCATCTTGCCAGGAGGCGGGTAGCTGTCCTGCGCCGGGTCCCTTCTCCTTGGAAGCGGGAAGGGGATTACAGCCACTTATCTGCCTGTTAACAGGTAGTTACCAGGCAGATAAGAGGATTATCCCTATTTTACCCACAAAAGTGCGTGCTTCCCGAAGGCTCCAAACCCCGCCAGGGTCATGAGGCGAGTAGTGGGTCTGCGGGGTTCTGCGGGGTCCAAAAGTGCGCTGTGGAGGTGAGTGATGGGTGCAAGTGTGGAGAGGTGAGTATCTGAGGTAAGTGGAAAGTGTTAGAAAAAGTTTATTTACCTTTGTTTCCTCCTGCAGGCTTCAATCGCTGGGTATGCGGAGAGTCTCGCACCTCCGCGGCAGAGATGACAGATGGCTGTTGCATTCTCCAATGCAGCAACCATCTAATTTCTGCAAAAGAAAGAGGTTTGATGAGGTCTTGAATTCAAGAACTCATCAAACTACAGAGAATGTCAGTGTTTGACAGCTTCACAGAGCTGTCAAATGATGACAATTCATCTATCAAAAATTTGACAGATGAAACGTCATACGTTGACGTTCTCTGTAACCGGCTTTCCCTTAATTGGCCTGCTAAGCCCGCTGGGAGGGCTTAACAAGGTCAATCAAGGGAAAATAGTGTGGGTTGGCCACAAATCGATGGAGGCAGGACATCGACCCACCAAGCAGCAGTCCCGCCTCCAATGTGCCCCCATTGGCAAAATCACCCCCAATATTACAAATAAAGAGCACTTTCTTTTCCATCTTGCCATATCTTCTAAACTTAATTTATTACTGTGTGTACATTAGTCGTAGCTAAGACTCAGAGTCAGTCAGAATTTGCTAAGATAAAGGTTAGGCATCATTTATTAATGCATCTCTTCTAATTGATTATTACATCATCATAATTTGTCAAATTACTAAGAAAAAAACACAGTAACTGCTGTTTGCATTATCGGTTAAGGGCCAAAACAATGCTGTGTAATCTGAGTCTTTTTGCATGACACAAGTTCTGCCTTTCAAATATGCAGCTAATAAATAAAGAACTTGCCCAAAGGATAAGCTGCGATAGTTTCACACCCCAGCAGAACATCGTTGCTACGTTAAGATTACTTCATCATCCCTGGCTTATTCATCTGAAGATCTTCCAGCCTGTCTTGCTGACAGACTTTAACAACATGCCGCGATGTGGCATTTGCCCTGAGTGCCACTGAGAACTTCCCCTGTTGCAACAGAACACTGCTTTCCACCACGCTTCCCAAACACTTACTGCACCCTCCAGGTTTGTAGGAGAATCCAGGAGGCAGGAGGAATCCTTGCTGGGCTGCTGCAGCTGCCAAGGTCCGCTGGTCTGGAGGAAACACCGGGATCATCAATGGAGGCAACTGACCTTGAACCTGCTGAAGATTAAAAAAAAACAACATCAAAAAAGAGAAACACGTCTTCAGTCAGAATAGAATTGACTTTTTGTTTTGAGAAGTGACATTACAGATGAATGCGGTTACAAGGGACCATTTTGCAGCACCCAACACAACATCATATGTCCCATACAAGTGGTGACATTTTCCCACAGCATGGTGAAGTGGATATGCTGGCCTAGTGGTTCCGGTACTACTACTACTACCCGAAAGGTTGTGAGTTCATAATTCTACCATTAAACTTGGCACTGGCAAAAATGACCGTGAAAGCTGCTGGACTATTGTAAAAACCCAACCGGTTCACTCATGTCCTTCAGGGAAGTAAACCTGCCGTCCTGACCCAGTCTGGTCTACATCGACTCCAGTCTCATGCTGTGTGGCTGACTTTTAATGTTATATGGTAACAAGGCAATAAATACAGCTTTGAAGGAACTTGCATTTATGTAATGCCTCTCATGACCTCAGGATGTCCCAAAGCACTTTACCACCAATTAATTACTTTTGAAATGTAGTCGTTGTAGGGAAACTCGGCAACCAAAAATACGCACAGCAAGGTCCCGCAAACAGCAATGAGATAATTACCAGATAATTTGTTTCATTGATGTTGGATGAGGGATAAATATTGACCAGGACATCAGGGAGAACCTCCCCTGTTCTTCTTCGTATAGTGCGATAGAATCTTTTATGTCCACCTGCGAGGGCAGACGGGGCCTCCATTTAACATCTCATCCAAAAGACGGCACCTCTGACAATGCAGCGCTCCAACAGTACTGCACTGGAGTGTCAGCCTAGTTTAGTGCTCAAGTCTATGGAGTGAGACATGAACCCACGTCCTCCTGACTCAGAGACAAGGGCTACCATCGAGCTAAATCAATCAAAGCTGCCATGGGGGGAGATGGATATTGAGGTGCACAGCCAACATGATACAGTCACTTTGTAAATGATCTGTTACAGCTTAATTATCGCAGAAAGATACCAAAAAGTGTTATGGCATCCAACAAGAAACAGGGGGCCAAATAGGTTTTAAAAATTGTGACTAAGGCTTGTGTTCAATCCTAGACATTTGAAAGTAATAGCTCAGGGCAGTGTGGTGATTATAATGTGGTCATTTTTTTAGCGGATGGGGGTTGTCATCCAGTTGAGGCACCTAAATTGTAGGGAATAGAACACTTTCCATTTTATGCACCCAATATGAAGCTCAAACAGTTCGGGTATAGTATGCCCACATACAGAACAAAGTTCCATCGGAACGAAAGCAAAATACTGCAGATGCTGGAAATCTGAAATTAAAACAGAAAATGCTGGAAATACTCAGCAGGTCAGGCAGCATCTGTGGAGAGTGAAACAGAACTAACGTTTCAGATCAATGAAAGGTCATCGGCCTGAAACATTAACTTTGTTTCTCTCTCCACAGACGCTGCCTGACTTGCTGAGTATTTCCAGCATTTTCTGTTTTTATTCCTTCTGAACTAGCCTGGCAATATGCTTCAACCTCACAGCACCATGTGTAAAATGTTCCACTTCCCACACTGGCAATTCTTATTGCTTTTCAGAGTGATGCTGCCAAATTGGTAACAAATTGTGTGCTGTGGGGCCATACCAATTAGGAAGTGGGCCGTGACTGTATAAACTCATTTCACATCGGACCTATAAAGCAAGCAGAAAGGGGACACGGGGACACTCCTCCCATCAACATGAGCTGTTTTGAACCCAGTGCCCAGAGGTGAAAGCTCGGTCTGCTCACTCAATGTACCGCTAATGCTCTGGTCATTTTAGTTGAGACTTGACCACACTACATTCGCTCCCGTCTTCTGGTAGTTATTGCCAGGAAGAAAAGACCTATTGGGGGGGGGAGGGAATTTTCCCCATTTATGCAATTTTTCCAGGGTTTCTGCAAATCTTCTGCTAAAGTTATAGCAGTCGATCTGGATAACCCCCACGGAAAATCATCCCCCCCTTCCCCAAGTCTTTGATTATGGTCTGCCAGAGATGCCCTGGAAAGTTTCCAGTGATCCTCAAAGCCCCTGCCTCATTCACCCACTCAGTAAATCTCAGCTCAATAATTCAAGTGATTGTTTGCTCATGTTGGGTTTTTCATGATTGAAACCAGTTTTTTTACATCACCGCCGCTCCTCACTAATAATATAAAATTGTAGTTAAATGCATATTTCGAATGCATAAAAATATGCCTTCAGTATTACCACTGAAAACAAGCCTCCCATCCACAGACAATATCGCTGTTATATAAATGTGTCCTCATCTACCTTCTCTCTCTCTAAAAAATTATTATTTATAGTGATGGGAATGTTCAGAATGTAAATGACACGTTAGTGTGGGAAGAGTGGAAGGCAATTATCTGAAGGTTGGGTTAAGCTGTATTATTGAGCCCATGTAGGTGGAGCCATGTTTGCCTTGTGAGATGATACCTGACCTAGGCATGCTCGCTCAATGCAAAAAACAGAACAATTTCTCATTCCCAGCGCTATCACCATTTACCAGAATCTTAAAGAGGTCTTTAAGATTATGAAAGGATTTGATAGAGACTTTGTTTTCACTTGTGGGGGAAACCAAAACTAAGGGCATAAATATAAAATAGTCACTAATAAATCCAATAGGGAATTCAGGAGAAACTTCTTTACTCAGAGAGTGGTGAGAATGTGGAACTCGCTACCGCATGGAGTGGTTGAGGCGAATAGTATGGATGCATTTAAGGGGAAGCTAGATAAACACATGAGGGAGAAAGGAATAGAAGGATATGTTGATAGGGTTAGATGAAATAAAGTGGGAGGAGGCTCGTGTGGAGCATAAACACTGGCACAGACCAGTTGGGCCGAATGGCCTGTTGCTGCGCTGTAAAATTATATGTGATTCTATGTAGTTAGCTTGTGAAGTTTTGGCTCTTTTTACTGTCACATATGAGTGGGGGTCGCACTATACTGTTCCATTGAAGATAGATTAGATGATCAGATGCTGGGCCTCGTGAAGAAAAATATTCTTTCTACTCTTCAGTCTCCATTACCTTTTAACAAAGCTCAACTGTGTTGTCTTTTAAGCAGAGGCGCGCGGACTATATTTGGATTACGGATAGTCTCAAATAAAATAAAACAAACAGCTGTGCAGAATATTTTACACAGACGAGATCGGCAGGAAGCCCCAGAACTTCTAAAGGTTCTGGAGATAAAAGTGACTTTGCCAAGCATGAAGACTCAGAACATCGCATTGAAAACAGAGTGACAGATGGTTCCTACCAGGGACTGCACTGCCAAGAAAAAAAAATTTAGAGGAAAAAAAAGTGATGTTATTGAAAATGACTAGTAAGTTCTCAGATGAATTCAACATTCCCATCTCTTTGCAAGTGCTAGTCTGCCTTAAGGGCTAATAAAGAAAAAACATAACCTGTCAATACAGAGATTACAATGTAACGCAAGTCAGCACTTGAACCTGACTGCACGCTCAACAGGGAGTAGAGCATCTCACAGAAGCATTTGCTAACAGACCCACCAGGAAAATTCTCTTTTCGACTAGACAAGTTGTCAGATTATACCACCCAAGGTCATTTGACTTTAGCTAACAAAATGTGTAAGTTAAGGAATGGAGCTTGCTGCTAGAACTTTGCATGGAATTTTGGCAGCTTTGGCGGAGAGGGCTTTGGCATGGGTCGGGTATATAGATATGATCTGTTGCAACACTGGCTAAAGCCCTTGATCACAATACGTCTCCCTGATCAGAAGCCGTGCATCCACGTACTGTGCGCCAGCGAGGCGGTAGGGAATGGGATCCTTCTCGCGTTTCCTTGTGGAATCAGTCAGGTAACGGGGCATCATCGAAGGCATGATGACAAATTGTTCAGACGGAGTGTGGCCTGGGGGGGGTGGGTTGGGGGGGGGGCGGTGTTGGATGAAATTATGGAAATAAGTCGATACATTTTTATAGAGCCAGAGGATATATATATATGTTTTAAAAAATCCCTTTAAGATTTGTTTAATTGCTGATCACCCATTTTTGAGTAACTGAGTACTTGTGGCCCAATGAGCAGGTGATGAGCTCGCTCGCTCATACTGGGCTACTCAATGGAACGCCACCGTTGCGAATTGAGGTCTGCCGTAGATACCTTCTCCGTACCAGTCACTTTCGTAAGTGGTCTGAGCATCTTAATTTTATGGGACTTGGCTCCCGCTGCCCTGTAGCTACTTGTACGGTAGCATATCCCACGGATGTAACAATGAAAATAATGAACACGCCATGCTACCCGCTTCTGTGATTCAACCTGCCTGACTTAAACCGCACAGTTCCTCTGCATGCTGACTTTTTTTTTTAAGCTTGCATTTTCTGGAGCCTTTTTGCCACTTCTGTTACAAAAAGCTAGACTGCTTTTTAGGCAGCTGACATTCTGCTTTATTTCTGATGGTTCACAATCAGGAAAAGACCCTACAACACACCGGGTGTGAGGCGTTTGATTATTGCGCAGACAACCACTGAACTGCTTATTATTTGAAGTTTATGAGGAAGCAACGTCAAGACAAGCTCATTAGCATCTTGACTACCTATTTTTTCTTACTTGCAATATTACTCTAAGCTTTTAAAACACAACAATAATTTGCCTTTATATAGCGTCCTTAACATAATAAAACAACCCAAAACGCTTCACAGGAGCATTATTAGACAAAATTTGACACTGAGCCACATAAAGAGATATTAACACAGGTGACCAGAAGCTTGGTCAAAGAAGTAGGTTTGACAGACCAACTTAAAGGAGGAGCGAGATAGAGAGGCGGAGAGCTATAGGGAGGGAATTCCAGTGCTTAGGGCCTTGACAGCTGAAGGCACGGCCGCCAACGGTGGAGCGATGAAAACTGAGGATGCCCAAGAGGCCAGAATCGGAGAAGTGCAGAGATCTCCGAGGGTTGCAGGGCTGGAGGAGATTACAGAGATAGGGAGGGGGCGAGGCCATGGAGGGATTTGAACACAAGGATGAGAATTTTAAAATCGAGGCGTTGCCGGACCGGGAGCCAATGTAGGTCAGTGAGAACAGGGGTGATGGATGAACAGGACTTGGTGCGAGTTAGGACACAGGCGGCAGAGCTTTGGATGAGCTTGAGTTTACGGAGGGTGGAAGGTGGGAGGCCGGCCAGGAGAGCGTTGGAATAGTCGAGTCTAGAGGTCACAAAGGCATGGTAACAAAATTAAACATGATTCTCCTTTGTTTAAAAAAAATCTTCCATGCACAAAATGGTCAAAAGAAACATGACATTCGATCTTGGTGGGGAGAAAGGTGTTGCACTTCCTGTTGGTTAGTCAGGAATTGATGTGGATGCTGGTGGAAGGGAGGTCCACTTGCAGGGTTGTCCCACACCATTAACTGGAGAAGGTTATGAGGTGAAAGCCAAGGGTGGGGGGGGGGGGGGGATATCATTTTAAATGATTTTTTACTAAGATTGTAAGGCTAGCATTAAAAGCCAAGCACATAATAGCCTTTAAGACAGAAGTAGGGAAAGACCTGACATTTGCCGTGTCTGACCAGCCTGCACGTGACCAGCCTGTGGATCAGTACCTGCGGTACATGCTAATAAAATACGCTGGAAATATTTGATAACATTTATTGAGTAAACATGTCGCACCTCATCTACATCTGAGCAAAATGATAGTTTTAACCTCTGCCCAGTGCAAATCTGAAAGTCCACTTGAATCTTGTGTGTAGCTGCCTAAGGGTTAACACGGGGTCCTGTACTCTAAGCTGCAATCTTCCATCATCATCATTGTTGTCAGTGCACTGCTAATTCTGTAGTACCTGAGCGTGTATCAATTTCAATGTGTAATTTATAATTAAGTAATTAGCTATTCCTCCCCGCCCCCCACTCCCCGCCCCCCCCCCGCAGTTTTGTTTTTGAAAACCATTACAGCAAAAATATAACTCGATGCAGTGGAGTTGTGTCTCATTAAATGGTGCAATGCAGGAATGCAGGGTCCGCAGTGAGAGAAGAGGCCATTTCATTCTTGGCTCACTGGAAGAGACAATTAGCTGTGTTTTTGCCTTAGTTTGTTGCCGAGTTGAAGTATTATGTGCAACAGCTTGTCTGTCCAGTTTAGTTTCCACCTACACCTTAGAGATGGAATGGGGCTGTTACAGGCTTGTTGCATCTGATCACAAAAACAGTTGCAGGGACAGAAAAAAAAAAAATAATAATGGGTTGGTCTAAGCCTTTAATGGCTTGGTCGAAAACACTGGAACAGCTGCAAGCCTTGTCCCAGCCTGTCGTGTTCCCACAGTACCTATTGCACGCCAAGTAAAGCTAGAGCCCCATTTTCACTTATCCAACATTGGACAATGTCAATCCGCAGAGTTTACTAAACAAGGGGATTTTTCAATCAGCTCGTACTGATCATCCTTTAAATTTAGCCTTTGCCCCGAAATACTCTGGACAATAGTATTGGATCCATCTGTGCTCCACATTAAACCCTTCTAATCCCGGAAACAACAGCTGTACACTCTAGCAGCGGCACAACAAACTTTTTTCCCCCGCTCTGTGGGGTTCGGTTGAATTACAAGTGATGTTATCATCGGGCACGACCCACTCTCCAAGACACAAGTTCCCCACTTGCAAAACTCAGTTAACTTGACATATCTGGTGGTCACGATTAAACATCTGCCAAACTTCGGAACATTGCCCGAAAGGAAACAAAACGAAATTCCTTTGTAAAGTTGAACGATATGGATCATTTTTTTTAAAAGTAGATTCTAATTTGGCAGCCTGGTGTATACATTCAGCAGTTAAATGATTGTGAGAACATTTGTATAATTACACCAATTACAGGTATGTTTCATTAAGAAGACCGGGTTCTGTGAATAACACACAACTGCCAGTAATTAACATGTAATGTGAACACATCTGTTGGTCCCCAAATTCTTCAGTCAGGTAAAGCATTAAGCTGTTAGCAGAAAGAGACTTCAGATAGCATTTGTATTTTTTTTTAGCCCAGTGCTGGGAAAAGGTGTTTTTTTCTCTCAAAGGTCTGGCTTTGGGACTTTTTTAATGCACTTTCTCCCAACTGCACAACACGCTAATCTCTTGTTAGCCATATATGTTCTGCCAGTTAATTCTGAATGAGAATAAGCTTGTTGTTTCTGCTTCCTGAGTTCCTTTACTCTCTCAGCTGTTGTCTCTGGTCACTCGCTCGCCACTTATCAACGCCGCAGAACTGCACACTGTCTGAACCTCCACTGGCCAACGTCTGCTGTGATTATTGGAGCCTTCTGCACGTTAAAAGCTCTTCATTACTTCAACTTCAAAAAAATACAGCGCTAACAACCTCCCGACCTGATAGTAATTAATCTTCTCAGACAAAAACAACTGCGCGGAACATATAACAGTCTGTAGCGCACACCTTCAAAGGAGACAATCTGAAAGATTCCTTAGATGGGTTTCAAATAGGTGTCAAGGGATTTTCACCAGGCTTGTCTATAGCAAGTTCAGAATACAGTCCCAGACTTAATGATAACAAGTTAGCTTGGATTATCTCAGACAGAACATTATTTAGGAACTCCCGATTTCCAATCAGGATTATCTTATTTATTCAGTAAAAAAATTGACCGTGAAGCTGTCGTATTTGTAAAACCCAACTGGTTCACTAATGTCCTTTAGGGAAGGAAACCTGCCATCCTTACCCGGTCTGGCCTATACGTGACTCCAGTCCCACACCAATGTGGTTGACTCTTAACTGCCCTCTGAAGTGGAGTAGCAAGTCACTCAGTTGTATCAAAATTGCTAGCAGCAGTTCAAGAAGGCAACCCACCACCACCTTCTCAGAGCAACCAGAGATGGGCAATAAATGCCAGCCTTGCCAGCGATGCCCACATTCTGAAAATATATTTTTTTAAAGTTCAGCTGCACCACAAACACTTTCAACAAATCTGACAACCTTCTTTCCCCTTGGTGCCTACTCTTGTGTGCCTTTTCAGTCTTAGCCTCCTGCTTTTCCTACAGTGACTGGGATGACAGGAATGACGTATGAAGAGAGATTGGGTCGATTAGGCTTATACTTGCTAGAGTTTAGAAGAATGAGAGGGGATCTCATTGAAACTTATAAAATTCTAACAGGACTAGACAGACTAGATGCAGGAAGGATGTTCCCGATGGCGGGGGAGTCCAGAACCAGGGCTCACAGTCTAAGGATAAGGGGTAAGCCATTTAGGACAGAGATGAGGAGGAATTTCTTCACCCAGAGAGTGGTGAACCTGTGGAATTCTCTACCATAGAAGGCAGTTGAGGCCAATTCATTAAATATATTCAAGAAGGAGTTAGATATATTTCTTAAGGCTAAAGGGATCAAGGGATATGGGGAGAAAGCAGGGACAGGGTACTGAATTTGGAAGATCAGCCATGATCTCATTAAATGGCGGAGCAGGCTCGAGGGGCCAAATGGCCTACTCCTGCTCCTATCTTCTATGTTTCTATGAGTCAGAAGGTTGTAGGTCCAAGTCCCAATCCAGAGACTTGAGCACATAATCTAGGCTGACACTTCAGTGCAGTACCGAGGGTGCGCTGCACTGTCGGAGGTGCCGCCTTTCAGACGAGAGGTTGAATCAAGGCCCCCTAAGTTGGACGTAAAAAATCCCATGGCACAACTTGAAGAAGAGCAGGGGAGTTCTCCTGGTGTCCTGGTCAATATTTATTCCTTAACCAACATCACTAAAAACAGATTATCTGGTCATTATCTCATTAATGTTTGTGGGATCTTGCTGTGTGCAAATTGGCTGCCGTGTTTCCTACATTACAACAGTGACTACACTTCAAAGGTACTTGATTGGCTGTGAAGTACTTTGGGAAACCCTGAGGATGTGAAAGGCGCTATATAAATGCAAGTCTTTCTTTCTGTCCTTTCAATTCAGAGTCAAAAGCGCAGCAGCTTAATCTAACAGCCTGATCAAAACATATCTGTTAGAAATCTCTTAAAAAAATATATAATCATATATTCGTTATAAAAAGCACAGGGGCCATCCTCCTGGGGGTTATCCTGTCATTGTTTATTTAAAGAAGAAATTTGCTCGCGGACTAGCTCATTCAAGACACATTCTATTGTGCTTTACTCAACAGAAACAGTCTATGTGCCACTGGAGTGTTCTCATTAAGAGACTTCTACCATGCAAAAACATTACTGGAGTCTTTGATGAGCTAACACAGTACTGCAGTTAGTACTGCTGCCTTGCTAGTAGTGAGGTGATTTCAGATTAATACTGATCCAAGCGTGGTAACTGCCATTCACACCACAGTCTTTCTCTGGACAAGTGTGGGAAAAGAAAGAACTTGCATTTATATAGCTTCTATAGATAGATATCTAGACACAAAAGGCATCAAGGGGTATGGGGAGAGAGCGGGAATATGGTATTGGTATTGGTATTGGTATTGAGACAGAGGATCAGCCATGATCATATTGAATGGCGGAGCAGGCTCGAAGGGCCGAATGGCTGACTCCTGCTCCTATTTTTCTATGTTTCTATGTTTCACATCCTCAGGATGTCCCAAAGCGCTTTTCAGCCAATGAAGTACTTTTGAAGTGTAGTCACTGTTGTAATGTCGGAAACACGGCAACTAATTTGTGCACAGCAAGCTTCCACAAACAGCAATGAGATAATGACCAGATCATCTGTTTTAGTGATGCTGATTAAGGGATAAATATTTGAGAAAAGAGTGGGAAGGCGAAGGGGAAGGAGTGGATGCTGACCTTCCACTGGACCTTTTCCCCAGTCAAATAATTAACGGGATTAGGTCTGGTCTGCACTGCTCTGATCCAAGGACAGCAATGATACAGAAAAGGGCTGTGGAGTGGAGAAAAGTAACAATAGAAACGTGTTTAAAAATTGCAGCAACGAAAAGATCAGTGTTTGGACTAATTCAGTTTGGCACGATTTTCAAATGAAAGAATATCAGGAGCGAAAATAAATGTCTTTGCACCATCAGCTCACTTCTCAAGCTGTCAAAAAAACAATGCCTGCAATAAATGTTGGGCCAGGCCTGATCTGCTGTCACTGAGATTACAGTATTACAACTGGCTTCTCTCTCAGTGCTGACCTCATGCTACAGGGATTTTTTTTTTAAACAAAGAGCGATTTCGCGTTTGAAAACTGCAAACCCCTCGATGACATAGTTCCCACTAGACCTGGACCTTCTCCCTCAGTAACTTCCGAGTGTCTGGTTTCTTCAACTGACGGCAATAACTCCATTCGAAACAGGCGTGGATAATTCCCGTGAATTTCTCGCTCAATAAAGAATAGGAAAAAAAAAACCACCGACAATAATCCCCTTTCTCACGTAGGGAATTTCACAGGACAAAGGCGCCTTTGTCTGATATTTCATTAGCAGCTATTGTAGAAAAGGTAGAAACATGCTGCATCCTTTTTTTATTAGCAGTCTATTAGGCGGCAGATCAGCCTTTACGTCAGGACTACCTGTGGGTGGGCATATCTTTGTGGCCATATGCTGGTGTGTGAATTTCCCGAAATAGCTGCCATTAAATGGGAAACATAAGTTGCTCCTGAGCTACTGCTTCCGTCTGTTGTTAAGTGCGAGTGGGTTATGTAACCAGGCTTTAGCTCGTCGAAAGCAGGTTCCTCGCACGTCTGGGGAAAGTCAATGAATTAGCAGCTGGAGCTGGATGGCTCATTGTAGCGGGCCTTGTGTAGGTGTGTTTCCTGCTGACATTTAGCACGGCTTAGGCAGAGCTCAAATTAAATAAACTTGATATTGCGAGATAATCAAATAAACAAGCGCACCATCACCTCTGATATTCCACCCACTCCCCGTTTCTGAAAGAAACAGCTCGACAAGAAAGTGACCAAGCGTCAAGACACTTTGCTCCCTTGATGATCTGCCTTCAACCTCTTTCAGATTTTCATGTTCCTGTGACTGCATTATGCCCCAAGAGTTATTTCCGATTCACAGACAGTGACTCAGCACAGCACCAATCCTACTGCCCTGGATCTTTTATCTCCTTGCCATTAAATATTGCATTGGAAAATTGAGTTTGAAAATCCATGTGTGCACGCATACATACACACACACATACACACACACATATGCACCAACACACGTACATGCACCAAAACACATGTGTGCACACATACCAAAGTGTGCACACACACAAACACACGCCGAGTGTTAAGATACTTAATAAATATAAAGTCTGTCCAAAATGCTCTCTACTTCAGTATATTAACCCCTCCGCCTTCCACGCTGCAAGCCCTTTGTGATTTCAGCTCCTGCACAGAAAAGATGTGGGAATTCCAGGATACGGCATCTCCATCAGACAAACAGGTCATCGGATCCTGGGCCTAGCCTGTGAAGCTCAATTTTCAGTATGTCATGGGTTGCTATCACTTAACTGACAGACCAGGGACAAGCTGAAGGAAGGGTGAAAGAAGAATCACTTTCAGGGCTGATCAGTGACTGAGATCTGGCATATGCACAGTGGGATGAATGACCTCCTTCTGTGCTGTAAAACGTAGTGGGGTAGTTTTTAACGAATTAAGAGTTATGGGCCTGTGATGGGAGAGCATTATGGGAGCACTAATTGATAACATGTAGAAACAGGAGGAGGCCATTCAGCCCCTCGAGCTTGTTCCGGCATGTAATTAGATCGTGGCTGATCTGTACCTCAACTCCATTTGCCCGCCTTTGCTTCATATCCCTCGATACCCTTAACTAACAAAAAATTTATCGATCTCAGTTTTGAAAGTTTCAATTGACCCCCAGCATCCACAGCTTTTTGGAGGAGAGAGTTCCAGATTTCTACTACCCTTTTTGTGAATAAGAGCTTCCTGATTTCTCCCTTGAACAGCCTGGCTCTAATTTT
This sequence comes from Squalus acanthias, assembly GCA_030390025.1. Taxonomy (NCBI): domain Eukaryota; kingdom Metazoa; phylum Chordata; class Chondrichthyes; order Squaliformes; family Squalidae; genus Squalus; species Squalus acanthias. Next base: position 81,581,021 of record CM059434.1, on the reverse strand, counting down.
AAGATTGTGCCCCCTTGTTCTGGATTCCCCCACCAGAGGAAACAATTTCTCTGTATCTACCCTATCAAATTTTTTTATAATTTTAAATAACTCGATCTAAACCTTCTAAACTCAAGGATACATTTTGGTAGGAAGAATGAGTAGAGGCAATATAAACTAAAGGGTGCAATTCTAAAGGAGGTGCATGAACAGAGAGACCTGGGGGTATATGTACACAAATTATTGAAGGTGGCAGGGCAGGTTGAGAAAGCGGTTAAAAAGCATACGGGATCCTGGGCTTCATAAATAGAATTGAGAGGTCGCACAACACCAGAGGAAGGGGCGATCGATAGCTCCGAAAGCTTGTGATTTCAAATAAAACTGTTGGACTATAACCTGGTGTTGTGCGACCTCTCAATTTTGTCCACCCCAGTCCAACACCGGCATCTCCGCTTCATAAATAGAGGCATAGAGTACAAAAGCAAGAAAGTTATGATGAACCTTTATAAAACACTGGCTGGGCCTCAACTGGAGTATTGTGTCCAATTCTGAGCACCGCACTTTAGGAAGGATGTGAAGGCCTTAGGGAGGGTGCAGAAAAGATTTACGAGAATGATTCCAGGGATGAGCGACTTCAGTTATGTGGATAGACTGGAGAAGCTGGGCTTGTTCTCCATAGAGCAGAGAAGGTTGAGAGGAGATTTGATAGAGGTGTTCAAAATCATGAGGGGGCTGGACAGAGTAGGTAGAGAGAAACTGTTCACATTGGCGAAAGGGTCGAGAACCAGAGGACACAGATTTAAGGTGATTGGCAGAAGAACCAAAGGTAACATGAGGGAAAACTTTTTTATGCAGCGAGTGGTTAGGATCTGGAATGCGCTGCCTGAAAGGGTGGTGGAGGCAGATTCAATCGTGGCTTTCAAAAGGGAATCGGATAAGTACCTGAAGGAAAAAATTTTGCAGGGCTATGGGGAAAGGGCGGGGGAGTGGGACTAGCTGAAGTGCTCTTGCAGAGAGCTGGCACGGACTCGAGGGGCCAAATGGCCTCCTTCTGTGCTGTAACCATTCTATAATTCAAAGGAATACAAGCCAAGTTTCTGCAACCTGTCCTCATAATTTAACCCTTTAAGCCCAAACATGTTAAGCAGAGAATGAGTCTGTATCACAAAGTGTACTCGATGCATCAGGGGTCACATATGAAGTTCAAATCCATGTTCCCATTAATTTGAAGCATCTCAAGTTGTTGATGCTAACCGATCCTGGTGTTTTTGATTCACGATTTTTGCAGAAAAGCCCTTTCCAAATCCCCAGGCCCATGGCATTCAAACAGAGCAGGGCAGCCGGTGAGAAATATACGGCCAGAAATTCCTGTTGGGCAGCTGGGCCACTGGAAGTGGGACTTGATAGTCTTTTCCTAGCGATGACCGTAGGCAAATGTGAGGTCATCCGCTTTGGACCTAAAAAGGATAGAACAGGATACTTTCTAAATGGTGAAAAGCTAAAAACAGTGGAGGTCCAAAGAGACTTGGGGGGGGGGGAGTCCGGTACATAGATCATTAAAATGTCATGGATAGGTACAGAAAATAATCAAAAAGGCTAATGGAATGCTGGCCTTTATATCTAGAGGACTAGAATACAAGGGGGTAGAAGTTATGCTGCAGCGATACAAAACCCTGGTTAGACCACACCTGGAGTACTATGAACAGTTCTAGGCACCACACCTTAAGAAGGATACATTGATCTTGGAGAAAGAGCAGCGTAGGTTTACCAGAATGATACCCGGACTTCAAGGGGTAAGTTACAAGGAGAGATTACACAAACTAGGATCGTATTCCCTAGAATTTAGACGGTTAAGGGGTGATCTGATCGAAGTTTTTAAGATATTAAGGGGAACAGATAGGGTAGATAGAGAGAAACTATTTCCACTGGTTGGGGATTGTAGGACTAGGGGGCATAGTCTAAAAATTAGAGTCAGACCTTTCAGGAATGAAATTAGGAAACACTTCAACACACAAAGGGTGGTAGAAGTTTGGAACACTCTTCCGCAAATGGCAATTGATGCTAGATCATATTACATAGGATTACATAGGATATACGGCACAGAAACAGGCCATTTGGCCCAACCAGTCCCTGCCGACGTTTATGTTCCACTCGAGCCTCCTCCCGTCTTTCCTCATCTAAAACTATCAGCATAACTCTCTATTCCCTTCTCCCTCATATGCTTGTCTAGCCTCCCCTTAAATGTATCTATACTACTCGCTTCAACCACTCCCTGTAGTAGCGAGTTCCACATTCTCACCACTCTCTGGGTAAAGAAGTTTCTTCTGAATTCCCTATTTGATTTTTTGGTGACTATCTTATATTGATGGTCTCTAGTTATGCTCTTCCCCACAAGTGGAAACATTCTCTCTGTATCCACTCTATCAAAATTTTTCATAATTTTAAAGACCTCTATTAGATCACCCCTCAGCCTTCTTTTTTCAAGAGAAAAGAGACCCGGCCTGTTCATCCTTTCCTGATATGTATACCCTCGCATTTCTGGTATCATCCTTGTAAATCTTCTCTGCACCCTCTCCAATGCCTCTATATCCTTTGTATAATATGGTCAATTGTTAATTTTAAATCGGAGATTGATAGCATTTTGTTAACCAAAGGTATTAAGGGATATGGGCCAAAGGCGGGTATTTGGAGTTAGGTCGCAGATCAGCCACGATCTCATTGAATGGTGGAGCAGGCTCGAGGGGCTGAATGGCCTCCTCCTGTTCCTAGGTTCCTATGTCACAAAGTTCAATTTGATATTGTGATTAAGGCCAGAGGCCTTAAATTTATTTTAGGAATTCCATAAATACAGGAGCAACAGTTATCCCAATACTCAAGAAAAAACAGAGTGTTGTGAAATGGGGAATTTGACCAGTTAGCTTAAGATTGATTGCGAGGGGAAAACTCAAGAGCATTTCATAGAATACTGTCAAAGTTCAACTGACGATACAGAGGTGATAAGGAGTAGTCAGCATAGACTTAGAAGCAACAGGCTGTGCCTCTCAAATCCAGGGGAATTCTTTGAGGAGGTAGCTGACAAGGTTAATCCAATGGATATCTAATCTACTTGAATTTTCAGAATGCATTTGGTAAAGTTCCACATATGAGGTTTATTGAGATTAATGCTCATGGAATTAATGGCAAATTAGTTAATTGCATTGAAAACTGATTTGGCAATTGAAAACACAAGGTGATGAATAGAGCAAAATACTGACTAGGGCAGGAGTTATTGGAAGCTCCTGAAAGCTCTGGGTCTTCTCCCGTTGGCACTGTTTACGAATGATAGGGTGGATACATCCAGTGATATAAAATTTGTTGGTGACACCAAGCTATGAGTCAACGGGAGGTTGAAACATTGAAAGGGATCTGCACAGATTAGACAGATAGACCAAAGAATGACTGATAAATGTTAATGTGGATGAATGGATTCACATTGGAACAACTGTACACAAGGAAAGATGTCCCTCAGCAAAGGATATGGCCATTCATTCAAAGTGTCCAGTCAATGAGAAGCTGTTATCAATAAGGCCAATCGAGTATTGTGATGGCTTTCAAAGACATTTAATTAGATTTCAAATCAAAGTTATTCCACCCTTTTATACATAATTGATGAGACTGCAATTGGAACATTCGGGGTGATTCTACGATCTGGCACACCCACCAGGAGGTGCATCGCAGGGAATTGTGGCTGTGCAGTCCGTCCTATATGGATGCAATATCCCAGAATGGTGGCATAGTGGTTAGCACTGTTGCCTCACAGCGCCAGGGACCTGGGTTCAAATCCGGCCTCGGGTGACTGTCTGTGTGGAGTTTGCACATTCTCCCCGTGTCTGCGTGGGTTTCCTCCGGGTGCTCCGGTTTCCTCCCACAGTCCAAAGATGTGCGGGTTAGGTTGATTTGGCTATGATAAATTGACCCTTAGTGTTAGGGGGATTAAATACGTGGGGTTATGGGGATAGGGTGGGATATGTGTCGGTGCAGGCTCGATGGGCTGAAATGGCCTCTATCTGCACTGTGGGGATTCTGTGAATGTGGATCTGCATTTCTCAAATGCGCGCTCTGTGAGTGCCACGCCCCACTGGCAACAAGGGATCTTGCCTATTGTGTGCAGTTTTAGACCCCCCCCCCCCCCTTAAAAAACACATTGAGGTGTTGGGGAGAGTTCAGAGAGGAGCAACAAGGACAGCTCCGCCACTTAGAATTCCAAGTTATTGATAAGAGCCATAAGTGTAGATTATTTGGAGTCCAGAGGCATGGCAAAGTACCTTGCCCACCCCGAACAGTAGCGGGCACGTTAGCTGCAATTTTCCATTAAGTGCTCACAGCAGATGAGGATTCTGAAAATCTACACTAAAGAGATGAAAAGATTGAGAGGAAACATGCTCACGGTTTCTAAAGCACGGACAGATAATGTAGATGGAAACAGATAAGTTAACTTTGACTGTGAGTGCAGAAGATGAGTATAAAATTAATAAATTAGATGGAATTTTATGCAACAGAATAGCACAGTGGACTGCAGTAACAACTTAACAAAGACCTGGCTGAATGTCTGGTTAGGAATGGACGGATAGTTAGGAAGATGATTGCAGATAGGGAAGGTTGAATTATGTATGGAGCATGGCAGTTCCCGTAGTGTGGAAAGTGTCGTTCCAAGGTGAACGAATAGAAAAGGATACGAAGTAATGTTAGACGCCTAGAACCATACGGCACAGAAGGAGGCCATTTGGCCCATCGTGCCTGTGCCGGCTCTTTGAAAGAGCTCTCCAATTAGTCCCACTCCCCCGCTCTTTCCTCGTAGCCCTGCAAATTTGACCTTTTCAAGTATATATCCAGTTCCCTTTTGAAAGTTACTATTAAATCTGCTTCCACCGCCCTTTCTGGTAGGTGGGTATTTTTTGCTTGATTTACCTGCAGGTCCAAGGAGCAGTCCGACAAAGCCTTGCTTCAGGAGACCAAAAGGTTTATGATACAGGCTGTGATAGAACGGATTACATCGGATTTGTAGAATGAACAAGCTTGACTGGCTAAATGGCCTTTTTATTTGCGTTCCATGATTTTTAACGTTATCAGCCTCCCAGCCACTAAAGGTTACTCTTGCTTTAAAACATGTAGAACAAAAACAACACAACTTGCATTTATATAGCGCCTTTAACGTAGTAAAACGTCCTAAGGTGCTTCACAGGAGAGATCACCAAACAAAATTTGACACCAAGATATTAGAACAGGTAACCATAAGCTTGCTCAAAGAGGTAGGTTTTAAGGAGCGTCTTAAAGGAGGAGAGGTAGCGAGGCGGAGAGGTTTAGGGAGGGAATTCCAGAGCTTAGGGCCCAGGCGGCTGAAGGCACAACCGCCAAAGGTGGAGCGACGAAAATCGGGGATACGCAATAGGCCAGAATTGGAGGAGCGCAGAGATCGCGGATCGTTAGGGCTGGAGGAGGTTACAGAGATTGGGAGGTGGAGGAAAGAAAGGCCTTTGAATCAAAGACAGGAGATTTTCAGCTTCCACTCCCGTTAGTTGTACAATATTCAGAAGTTTTTGCTCATGCTGCTACAGGTTTTGAGTTATTGTTTAATAGTTGCTTAATAATCCCTGCGAAAAATTGGTTTAATAACTGGTTTTGCCTTTGCACTCTCTGTCAACGCATCCACAGTCATTTTTCTGATGTGTGCAACACAGTTTATTGGTTAACACTTGTGCAGCTCCTAAAATGCAGAACTGAAATCATATTTCTGCAATAACAATCTCACAATATCGCACTGCTGTCATCCATCAGTTTCCCAACTAAAAATAGTTTTTAAAAAGAACAAATGAAATACGGAATGATAAGGGGCCTCATTTGAAACCAATCGCCGCAAGATCTTAGCGCCCAGAAAAATACGTCTGTGTCTTGTGAACAATTATTTTGAACCCGTTAACTTGCTGTCTCTAGCTATCCTGAGCCCAAGCTTACTTGCTCAACAAAAAAATGAAAATCGGAGAATACCGGCTTTTTCTCATCCACTCTCTGATTTAAATGCCGTGGGATGTTTTGCTGAGTAAAGACATGATATAAATGCAAGTTGTTGTTATTGCCATGTGAAAAAAAGAAAGACTTGCATTTCCATAGCGCCTTTCACGAGCTCAGGATGTCCCAAAGCACTTTACAGCCAATGAAGTACTTTTGAAATGTAGTTATTGTTGTAATGTAGGAAACGCGGAAGCCAGTTTATGCACAGCAAGGTCCCACAACCAGCCTTGTGAGTGAGGACCAGATAATCTGGTTTTTTTTTTAAGTGATGTTCATTGAAGATTGGCCAGGTCTCCGGGGATAATTCCCCTGCTCTTCTTCGAAATAGTATTGTGGGATCTTTTACGTCCACCTGAGAGGGCAGACAGGGGCCTCGGTTTTAATGTCTCATCCGAAAGACGACACCTCTGACAGTGCAGCACTCCCTCAGCACTGCACTGGAGTGTCAGCCGAGATTTTTGTGCTCAAGTCTCTGGCGTGGGACTTGAACCCACGACCTTCGTGACTCTGAGGCGAGAGTGCTGCCCACTGAGCCACGGCTTGAGCGTTTTCTATACGTTAAAGATGCTGTACAACTGCAAGCTGTTGCTGCCGAAGAGGAGGTGAGCTGGCTGCCTATCCAAAATTCAGCTCCTATACCACCCACTCTCAAAACATAGTGGCTGTTATAATAAAAACATCAATCAAATGGGGTGGGGAGGCATTGAATATCCTGCATTCGTATGGAAAGAAGGAAATAACTTGCATTGATATAATGCCTTTCACATCCCCAAGACGTCCAAAAGCACTTCACAGCCAAAGAAATACTATTGAAGTGTAGTTCAACAAACATCACTAAAAAGCAGATGATTTGGTCATTATCTCATTGCTGTTTGTGGAACCTTGCTGTGCACAAGTTGGCTGCCGCATTTCCTACATTACAACAATGACTACACTTCAAAAAGTACTCCATTGGCTGTAAATCGCTTTGAGACGTCCGGAGGTCATGAAAGGCACTGTAGAAATGCAAGTCTTCCTTTCTTTCACATATAAACATGCAGAGAAGTGCTCACACAAATATAAACATTCAGACATAAGCACGCATACACACACACACATGCACGCGCACACACACGCACGCATACACACACACACACGCACACACACGCACACACACACTGATGTGCAAACACACAATGCTTATACACATGCATTAAAAATACTTTTTATTAAAACCACAGAGACTGAATGTCAGGGGAATGAGGGGAAAACATAACGTAAGAAGCAAACAGAAACATGCAGAGCTCAGTGATTGGCTTATCTGTTAATTAGGTGGGCAAAGGGGCCGCTTTGACTCATAACAAAAAACGCACTGTCTCCCTTTTTTCGGGGTGGGGGGATGCTCAATGATTCTCGGTAATAGCCCCCTTCCCGAGCCTCTTGTTAAACAGCGCGGCAACCCGAAGGTCTCAGTTCTTAAAACAGCAGGCCCGGTAATGTTCAAAATCTGCAGCAGAGTCACGGCACTCAGTTGTGCGCTGAGTTCCCAGGGGTTTATCTGCAGACATTGGGTGGGGTCCCATTCTGGTAAGCGATAGGACATCAGCTGCGATGGCTTCTGTGAGAAGCAATTGTTGAGTCGCAGGCCTGAGATCTCAGTTGTTTGGGAAAAGGTTGCAAAGTCATGGGAAACACTTGCTTTTTTTTTGAGCTGGGGCTGCATCAGTGAATAATGTGAGTCAACATTTAAAATTTTATGGAAACAGCTGCTGCTGACACACAATGATTTACCGCAGAAAGATCTCAAGCCAAAAGGGTACAGTTCTTCCCTCTCCATTTCAGTACTCTTTATGGTAGCATATCCACAAGCAAGCAGTGACGGACTTTAAGGACTCCAGAGTTGTAACATAAACTGCTTAGCTCAACTATCACAGTATAAATAAAGTAAACAGTAAATGGCAAATGGAGGCAGTTCACTGGTGAGACCCACTCTAGAGACTTGAGTGCATAATCTAGGCTGACACACCCAGTGTAGTGCTGAGGGAGTGCTGCACTGTCGGAGGTGCCGTCTTTCGGATGAGACGTTAAACCTAGGCCCCGACTGCCCTCTCAGGTGGACGTAAAAAATCCTATGGCACTATTTTGAAGAATAGCAGGGGAGGTCTCCTCAGTCCCCTGGCCAAATATTTATCCCTAGACCAACAGCACTAAAAATCAGATGATCTGGTCATTATCACATTGCTGTTTGTGGGCTCTTGCTGTGCGCAAATTGGCTGCTGCGTTTCCTGCATTACAACAGTGACTACACTTCAAATAGTACTTCATTGGCTGTAAAGTGTTTTGGGACTCCCTGTGGTCGTAAAAGGCGCTGTATAAATGTATCTTTCTTTCTTCCTTCCTTGATGGAGCAATGGATCGCATGTATAAACCTTCATTTCAATACCTCTGACTTGAACTCAGCCCTGTCCCTGGCGCTCACTATATACCTGAGACTGAGGTCAGTTGTTAAGTTGGTATTCTGTCCTGTTTACTCAACGCTTTGTCAACTGCTTTAGTTGGCACTGGAGGAATCTAGAAGTAATGATGGATTTTCAGACTCCCCGAGGCTCCATGAATTACAGGGAACCAAAAAAATGGCCATCTTCATAAATCAGACTGACCACTTTATCCACGGCTTTGTCAGAATCTGTTGACAAGTTTCCTGATCTCGATCACGAAACAGTCAGTGAAGTTCCCTTCGCAACTATACCCTGTTATCCCACTACAACAAGAGAGCAGCTCGATAAACTGATCAGCAGCAAATCTTTTGCTACACAACAGCTTAGTCGCAGAGCGAGTCTGGCCAGCTCGGCAGGTTCAGTAGGTGGTGTAGCAAGGGACATCACCTCAGAGGCTGACAGTACCAGTGCCAGCGACAGTGCCAAGCTGCAGAAGTTAGATGTTCAGAGAGAAGGCGTGGGTCAGTCCGTAGGGAATAACAGACTGCCCACCACCCTGAAAGAAATATTAAGGTGGCACTCCATCCACCACCTTTAAACATTCTCTCCCTCCTCCACCGGCGTACCGTGGCTGCAGTGTGTACCATCTACAAGATGCACTGCAGCAACTCGGCAAGGCTTCTTCGGCAGCACCTCCCAAACCCGCGATCTCTACCCTAGAAGGACAAGGGCAGCAGGCGCATGGGAACACCATCACCTCCAAGTTCTCCTCCAACTCACACACCATCCTGACTTGGAAATATATCGGCCGTTCCTTCATCCTCACTGGGTCAAAATCCTGGAACTCCCTCCCCAACAGCATTGTGGGAGCACCTTCACCATACGGACTGCAGCGGTTCAAGAAGGCGGCTCACCACCACCTTCTCAAGGGCAATTAGGGATGGGCAATAAAAGCTGGCCTTACCAGCGATGCCCACATCCCAGAACGAAAAAAAAAACCAAGTGCAGCAACATGGGACCCGAGGACAAGAAGACCCCCCGAGGAAGTGAAAAGCAGGAAATCGGGAATAGTATTAAAAAGAGAAGCTCTGCCTCCCACTGTGGCTCAATGACTAACCTTACCTGTGCCACCAAGCCAATGCAGACCAAGTCCTTGGTCAATCCCTGATTAGTGCTGATTGGCCAATGTCTGTCAGGGTGGTTTTGGTGGGAGTGAAAGAAAAGAAAGATTTGCATTTATATCGCGCCTTTCACCACCTCAGGACGTCCCACAACGCTTTACAGCCAATGAAGTACTTTTTGAAGTGTGGTCACTGTTGTAATGTAGGAAATGCGGCAGCCAAATTGCGCACAGCAAGATCCCACAAACAGCAATGAGATAGGTATTGGTTGAGGGATAAATATTGGCCAAGACACCAGGAGAGCTCCCCTGCTTTTTGTCGAATAGTGCCGTGGGATCTTTTACACCCACCTGAGAGGGCAGATGGGACCTCGGTTTAATGTCTAATCCAAAAGACGGCACTCTGACAGTGCAGCGCTCCCCCAGTATTGAAGGGTCAGCCTAGATTTTGTGCTCAAGTTCCTGGAGTGGGGCTTGAACCCACAGAACTTTGAGCTTTGCTGAGCTTAGAAGGATGTAAAAAAAGCAGACTACAGTATATATTCATTGAAAATGGAGGGAAGAAGTCTCAGGTGGTGAAGTGCACTTCCTACTGTGGAAATGACTGGATCCCAGGTCCGATTCTCAGGCCGTGCTGAGCCTCTGATATCAGATGGGGGATGGTGGGGGTGGGGAAGGCTGTAAAATTGCTCCGAGATCCCCTGGGTTAATGGGAGGAGAAAGTCAGCCACGCCACAGTAGACGTGTGTGTGGGTGTTGGCCGAGAACAGGATAAGGCTTGACTGTGCTGCACACTGCAGTCAAATATCCCGTCAGCATTCAACGTCTAGACTCACAGCTGTAACCTGGGCGAATCATGCTCACAGGTGTCCGTGGTCTCAGGGGAACACAGCGGTGGAGGGGATGGGGGGGGCGGGGGGGGGGGGCGGGTGGAGAAAAAAGAAAGAAAACTAGCGGGAAGTGCAGCCTTGCGAGACTGGGTGGACACCGCTACAGCAGACATGGAGAGGGTGATGGGAACCAGTGTTGAGACGGTCAGGACAACCTCACTGAAATGTTCACAGGCCCGAGCCTGCTGCCAAAGTACGAATCCCCTGTTGGGTTGTCTGGCTGGTCTGCCTGCATCTTCAGAGCAAATGCAAACAGCAGGTTTTTGTGGTTCCAGAACGTACAAAATATGTTCTGGCTTCCTGTAAAGCTTTTTGGGAGAGCTCGCAGCAATCTCTCGCCCCCTCCCTGCCCGCACCCCCCTCCTCCCTCCCCGCCCCCCACCCAGTGAGGGTCCTTCAGAAAACGCTTCTCTCCAGCCCGGAGATAAGACAATGCGTCAGTAACAATGTAACCCAAAGAGGCTGAACTCTGACCTGGATCTGCTGCTGAAGGAGGTTGATCTTGTGCTGTTGTTGTAGCAGCTGCTGCTGTTGCCTTGCGATCTGTGAGAGAGGACGAGGGATAAGATTGCTTTAGCGTCAATATAAAGCGACTGCATCATTATTCTACAATATTTTATTTTTGTTTCCATGTTTGTCCCATTACCACCCGCTTTTGCCTTGCTCCATCAGCGCTTTTGTCATTTAATCACTCCTGCCCTCCACCCTCTCACAGATTCTCCCTATTGTTCTTTTCCTGCCCCCGCCCTTTTCCCTGGCTCCGTATTTGATTAAAAGCTGTTACATCCCAAACATCTTCCAGCGCTGACGAAAGGTCATCGAGCTGAAACGTTAACTCTGTTTCTCTCTCAACACAGATGCTGCCTGACCTGCTGAGTATTTTCCAGCATTTGCTGTTTTTATTTCATATTATTGCTCTTCGGAAGAGCTGGCGGAGACTGGATGGGCCGAATGGCCTCCTTCTGTGCTGTACTATTCTAGATTCCCTGCAGCTGCAGTAGTTTGCTTTGGTTTCGTTATTCTACAAGGTGCTCGAGTTGCACTGGGGCCTTCTACTTCCGCGCACTCTAACGCGCGCGGTTTGCTGCCCGTTAAAAGGCGCCAGCGGGAAATCGGGACCTTCCGACTGCACAAGGGGAGGGGGCCCTGGCCTGTTTACGATGGATTTAGGTTTCAAATTCTGGCTTTTTTCCCCCTCAAAATACATCGGAACTTGCCTTCCTTCAATTGAATTTGCAAATGTTAATTTTCTTTTTTATTTTCTGTTCTCCGGCACTGAATGCACTGACCTGTCCCCGGGGTCATGACTCCACAGCAGTTTTACATGCGTGAGCCTAAATAGCCACGGTCAGGGAGCTATTCGACCAAGTGGGGGGGGGAGGGGGGCATCACAGTCAATCCCAGTCCTGCCTTCACCGGACATCTACAAATTCACGCGCTCCAGTAGGAGACACTGGTTAGGAATTAGGAAAAAGAACCTGCATTTACATAGCACTTTTCAACACTTCAGGATCTCCCAAAGCACTTTACAGCCAATGAAGTACTTTTGAAGTGCAGTCACTGCTGTAATGTAGGAAACGTGGCAGCCAATTTGCGCACAGCAAGCTCCCACAAACAGCAATATGATAATGACCAGATCATCTGTTTTAGTCATAGTGGTTGAGGGATAAATATTGTCCAGGACACTGGGGAGAACTCCCCTGCTCTTCTTTGAAATAGGGTTGTGGGATCTTTTACGTCCACCCGAGAGAGCAGACGGAGTCTCGGTTTAACGTCGCATCTGAATGACCGCACCTTCGACAGAGCAGCACTCTCTCAGCACTGCACTGGAGTGTCAGCCTGGATTATGTGCTCAAGTCTCTGGAGTGGGACTTGAACCCACGACCTTCTGACTCAGAGGAACAGGAACTCTGGTTGATTTTTTCCCCTCCCTGGGCCTGTTTTAGTGAACTGACTGCTAACTCCCACCTGGGAACAGCTTAACTCACCACAGACCAAAGGTTGAATCTCTGGCCCTCCTCGTCCAGTACCAACACCCAGTGTGCCCACCAGAGAAGAGCCCCCTCTCCCGAAACAGAAATATCCTTCAATCAAAAGTTTCTTTTCGTTGATTTTTGGTTTAATGTGCCTGCGAAGATCACTTTTAAAAACCTCTTCTATTGAACTTCTATGAAAAATAGATTTGTTTTGGTGTGTGTGGAGGAGGGGCATCTCACAAATTAAACTGGAAATGCAACTTAATTAGACTAACAAAAGCAAAGCACGCTGCATTGGAAGATTAGTCGCAGTGCACAGTCTTGACTTGCCGACAGATTGCAATTCAGAAGTTGATTGCTAGTTCATCAAAAACAAAAGCTGCCAACCCGACCAAAGGATACACAATGAAGTGACACAATACTAATTAAATGAAGTGATTTGATTGTTTACCAGGAACAGTTGTTATATTCATTGCGATTTTTGCTTTGTTGCAGATCGCAACAGATTGTTTCAAGGTAAGGCCGGCTTTTAATTACAGTACAATTAAAATAAAAAACAGGCAAATGAGCCAGCTCGCAAATTGTGAGATCTATTCAGCTCCATTAATAACAAACCTCTGACATTTGCATATGTACGATGAACGGAGATATGAGATAGGAAACTAGGCCTTTATTATTAGGTCAAAGACTTTATCATGCAAATTGAGACAATAGACTACTCACACTTTGGACTTTGACCATTTTTAAACAAATTACCTGCAGCGTGTTTTATCATTTTAAAGGGGAATTGTTTATCTTTTTGCAGAATTGAGGTAAACGCAGCTTAAATGTGACACAATTTCTTTTCAGCCGTGGTTCAGTGGGTAGCTCTCTCACCTCCGAGTCAGAAGGTCATGGGTTCAAGTCCCACTCCAGAGACTTGCCCCCATAATCCAGGCTGACACTCCCAGTGCAGTACTGAGGGAGTGCCGCACTGTCGGAGGTGCCGTCTTTTGGATGAGACGTTAAACCGAGGCCCCGGCTGCCCTCTCAGGTGGAAGTAAAGATCCCGATATAAACTACTCAAAGAAGAGCAGAGGCGTTTTCCCCGGTGTCCTGGCCAATAATTAGTCCTCCACCAACATCACTAAAACAGATTATCTGGTCATTATCACATTGCTGTTTGTGGGAGCTTGCAGTGCACAAATTGGCTGCCGAGTTTCCTACATGAATTACTTAATTAGCTGTACAGTGTTTTGGGATGTCCTGAGGTTGTAAAAGGCGCTATAGAAATGCAAGTCCTTTCTATCTTTCTCTAACGTTTTTCCAAATCCTAGGATCACAGCTCATAAGTACAAACCAGTGGAAAGTAAATTTAATGCTGCTTTTAAAACAACTTGCATTCATATAGCAGCCTTAACATATGTCCCAAGGCGCCTCACCAAGGTGTAATCAGACAAAAATGGACGCTGACCCAAAGAAGGAGATATTTTGGAAGAGTGACCAAATTCCGGGTCAAGGAAGTGGGTTTTAAGGAGGATCCTATTGATGAGAGGGAGGTGGAAAGCTGGAGGGAATTCTAAAGCTTAGGACCTAGATGGTTGAAGTCACGGCTGCCAATGGTGGGGCAAAGGAAGTCAGAGAAGCACAAGAGGCCAGAGTTGGTAGAACGCAGGGTTGTGGGGCTGGAGGAAGTTGCAGAGATAGAGAGGGGTGAGGCCATGGAGGGATTGAACACAAGGATGAGAATCTTAAATTCGAGGCATTGAGGAACCAGGTGCCAATGTAGGTTAGTGAGGACAGGAGTTATGGGTGAGCAGATCTTGGTGCAGGATAGGATATGAGTTTTGAATGAGCTGAAATTTACAGGTTGTGGAGGATGGGAGGCCACCTTTACATTTTATTTGTATTTTTATGCTGGTCCCAGAGTCGCCACTCCAGTGATACAGTACCTTGTTTACACTGCCTGTCTGGTACTCTGATTCTTCTGATGAGAAGAGAGATTCACACATTCCTATAGGCAGAGCCATTCTCCCAGCATTTACATCTTCAAGGTGCACGCAAGTGTGGCTGGGAGCATCACACTGTCCAAACCATTTAATTAATTAAAGGCAGGTTTAAAGAGTGTCCAGGATGTCTAAGGGATCCCCAATTTATTAAATTCCTATTCACACCAAACCGGAGTTACACTCCAGCCAGATGGAAGCAGTGTGAAACAACCTGTTCTGGGCTGTCTCCCATCACTTTGCTTTGAGTTACATTGGGCCCTGACTCACACTACAACTTCAGCATAAACTGAGGCGAAAACCACCTGAATGTACTCCACATCACACATCAGAATGAATCACCCTAAAGCTGGCAAGTGTCGAGATTAATCTGCAGTCTGCGAGATGTTAAGGCTGGCCGATTGGTCTTATCTCATTCTTGACGTTTTTTTATGCCGTTATGTTAACACTGAGATGTGCGTAGCTACCTCTAACTTGCTCATTGCCATTTATTATTTGCTGTAATACTGTATCTGTACAGGTCATTGGGTAGCTGCTCACTTGGTTCAGTGAAAAGGGCTTCGCTTCACACTCTTAACAGTCATAGAGATGTAAGCAGATGGCACATATCAATCATGTTGCTAAACCAAGTGTACATTATTGATCACGTGATCAATAGCAGACCAATTTTCTTGGTGAGACACATAACTATCTTTTTATTAGGAAAACCGTTTTGCAAACTGCAACATACAGCAGGAATCTCTGGTGACTGAATTGGATAACTCACTGTGGTGTGGTACTGACTTATACAGGACAGACTGTCGCAGGTTCAATCCCCAATCTGTACCGAGCTAGCCTAGCTCAACAGGCAGGATGGGGCACGATACAACTGGCCTCCAGGCTAGAAAGGGGAAAGGTAGGTGTAAAGAGATTAGCGTGTAAAGTTAAGGCACATGGGATTGGGGCAAGGTATTGACTTGGATAGAGAACTGGTTGGCAGACAGAAAGCAAAGAGTTGGAATAAACGGGTCTTTTTCCGAGTGGCAGGCAGTGACTAGTGGGGTACCGCAGGGATCGGTCCTAGGACCCCAGCTATTCACAATATATATTAATGATCTAGACGAGGGAATTGGATGTAATATCTCCAAGTTTGCAGATGACACAAAGCTGGGTGGGAGTGTATGCTGTGAGGAGGATGCCGAGAAACTCCAGGATGATTTGGACAGGTTGGGTGATTGGGCAGAAGCATGGCAGATGCAATATAATGTGCATAAATGCGAGGTTATCCACTTTGGTGTCAAAAACAGGAAGACAGATTATTATCTGAATGGCAATAGATTGGGAGAAGGGGAAGTGCAACGAGACCTGGGTGTCCTTGTGCACCAGTCGCTGAAGGTAAGCATGCAGGTGCAGCAGGCGGTTAAGAAGGCAAATGGTATGTTGGCCTTCGTAGCGAAAGGGTTCGAGTACAGGAACAAGGATGTCTTGCTGCAGTTGTACAGGGCCTTGGTGAGACCACACCTTGAGTATTGTGTGCAGTTTTGGTCGCCTTATCTGAGGAAGGATGTTCTTGCCATGGAGGGAGTGCAGCGAAGATTCACCAGGCTGATACCTGGGATGGCAGGAATGACGTATGAGGAGAGATTGGGTCGATTGGGCTTATACTCGCTGGAGTTTAGAAGAATGAGAGGGGATCTCATTGAAACTTATAAAATTCTAACAGGACTAGATAGACTTGATGCAGGAAGGAAGTTCCCGATGGCGAGGGAGTCCAGAACCAGGGGTCACAGTCTAAGGATAACGGGTAAGCCATTTAGGACTGAGATGAGGAGGAATTTCTTCACCCAGAGAGTGGTGAACCTGTGGAATTCTCTACCACAGAAGGCAGTAGAGGCCAATTCATTAAATATATTCAAGAAGGAGTTTGATATATTTCTTAAAGCTAAAGAGATCAAGGGATATGGGGAGAAGGCAGGGACAGGGTACTGAGTTTGGCTGATCAGCCATGATCTCATTGAATGGCGGAGCAGGCTCGAGGGGCTGAATGGCCTGCTCCTGCTCCTATCTTCTATGTTTCTATGTGTGGACTTCTGCCCCTGATCACTATCCACTGACCCTTTCTGGAAGTGTGCAATGTGTGAATCTGAGCTCACAAACAGTCGCTGTACCGATCTCCAAATGGAGAATGACTACTGCCTGTGGAACTCTACCTCAGCAGTCAGGAGAGGTTGGATAAGGGGAGAGGAGCAGAAAGAGAAAGTTGGAGGAAGGCAGAAAAGAGGATGAGGGACTTCAGTTATGTGGAAAGACCAGACAAGCTGGGATTGCTCACCTTAGAACAGAGAAGGTTATGGGGAGATTGGATAGAGGTGTTTCGATAGAGTAAACTGGGAGAAACAGTTTCCACTGATAATTGGCAAAAGAAGCAGAGGGCAGAGGAGGAGAATGTTTTTTCTGCAGCGAGTTGTTATGATCTGAAAGGGCGGTGGAAGCAGATTCAATAGTAACATTCAAAAGGGAATTGGATATATACTTGAAAAGGAAAAATTTGTCGGGCAATAGGGAAAGAGTGGGACTTGTTGGATAGCTCTTTGAAAGAGCCAGCACAGGCACAATGGCCTGAATGGCCTCCTTTTGTGCTGTATGAGTCTATGATTCTCTCAAGCCCCTATGTATCAGTGGCAGTTTACACGTAGAATTTGATATAATGTACAATTTAAAGTCACAGCATGGTTTGTGTGGACTTACGTTAAACAGCTCACATGACAATCTTTTATTGCTTTTATTATATTGGTTCACTCATAAAGATCCAGGCTATTAAGAATAGGTCGTCAGGATATAGGTCACAGTGCAAAAGTCAGCTGATGCCCACATCATGTTAGAGCAAGAGGCCCAAAATGATCCTTCTATAAAACTATGAATTTTTTGTGAAGTTTTGAATTATAGCCTCTTAATTCGGTGGCTGGAGTGCTTTGCTGCTGAATTTGCTATGGCTCCCTGTAAACTGGATTACTCCATTGATCTATACTCACTTGTTCCTGCTGCTGCTTGGCTAGTTCCATTTGCTGCCGCTGTTTTTCGATCTGCGAGGCCGCCAGTTTCTTCTGTTCATCGTGAGCCGCCAGCAACTGTTCACGCAAACTCGTCAACTGATTAATCATCGCCATGAGCTGCCGTTCCTTCTCTGCTAGACTTTCTGGTGTCCCTGTAATCAGCGGCACGGGGGGAGAAAGAAAACTTTAACTCCTCTTGAATCTGACAGGCTGTCGGGAATCAGGGAGCAGAGAGAAAGAGGGAATCAGGGAGCAGAGTGATCAGGGAATTAGGGAGCAGACACTCATCTCAACACCTTTAGACCACTCATTCCAACACCTTTAGACCACTCATTCCAACACCTTTAGACCACTCATTCCAACACCTTAAGACATCTCATCTCAACACCTTTAGACCACACATTCCAACACCTTTAGACCACTCATCACAACATCTTTAGACATCTCATCTCAACACCTTTAGACCACTCATCTCAACACCTTTAGACCACTCATTCCAACACCTTTAGACCACTCATCGCAACATCTTTAGACATCTCATCTCAACATCTTTAGACCACTCATCTCAACACCTTTAGACCACTCATCTCAACACCTTTAGACCACACATCTCAACATCTTTAGACCACACATCTCAACACCTTTAGACCACTCATCTCAACAGCTTTAGACCACTCATCTCAACATCTTTAGACCACTCATTTCAACATCTTTACACCACACATTCCAACACCTTTAGACCACTCATCTCAACACCTTTAGACCACTCATCTCAACATCTTTAGACGACTCATCTCAACATCTTTAGGCCACTCATCTCAACATCTTTAGACCACTCATCTCAACATCTTTAGACCACTCATCTCAACATCTTTAGACCACTCATCTCAACATCTTTAGACCACTCATCTCAACATCTTTAGACCACTCATCTCAACATCTTTAGACCACTCATCTCAACAGCTTTAGACCACTCATCTCAACATCTTTAGACCACTCATCTCAACATCTTTAGACGACTCATCTCAACACCTTTAGACCACACATTCCAACACCTTTAGACATCTCATCTCAACACCTTTAGACATCTCAGCTCAACACCTTTAGACCATTCATTCCAACACCTTTAGACCACTCATTCCAACACCTTCAGACATCTCATCCCAACACCTTGAGAGCACTCATTCCAACACCTTTAGACCACTCATTCCAACACCTTCAGACATCTCATTCCAACACCTTTAGACCACTCATTCCAACACTTTTAGACCATTCATTCCAACACCTTTAGACATCTCATTCCAACACCTTTAGACATCTCATTCCAACACCTTTAGACCATTCATTCCAACACCTTTAGACCATTCATTCCAACACCTTTAGACCATTCATTCCAACACCTTTAGACAACACATTCCAACACCTTTAGACATCTCATTCCAACACCTTTAGACCATTCATTCCAACACCTTTAGACAACACATTCCAACACCTTTAGACATCTCATTCCAACACCTTTAGACCATTCATTCCAACACCTTCAGACATCTCATTCCAACACCTTTAGACCACTCATTCCAACACCTTTAGACCATTCATTCCAACACCTTTAGCCCATTCATTCCAACACCTTTAGACATCTCATTCCAACACCTTTAGACATCTCATTCCAACACCTTTAGACCATTCATTCCAACACCTTGAGACATCTCATTCCAACACCTTTAGACCACACATTCCAACACCTTTAGACAACACATTCCAACACCTTTAGACCATTCATTCCAACACCTTTAGACCACTCATTCCAACACCTTCAGATATCTCATTCCAACACCTTTAGACCACTCATTCCAACACCTTTAGACATCTCATTCCAACACCTTTAGATCATTCAATCCAACACCTTTAGACCATTCATTCCAACACCTTTAGACCACACATTCCAACACCTTTAGACCATTCATTCCAACACCTTTAGACCACACATTCCAACACCTTTAGACCATTCATTCCAACACCTTTAGACATCTCATTCCAACACCTTTAGACCACACATTCCAACACCTTTAGACATCTCATTCCAACACCTTTAGACCACTCATTCCAACACCTTTAGACCATTCATTCCAACACCTTTAGACCATTCATTCCAACACATTTAGACCATTCATTCCAACATCTTTAGACCATTCATTCCAACACCTTTAGACCACACATTCCAACACCTTTAGACCATTCATTCCAACACCTTTAGACCACTCATTCCAACACCTTTAGACCATTCATTCCAACACCTTTAGACCATTCATTCCAACACCTTTAGACCATTCATTCCAACACCTTTAGACCATTCATTCCAACACCTTTAGACCATTCATTCCAACACCTTTAGACCATTCATTCCAACATCTTTAGACCATTCATTCCAACACCTTTGGACCACACATTCCAACACCTTTAGACAACTCATTCCAACACCTTTAGACCATTCATTCCAACACCTCTAGACCAGTCATTCCAACACCTTTAGACCACACATTCCAACACCTTTAGACCATTCATTCCAACACCTTTAGACCATTCATTCCAACACCTTTAGCCCATTCATTCCAACACTTTAGACCATTCATCTCAACACCTTTAGACCACTCATTCCAACACCTTTAGACCATCATTCCAACACCTTTAGACCATTCATTCCAACACATTTAGACATCTCATTCCAACACCTTTAGACCATTCATTCCAACACCTTTAGACCATTCATTCCAACACCTTTAGACCATTCATTTCAACACCTTTAGACCCCTCATTCCAACACCTTTAGACCACTCATTCCAACAACTTTAGACCATTCATTCCAACACCTTTAGACCATTCATTCCAACACCTTTAGACATCTCATTCCAACACCTTTAGACCACACATTCCAACACCTTTAGACCATTCATTCCAACACCTTTAGACCATTCATTCCAACACCTTTAGACAATTCATTCCAACACCTTTAGACCATTCATTCCAACACCTTTAGACCACACATTCCAACACCTTTAGACCATTCATTCCAACACCTTTAGACATCTCATTGCAACACCTTTAGACCACTCATTCCAACACCTTTAGACCATTCATTCCAACACCTTTAGACCATTCATTCCAACACCTTTAGACCATTCATTCCAACACCTTTAGACCATTCATTCCAACACCTTTAGACCATTCATTCCAACACCTTTAGACCACTCATTCCAACACCTTTAGACCACTCATTCCAACACCTTTAGACCATTCATTCCAACACCTTTAGACCACTCATTCCAACACCTTTAGACCACTCATTCCAACACCTTTAGACAACTCATTCCAACACCTTTAGACCATTCATTCCAACACCTTTGGACAACTCATTCCAACACCTTTAGACCATTCATTCCAACATCTTAAGACCATTCATTCCAACACCTTTAGACCACTCATTCCAACACCTTTAGACCACTCATTCCACACCTTTAGACCATTCATTCCAACACCTTTAGAGCCATTCATTCCAACACCTTTAGACCATTCATTCCAACACCTTTAGACCATTCATTCCAACACCTTTAGACCATTCATTCCAACACCTTTAGACCACTCATTCCAACATCTTTAGACCACTCATTCCAACATCTTTAGACCACTCATTCCAACATCTTTAGACCATTCATTCCAACATCTTTAGACCATTCATTCCAACACCTTTAGACCATTCATTCCAACACCTTTAGACCATCATTCCAACATCTTCAGACCACTCATTCCAACACCTTTAGACCACTCATTCCAACATCTTTAGACCATTCATTCCAACACCTTTAGACCATTCATTCCAACACCTTTAGACCATTCATTCCAACACCTTTAGACCATTCATTCCAACACCTTTAGACCATTCATTCCAACACCTTTAGACCACTCATTCCAACATCTTTAGACCACTCATTCCAACACCTTCAGACCACTCATTCCAACATCTTTAGACCATTCATTCCAACACCTTTAGACCATTCATTCCAACACCTTTAGACCATTCATTCCAACACCTTTAGACCACTCATTCCAACATCTTTAGACCACTCATTCCAACATCTTTTGACCACTCATTCCAACAGCTTTAGACCATTCATTCCAACACCTTTAGACCATTCATTCCAACACCTTTAGACCATTCATTCCAACACCTTTAGACCACTCATTCCAACACCTTTTGACCACTCATTCCAACACCTTTAGACCATTCATTCCAACACCTTTAGACCATTCATTCCAACACCTTTAGACCACTCATTCCAACATCTTTAGACCATTCATTCCAACACCTTTAGACCATTCATTCCAACACCTTTAGACCACTCATTCCAACAACTTTAGACCATTCATTCCAACACCTGTAGACCATTCATTCCAACAACTTTAGTCCACTCATTCCAACACCTTTAGACCATTCATTCCAACACCTTTAGACCATTCATTCCAACACCTTTAGACCACTCATTCCAACACCTTTAGACCATTCATTCCAACACCTTTAGACCATTCATTCCAACACCTTTAGACCATTCATTCCAACACCTTTAGACCATTCATTCCAACACCTTTAGACCACTCATTCCAACACCTTTAGACCACTCATTCCAACACCTTTAGACCATTCATTCCAACACCTTTAGACCACTCATTCCAACACCTTTAGACCACTCATTCCAACACCTTTAGACCACTCATTCCAACACCTTTAGACCATTCATTCCAACACCTTTAGACCACTCATTCCAACACCTTTAGACCATTCATTCCAACACCTTTAGACCATTCATTCCAACACCTTTAGACCACTCATTCCAACACCTTTAGACCACTCATTCCAACACCTTTAGACCATTCATTCCAACACCTTTAGACCATTCATTCCAACACCTTTAGACCCTTCATTCCAACACCTTTAGACCACTCATTCCAACACCTTTAGACCATTCATTCCAACACCTTTAGACCACTTCATTCCAACACCTTTAGACCATTCATTTCCAACACCTTTAGACCCTCATTCCAACACCTTTAGACCACTCATTCCAACACCTTTAGACCACTCATTCCAACATCTTTAGACCACTCGATTCCAACACCTTTAGACCATTCATTCCAACACCTTTAGACCACTTCAATCCAACATCTTTAGACCATTCATTCCAACACCTTTAGACCATTCATTCCAACACCTTTAGACCACTCATTCCAACACCTTTAGACCATTCATTCCAACACCTTTAGACCACTCATTCCAACACCTTTAGACCATTCATTCCAACACCTTTAGACCACTCATTCCAACACCTATTAGACCATCTCAATCCAACACCTTTAGACCACTCATTCCAACACCTTTAGACCACTCATTCCAACAACTTTAGACCACTCATTCCAACACCTTTAGACCATCATTCCAACACCTTTAGACCATTCATTCCAACACCTTTAGACCACTCATTCCAACACCTTTAGACCATTCATTCCAACACCTTTAGACCACTCATTCCAACATCTTTAGACCATTCATTCCAACACTTTAGACCATTCATTCCACACCTTTAGACCATTCATTCCAACACCTTTAGACCATTCATTCCAACACCTTTAGACCACTCATTCCAACACCTTTAGACCATTCATTCCAACAGCCTTTAGACCACTCATTCCAACACCTTTAGACATACATTCCAACACCTTTAGACCACTCATTCCAACACCTTTAGACCACTCATTCCAACACCTTTAGACATTCATTCCAACACTTAGACCATTCCATTCCAACACTTTAGACCATCATTCCTACACCCTTTAGACACTCATCCAACACCTTTCGACCATTCATTCCAACACCTTTAGACCACACATTCCAACACCTTTAGACCACTCATTCCAACACCTTTAGAACACTCATTCCAACTCCTTTAGACCACTCATTCCAACACTTTAGACCACTCATTCCAACACCTTTAGACCATTCATTCACACCTTAGACCATTCATTCCAACACCTTAGACCATTCATTCCAACACCTTTAGACATCTCATTCCAACACCTTTAGACCATTCATTCCAACACCTTTAGACAACTCATTCCAACACCTTTAGACCATCATTCCAACACCTTTAGACCCATTCATTCCAACACCTTTAGACCATCATTCCAACACCTTTAGACCACTTCATTCCAACACCTTTAGACCATTCATTCCAACACCTTAGACCATTCATTCCAACACCTTTAGACCATCTCATTCCAACACTTTAGACCACTCATTCCAACACCTTTAGACCATTCATTCCAACACCTTTAGACCATCTCATTCCAACACCTTTAGACCACTCATTCCAACTCCTTTAGACCATTCATTCCAACACCTTTAGACCATTCATTCCAACACCTTTAGACATTCATTCCAACACCTTTAGACCATTCATTCCAACACCTTAGACCATTCATTCCAACACCTTTAGACCATTCATTCCAACACCTTTAGACCACACATTCCAACACCTTTAGACCATCTCATTCCAACACCTTTAGACCATTCATTCCAACACCTTTAGACCATTCATTCCAACACCTTTAGACCATTCATTCCAACACCTTTAGACCATTCATTCCAACACCTTTAGACCATTCATTCCAACACCTTTAGACCACACATTCCAACACCTTTAGACATCTCATTCCAACACCTTTAGACCACACATTCCAACACCTTTAGACCATTCATTCCAACACCTTTAGACATTCATTCCAACACCTTTAGACATCTCATTCCAACACCTTTAGACCATTCATTCCAACACCTTTAGACCATTCATTCCAACACCTTTAGACCACTCATTCCAACACCTTTAGACATCTCATTCCAACACCTTTAGACCATTCATTCCAACACCTTTAGACCATTCATTCCAACACCTTTAGACCATTCATTCCAACACCTTTAGACCACACATTCCAACACCTTTAGACATCTCATTCCAACACCTTTAGACCTCTCATTCCAACACCTTTAGACCACACATTCCAACACCTTTAGACATCTCATTCCAACACCTTTAGACCATTCATTCCAACACCTTTAGACCACTCATTCCAACACCTTTAGACCACTCATTCCAACACCTTTAGACCATTCATTCCAACACCTTTAGACCACTCATTCCAACACCTTTAGACCACTCATTCCAACACCTTTAGACCACTCATTCCAACACCTTTAGACCACACATTCCAACACCTTTAGACCACTCATTCCAACACCTTTAGACCACTCATTCCAACACCTTTAGACCATTCATTCCAACACCTTTAGACCATTCATTCCAACACCTTTAGACAATTCATTCCAACACCTTTAGACCATTCATTCCAACACCTTAAGACCATTCATTCCAACACCTTTAGACCACTCATTCCAACACCTTTAGACCACTCATTCCAACACCTTTAGACCATTCATTCCAACACCTTTAGACCACTCATTCCAACACCTTTAGACCACTCATTCCAACACCTTTAGACCATTCATTCCAACACCTTTAGACCATTCATTCCAACACCTTTAGACCATTCATTCCAACACCTTTAGACCACTCATTCCAACACCTTTAGACCATTCATTCCAACACCTTTAGACCACTCATTCCAACACCTTTAGACCATTCATTCCAACACCTTTAGACCATTCATTCCAACACCTTTAGACCACTCATTCCAACACCTTTAGACCATTCATTCCAACACCTTTAGACCATTCATTCCAACACCTTTAGACCATTCATTCCAACACCTTTAGACCATTCATCTCAACACCTTTAGACCATCATTCCAACACCTTTAGACCACTCATTCCAACACCTTTAGACCATTCATTCCAACACCTTTAGACCATTCATTCCAACACCTTTAGACCACTCATTCCAACACCTTTAGACCACTCATTCCAACACCTTTAGACCACTCATTCCAACACCTTTAGACCACTCATTCCAACACCTTTAGACCATTCATTCCAACACCTTTAGACCATTCATTCCAACACCTTTAGACCATTCATTCCAACACCTTTAGACCATTCATTCCAACACCTTTAGACCACTCATTCCAACACCTTTAGACCACTCATTCCAACACCTTTAGACCATTCATTCCAACACCTTTAGACCACTCATTCCAACACCTTTAGACCACTCATTCCAACACCTTTAGACCATTCATTCCAACACCTTTAGACCATTCATTCCAACACCTTTAGACCACTCATTCCAACACCTTTAGACACATTCATTCCAACACCTTTAGACCACTCATTCCAACAACCTTTAGACCACTCATTCCAACACCTTAGACCATTCATTCCAACACCTTTAGACCACTCATTCCAACACCTTTAGACCATTCATTCCAACACCTTTAGACCATTCATTCCAACACCTTTAGACCACTTCATTCCAACACCTTTAGACCATTCATTCCAACACCTTTAGACCATTCATTCCAACACCTTTAGACCACTCATTCCAACACCTTTAGACCATTCATTCCAACACCTTTAGACATTCATTCCAACACCTTTAGACCATTCATTCCAACACCTTTAGACCACTCATTCCAACACCTTTAGACCACTCATTCCAACACCTTTAGACCACTTCATTCCAACACCTTTAGACCACTCATTCCAACACCTTTAGACCATCTCATTCCAACACCTTTAGACCATTCATCCAACACCTTTAGACCACTCATCTCAACACCTTTTAGACCATTCATTCCAACACCTTTAGACCACTTCATTCCAACACCTTTAGACCATCTCATTCCAACACCTTTAGACCACTCATTCCAACACCTTTAGACATCTCATTCCAACACCTTAGACCCATACAATCCAACACCTTTAGACACTCATTCCAGACACACTTAGACCATTCATTCCAACACCTTTAGACCATTCATTCCAACATCCTTTAGACCACTCATTCCAACACCTTTAGACCATTCATTCCAACACCTTTAGACCATTCATTCCAACACCTTTAGACCATTCATTCCAACACCTTTAGACCACTCATTCCAACACCTTTAGACCACTCATTCCAACACCTTTAGACCACTCATTCCAACACCTTTAGACCACTCATTCCAACACCTTTAGACCATTCATTCCAACACCTTTAGACCACTCATTCCAACACCTTTAGACCATTCATTCCAACACCTTTAGACCATTCATTCCAACACCTTTAGACCACTCATTCCAACACCTTTAGACCATTCATTCCAACACCTTTAGACCATTCATTCCAACACCTTTAGACCATTCATTCCAACACCTTTAGACCATTCATTCCAACACCTTTAGACCATTCATTCCAACACCTTTAGACCATTCATTCCAACACCTTTAGACCACTCATTCCAACACCTTTAGACCATTCATTCCAACACCTTTAGACCATTCATTCCAACACCTTTAGACCATTCATTCCAACACCTTTAGACCATTCATTCCAACACCTTTAGACCATTCATTCCAACACCTTTAGACCATTCATTCCAACACCTTTAGACCACTCATTCCAACACCTTTAGACCATCTCATTCCAACACCTTTAGACCACACATTCCAACACCTTTAGACCACACATTCCAACACCTTTAGACATCTCATTCCAACACCTTTAGACCATTCATTCCAACACCTTTAGACCACTCATTCCAACACCTTTAGACCATTCATTCCAACACCTTTAGACATTCATTCCAACACCTTTAGACCATTCATTCCAACACCTTTAGACCATTCATTCCAACACCTTTAGACCATTCATTCCAACACCTTTAGACCACACATTCCAACACCTTTAGACCATTCATTCCAACACCTTTAGACCACACATTCCAACACCTTTAGACCATTCATTCCAACACCTTTAGACCACACATTCCAACACCTTTAGACCACTCATTCCAACACCTTTAGACATCTCATTCCAACACCTTTAGACCACTCATTCCAACACCTTTAGACCATTCATTCCAACACCTTTAGACATCTCATTCCAACACCTTTAGACCATTCATTCCAACACCTTTAGACCATTCATTCCAACACCTTTAGACCTCATTCCAACACCTTTAGACATCTCATTCCAACACCTTTAGACCATTCATTCCAACACCTTTAGACCATTCATTCCAACACCTTTAGACCATTCATTCCAACACCTTAGACCATCTCATTCCAACACCTTTAGACCACACATTCCAACACCTTTAGACATCTCATTCCAACACCTTTAGACCATTCATTCCAACACCT
Organism: Squalus acanthias; assembly: GCA_030390025.1. Taxonomy (NCBI): domain Eukaryota; kingdom Metazoa; phylum Chordata; class Chondrichthyes; order Squaliformes; family Squalidae; genus Squalus; species Squalus acanthias. The sequence continues at coordinate 81,553,166 of CM059434.1, read as the reverse complement.
TTAGACATCTCATTCCAACACCTTTAGACCATTCATTCCAACACCTTAGACCATCATTCAACACCTTTAGACCATTCATTCCAACACCTTTAGACATTCATTCCAACACCTTTAGACCATTCATTCAACACCTTTAGACCATTCATTCCAACACCTTTAGACATCTCATTCCAACACCTTTAGACCATCATTCCAACACCTTTAGACCATTCATTCCAACACCTTTAGACCACACATTCCAACACCTTTAGACCACTCATTCCAACACCTTTAGACCACTCATTCCAACACCTTTAGACCACACATTCCAACTCCTTTCAACATCTCATTCCAACACCTTTAGACCTCTCATTCCAACACCTTTAGACCATTCATTCCAACACCTTTAGACCATTCATTCCAACACCTTTCGACCACACATTCCAACACCTTTAGACCATTCATTCCAACACCTTTAGACCATTCATTCCAACACCTTTAGACCACTCATTCCAACACCTTTAGACCATTCATTCCAACACCTTTAGACCACACATTCCAACACCTTTAGACCACTCATTCCAACACCTTTAGACCACTCATTCCAACACATTTAGACCACTCATTCCAACACCTTTAGACCATTCATTCCAACACCTTTAGACCATTCATTCCAACACCTTTAGACCATTCATTCCAACAGCTTTAGACCATTCATTCCAACACCTTTAGACCATCATTCCAACACCTTTAGACCATTCTTTCCAACACCTTTAGACCATCATTCCAACACCTTTAGACATTCATTCCAACACCTTTAGGCCATTCATTCCCAAGCACTTTAGACCACTCATTCCAACACCTTTAGACCACTCATTCCAACACCTTTAGACCACTCATTCCACACCTTTAGACCATCTCATTCCAACACCTTTAGACCACTCATCCAACACCTTTAGACCATCATTCCAACACCTTTAGACCATCTCATTCCAACACTTTAAACCACTCATTCCAACACCTTTAGACCATTCATTCCAACACCTTTAAGACCACTCATTCCAACACTTTAGACACTCATTCCAACACCTTTAGACCACTCATTCCAACAACTTTAGACCACTCATTCCAACACTTTAGACCACTCATTCCAACACCTTTAGACCATTCATTCCAACACCTTTAGACCATTCATTCCAACACCTTCTAGACCACACATTCCAACACCTTTAGACCATTCATTCCAACACCTTTAGACCATCATTCCAACACCTTTAGACCATTCATTCCAACACCTTTAGACCATTCATTCCAACACCTTTAGACCA